>OY997272.1:163156862-164367901 GCA_963921465.1 Triticum timopheevii | reverse complement strand
CCTTGCCGTACTGCTCCAGCCCACGCGCCCAGGCTCCTCATTGCCTACCACCCTCATCGGCCTACATGGTGACGAACTCTTTCAAGCCCTGGTGGCCCTGCAGGTGCCAGAGGTCGCCACGAAGAATGTGCACCTCGAAGCCGCGCACGCCGCGCATCGCCTCGCCATGCAAGAAACCGTCGACCTGCACATCCGCGTCTATGAGGAAATCGTCTACATAGGCCACTACAAGGCAAGCAAGGACAGAAAGACGTTGGCCTTCTTCCAACGGTTGGAATCTTTGGACGCCATTGTTCAGAAGCACGTCGACCTGGCCACGAAAGCCGCTGCTACTTAGGCGCCATTCGGTGGGCCGGCGCCCTGAGTAGAGGAGGTGGACGTCGTTGATGGATGCATCTCTTCTTCTTGCCTCCTGTAACCAGCACTGCATCGCCTCGTGGCCTTAATGTTTTATTAGTATAGTACTCCCTCCGTTCCCAAATATAAGTCTTTCTAAAGATTCCATCAAGTGACTACTACATACGGAGCAAAATGAGTGAATCTACACTCTAAAATATGTCTACATACATCTGTATGATGTATTCCATTTGAACTAGTATCTAAAAAGGCTTATATTTATGAACGGAGGGAGTATATGGCATTTTTTATTCCAGTCGTAACGTTTTTACTGTGAGGTGGGGCCGCAATTGAGCAAACCCACCCCACCCACCGGGCGTCGGCCGAGTTTAGAATTAGAAGAGAGAAACGAGGGAGGAGAGCTAGCTGTAGCACGGACGCTGTTGTCAGATGGGACTCGTGTTTATAGAATAGGAGTACTGAGCACTTGTGCCTCTTATATCTGAGGGAAAAATTAGTCGTATGACTAGTACCACTAGTTGGGTGCGTGTGACCTATAGCTGTCATCACCTTAGGTCTCCTATTCAATCCACGGCTACGCTTCACAGTACATATTTTTTCACGCATTTATCCTCCTATATGTACTCCTAGACTATCTCCACGTGCTCCCATTCGCCGACATGTGGGACATAGAGCATCTGGGTCGTAGTGCATGCACAACTCGGAGCATATGCCGGGGTACTTTACATTTCAGACCTCATGAATTACATGCAAACCCCCCGCAGAAGAATAAATAAATCAATGAATTACTACATGAAATCGGATTATTTTCGTGGAAACCGGAGCACGTTCATTAAATTTTGGACATAACACGTTTATAAAAAATGACCGGACCTAAACCAGTCTAAGGGCCTCTTTGATTTTTCCCGAAAAAAGGGCCTCTTTGATTCGCAGGATACTGAAAACACAGGAATGGGGAAAGTATGATGGCGATGAACCGAGACGAGGAGAACTCTAACTCAGTTAGAGATTAGAGTTAGATTCTAACCCTGAACTAACTCTAAACCAAAGAGGTGTATGGATGGCAGGGTTAGATTGACAATAAATGCTCTATCTCAATCATTTGACTACTTTGGACCCTATTTTTAGTCAGACTAAAATAAGTCCCTTGGATCCAAGCACCCTCTTGGTTTGGCCGGCTCTTCTGTGGCCTCCTCCCGCTCACAATTGACATAACCATCTATACAAATCAAGCATGCAAAACATGATAATTTTTACTTTGTCCATACAAATGAGATATCCCACTTAAACATACACATCGTCAATCAAGCTTCACAAAATAAAAAACACTTCATGAAACACAGAATGAGCTAACTCATCACGGAAGTCGTTCATGATAGGGAGGGAGCCCGGAGCCCCTCACGCATCGAGGGAGGAGCTCGCCATCGTCGCTCTGGAGGAAGGCTCTGTAGAGCCCAAGCCCCGGGAACCCCTCCGACGCTGGCCCTTGCGAGTTGAGGTCGACACTGGCATGGGTAGCAGGGCCACTTGCCGCCGACTGGGAACTTAATCTTTGGGCCTCTAGAAATAATGCAATCCTGTAACTAAAATACCTAGAAAGGTGAACTGAATCTTTGGACCTCTAGAAATAATGCAAGCCTGAAACTGAAATACCTAGAAACGTGAACTGAATCTTTGGGCCTCTAGAAATAATGCAAGCTTGAAACTTAAATACCTAGAAAGGTGAACTGAATCTTTGGGCCTCTAGAAATAATGCAAGCCTGAAACTGAAATACCTAGAAAGGTGAACTGAATCTTTGGGCCTCTAGAAATAATGCAAGCCTGAAACTGAAATACCTAGAAAGGTGAACTGAATCTTTGGGCCTCTAGAAATAATGCAAGCCTTAAACTCAAATACCTAGAAAGGTGAACTGAATCTTTGGGCCTCTAGAAACAATGCAAGCCTGAAATTGAAATACCTAGAAAGGTGAATTGAATCTTTGGGCCTCTACAAATAATGCAAGCCTGAAATTGAAATAGCTAGAAAGGTGACCTGAATCTTTGGGCCTCTAGAAAGATTTATTACCTCCTCGAGCAGCATCAAACAATTCCATGCGTGCACCGCAGATCTATAGCAAGTTTGATCAGGATCTACTTTTCCAAATCAGAATTAGCGCTAGAGCAAGCAAGATCAATGATATGGCCGGGAGACAGAGAAGGAATGAACAAACTCACCCCTCTCGCGACTTCCCTGGTAGATGCATCACCGCCGCGCACGACAGAGGGAGAAAAACGACTGGTGAAGGGGGAGCGGGGCGACCTTCGAAGGTCGGAGGGAGAGGGCTGCTGGAGTAGGGCGGCAGAGGCCGGAAGGAGAGGGCGGCCAGAGGAGAGAGAGGGCGAACGGTGCTTGGGCGGGCGGCCCTATGGGGAACAGAGAGGAGTCGTGCGAGAGGGGGGGAGCGATCTAGTGCGGGCAGGTGAGATTTTTTAGGGGAGCGATCTTGTGCGGGCAGGTGAGATTTTTTTATTTCTCTTTTAGTGGGCCCGAGGATAACTAACCCAATTAGAACCTCTCCATCGGGCTAGTTTTTTTAGCTGGGTTAGAGCAAACTAGCTCAAACTAGCCCCTCTTGTTTCGATAATTTGAGGCTATTTCAACCCAAGCTAGCTCTAACTCAGGGATCCAAACAAAGAGGAGTGTTACTGTACATGCTACAGTGTGGACCGTAGCACATTGTTTTTTATGGCCATATCACCACATTGTTTTCTACTGCTGGTTCACTGGGCCACCGTGGTTCGCACGGTTGGTTCACTGGACTGCCGTGGTTCGCACTCCTCCGACCTGAGTAGTACTCCCTCCGTTCCTAAATATAAGTCTTCGTAGATATTTCACTGTGGACCACATACAGATGTATATAGATGCATTTTATGTGTAGATTCACTCATTTTTCTCCGTATGTGGTCCATAGTGAAATCTCTCCAAAGACTTATATTTAGGAACGGAGGGAGTAGTATAGTACTAGTATATACCGCATCATTCTTTGCTCCTTCTTACTACTCCGACATGTGGGAGAGCCAGCATCCGGGTCGACGTGTCATGCACCAGATTAGAGCGTGGAACGGAAGGGGGTCATCTCCCCGGTCGGAGCGCCAGTAATTCATGACTATAGTGAGTGGTCATATCACAAGTCTTGCCAGCAGTAACGCGCCGTCAAATCGCACAGCCCCACTCGCTCACCCTCCTCGCCTCTCTGTCAAACCGCCTACCCGAAAACTGCCACGCGTACTGCCGGGGAAAAGCCCCGCCCTCAACTTTTAACTACGCGAAAATAGTTCGAGCTTGTTCGCTCTATATAAATACAGTACTTACTGTATGTTTATTCACCCGTGGGGTTGTTCAATGAATGGAGGGGCGGGGAGCACAAGTGAAAAATACTACCTCTGTCCGGGTTTATTGGTCCCCAGTGTATTTCGTGCCAAATTTTGACCATATATTAAACTAAGAAAATCTTCACGCATGTCACCAAATATTATATTTTTCAAAACTATGTTCAAATACGAATCCAATGAGATAATTTTTCTTGACATGCATTAACATTTTGTTAGTTAAATCTTTAGTCAAAATTTGGCACAAACTATAAAAGGGACCTATAAACCAGGACGGAGGTAGTACTGAAGTAGTAAGTAGGAGTCGTAAAGTAGTCACCTTAAATAGAGAGTTTCTTTTCTTTAATGCCACGTACACAAATTGAAACGCTTGTTGTGGAGAGAAAAAAGATAATCACTCCACTATATATGGACGCAGGGGCCTGAGCACTTGCTTTACTAGGGTTGCTCTCTTCATTCTCTCATCCTCTCTAGATATAAACAAGACAACGGTAGCGACATTTTCTCTCTGCTCATCGCTGGTCACAGATCCAGCCGGATCCCTTCGGCCCGTGTGTGTAGAGGACTAAAAGGTGCATCGTTCACGCGGTCATCGCCGCCGAGGGAGGAAACCCACAGCTGCCGGAGGGGCCCGATCCTCTGCCCGTGCCGTTCTCTCCGACACAGCGGTGGCTCGGGAGGTCCTCCGACCCTTCTTCCTCCATGTCGTATTGTCCGCAGATCCGACCTGCCGCCGCCGACATCCCGGCGACCCTCAGGTATAAGTTCTTCGAAAGAGGCCTTGCTCTACTGCCCGAGCTCCCCACGTGTCTGCATGTGCATCTTTTTCTACTCCCATCAGCTCTTCCAAAGCCACCTAAATTTTTAGTATTATTAGAGGTAAAGCTACTTCATGCATTCGAATCTAGGGCTTTGTTCAAACAACAAAGAAAGGGGGGAAAGTTGTAGCATGAATCTAGGACTTGATTCAAAGAGGGAATAATATGGTGAAAGTAGTAAAGACCGGATACCCAACCGCTCTCTTGGTTGAAAAGGGAAATAATGGGAAAACGCAGTACAAACTGGATAAGGAACAGATCTATTATTGGTTGAAAAAAGATAGAAAGTGGTGGCTGGTGGACAAGTCAACAGAGTATGTCCAGGATTAGATTTGCTGCCATCACATAGTAAAAGGTCTCCAGGATTAGATTTGCTGCTCGCACATAGTAAAAGGTCTCAGGATTAGATTTGCTTCCCTCACATAGTAAAAGGTCTCAGGATTAGATTTGCTGCCCTCACATAGTAAAAGGTCTCAGGATTAGATTTGCTGCCCTCACATAGTAAAAGGACTCCAGGATTAGATTTGCTGCCTTCACATAGTAAAAGGTCTCCAAGATTAGGTTTGCTGCCCTCACATAGCGTGAATAAGCTCGGCATCACCACTTTATGCCTCCTTGTAGGTACATTGTGTTGATGTGCCCACTGTCGCATGTCCTTATACCAACCTTTTGCTGTTGTTAATGTAAGGGTGCATGTAAAATGAAGCGATCACACTGCTACCTTAGGGACATGTCTAACCAGTGTTATTGTTAATTTAATGCCTCCAGTGATAAGATGCAATTAAACTGTGTTACAAATGGCACTCCTGCTATTTTCCCCAGTATGATAAGTAAGTTGCTCCTTTACGCTGCTGAGTGTCCTGGTGTCCCCACGATCCCATGCCCTTAAACCAATTCTTTAGCTGCTGTTGATTTAATGTGTCTAGTAAACAAGCAATGCCACCATTAAAGTAATCCCATATCTGAGGAATCTCATTGTTGATCGTAATGCTTCTGGTAACATGAAGCATTGCTGACGTTTTAAAATTTCTACTGTCCTTACGTGATTGCCATGAACATAATTAAGATGCTTCTTTTCATTTTGTATATGTTTCGTATATTCTTATTGACCAGCAACTGTTTACTTTCTATCATTTTGTGCAGATAGGGATATCCATTTCACCTTGTTGCTATTGTAACCTTTTGGTGAACTGCACAAAATACTTTTTTTGGAATGAGTGTCTTGTGCAGTTCAACTAAAATGTCACGTGGGTAACATCTCTCAATTTTGGTGGAATGCACAAAATGGTGATTGGAGTTTCCAAAATCTCCATCAAGTTCTGCTGGTAATCTCGTGCAACATTTTATTAGCCTTTGCAAGATGGAGCCATCACTGTCACCACAATGGCACTTTATTTTAGTTGAACTGCACAAAAGGGTAAGAAAATTATAGTTGCACCTTACATGAGCCGGACAGCCAACCTTATTGTTCCTAAATTTTAGTGCAACTACTAAAGAAGAACCTGCCAGCTCACAAGAGCAAGTACTTCTTGCTAGATGAATGATGCAATCTTTGCTTCATTTCAGGTGAACCACAGAAAAAGGCGCATGAATTGAATCATGGAACTCTAGGCAGACCTCATCCTAGTGGATTTGGAGGTTGAGTTCAAGGAGGCCGCTATTAAAGCGAAATCATGCTCTCCTGCCTCCTTGTTTGTGTTGTGCAAACATGCTGTGCAAACGGGAATATTCAACTACAGATGTTGTGACGGTCAAGAGCATTCGCCAAGTTCTTCGATTGTATGACATGGCTAGCCAAGATGGATTTAATCCCGATATTCACTTTATCAAAAGGCTCTAATGGGTTGGTTCTGAATCTTGCAAGCTGGGAATCAATGAGATGTGTAGGCATCTTTGTTGTACTTATTATTTGAATTTTATTTGTTGGTTCTGAATCTAGCAAGCTGGGAATCAATGAGATGTGTAGGCATCTTTGTTGTACTTATTATATGCATCTTATTTGTTGGTTCTGAATCTTGCAAGCTGGGAATCAATGAGATGTGTAGGCATCTTTGTTGTACTTATTATTTGGATCTTATTTGTTGGTTCTGAATTTTGTGAGCTGGGAAACACGGCATGATAATGCAGAGGACAGCAACCATAACAAACAGTTCAAACTTGGTAGTATTATCTTTGTGAAAGTGCGACAAATGTGCTGATCGTGTGCGTCCTGAGAATAAAAATTCTAATTGTTGTGCACGTTGATCCCGTGGCACTAATAGAACGAGCCAATGCATTGCTTGTTCTAAGTATAAATTTCTATTAAAGCTAATTAAATTTAAGTAAAGTGACCACTAACTCCTGTTATTACAGTACCAATACAGACCCGCTCGTGAACCGACATGTGGCCGGAGTAGGTTTCTTAATGGAGGCGTTTGAATGCGCCGAGGGTGCATCTTCTGTCGGGCGTGCAGCGGACGAGGGAGGGGTAGTAACTGTTGTCGCATGTACACACTCAGCTTACTGTTGAATCCAGTTCCCCAAGAGCGGAAAAACGAACTGCTGTCGCCGCCTACACACTCGTTCACTTGAAGAGACTCCAATGGCGACCCGAGGGGTGAGCCTGCTCGATATGGACTTCAGCAAGGAGTTAGTTCGCCGTTCAGTCCTATGGCCGCACCAAGTTCAATGTGATGTACACCAACGATACGGACTCGGTGAAGCTTTGCCTCGCCTCAGTCCTATGGCTGCACCAGGTTCTAGAGCATTCGCTCGTTTCATCGGCAGCGCCAACTGCACCTTCGCTACGGTGGAGAGAAGGAAGAACGCGACGATTCGGCCATCTGGTGCAACAAGCTTGTCGACATCCAGAAGCAATACAAGATCATCAGCAACGGGCAGGAGAAGGACTTCGTGGTTGACCTCGCCGAGACCATCATCGACCCCTGATACGCCAACATGAAAGAAGACAACCTGAACACGTGGGAGGTACCTCTGAATCTAGCCTACATAACCTACGCGGCCAAGGACGCATACGCATGCTACGACATGTACAAGCAGATCTTGGACATGAGGGCGTGTCTGCTTCCCGTAACCGACGAGTACATGGACAGCCGCAGCTTCATGATCAAGCGTGCCAGGAAGGTCTAGATGTTGTACTTTATCTGTTTATAAGCACCTTTATGATCTGAGTGTTTCATGCATTAGCCTATGTGTCGTAATTATCTGTTTTGTCCGAAATATTTCTTTTAAGAACCCATTAACTTGATTGCTTTTTTAGTGGCTATTTCCTTATGTATGTAAACTAGTTCAGTTGTCCGAAAAAAAACTAGTTCACTCGGCTGCCGTGCTTTGAATCTCCTTCCTCCCAACATATTCCTCTCCTCAGGTGGACCCAGTAGGTCCCTGAATTTTCTCCCACTTTCTTTTTCGATGTAAACTGAGTTTTCTCCCAGTACTTTCCCCTAGAACCAACTCAACTGTCCCACGTCTAGCCTAAAAAATAATGATACCCCACGTACTATTAACTCATCAAATTAAAATGATATTTTATTTCGTACGTTGAAAGTTCTTACAAAATAATAATAATAATTGTTTATATATAACTTGCCAAGTTAACTCCTAGTGATTGCGTACATAAGCTTGCAAAGATTTTACTGACGTGCAATCATGTGTTTATGTTTTTATAACATTTCTCCGTCTAGCCCCACATGATATTTTCACCCAGCCCAGCAAGTCCGCGGATTTCGAGAAAAATGCAAATGGGATTTAAACGGGCTGCATAGATGCTACATCATTGTTTCACCCAGCCCACCAAATGGACTAAAAAAACAAATGGACTGGCTGACATGTGGGCCAGTAGGTCGAAGCATAAGCAGGCGTTGGATTTACATCCAATGGCCGGCATTCTTCTTCAATCTCTCGTCTTCTTCCCCTAGCGCTGCCGGAATCGCCTGCTCCAGCCTTCGGCGTCCAGCGGTGTTGTTTTGCGCTCCTCAGCGAAACGCTACCCCGCCGACGGCCAGGCCATCCCTCCACTCCGCACCTCCTGTTATTCTCTGCCGAGTGTAGGCCCACCCCGCACCCGAACCAGACAAGTTTCCCACTCCTCTCCGTATCCAACTCCACTACCGCGTCTTCCCCATCTCCGGGTCGTTCCAGTCTGGGTCCTTGCCATCGTCCACCGCCTCGGTGCGCTCGGCGCGGCGTGGTCAACATACGAGAGTCATTGGAAGAGGACTGTACGTGGAGAGCCTGACGGCTGGGACCCACGAGGTCCATGGTCGCACGCAAGGAAAGTTCCTCCTTATTACGCACTGTACATGCACTGTACGTGGGAAGGGCTTCTGTATTTCACGAAAAAAACATTCCCCCCGCTGACAGGTCGGACCCACCAGCTATATCTTCGCACGCAAGGAAGTGCCTCCTTATTACGCACCAATAAATGAATACCCCCTGCTAGCTGGGACCCACCATAGTGGGTGGCTGACTTGTGGGCCTACTAAGTTGACGAGGATGGAGGTCTTTGTCAACTTAGTCAATATGAACGATTCTAGCTCCAGTGACCGTACGATGTCCATCCAACGGCCATAGTGCTTCTTCAACCTTTGGTCTTCTTGCTCCAGCCGCCCAAAGTAGCGTCGGTCGTGCCGCGTGCTCCTGCCTCTCGTGGCCGGCTGTGATGCCGCGGAGGCCTCACCGCCCCCTACTACTCCCACCGCTGGCCCAGGGTATCCCTCTACGCAACCACACCCCATGTTATTCTGCGGCGACAGCAGCCTCACGCCGCAGCCGAACCAGTGAACCCTCGTACTCCTCTCCGCGTGGGCATCCACGGCCGCGTCTTCCCCGGCTCCGCGTCGTCCCCTTCCTAGGCCTCACCATCGTCCACCGCCTTGGTGCTCTCGGCACAGCGTGGTCAATGTGGTCAACGACCGACTTCCATCGGAAGAGTACTGTACGTGGAGAGGCTGACAGCTGGGTCCAAGGCCACAACCCAGTTTTTTTGTGGTTTGCCAAGTAAGTTGCTTTGTCAGGCCTGTTGGGCTGCAAATCTTTCAAGACGAGGTGAGCTTCATTCGGCTGGCTGAGAAAATGGCCTATTAGTAATGACAAATGGGTTGTACATTTTTAAAACACATCAAACCGGCAATTAGTTTCAAATATCTTTTTTTCATTTCGAGATTTTAAATTACATTAATTTTTATGCGTGGAGAATTTGTTGGATTTTATATTGATATACATTTATTTTTAAAATCAGTTTGGATGTGAGTCGAAATTTCGGGATTAAAAACAGTTTGGACCGCACCGAAATATGCAAAATTTCGTATAATTTTTGAACCGTGGCCACAATATGGGCTGTAATGCTAACAAAAAGAATATGGGCTCCAAGAAAAGCCTTAAGAATTAGCAAATGGGCTGTAAATTATTAGAAATAATGGCAGATGGGCTGTATGCTGTTTTCCACAGATTTCAGGCTTTCCTAAAAAAAGGTTGACGCACAAGCATTGACTGTTGGATGTCCATCCAACGGCCGTCGTGCTTCTTCAATCTCTGCTCTTCCTGCTCCAGCCGCTCAAACAAGCGCCGGCGGGACTGCCTGCTCCCTCCTCCCCGCAGCCGGCTGTGCTCCCGCTCAGGACTCACCACCCCACCGTACTCCCATCGCTGGCCTATCCATCCCTATACTCACCCACACCTGCTGTTATTCTCCGGCAACGGCAGACGAACCAGTAAACCCTCATACAGTCGTACTCCCCTCCGCGTGGGAAACAACTGTCGAGTCTTCCCTGCCTCCGTGTCGTTCCTTCCTAGGCCTCGCCGTCGTCCACCGCCCTGGTGCTCTCGGCGCGGCCTGGTCAACGTGGTCAACGACCGACATGCATCTGAAGTGGACTGTACATGGAGAGGCGGACAGCTGGGTCCACGGCCGCACGCAAGGAAATGCCTCCTTATTATGCGCAAAATAATGATTCCTCCACTTGACATCAGGGACCCACCGAAAGGGCCTCTGTATTTCGCGAAAAAAACGTTACCGCCGCTGACAGCTCGGACCCACCAGCTATATCTTCGCACGCAAGGAAGTGCCTCCTTATTACGCACAATAAAAATGAATACTCCCCTGTTAGCTGGGACCCAGTATAGTGGCAGGCTGACTTGTGGGCCTACTAAGTTGACGGGGACGGAGGGCTTTGTCAGCTTAGTCAATATGCACGATTCTAGCTCTAGTGACCGTACGATGTCCATCCAACGGCCGTAGTGCTTCTTCAACCTCTGGTGTTCTTGCTCTAGCTGCCCAAAGCAGCGCCGTCGTGCCGCCTGCTCCTGCCTCTCGTGGCCGGCTGTGCTGCCGCGGAGGCCTCACCGCCCCCTACTACTCCCACCTTAGGCCAGGCTCTGCAGCGATGGCAGCCTCATAACGCAGCCGAACGAGTGAATACTCATACTCCTCTCCGCGTGGGCATCCACTGCCACGTCTTCACCGGCTCCGCGTCGTCCCCTTCCTAGGCCTCGCCTTCGTCCACCTCCCTAGTGCTCTCGGCGCGGCATGGTCAACGTGGTCAAGGAACCACTTCCATCGGACGTGGATTGTACATCGAGAGGCTGACAGCTGGGTCCACGGCCGTAGCAAGGAAGTGCCTCCTTATTACACGGAAAATAATGATTCCTCCACCTGACAGCAAGGACCCACCGGATGGGCCACCGTATTTCGCGAAAAAAATGTTTCCCTCCTGTCTGCTGGGACCCACCAGCTACACCTTCGCACGCAATGAAGTGCATTCGGGCAAAAAAAACCCAAAATGATTCGCCCCCCTGACTGTTGGGACCCACCAGCTACATCTTCGCAGGAAAGGAAGTGCGTCCCGGCAAAAAAAAAATGATTTGCCCCCCTGACTGCTGGGACCCACCAGCTACATCTTCGCACGCAAGGAAGTGCGTCCGGGCAAAAAAAAAACGATTCGCCCCTCTGACTGCTGGGACCCACCAGCTACATTTTCGCACGCAAGGAAGTGCCTAATAGTCGGGACCCACCTGGTCGAAGCGTACGTAGCGTTGTCATTCTGGTCGCGAACGTGTACGTACATACTGGTAATTGTAGAGGCGCGCACGTGTCGTAGTAGAGGCACGCACGTAGCATGTACACGTACGTACAACGCCCAGGGTGCAAGAAAGAAAATACGGCCACGTATGCGTACATACGGGCGGGGTCTCGAACGCCTACTCGCGCATACGTACGACGAGGGCTCGTGTACATGGCTGGGTCGGAACGGAGAAACAACATCGTCGTCGTGTTCATGGGGAGGCAACGGAATGCGTCGTGTTCATGGGGAGGCAACAGAATGTGTCGTGTTCATCAGGAGGCAACAAAACGCGTGGGAGCCAACCGGCTGGGTCGGAATGGAATGCGTGGTCGTGTTCATCGGGAGGGCTTGGATGGAATAGGCGATGGAAACGAGGCCTGGCGTACCGCAGAACGGAGGAAACGGACCTCCTATGTTTGGAACGGGGTCCTGTTGATCGGGAGGGTGTGGCGTATCGCAAAACGGAAGAAACGGACCTCCTACGGTCGAAACGGGGGTCCTGTTGATCGGGAGGGGTGTGGCGTACCGCAAAACGGATGAAATGGACCTCCTACGGTCGAAACGGGGGTCCTGTTGATCGGGAGGGGTGTGGCGTACCGCAAAACGAACGAAATGGACTTGTGTTGGAGCGCTACGGTCGAAACGGGGGTCTTGTTCATCAGGAGGGGTGTGGCGTACCGCAAAACGGGACTCCACGGGATACTATTTATCTCCACCGTCGACCTACTCCAGCCTCCACAGGCTACTGTCGACCTCCTCCAGCCTCCACGGGCTCCTGTTCATCCAGCCTCCACCGCGCGCTACTCCACCGTCTACTGTTCAACCACCCCTCCACCGTCTACTGTTCATCCAGCCCTCCACACCACGGGGTCCTGTTCAACCACCCCTCCACGGCCACCCCTCCACTGTCTACTGTTCATCTAGCCCTCAACACCACGGGGTCCTGTTCATCCAGAGACAACGCCACCGCTCACTGCTCATCCAACCCCCCCCCCCCCCCCGCAACGCTCACTGTTCATCCAATCGATCGGCTTCAGTTAGCAGCAGTAGCGAAGGAATCGCTCCAACGGGTTCAGTTAACAGCCATCGATCGATCGCTCGGGTTCAGTAATGCGTAGCCTGCAGTGCAATCGCTCGGGTTCAGTTAGAGCCCAACGCCTCGCTCGGGTTCAGTTTGAGCCAACGCCTCGCACACATGCGCGTACGTGTACGAGAGAAATGCGCATCGCTCCGCCCCTGACCTCCCACCGTAACCAGCAACTCCCCGAAATTTTCCTCCCCCTTGCTTCTACCACGGTTTTCTCTGTCATGGACGGCCCAAAGAATGTCATGCAGCTGCGTCTCCGGCCCGCCCAGGACGAAAAGCCCATTTTCTGTTATGATTTTTTGTCATAGAAGTAAGAGCCCACCACATCTATGATGATACCGGGTTTTGTCACAATTATCGTCATAGAAGTGTCATATGTATGACAGAAAAAAAATTCGTTCGGCCCAAAATGTCACGGATATGTCTTTTTTTTGTAGTGTTCCCATACCACGAATGGCTTGAACAGCCTTTCCAAGAATATACCAGGTGGGACGGGGTCGCGTTTAGCGCCGATGCGGGCGAGGATATCCACCGCTTGATTGTTTTCTCGGGCCACATGGTGGAATTCGAGCCCCTCGAACCGAGCTCACATTTTGAGGATGGCATTACGGTAGGCCGCCATTTTCGGATCCTTGGCATCAAAATCTCCATTTATTTTTGGTATTGCGAGGTTTGAGTCCCCGCGCACTTCTAGGCGTTGAGTGCCCATAGAGACTGCCATCCGAAGACCATGCAACAGGGCCTCGTATTCGGCTGTGTTTTTGGAGTCTGTGTATAATATTTGGAGTACGTATTGGACCGTGTCTCCGGTGGGGGATGTCAGAACTACACCCGCTCCCAATCCGGCCAGCATTTTAGAGCCGTCGAAGTGCATGATCCAATTGGATTACACGTCGTACTCTTTAGGGAGTTCGGCTTGTGTCCATTCGGCGATGAAGTCAGCCAGTACTTGCGACTTAATGGCTCGTCGTGGTTTGTATGTTATGTCGAACGGAAGGAGCTCGATAGCCCATTTAGCAATTCGTCTCGTGGCGTCACGGTTTTTTATTAGGTCGTTGAGTGGTACCTCGGAGGCCACCGTAATCGAACACTCTTGAAATTAGTGTCGTAGCTTCCGGGATGCCATGAAGACCGCGTATGCAATCTTTTGATAGTGTGGGTATCGGGATTTGCATGGAGTGAGGACAGTGGGCACATAATATACCGACTTTTGGAGCGGGAACTTGTATCCGTCTACTTCTCGTTCGACGACGAGCACTACACTTACAACCTGATGTGTTGCAACTATGTATAATAGCATATGTTCGCCAGTATTTGGCGTGGTCAGGACTGGATTGCTGGCCAATAGGGTCTTTATTTCATCTAGTCCAGCCGCGGCTGCATCCGTCCACACGAAGTGTTCGGTGCGTCAAAGAAGGCGGTAAAGAGGTAGTGCCTTTTCTCCTAATCGGGAGATAAAGCGGCTTAAGGCAGCCACACATCCAGCTAGTTTCTAGATATGCTTGAGGTCTGTTGGGATAGCCAACTACGACAGAGCTCGGATTTTTGCCAGATTTGCTTCGATTCCTCTATTGGAAACAATGAAACCGAGCAACTTCCCAGAGGGTACGCCGAAAACACATTTTTTTGGGTTGAGCTTGATGTCGTACATTCGGAGGTTGTCGAACGTAAGTCTCAAGTTTCATATACTTTTGGCAACTTTTTATACTATTTTTGGGACTAACATATTGATCCAGTGCCCAGTGCCAGTTCCTGTTTGTTGCATGTTTTATGTTTCACAGAAGCCCAATATCAAACATAGTCCAAACGGGATAAAAATGGACGGAGAATTATTTTGGAATATTTGTGATTTTTGGGAGGAAGAATCAACGCGAGACGGTGCCCGAGGGGGCCACGAGGCAGGGGGCGCGCCGAGGGGGCATGCGCGCCTTGGACCCTCGTGGGCACCCCGTAAGGCGGTTGACGCTCTTATTTTGCCGCAAGAAAGCTAATTTATGAGAAAAATCTGGGGAAAAGATTCACCCCAATCGGAGTTGCGGATCTCCGAAATATAAAAGAAACGGTGAAAGGGCAGAATCTAGGAACGCAGAAATAGAGAGAGATAGAGAGATAGATCCAATCTCGGAGGGGCTCTCGCCCCTCCCATGCCATGGGAGCCAAGGACCAGAGGGGAAACCCTTTTCCCATCTAGGGAGGAGGTCAAGGAAGAAGAAGAAGAAGAGGGCCTCTCCCCCCTTGCTTTCGGTCGCGCCGGAACGCTGCCGGGGGCCATCATCATCACCACGATCTTCACCAACACCTCAATCATCTTCACCAACATCTTCATCACCTTCCCCCATCTATATTCAGTGGTCCACTCTTCCGCAACCCGCTGTACCCTCTACTTGAACATGGTGCTTTATGCTTCATATTATTATCCAATGATGTGTTGCCATCCTATGATGTCTGAGTAGATTTTCGTTGTCCTATCGGTGATTGATGAATTGCTATGATTGGTTTGAGTTGCATGTTTTATTATTGGTGTTGTCCTATTGTGCCCTCCATGTCGCGCAAGAGTGAGGGATTCCCGCTGTAGGGTTTGCAATATGTTCATGATTTGCTTATGGTGGGTGGCGTGAGTGACAGAAGCACATACCTAAGTAAGTAGGTTGTTTGCGTATGGGATAAAGGGGACTTGATACTTTAATGTTATGGTTGGGTTTTACCTTAATGATCTTTAGTAGTTGTGGATGCTTGCTAGAGTTCCAATCATAAGTGCATATAATCCAAGAAGAGAAAGTATGTTAGCTTATGCCTCTCCCTCAAATAGAATTGCAATAGTGATTACCGGTCTAGTAACGTAGTCAATTGCTTAGGGACAATTTCACAACTCCTACCACCACTTTTCCACACTCGCTATATTTACTTTATTGCACCTTTATCTAAACAACCCCAACTTTTTATTTACGCGTTCTTTATATCCTAGCAAACCTATCCTACAACACCTACAAAGTACTTCTAGTTTCATACTTGTTCTAGGTAAAGCGAACACTAAGCGTGCGTAGAGTCGTATCAGTGGCAAATAGGACTTGAAAGAATATTTGTTCTACCTTTAGCTCCTCGTTGGGTTCGACACTCTTACTTATCGAAAGAGGCTACAATTATCCGCTACACTTGTGGGTTATCATTAACCTAACGCTTCCGCTTTCGGTCTACGAGGGTACGTGGGCACACTCTCTCCTTCTCGTTGCTATGCATCTCCTAGATAGATCTTGCGTGATCATACAATTTTTTTGAAATTGCATGCTACGTTCCCCAACAGTGGTATCAGAGCCAATACTATGCATAGATGATATGCACGAGTAGAACACAAAGAGTTGTGGGCGATAATAGTCATACTGCTTACCACCAACGTCTTACTTTTATTCGATAGTATTGTTGGATGAAGCGGCCCGAACCGATATTACATGACCGCATTCGTGAGACTGGTTCTATCGACGTGCTTTGCACACAGGTGGCTGGCGGGTGTCTGTTTCTCCAACTTTAGTTGAATTGAGTTTGACTACGGCCGGTCCTTGTTGAAGGTTAAAACATCACACTTGACGAAAAATTGTTGTTGTTTTGATGCGTACGTAAGAACGGTTCTTTCTAGAAGCCCGTAGCAGCCACATAAAACTTGCAACAACAAAGTAGAGGACGTCTAACTTGTATATGCAGGGCATGTTGTGATGTGATATGGTCAAGACATGATGTGATATAAATTGTTGTATGAGATTATCATATTCTGTAATAAAGTTATCAACAACAGGAAGGAGCCATATGGTTGTTGCTTTATTGTATGAATTTCAATCGCCATGTAATTGCTTTACTTTATCACTATGCGGTAGCGATAGTCGTAGAAGCAATGCTTGCGAGATGACAATGCTGCTATGATGGAGATCAAGGTGTCAAGGTGGTGACGATGGAGATCATGAAGGTTCTTTGGAGATGGAGATCAAAGGCACAAGATGATGATGGCCATATCATGTCACATATTTTGATTACATGTGATGTTTATCTGTTGTACATCTTATTTTGCTTTGTATAGCGGCAGCACTATAAGTTGATACCTCACTAAATTTCAAGGTATAAGTGTTCTCCCTGAGTATGCACTGTTGCTACAGTTCGTCGTGCAGAGACACCACATGATGATCGGGTGTGATGAGCTCTACATTCACATACAACGGGTGCAAGCCAGTTTTGCACGTGCAGAATACTCGGGTTGAACTTGACGAGCCTAGCATATGCAGATATGGCCTTGGAACACTTAGACCGAAAGGTCGAACGTGAATCATATAGTAGATATGATCAACATAGAGATGTTCACCATTGAAAACTACTCCATCTCACATGATGATCGGACATGGTTTAGTTTATATGGATCACATGATCATTTAGATGAATAGAGGGATGTCTATCTAAGTCGGAGTTCTTAAGTAATACGATTAATTGAACTTTAATTTATCATGAACTTAGGCCTGATATTTTTTTGCATATCTATGTTGT
The DNA here is from genome assembly GCA_963921465.1 of Triticum timopheevii. Lineage (NCBI taxonomy): Eukaryota > Viridiplantae > Streptophyta > Magnoliopsida > Poales > Poaceae > Triticum > Triticum timopheevii. The sequence goes on along the minus strand of OY997272.1, from coordinate 164,350,685 downwards.
TGTAGATCAATGGCCCGTGCTACCGTTCCCTTGAATTTTAATGTGTTCCTAGAGAAAGCTAAGTTGAAAGATGATGGTAGCAATTACACGGATTGGGTCCATAACTTGAGGATTGTCCTCATTGCTGCACAGAAGAATTACGTCCTGGAAGCACCGCTAGGTGCAAGGCCTACTACAGGAGCAGATGCTGATGTTATGAACGTCTGGCAAGCTCGATCTGATGACTACTTGATAGTTCACCATGCTTTATGTCTTACAATCGGGACTTCAAAGACGTTTTGAACGTCATGGAGCATATGCAATGTTCTAAGAGTTGAAGTTAATATTTCAAGCAAATGCCCGAGTAGAGAGATAAAAAGTCTCCAACAAGTTCTACAGCTGCAAGATGGAAGAGAATAGTTCTGTCAGTGAACACATACTCAAAATGTCTGGGTAGCATAACCACTTGACTCAGCTGGGAGTTAATCGTCCTGATGATAGTGTCATTGACAGAGTTCTTCAATCACTGCCACCAAGCTATAAAGGCTTCATGATAAACAATAATATGCAAGGGATGGAAAAGGCAATTCTCGAGCTCTCCCCAATGCCAAAGGTTGCGGAGGTAGAAATCAAGAAGGAGCATAAAGTGTTGATGGTTAACAAGACCACTAGTTTCAAGAAAAAGGGCAAAGGGAAGAAGGGGAGCTTCAAGAAGAATGGCAGGCAAGTTGCTACTGCTGGGAAGAAACCCAAGTCTGGACCTAAGCCTGAAACTGACTGCTTCTACTGCAAATAACTGGTCACCGGAAGCGGAATTGCCCAAGTACTTGGCGGAAAAGAGGGATGGCAAAGTGAAAGGTATATTTGATATACATGTTATTGATGTGTACCTTACTACTGCTCGTAGTAATGCCTATTTGCAACTCGAAACAGGGGCTACGGATTAAACAAAGACTGGCTAAGGACGAGGTGACGATGTCTGTAGGAAATGGTTCCAAGGTCGATGTGATCATCGTCGGCACGCTACCTCTACATCTACCTTCGGGAATAGGTTTAGACCTGATTAACTGTTATTGGGTGCCAGCGTTGAGCATGAACATTATATCTGAATTTTTTTATGCAAGACAGTTATTCATTTAAATCAGAGAATAATGGTTGTTCTATTTATATGGGTAATATCTTTTATGGTCATGCACCCTTGATGAGTGGTCTATTTTTGTTGAATCTTGATCGTAGTGATACACATGTTCATAATATTGAAGCCAAAAGATGTAAATTTAGTAATGATAGTGCAACTTACTTGTGGCATTGTCGTTTAGGTCATCTTGGTGTAAAGCGCATGAAGAAACTCCATGTTGATGGGCTTTTGGAAACACTTGATTATGAATCACTTGATGCTTGCGAACCATGCCTCATGGGCAAGATGACTAAGACTCCGTTCTCCGAAACAATGGAACGAGCTACTGACTTATTGGAAATAATACATACCGATGTATGTAGTCCGATGAGTGTTGAGGCTCGTGGCAGGTATCATTATTTTTTGACCTTCACAGATGATTTGAGCAGATATGGGTATATCTTCTTAATGAAACATAAGTCAAAAACATTTGAAAAGTTCAAAGAATGTCAGAGTGAAGTGGAAAATCATCATAACAAGAAAATAATGTTTCTATGATCTGATCGCGGAGGCGAATATTTGTGTTACGAGTTTGGTCTTCATTTGAAACAATGTGGAATAGTTTCACAACTCACGGCACCTGGAACACCACAACGTAATGGTGTGTCCGAACGTTGTGACCGTCATTTATTAGATATGGTGCGATCTATGATGTCTCTTACTGATTTACCGCTATTGTTTTGGAGTTATGCTTTAGAGACGGTTGCATTCACGTTAAATAGGGCACCATCTAAATCCGTTGAGACGACGCCATATGAAACTATGGTTTGGCAAGAAACCTAAGCTGTCGTTTCTTAAGGTTTGGGGCTGCGAAGCTTATGTGAAAATGCCTCAACCTTATAAGCTCGAACCCAAATTGGAGAAATGCGTCTTCATAGGATACTCAAAAGAAACTATTGGGTACAACTTCTATCACAGATCCGAAGGCAAGATATTCAATGCTAAGAATGGATCATTTCTAGAGAAGGAGTTTCTCTCGAAGGAAGTGAGTGGGACGAAAGTAGAACTTGATGAGGTAATTGTACCTTCTCCTGAATTGGAAAGTAGTTCATCACATAAATCAGTTCCAGTGATTCCTACACCAATTAGTGAAGAAGCTAATGATGATGATCATGAAACTTCAGATCAAGTTACCATCAAACCTCGAAGGTCAACCAGAGTACGATCCGCACCAGAGTGGTACGGTAATCCTATTCTGGAAGTCATGTTACTAGACCATGATGAACCTACGAACTATGAGGAAGCGACGATGAGCCCAGATTCCATGAAATGGCTCGAGGCCATGAAATCTAAGATGGGATTCATGTATGATAACAAAGTGTGGACTTTGGTGGACTTGCCCGATGATCGGCAAGCCATATAAAATAAATGCATCATCAAGAAGAAGACTAACGCTAATGGTAATGTTACTCTCTACAAATCTCAACTTGTTGCGAAAGGTTTTCGACAAGCCGAAGGAGTTTCCAACAATGAGACCTTCTCACCTATAGCGATGATTAAGTCTGTCCGAATCATGTTAGCAATTGCCACGTTTTATGTTTATGAAATTTGGCAGATGGATGTCAAAACTGCATTCCTTAATGGATTTCTTAAAGAAGAGTTGTATATGATGCAACCAGAAGGTTTTGTCGATGCAAAAGGTGCTAACAAATTGTGCAAGCTCCGGCGATCCATTTATGGACTGGTGCAAGCCTCTCGGAGTTGGAATATACGCGTTGATAATGTGATCAAAGCATATGGTTTTATACAAACTTTTTGAGAAGCCTGTATTTACAAGAAAGTGAGTGGGAGCTCTGTAGCATTTCTAATATTATATGTGGATGACATATTGTTGATTGGAAATAATACCGAATTTATAGATAGCATAAAAGGATACTTGAATAAGAATTTTTCAATGAAAGACCTCAGTGAAGATGCTTATATATTAGGCATCAAGATCTATAGAGATAGATCAAGACGCTTAATTGGACTTCCACAAAGCACCTACCTTGATAATGTTTTGAAGAAGTTCAAAATGGATCAGTCAAAGAAAGGGTTCTTTCTTGTGTTATAAGGTGTGAAGTTGAGTCAGACTCAATGCCCGACCACTTTAGAAGATAGAGAGAAAATGAAAGTCATTCCCTATGCCTCAGCCATAGGTTCTATCATGTATGCAATGTTGTGTACCAGACCTGATGCGTGCCTTGCTACAAGTTTAGCAGTGAGGTACCAAAGTAATGCAGGAGTGGATCACTGGACAGCAGTCAAGAACATCCTGAAATACCTGAAAAGGACTAAGGATATGTTTCTCATTTATGGAGGTTACAATGAGCTTGTCGTAAATGATTACGTCGGTGCAAGCTTTAACTCTATCCGGATGACTCTAATTCGCAAACCGGATACATATTTATATTGAATGCTGGAGCAGTCAGTTGGTGCAGCTTGTAGCGACCAGACCTCAAACAGTCTGATCTCTGTGCATCAGTGCCATCCCTGGATCGGTAATGCTGACACACACAGTACTCAAGGATTTATAACAGAGTAGTAATTACACACTTATTACATAGAATGTCTCAAAAGAGAACTTATTACAATATATGGCTTAAGGCCATCTAAAAACGATAATAGTAGAAGGCTTGGAAGATAAAGTGAGTCCATCAACTCCGACGGCATCACTGAGTGAAAGACAACGACCTATGGCACTTTACTCATCGTCTAAAAAGTCTGCAACATGAACGTTGCAGCCCGAAACGGGTCAGCACATGGAATATGCTGGCAATGTAACACATAGAGTAATGAACAGAATAAATGCTATCACTACATGCATATATGGCTGGTAAAAAGCTCTATGGTTACAGTTTTGCTTAAAGCCAATTTTTTCCTACAACAAAGGAATAAATTTTATTTAACTATCATGGTGGTTGTTAAACATTGAGAAGGTTCCTCCAACTCAATCCCAATTAAACATCATCATTAAACCCAATCAAATTATATTAAGAGTGATGAGATCAACATGATAATCCAAGAACCAGATACTCAGGATGTCCAGAACCGGGGACACGGCTAACCATGATTAGTTTGTACACTTTGCAGAGGTTTGCGCACTTTTCCCCATAAGACTCGAATGCATCCATGGTCAGAGAATCGAGACACAGTCCTTCCGAAACAATAGGTCTTTACTCTGGGTGGACAGTTACACCTACTTTCCACTACATCTGCTAGCCCACCACTAAAAGAGGTCTTGCAACGTACTCAACTATGCTAGAGCCCATAATAGCTTGTGGCTGCACAAGAAAGTTTCTAGCATGAATAATCTTATGATCCCTTTGAGCCTGGGTGGCGGACCGTAGGATGACCACACGGGTACTCTGGCATATCCTTAGACAACACTGGATTCTCCAGGTGCCCTGACAACCACTAGGTACTCCAGGGTGCCTCAAGCAATCCACCCAGATGTGTATTAAAGTAGCCACCTTAAGTTAACCATTAAGTAACAACACTCACATCTGTCATGAATCACTCGAACCAAACCACATCTACAAGCATAGCAAAGTAGTATAAGCATAACATAGAAGTAACTCCCAAGGTTTGATAATTAAACAGGTAAATAGGTACTACCTCATCTACTTCCCAAAACCCACATGTTAATCAGATCCTAACCATGCAATTGTTTGAGAATTGATCTAATGCAATAAAACTGGGTGGTAAAGAGGTATGATCAAAGTGTTACTTGCTTTGCTGATGGTCCGTGAAACCTAGAGACTCGTAGTAGCACGCTTCGCACTCCGGGTACTCTATCGCAAACAAACAAACATACAATAAGCACTCAACTAGAAGCACGGGTAAAACTCAAATAAGAGACCTAAGCAGAAAGTTCAAATTAAGAACTCTGGTTTGCAAAAAGAATCAAATCAAACGAAGCAATGAAACTTAAACTCCAAAAGAAACAAGATCCGTTTAGTAATCTGGTTTTAAGTCAAATTTTACAGTACCAAAATCTTGTTCAAGTTGGTTAAACAGAAAGAGGGCTTCGAGACAAAGAACTAGGTGCTTGAATCGCCTGATTCCGATAAACAAGCGAAAAGATAAACTAAAACGAAAATCAGGGCAGAAATCACGATCGAAAATAATCACGGAAAATCCCTGGAAAAAGAAAAAACTGACGAACAGGCTAACGAACAAACGTTCGCTGACTGCGGCTAATGGGTGAAAGCCGTTCCTTAAAACAAACGTACGAACGTGCGTTCGCTAAATAACTAAACCGGGAAAAAATAAACCGATCTAGGAAAAAAATAACCGAGGGTTTCTAAAAAAAATACGGTTTTCCAGCGAAAACCGAAGGCTACCTCGGGTCACGGGTCGGCGGCAGCGGCGGGCACTCCGGTGGACGGTAGGGTCGGCGGCGAGGCGTCCGGTGGCGGGGCGGTGACTGGCGCAGGTGGCGCAGGTGGCGGTGCGGGCGGCAGCGAAGTCCGGCGGCGGTGGCGTCCGACGGCGCTGGCGGCGGTGGGTTAGGGTTAGGGTTTCGGCGGCAGGGCGGGCTGGTGGGCTGCGGGGTCTCGGGGGCGTGGGTTATAAAGGCCGGCCGGGGCGAGTCCTAGTCGGGCACGGCCCGGCTAGGTCGGTTGGCTTTTTTTAATAACTCCGCGTGCAGAAAAACAAACAAAAGAAATACTAAACGGACTCCAAAAATCCTGAAATAAATTTTGCTCGTCCTCTATGAATATAGCAGACAAAGTGAACATTTATTTGGGCCTCTAATGAAATTTTGAAAAACGCATATTTTTCCTAATTCAAATAAAATAGCGATAAAACTCCGAATAAAATTCTTATTTGATTTTAATATTTAATCTCCAATATTTCTTTATTTTGGGGAAGTCATTTTATCCCCTCTCGTTTATATTCATAAAAGAAATATTCAAAGAGAAAACAATTAAAATCAAACGATCCTCTTTTCAAAATTTGAGAAAACTCAAATATGAAAATAACGAAATCCCCAACTCTCTCCGTGGGTCCTTGAGTTGTGTAGAATTTCTAGGATCAAGCCAAAATGCAATAGAATATGATATGCAATGATGATCTAATGTATAACATTCCAAATTGAAAATTTGGGATGTTACAAACCTACCCCCCTTAAGATGAATCTCGCCCTCGAGATTCGGGTTGGCTAGAAAATTGGTGAGGGTAGTCCACTGAACTTTGCAGTTGGCTTCATCCTCGGTATGGTGGCTCCATTGAACTTTGGAGAACTTGATTACCTTGCTGCGAGTGACTCGAGTGGCAAACTCAAGAATCTTGACTGGTTTCTCCTCGTAGGTCAAATCGCTATCCAACTGAATCGCTTCCAGTGGCACTGTATCTCTTAGAGGAATATCAGCCATCTCTGCGTGTCACTTCTTCAGCTGGGAAACATGGAACACATCGTGAACTCCTGACAATCCTTCGGGCAATTCCAACTCGTAAACAACTTCTCCCATACATTCCAAAAATTTGTATGGTCCCACAAAACGTGGTGCTAACTGTCGCGGCGGGGGCACGGTCTACTTCCGTGACCGCCGGGCACCTATGGGGCACGGGGTGCCCCTTTCCTGGTTCAGAGAGGGGCGCGGAGGCCGGCGCAGAGCGGATCAAGGTCCCGGGCGCGCGGTGGGTGAGAGAGACAGCGGGCGATCCTTTTACCCAGCTTCGGAGCTCTCCGGAGAGATAAAACTCCTACTGCTGCTTTGTGTTGTTATTTGATATTGCTCGAATACGAGCGCACGGTGGTGTGGTGTGTATGTGTTGGACCGGACCTTGATCCTGTGTACCAAGATGAACCGAACCCTAGTCCTGTGTACCAAGATGAACCGAACCCTAGTCATGTGTACCAAGATGAACCGAACCCTTTCTACGTGCGCATGGGCCTCCCTTTTATAGTCTAAAGCGGGCACCAACAGGTGGCAGCGTAATAAGAGGGGGTAGAAAGGTAAAAACGCAGGTTGGTGTAACAGTGACCAACACTGTCCCCTACCTAACTCTGGCGGCAGGGGACAAGGGCATTTAATGCCCGTCTGGTCGCCCCAACAGTGCAAGGAGGCGATCGTCAAGTGAGCCACTGGTTGCCACGATGGCGTTTCTGTCAGCTCCGCTTGCCACCTTGCTCCGCATGGCTGTGTAGTGCCTCGCCACGTGCCTTTGGGACGGCCTTGTGCTGACACATCGCCGGATGTGCTGGAGTTTGGTTGGCAATCTTGCCGCGGCAAGTACCTTGCCGCGGTCCTCCACTTGTCGTGCCGGCAAGCTTGCCGGCCGTCGGACCTTGCCGGGACGCGCGGGGCGCCGCGGCAAGTCTTCTGGAGGTGCCTTGGTCGGCCTTCCCGGAAAGCTCCTCTTGCCGGGGCCTTTATCTTCTTCCTGGCAAGCTCTTCTTGCCGGGGCCTTGGCTGGCCTTCCCGGCAAGCTCCTCTTGCCGGGGGCTTTAGCTTGAGTACTCCGTTCTTGGATGGCATCAAAGTAGCCGCGGAGGATCTTGGCGGACGCCCGGCAAGCCCTGCCGCGGGTTGCCGCGACTGCCCGTGCACAAGTTCGGGGTACTAAGGTACCCCCCCTACTTTAGTACACCGACAGTAGCCCCCGGGCCTGGGCCATACACGGTGCCGAGCGTTGTTGGGCCAGGCCCAAAACAGTGCACGGGCACGCGTGGCCTGGGTCCACACAAAATCAGACTCCGTGTCCTCCGTGTCCTCCCGCAACGGCACGCGTCAAACGCGGCATCATGGGTGATGTGGGCGGCGCATGCGGGGCTGAGCCTCGCTAGCATGCATCAAGCCATGATGAAGGGGACGGCCCACGCCCTCCTACCTAAACGGAGGTAGGCGTGGGGGCGTGGTGCATTTACTGGATGGGGCTAGTGCGCGGCTTTTGAGACGTCTGTTCCCATGCTCACGGGGTGGGACGAGACCGCCTCACCCGTCCACTCGGCGCTGCATCCCTGCCACGCGGCTCCCATGCGCTTGGGGTCACGGATGGTGGGATTGGGGAATCTGGGCCGGAGTGAGCAGAGGCAGCGGGTCGGCCCCGATTCCCTGCTCTCCCGCGCCTTGATTCGCCGAGCGGGGCGGCCGGGCTCCCACCCTGCTCCTTTATAAGGGGCAGGGGGGAGGGCACAGAAGCCCACACTCCTTCATCTCCTTCTTTCCTTTTTAACTTCTGCTCCCCTTCCTCCCATCCGCCATGGAGAAAGGGAATCCTGGCCCCTCGTCGGTGGCGGCGAGGGTTGCCGCTAGACAGCGCCTCCCTCACTCTGTCGCTCCTGCGGCGGTGGAGTCGGTCGAGAGGGGAAGAGGGAGGGGGCGAGGCCGAGGGCGAGGTCGAGGGCGTGGCCGAGGTGCTCGGGGAAGAGGCGGCCGGGGTGGTGCGCCACCCCCGTCTCCGCCGACGGCTCCTTTCCTCGAGGCGGTCCATATTGGGGACGACCCCTGGGAGTTCTTCGTCAAGCTGCGCCGGGCACCTCGTCGACGCCTCCGTCTTCCGGCTCCATTTGCAAGCGCGATGGAGCCGGACCCGCCCGAGATGCTGGAGTTGCGCATGAGGGGCTGCGGGATCAGCGGCACTCGAGTTAGTGTCGTATCCCCTGCCCCCGGCGTGATGTACTTCGACCGAGGGTGGAAGACGTTCGCCCGCATCCATAGCTTGACGGCGGGGTTTACCCTCCATTTTAAGTTAATGGAGGGCAACCTTCTCGCCGTCAAGGTCTTCGGGGACTCCGGCATCCGGGCGAGATGCTGCGTGGACAGCTCCTCCGATAGCGAAGGTCCCTCCTCGAGCGAGAGTGACGAGGAGGGGAGCGACAGCGACGACGAGGACGGCGGGTCCGACTAGGCGTCGGACGCTGCCTCGCGCGCGTCACCGGCGACCCCATCATCCGGGTCGCCGGCCTTCTGAACTCCCCGGGGCCGTCTCCTTGGGCGGCTGGCGTAGGGAGGCGGCGGAAGAGGAAGAGGGGTGGCGGCAAGGCCGTCAAGCCGGAGTACGAGGGCGAGGTGCCCTCGAAAGCGTGCTGACGTCCTGCCGCCCCATCTTCGAGCTCTGCCTCTGGCGCCTCCGTCTCCGCCAAGCTCCTGGCCGACCCCCGGGAAGTTCTCTTGGTGTCTTCTGGCACCCGTAGCTCGCCTAGGCGTTTCTTTTGCCCTCCCCGGCAAGCTTCTCTTGCCGGGGTCTCCTTGACCTACCTCCTGAAGAGAAAACAGGAGAGGGATTACGGGCACCTCATCTTTTAATGTGTAAGCCTTCGGGCCTTAGCTGTATTTAAAGCTTGTAATCCTCTCTATCATGTTTTTCATCCTCCAAGGAATCACACTAAATTGGGATGTTTTTAATGAAAAGAGGGGAAAGCTCGCCGGATTAAGTCTTTTACTTGATTGCGTGCCTTGTACGTTTTCACCCTACGCTTTTAGGGAACTTGCCGGCGCGGGCACCTTGCCGTGAGCGCCGAGTGCGGAACGTCGGCAACGGAACTGCAACCGACAGGAAACCTTGTCGCTGAGCTAGTCACGGCTTACTTAAGTCGTTGAGCGGACTCGAAACGACAGCAAGGCAACTAGCTAGGAGTTGGTTCCCTGCCGGCGGTGCCGCGGCCGACAAGAAACCTTGTCGTTGGGCTAGCCGCAGTTCACCTAAATTGTCGAGCGGACTCGAAACAACAGTCGGTGCGCGACTAGCTACGAGTTGGTTCCTCCGCGCACAGGTTCTTTTCGTACAAGGCACGATCGTTCAGAGACGCGGCCTCGCTTTCCCCAGCCCACGAGAGGATGCATGACGAGGCATGGAAAACTTATCTGGTATTGCAGCCCCCGGCGACTCTGGCTTGCCGGGGGTGAATCTTGAAATTTGCAGCCCCCGGCAATTTTGGCTCCGCCGGGACCTAGGCGCTGGTGCGCCTTGCTCTGTCCTTGCCGCCAGCGTTGTAGCCCCCGGGGACCTTGACTTGCCGTGAGGGATCTTGGCGGCCGCAGCCCCCAGTGAAATCGGTCTGCCGGGGCCTCTTCGCCAGTGCGCCCTTCTGGTTTCTCCTTGTCGCTGTTATTACAGTCACAAAAATAACTAAGACAGCGCTGAAATAAGTTATTCTTTGCAACGTAATCTCAAGTTGGGCAATGCGATGCCATGTTTCACCCTTTGCATGTTTACACTCTACGCTTCTAGGGAACTTGCCGGTGCTAACACACTTGCTGAGTGCGGAACGTAAGCAGCCTGCTGGCGGTGTTGTACCCGGCAAGAAACCTCCTCGGGCCAGTTGCAGCGCACTTGCATTGTTGAGCGGACTTGAAAACAAAGCAAGGGCGCAACTTAACCACGAGTTAGCTCCTTTGCGCCCAAGTTTCTCATACAAAGGACGTCCCATGGCAAGGCTTGCTACGTTACATCCTCGATTTCATTATACCCCTTGTACGTTTTTTCCCTACGCTTCTAGGGAACTTGCCGATGCTAACACACTTGCTGAGTGCGGAACGTCAGCAGCCTGCTGGCGGTGTTGTACCCGGCAAGAAACCTTCTCGGGCCAGTTGCAGCGCGCTTGCATTGTTGAGCGGACTCGGAAACAAAGCAAGGGCGCAACTTAACCATGAGTTGGCTCCTCAGCGCACAGGTTTTACTTACAAGGGACGAACGTACGAGGAACATAACATAAGCGCTCAAAACTAAAGAAAAGAGCTATGCGCTCGAGCTCGGGTGACTTAGCTTTTCTGTCTTTCGTGGTCCGGCGAAGCCGCGCTCCTCCCTTGACTCCTTCCCTTGTACGTTTCGCCCCCCCCCCCCCCCCCCCCCGCGCTTTCAGGGAACCTGCCGGTGTAAACACACTTGCTGAGTGCGGGACATCAGCAGCCCGTTGGCGGTGTTGCTTCCGGCAAGAAGAACTCATCGGGCTAGTTGCGGCGCGCTTTCGTCGTTGAGCGGACTCGAAACAGATCAAGGGCGCAACTTAGCCACGATTCGACCCTTCTGCGCGCAGGTTCTTCGTACAAGGTACGGATTCTCAGGGAGTACAATCCAAAAGCTTAAAGCCAGACGCTTTCTTCGCCCTACTGGCTAGCGGAGCTCGATGGCGCATCCTCGACGGCAGCGCGGCACTCTGGGGAGGCGTGCTTGCCGGAGCAGATACCAGAGCTGTTCTTGCCGGGCTTGATCTTTGGCGGATTTGCCTTTGCTTTCTTGCACTTGCCGGTGGAGCTCGATGGTGCGCTCTTGACGGCAGCGCAACACTCCGAGGAGGTGCGCTTGCCGGAGTGGGCATCAGGGCTGCACTTGCCGGACTTGAGCTTCTCCTTCCCCCGGGGAGCTTCAGCGGCAAGTGGCTCGCGCTCTGCTGCGGCTGCTGCTTCCCGGTAAATCTTGTCGGCGCAGATGACTGCATCCCTCTTGTCACCTTGGACAGAAATGACACTCATCGGGCCAGGCATCTTGAGCACGTTGTATGCGTAGTGAGAGGCTGCCATGAATTTGGCAAGCGCTGGTCGGCCGAGTATCCCATTGTAGGGTAATGGGATATCAGCAACATCGAAGGTGACCCTCTCTGTCCTGAAATTCAGCTCACTACCAAATGTCACTGGCAATGTGATCTTCCTCTTGGGCTTGCTCCTTCCCGGATTTATCCCTTGAAAGGTACCAGTCTCTTCGAGCTCGCTGTCGGGGATCTGGAGCTTCTTGAGCACTGTGGAGGAAATCAGGTTCAGGCCGGCCCCGCCGTCAACCAACATCTTCGTGATCTTGAGGTTGCGGATTGTTGGTGAGACCAACATCAGCAAGCACCCGACCGCAGTGATGCGATCAGGGTGGTCTTCTACATCGAAAATGATGGGCGTGCCGGACCATTTTAGAGGCCTGCGTGCCTCGATGGATGGCTCTGTTGCGTTCACCTCTCGCACCCACTGCTTGAGTTGGCGGTGCGAGGCGTGCAGAGAGGCGCCGCCGTCGATGCACAGCACCTCTGTCGCCTTCTGGAATTCTTGGTCATCGGTCTCATCTTCCTCCATCTCATCTTCATCTTCGTCCTTGTCGCGGCCGCGGGGAGGCCTGTCTCCTTGCCGCGGCTTGGGCTTGCCGTGGTGTCCTCCCCGGGCGGGAAGTTTCTTGCCGGATCCTCCGCCACTTCCCTGGGCTCTCTCCTTATCGCGGCGCTCGTACTCTGCTTTCTGCAGCTCCGCCATCTCTTCGACTTTCTTGCAGGTTTGGAGATCGTGGCCCTTGGTGCGGTGGATCTTGCAATACCGCTTGCCGGAGCCATCCTGCTTGTCGGCGGCTACCACAGCCTCGCCAGAGTCATCGGCCTTGGCCTTGTCGGAGCCGCCTCCGTTGCCGGAGTGCTCAACAGCTAGCACATCCTTAGCCTTTCTCTTCCTGTTGCTCCATCTCCGGTTCTTCCTTGCCGGGGCGGTATCCTCACTGTCAGATCCTTCTGCTCCCGCAACCTCTCCGGGGATTTTCCTCCCCTCCTCATCCCGTGCACACTTGTCGGCCAGAGCATAGAGCTCGCTGACGTCTCTGATCTTGCACATCGCCATCTCCTCCCTCATTCTGCGGTTACGCACGTTCTGATGAAAGGCGCTGATAACCGCGGCAAGGTGGACGTCTGGGATGTTGCGTTGCACCTGGCTGAATCTCTGTATGTACTTGCGCAGGGGCTCCCCCTCCTTCTGGACGAGCAAGTGGAGGTCACTCTCCTGGCCATGAGGCTTGTGGCCGCCCGTGAAGGCGCCGACAAACTGATGACACAGGTCAGCCCATGAAGATATGGAACCGTCCGGCAAGTGCATGAGCCAAGATCTGACATTGGGCTTGAGTACCAGTGGGAAGTAGTTGGCGAGGATCTTCTCATCGCGCCCTCCGGCAGCCTACACCGCGATGGTGTAGATGCTGAGGAACTCCGATGGATGTATCTTGCCATCGTACTTCTCGGGCACGTCTGGCTTGAAATTCTTGGTTTTGGGCCACTGGACTTGCCGCAGCTCGCGGGTGAACGCAGGGCAACCTGCCGCGTACGGCAAATCGCCTGGTTCCCCTAGTGCATGCATGTCGAAGGTGGGCCCAGCACGCTGGTCAGATTGACGTCGCGTTTCCCTTCTGCGCTCGATGCGAGTGCAAGCGTCTTCGTGCCGCCGTTCTTGGAGAACGTGGCGCTGGTCGCGTCGAGTCCGCGGGTCCGACGACGCGGTGGAGTCGCCGTCGGGGTTGGTCTGACGAGCCGGCGATCTTGGCCTCTGGGGCTGGGAGTGCACAGAGGTGGCTCCCCCAGCGGTCTTGTCGGCGTCGGCTCGCGCTTGGACGCCTTGCCGGGGCCTCGATGCGCTCGGTTGCCGGGGCTTGTCGCCGTTGGCGAAGGCGATGAGGCTGTATATGGTCATCCTCCAGTCGTCGATCTTGTGTGGCGCCGGAGGGTAGTCTAGGAGCAGCTGGGCTCGGGCCAGCGCTTCCTCTGCTGTCTTGGGTGGTGGCGGCGACGAGCGGCGCGAGGAGCGGGATGTGCTCGGACTCCCAACTGGATTGGGAGGTGCATCACCCCGCCCTGGCGACCGTACCTCGCTCGCGCCAGCATGCGGGCGTGCATGCTGACCTCGAGCGTCTCGCGACCCGCCAGCTTGGCCTTGCTCCAACGCGAGCACGGTGCTAGGAGCACCGGGGCGTTGTCGGCCTTGCACCTCCTGGGAAGGGTGCGGTGTATGCATGGTCGCCGACGCTTGCGGGGCCTTGTTTTTGGATCTGGTGACGACGTGAGTCCCACCGACGGCGCCCGCTACTCCGCCGGCGCCCACTCCACCGCCCGTTTGCTCCGGCGGTGGTGGCGGAACCGATGCAGACGGAGCGGCTACCTCCGAAGGCTTCTTCTTCGGTGGCATGTCGATGAAGGCGTTGATGCAGCGTGCGCGGAGACCGGATCGGATGCTCACGACCTCGACGCGCCCCCTACCTGGCGCGCCAAAGATGTCGCGGCGGGGGCACGGTCTACTTCCGTGACCGCCGGGCACCTATGGGGCACGGGGTGCCCCTTTCCTGGTTCGGAGAGGGGGGCGGAGGCCGCGCGCAGAGCGGATCGAGGTCCCGGGCGCGCGGTGGGTGAGAGAGACAGCGGACGATCCTTTTACCCAGCTTCGGAGCTCTCCAGAGAGATAGAACTCCTACTGCCGCTTTGTGTTGTTATTTGATCTTGCTCGAATACGAGCGCACGGTGGTGTGGTGTGTATGTGTTGGACCGGACCTTGATCATGTGTACCAAGATGAACCGAACCCTAGTCCTGTGTACCAAGATGAACCGAACCCTAGTCCTGTGTACCAAGATGAACCGAACCCTTTCTACGTGCGCATGGGCCTCCCTTTTATAGTCTAATGGGGGCACCAACAGGTGGCAGCGTAATAAGAGGGGGTAGAAAGGTAAAAACGCAGGTTGGTGTAACAGTGACCAACAGTGTCCCCTACCTAACTCTGGCGGCAGGGGACAAGGGCATTTAATGCCCGTCAGGTCGCCCCAACAGTGCAAGGAGGCGATCGTCAAGTGAGCCACCGGTTGCCACGATGGCGTTTCTGTCAGCTCCGCTTGCCACCTCGCTCCGCATGGCTGTGTAGTGCCTCGCCACGTGCCTTTGGGACGGCCTTGTGCTGACATGTCGCCGGATGTGCTGGAGTTTGGTTGGCAATCTTGCCGCGGCAAGTGCCTTGCCGCGGTCCTCCACTTGTCGTGCCGGCAAGCTTGCCGGCCGTCGGACCTTGCCGGGACGCGCGGGGCACCGCGGCAAGTCTTCTGGAGGTGCCTTGGTCGGCCTTCCCGGAAAGCTCCTCTTGCCGGGGCCTTTATCTTCTTCCCGGCAAGCTCTTCTTGTCGGGGCCTTGGCTGGCCTTCCCGGCAAGCTCCTCTTGCCGGGGGCTTTAGCTTGAGTACTCCGTTCTTGGATGGCATCAAAGTAGCCGCGGAGGATCTTGGCGGACGCCCGGCAAGCCCTGCCGCGGGTTGCCACGACTGCCCGTGCACAAGTTCGGGGTACTAAGGTAACCTCCTACTTTAGTACACCGACACTAACTTTCCCTTAACTCCAAATCTCTTAACTCCTCGAAGTGGGGACACATGAAGATACACTCTGTCTTCGACTTCGTAAACTGTCTCCTTGCGTTCTGAATCCGCATAGCTTTTCTGCCTAGACTGGGCTACCTTGAGTCTCTCGCGAATCAGCTTAACCTTCTCTTCACACTCTTTAATCAAATCAAGTCCAAACAACTAGCGGTCTCCAACTTCATTCCACAACAATGGTGTCCTGCACCTCCTTCCGTACAAAGCTTCAAAAGGGGCCATCTTCAAACTGGCTTGATAGCTGTTGTTGTAAGAGAACACTGCATATGGCAAATTGTCTTCCCAACTAGATCCATAATCTAGCGCACAAGCTCTCAACATGTCCTCCAGAATCTGATTGACTCTCTCAGTCTGTCCATCTGTCTGTGGATGAAAGGCTGTACTGAATTCTAGCCTGGTACCCAAAGTCTCATGTAACTGATTCTAGAACTTTGAGGTAAACTAGGTTCCTCTATCTGATACAATGGTCCTCAAAACTCCATGCAGACATACGATCCTAGTCATATATATCTTTGCCAACTTAACACTGGTGTAAGTGGTCTTCACTAGGATGAAATGAGCTACTTTCATCAAATGATCGACTACAACCCATATCGAGTCATAGCCTGAACGAGTCCTAGGTAATCCCATGATAAAATCCATGCCTAGCTTATCCCACTTCCATTCGGGTATTGGAAATGGCTGTAACAATCCAGCTGGCTTCTGATGCTCTGCCTTTACTCTTTGACATACATCACAAACTGCTACATACTGCGCAATATCCTTCTTCATTCCGGTCCACCAGAAACTCTCCTTCAAATCCAGATACATCTTGGTATTTCCTGGGTGAATCGAATACGGCGAATCATGGGCCTCTTGCAGAATCAACTTCCTGATCTCCAGGTCATTAGGCACATATATGCGGTCCTCAACCCATAAGGTATTGTGTTCATCCTCATGAAATCCTTTAGCTTTTCCTTTGCTCATCCCTTCCTTTATCTTGGCAATCTCCTTGTCTGTCTTCTGAGCTTCTCTGATCTTATCCATCAAAGTAGATTGAATCTGCAATGCTGCTACATAACCTCTCGGAACTATTTCCAAACATAGCTCACGAAGATCCTCTGCTAACTCCTTGGGTAACTCTCCGGTCATGAGTGTATTGACATGACTCTTGCGACTCAACGCATCGGCTACTACATTAGCCTTTCCGGGGTGATAATGCAATCTCATATCATAATCCTTGATGAGCTCCAACCATCTCCTCTGCCTGAGATTTAACTCCTTCTGCGTGAAGATATACTTCAAACTCTTGTGATCCGTGTACACCTCACAGTGGTTTCCGATGAGAAAACGTCTCCATGTCTTCAACGCATGCACTACGGCTACTAACTCCAAATCATGTGTAGCATAATTCAACTCATGGGGTTTAAGCTGTCGTGAAGCATATGAAACAACCCTTCCTTCCTGCATAAGCACTGCTCCAAGTCCTCGACGAGAAGCGTCGCAGTACACTTGATAATCCTTGCGTTGATCTGGAAGAATCAACACTGGAGCTGTAACCAAGCATTTCTTCAACTCCTGAAAACTGGCCTCACATTCCTCAGTCCATTTGAGCTTGGTGTCCTTCTTTAATAGCTCTGTCATGGGCTTTGCAATCTTCGAGAAATTCTCAATGAACCTCCGGTAGTATCCTGCGAGTCCAAGAAAACTCCGGATCTCTCCAACTGACGTGGGTGCTTCCCAATTTGTCAAAGTGACAACCTTGGTGGGGTCTACTGCTATTCCTTCTCCGGATATAACATGTCCGAGGAAACCAACTTCCTTCAACCAAAACTCACACTTGCTGAACATGGCATATAACTAATGTTCTCTGAGCTTCCCAAGTACCAAACGCAAATGCTACTTATGATCCTCTTCATTCTTCGAGTAGACCAATATGTCATCAATGAACACCACGATGAACTTATCCAAAAACTCCATAAACACCTTGTTCATCATGTTCATGAAATATGCAGGCACGTTAGTCAAACCGAATGACATAACGATATAATCATATAGACCGTACCTTGTGGTAAAAGCTGTCTTAGGTATATCCTGCTCTCAAATGTTCAGCTGGTGGTATCCTGATCGCAAATCGATCTTGGAAAATACTTTAGCTCCTTGCAACTGGTCAAACAAATTGTTGATCATCGGCAGTGGGTACTTGTTCTTGATCGTCACTTCATTCAATCCTCGATAATCGCAACCATCCTCACCGATCCATCCTTCTTCTACACTAGAAGCACGGGTGATCCCCAAGGTGACGAACTAGGGCGAATATAGCCTTTATCCAGTAACTCCTTCATCTGCTTCTTAATTTCCTCCAGTTCCTTTGCGGGCATCCTGTACGGTCTCTTTGATATTGGCTCGGTGCCTGGCAAAAGCTCAATCCAAAACTCAATGTCCCTATCCGGTGGCATGCCTGGCAACTCCTCTGGAAATACATCAGGTAAATCCTTCACCACTGGTACTTCCTCCTGTACATCTCCTGATAAGGAATTCACTTGAGTCCTCTTCGGCACATGTCGGGATACATACTTAATCCTCCTTGCTTCTGGGGTGGTGAGCATAATTGACTTACTGGCGCAATCAATGTTCCCTCCATACATCGATAACCAATCCATACCCAAAATCACATCCAAACCTTGCGACTCCAAAATTATCAGGTCTGAGGGGAAAACATGCCTACCTATGGTCAAAGGCATCTGAAAACATCATTGGCTAGCCATATGCTCCGCTCCTAGCGAGCATACTAACATAGGTGTTCTAAGAACTTTGGTGGGCAACTTATACTTATCGACAAATCCCCTTGATATGTATGAATGCGATGCACCAGTATCAAAAAGAACGATTGCAGTAAATGACTTAACCAAAAACTTTCCTATTACTACATCTGGCTGGGCTTCAACCTCCTCCATGTTAACATGGTTCACTTGTCCTCTGTTGAAAGGGTTTGGCTTCTTCCCAGAGCTTCGATTGCCATTTCCATTCTTTGCTTCAGGACACTCCATGGCGTAATGTTCATTCTTCCAGCACTTGAAACAAGTAATGTGAATTAGATTCTTCTTGGCGAGCGTTGCTTGGTTGGAACGGTTCTGGCCGTTGCTTCCTCCTTTACCATTCCCATTATTGGGACCACTATGGTTATGCGAACTCCCTCCATTGTGATTGTGACCTCCATGGTTATGGTGAAGGGGTCCTCCTGAGTTCGGGGTAAAACGGGGTCTCTGCTGATCTCCTGAATTGTACTTCCCTTGTCCATACTTCCTCTTGCGGTTGTCAATATGCTGCTGCTTCCCTTCAATCATGAGAGCTCTATCTACCAACTCCTGGTAGTTGTTGAAGGGTGCCACCATCAACTGCATGCTCAGCTCATCATTCAGTCCTTCCAGAAACTTGTCCTACTTAGCTGCATCTGTAGCGACGTCATCTGGGGCATAACATGCTAACTTAGTAAAATCATCCACATACTGGCCCACTGTGCGTCCTCCCTGGCGCAAGTTGCGAAACTCGCGCTTCTTCATGGCCATAGCTCCTGCTGAAACATGGGCAGTACGGAAAGCCTGCTGAAACTGGTCCCATGTGAAAGTGTCGATGGGGTAAGTGGTTGTGAAATTCTCCCACCATGATGCTGTGGGTCCATCAAGCTGATGTGCGGCAAAATGCACTCTCTCCGCATCTATGCATCCTAAAGTGGTCAACGCACTTCCAATCTTGCGGAGCCAATCATCTGCAACTATTGGCTCGGTGCTACTGGAGAACACCGGCGGATTCAGCCTTAGAAAATGGGCTAAGTGATCAACATGTGGTGGTGGTGGTGGGTTGTTGTTCCCCTGGTTCTGATTCTGTACTAGTATCTGCATCAATGCATTTTGCTGCTGGATCAACTGAGTGAGCTCTGGCGGAAAAGCAAATCCATTGTCGCGTCTCAGAGGCATATCATGGGTTTAGAAAAGATGAGAAAACAGAATAGAATGAGATCTAGAGGGAAAACACTACCCATATGCACATGAGACAAACACAAACAATATCACTTCAATCAATTCAAACAAGGGCATACATCGGTCTAACTATCATTACAGAAATGCTCGGACTATACTATATACATGGGGGAATACTACTACTGATATGGTGGTCGACTAGAAAAATTGATCGATGGAAGACTCCATAGTATCTGCTCCAGCTTCATCAACAAAGTCATCATCACTATCGTCGGGGTCTGAGCCGGTGTCGTCGATGATGATGTAGTTCTCCGGGCAAGTGGAATCATCATCTTCTTCTCCTGGCGCGGGGTCTTCCATGAATACTCCTAGCTTCCTTATCAAATCGTCATTCTTCTCCATGAGTATCGTCATTTCCTCCTCATATCCATCGCGTGTAGACTTGAGTTCTTCCTCCAGCTCCGTGATCCTGGTCATTGCCTTGTTCAGATCTATCATGCCTGCGCACATCTAGTTCTCCTAGCGACGAATGTGTTGGTTTAACTCTTGGATGAAAGCTGCAATTGATCTATCCTTCCTGGTGCTGATCATCTCCCATTGCTCATCTCGGCGCCCACAAATCTGATAGATAGTATCCTTTAATCCTTGTGGTAAACTTCTCCAATGCATCCCATGGTAATGTGGGCTGCCATGCTCTTTCCTAGACTCTAGGTTGGTGCATCAAAGGAAAACTCTATGGGCTCAGTGACTGGCATGAACGTTCTTCCTGGAACTTGAACTCGAACCATCCAACTCTCCTCTTCTGGTAAAGTGGCGATGTAGGTCCCGGTGAAGCTTGGTATTCCGATGTTCAGGTATCTAGTAACTTCCTTCAAGTGTCGTCCAAAAGGAGTTTCTTCATCTGGTTGCGTCTACTTGTTCCTTGCATCCACCATCCTAAAGAGTAGAAAAGGGAGAGGAGTCAGAAATGAGAAGAGAATAGTGATCTAGGGCTTTAGCTTAGTGGTCGTGTCCTACAGTCAGCGCGTGCTCTGATACCATCTTGTAGCGACCAGACCTCAAACACTCTAATCTCTGTGCATCAGTGTCATCCCTGGATCAGTAATGCTGACAAGCACAGTACTCGAGGATTTATAACAGAGTAGCAATCATACACTTATTACATCGAATGTCTCAAAAGAGAACTTATTACAATAATATGGCTTAAGGCCATCTAAAAACGATAACGGCAGAAGGCTTGGAAGATAAAGTGAGTCCATCAACTCCAATGGCATCACTAAGTGAAAGACAACGACCTATGGCACCTTACTCGTCGTCTGAAAAGTCTGCATCATGAACATTGCAGCCCGAAACGGGTCAGCACATGGAATATGCTGGCAATGTAACACATAGAGTAATAAACAAAATAAATGCTATCACTACATGCATATATGGCTGGTGGAAGGCTCCATGGTTACAATTTTGCATAAAGCCAATTTTTTCCTACAACAAAGGAATAAATTTTATTTAACTATCATGGTGGTTATTAAACATTGAGAAGGTTCCTCCAACACAATCCCAATTAAACATCATCATTAAACCCAATCAAATTATATTAAGAGTGATGAGATCAACATGATAATCCAAGAACCAGATACTCAAGATGTCCATAACCGGGGACACGGCTAACCATGACTAGTTTGTACACTCTGCAGAGGTTTGCGCACTTTTCCCCACAAGACTCGAATACATCCATGGTCGGAGAATCGAGACACAGTATTTCTGAAACAATAGCTCTTTCCTCTGGGTGGACAGTTACACCTACTTTCCACTACATCTGCTAGCCCACCACTGAAAGAGGTCTTGCAACGTACTCAACTATGCTAGAGCCCATAATAGCTTGTGGCTGCACACGGAAGTTTCTAGCATGAATAATCTTATGATCCCTTTGAGCCTGGGTGATGGACCATAGGATGATCACATGGGTACTCCGGGATATCCTTGGACAACACTGGATTCTCCAGGTGCCCTCACAACCACTGGGTACTCCAGAGTGCCTCAAGCAATCCACCCAGATGTGTATTAAAGTATCCACCTTAAGTTAACCATTAAGTAACAACACTCACATCTATCATGAATCACTCAAACCAAACCACGTCTACGAGCATAGCAAAGTAGTATAAGCATAACGTAGAAGTAACTCCCAAGGTTTGATAATTAAACAGGTAAATAGGTACTACCTCATATACTTCCCAAAACCCACATGTTAATCAGATCCTAACCATGCAATTGTTTGAGGATTGATCTAACGGAATAAAACTGGGTAGTAAAGAGGTATGATCAAAGTGTTACTTGCTTTGCTGATGGTCCGTGAAACCTAGAGACTCGTAGTAGCACGCTTTGTACTCCGGGTACTCTATCGCAAACAAATCTCAACTATAAGCACGGGTAAAACTCAAATAAGACATCTAACCAGAAAATTCAAACCAAGAACTCTGTTCTGCAAAAAGAATCAAATCAAACGAAGCAATGAAACTCAAATTGCAAAAGAAACAAGATCCGTTTACTAATCTGGACTTGAGTCAAATTTTACAGTACCAAAATCTTGTTCAAGTTGGTTAAACAGAAAGAGGGCTTCGAGACGAAGATCTAGGCGCTTGAATCGCCTGATTCCGATAAATGAGCGAAAAGATAAACTAAAACAAAAATCAGGGCAGAAATCGCGATCGAAAATAATCGCGGAAAATCCCTGGAAAAAGAAAAAACAGACGAACAGGCTAACGAACGAACATTCGCTGTCTGCGGCTAACGGGTGAAAACCGTTCCTTAAAACAAACGTACGAACAGGCGTTCGCAAATTAACTAAACCGGGGAAAAATAAACCGATATAGAAAAAAAATAACCGAGGGTTTCTACAAAAAAAACGTCGGTTTTCCGGCAAAAACCGGCAGCTACCTCGGGTCAATGGTCGGCGGCGGCGGCGGTGGGCACTCTGGCGGACGGTGGGGTCGGTGGCGGGGCGGTGGCTGGCGCAGGTGGCGCGGCTAGCGGTGTGGGCTGCGGCGAAGTCCGGTGGTGGTGGCGTCCGGCGGCGCTTGCGGCAGCGGGTTAGGGTTAGGGTTTCAGCGGCAGGGCAGGCTGGTGGGCTGCGGGGTCTCAGGGGCGTGGGTTATAAAGGCCGGCCGGGGCGAATCCTAGTCGGGCACGGCCCGGCTAGGTCGGTTGACTTTTTTTAATAATTTCGTGCGCAGAAAAACAAACAAAAGAAATACTAAACGGACTCCAAAAAGTCCTAAAATAAATTTTCCTCGTCCTCTAAAAATATAACGGACAAAGTGAACTTTTATTTGGGCCTCTAATGCAATTTTTAAAAACGCATATTTTCCTAATTCAATAAAATAGCGATAAAACTCCGAATAAAACTCTTATTGATTTTAATATTTAATCTCCATTATTTCTTTATTCTGGGGAAGTCAATTTAGCCCCTCTCTTTTATTTTCATAAAAGAAATATTCAAAGAGAAAGCAATTAAAATCAAACGATCCTCTTTAAAAAAATTAGAAAACTCAAATTTGAAAATAACGAAATCCCCAACTCTCTCTGTGGGTCCTTGAGTTGTGTAGAATTTCTAGGATCAAGCCAAAATGCAATAAAATATGATATGCAATGATGATCTAATGTATAATATTCCAAATTGAAAATTTGGGATGTTACGAACCTACCCCCCTTAAGATGAATCTCGCCCTCGAGATTCGGGTTGGCTAGAAAATAGGTGAGGGTAGTCCTTCCATAGGTCTTCCTCTCATTCCCAGGTGGCTTCATCCTTGGTATGGTGGCTCCACTGAACTTTGCAGAACTTGATAACCTTGCTGCGAGTGACTCGACTGGCAAACTCGAGAATGTTGACTGGTTTCTCCTCGTAGGTCAAATCGCTATCCAACTGAATCGCTTCCAGTGGCACTGTATCTCTTAGAGGATTATCAGCCATCTCTGCATGGCGCTTCTTCAGCTGGGCGGCGGGGCGGTGCCTGGCACGGGCGGCGGCGAAGTCCAGCGGCGGTGGTGTCCGGCGCGCTGGCGGTAGCGATGGTGGCGGCGGGTTAGGGTTTCGATGGCGGGGCGGGCTGGTGTGCTGCGGGGTCTCGGGGGCGCAGGTTATAAAGGTCGGCTGGGGTGAGTCCTAGTCGGGCACGGCTCGGCTAGGTCGGTAGACATTTTTTCAAATAATTCCGCACGTAGATAAACAAACAAAAAAAATACTAAACAGACTCCAAAAATCCTGAAATAAATTTTCCCCGTCCTCTAAAAATATAGTGGACAAACTGAACATTTATTTGGGCCTCTAATGCAATTTTGAAAAATGCATATTTTTCCTAATTCAAATAAAATAGCGATAAAATTCCGAATAAAATTCTTATTTGATTTTAATATTTAATCTCCAATATTTCTTTATTTTGGGGAAGTCATTTTATCCCCTCTCTTTTATTTTCATAAAAGAAATATTCAAAGGGAAAACAATTAAAATCAAACGATCCTCTTTTCAAAATTTGAGAAAACTCAAATATGAAAATAACGAAATACCCAACTCTCTCGTGGGTCCTTGAGTTGCGTAGAATTTCTAGGATCAATCCAAAATGCAATAAAATATGATATGCAATGATGATCTAATGTATAACATCCAAATTGAAAATTTGGGATGTTACACAGTTCCAAGCAGAGCGTCGTGGCGGGATCTATGTGTGAAGCGGAGTACATAGCTGCTTTGGAAGCAACAAATGAAGGAGTCTAGATGTAGGAGTTCATATCCTACCTAGGTGCAATACCTAGTGCATCGGTTCCAATGAAAATCTTTTGTGACAATACTGGAGCAATCGTCTTGGCAAAGGAATCGAAATTTCACAAGAGAACCAAACACATCAAGAGACGCTTGAATTCCATTGGAGATCAAGTCAAGGAGGGGGACATAGAGATTTGTAAAATACATACGGATCTGAATGTTGCAGACCCGGTTGACTAAGCCTCTTCCACGAGCAAAACATCATCAGCACCAAGACTGCATGGGTGTTAGAATCATTACTATGTAATCTAGATTATTGACACTCGTGCAAGTGGGACACTGAAGGAAATATGCCCTAGAGGCAATAATAAATTTGTTATTTATTTGCTTATATCATGATAAATGTTTATTATTCATGCTAAAATTATATTAACCAGAAACTTAGTACATGTGTGAATACATAAACAAAACAAAGTGTCCCTAGTATGCCTCTACTTGACTAGCTCGTTATTCAAAGATGGTTATGTTTCCTGACCATAGACATGTGTTATCATTTGATGAACGGAATCACATCGTTAGTGAATGATGTGATGGACAAGACCCATCCGTTAGCTTAGCATAATGATCGTTAAGTTTTATTGTTATTGCTTTCTTCATGACTTATACATGTTCCTCTGACTATGAGATTATGCAACTCCCGAATACCATAGGAACACCTTATGTGCTATCAAACATCAAAATGTAACTGGGTGATTATAAAAATGCTCTACAGGTGTCTCCGAAGGTGTTTGTTGACTTGGCATAGATCAAGATTAGGATTTGTCACTCCGTGTATCGGAGAGGTATCTCTGGGCCCTCTCGGTAATGTTCATCACTATAAGCCTTGCAAGCAATGTGACTAATGAGTTAGTTACGGGATGATGCATTTCGGAACGAGTAAATAGACTTGCCGGTAACGAGATTGGCTAGGTATGAAGATACCCACGATCGAATCTCGGGCAAGTAACATACCATTACAAAGGGAACAACGTATGTTGTTATGCGGTTTGGCCGATAAAGATCTTCGTAGAATATGTAGGTATCAATATGAGCATCCAGGTTCCGCTATTGGTTATTGATCGGAGATGCGCCTCGATTATGTCTACATAGTTCTCGAACCCGTAGGGTCCGCACGCTTAACGTTCGATGACGATCTGTATTACGAGTTATGTGTTTTGATGACCGAAGTTTGTTCGGAGTCCCGGATGAGATCACGGACATGACGAGGAATCTTGAAATAGCCGAGAGGTAAATACTGATATATTGGAAGGTTACATTCGGACACCAGAATGGTTTCGGGAAGTATCAGATAAGTTTTGGAGTACTGGGAGGTTACCGGAACCCCCCCCCTCGGGGGGGGGGGACTATTGGGCCTTCATGGGCCCTAGTGGAGAGAGGAGGCTGGCGGCCAGGTGGAGGCGCCCCCCAAGCCCAAACTGAATTGGACTAGGGGTAGGGGCGCGGGCCCCCTTTCCTTCTTCTCCTCCACCTCTTCCCCATTTCTCCCCTTCTCCGAAATAGGAAAGGGGAATCCTACTAGGACTAGGAGTCCTAGTAGGACTCCCCACACTTTGTGCGCCCCTTGGCCGGCCGCATCCTCCCCTCCTCATTTATATACGTTGGGGGGGCACCCCAAAGATAAAACAATTATTCTTAGCCGTGTGTGGTGCCCCCTCCATCGTTTACTCCTTCGATAGTATCATCATCGTGCTTAGGCAAAGCCCTGCATGGATCACATCATCAACACTGTCATCATGCCATCGTGCTGACGAAACTCTCCCTCGACCCTCTGCTGGATCAAGAGTTCGAGGGATGTCATTGAGCTGAACATGTGTTGAACTCGGAGGTGCCATACGTTCGATGCTAGATCGGTTGGATCATGAAGACGTTCGACTACATCAACCGCGTTAACCTAACGCTTCCTCTTTCGGTCTACGAGGGTACGTGGACACACTCTCCCCCTCTCGTTGATATGCGTCTCCTAGATAGATCTTGCATGATCGTAGGAATTTTTTTGAAATTGCATGCTATGGTCCCTAACAAGTATGCCATATGTTGTGTTCCAAACCTGTTATGTACCTTGCCATGAGTTTGGCAAGGGGGTACAATTGTGATCCAAGAGTAGATCATTAGACAACGGTCAAAATTATCCTTAGAGGACTAAGGAAATATTTGTCGGTTATGGAGGTGATAAATTGTTCGTCATGAAGAGTTACGTCGATGCAAGATTTTACACTGATCTAGATGACTCCGAGTCTCAATCTGGATACGTATTGAAAGTGGGAGCAATTATCTAGAGTAGCTCCATGCAGAGCATTGTAGACATAGAAATTTGCAAATATACATATAGATCTGAATGTGACAGACCCATTGACTAAACTTCTCTCACAAGCAAAACATGATCACACCTTAGTACTCGTTGGGTGTTAATCACATAGCGATGCGAACTAGATTATTGACTCTAGTAAACTCTTTGGGTATTGGTCACATGACGATGTAAACTATGGGTGTTAATAACATGACGATGTGAACTAGATTATTGACTCTAGTGCAAGTGGGAGACTAAAGGAAATATGCCCTAGAGGTAATAATAAAGTTGTTGTTTTATATTTCCTTATTCATGATAAAGGTTTATTATTCATGCTAGAATTTTATAGATCGGAAACTTAAATGCATGTGTGAATACATAAACAAATACCATGTCCTTAGTGAGCATCTACTAGACTAGCTCGTTGATCAAAGATGGTTAAGGTTTCCTAACCATGGACATGTGTTGTCATTTGATAAAGGTATCACATCATTAGGAGAATGATGTGAGGGACAAGACCTATCCGTTAGCTTATCATAATGATCGTTCAGTTTATTGCTATTGCTTCCTTCATGTCAAATACATATTCCTTCGACTAGGAGATTATGCAACTCCCATATACCAGAGGAATACCTTGTGTGCTATCAAACATCACAACATAACCGGGTGATTATAAAGATGCTCTACAGGTATCTCCAAAGGTGTTTGTTGAGTTGGCATAGATTCATATTAGGATTTGTCACTCCGAGTATCGGAGAGGTATCTCTGGGCCCTCTTGGTAATACACATCATAAGAAGCCTTGCAAGCAAAGTGACTAATGAGTTAGTTGCAAGATGATGTATTACGAAACAAGTAAAGAGACTTGCCGGTAACGAGATTGAACTAGGTATAGAGATACCGACGATCGAATCTCGGGCAAGTAACATATCGATGGACAAAGGGAACTACGTATGTTGTCATAACGGTTCGACCGATAAATTTCTTCATAGAATATGTAGGAGCCAATATGGGCATCCAGGTTCCGCTATTGGTTACTAACCAGAGAGGTGTATCGGTCATGTCTA
The DNA here is from genome assembly GCA_963921465.1 of Triticum timopheevii. NCBI lineage: Eukaryota > Viridiplantae > Streptophyta > Magnoliopsida > Poales > Poaceae > Triticum > Triticum timopheevii. The sequence goes on along the minus strand of OY997272.1, from coordinate 164,323,331 downwards.
AATAGTTCTCGATCCCGTAGGGTCCACACGCTTAACATTCGTTGACGATATAGTGTTATATGAGTTATATGATTTGGTGACTGAATGTTGTTCAGAGTCCTGGATGAGATTAGGGACATGACGAGGAGTCTCTAAATGGTTGAGAGGTAAAGATTCATATATAGGACGAGGGTATTCAGACACCGGAAGTGTTTTGGGTACTACCGGGTACTTATCAGGTCATCGGAAGGTGTTCCGGGCATCCCCCGGCAAAGATATGGGCCTTATGGGCCAAGTGAGGGAACAAACCAGCCCACAAAGGGCTGGTGCGCCCCCATAGTGATACGTCTCCAACATAGATTTTTTTTTCAAAACTGTGTTATTTTTTGTAGCAATTTCGGAAACTATAGGACGTAATGCAAAAAAACCAAAACTAGTAGCCCGTCGGCCATCTTTAGGCCGAAGTAGTACTTTTCGGCCACTGTTAGGCCGAAGTAGAACTTTTCGGCCATTGGTAGGCCGAAGTAGTACTTTTCGGCCACAGTTAGGCCGAAAAGTGTCTTTTTGGTCAACTCTAGGCCAAAATAAACTTTTTGGTCAAGTCTAGGCCGAAAAGTCACTTTTTGGTCAATCCTAGGCCGAAGTTGCATGGCTCATGCTGAAATGTATTTTCTCGCCACCCGTTTCCCGCCCACCCCTTCTCGCCACCCGTTTCCCGCCAACCCCTTCCCGCCTTATGTTCCCGCCACCCGTTTCCCGCCAACCCCTTCCCGCCTTATGTTCCCGCCACCCGTTTCCCGCCGACCCCTTCCCGCCTTATTTTCTCGCCAATCCCTTCCCGCCTTATTTTCCCGCCAATCCCTTCCCACCAACCCTTTCCCGCCATACCGCAGTTATTCTTTCCCGCCATTATCTCCTCTGTATCTATAAAAAACCCTTCAGGCGAAGGTGGATAAGCATTCCAGTGTAGTGTAGTCGAGATGTCCCATTATCCATTCGATCGTAGTTTTCACCCTGGGATGAGCAGGACTCTTCTGAGTCTAGTTACCGATTTCATGATGGACAATAGGATAGTTCCATGGGACGAACTCACCGGTAGTGACACCATAATGAATGAGTTGGCTCACCAATTATGTAGGTCTGGGTGGCCTGAAAGGACCTGTGAGGAGGTACGTCAAGAACTTCTTAGGTTGCATGAAAGGTGGAAGAAGGTAGTGGAGCCGAAGAGTGAAACTTTCAGAAAGACTGCAGCAAAGAATACATTTTTTTGGACTGAGGAGAGCGAGGACGATGAAGATATCTTCATGCCGCCGCTTCCGGGTTCTGCATCATCGATGGGCAAGAGTTCTGTATCGTCCAAAGGCAAGAGTTCTGCATCCTCGAAGGGCAAGAGTTCTGCATCCAGCAAGGGCAAGAGTTCTGCATCGACGGAGGGCAAGAGGACCGCATTGTCGAAGGGCAAGAGGGCTGCATCAACGGAGGATGACGATGATGACTTCATGTAGTATGTAAGATGTATTCCAGTTATACCGTTTCATTTAGATGTATTTGCATTATTAGTTTGTATTGTATTATTGTAGGGCATTATGTTCTATCTGAATTTCATTTTGTAGTATGTAAGATGTATCTTAATTATCGGTTGTAGTCTATTTGGAAATGTAACTGGAATAAGAATATGAATTAATAGTAATATGTCTCTCGCAGACATAAAACAATATATGTCTCCTGATCAGATAGAAGGAAGTGCGATAGTAACACATACATGAAGCATGTCTCATACATAAATACTGACACACAGCTGTGAATAGTCTGAAACTAACATAGATAATGAGTCATACATAGATAGATAAGCATATCACTGCGGGGGACGACGACGAGTCTGGGTCTTCCTCGGGCGAGGACCAGAAGGCGATAAGCGTTGAGGCGGTGGACGAGGCTCGCGATAACCACGACCATAGTTAACCTCGTCTCTCACGATATGTGTCTCCTGTGTCGGTGGTGGTGGTGGAGTGTGAAACACTGTCTGTGAGAAGCCATAAATGTTTGTAGCTTGGTCATCATACTCGCGGTCGCCCTCAAAGTAATCAGCACCACCACTAAGGATCGGTGACTGCTCTGAATGCATGAACGGTTGCGACTGGTTGCCGCCTGCAGTAAAGTAAAACATGTAAAATTGATACAAATGAATGAACGAAGCACTACTAGAATGATTACTACACTGTTGAAAAGAATGTAGTGAGTAGTGTTACCTAGTTCCATCTGATGCTAGTAAGCGCTCCCTAGCTGTGAAGGAGGTGGCTGATGCCAGGAAGAGCTCCCTGGCTGTGAAGGAGGTGGCTCATGCCAGGAAGAGCTCCCTGGCTGTGAAGGAGGTGGCTCATGCCAGGAAGAGCTCCCTAGCTGTGAAGGAGGTGGTTCTGCACGGTGCACAGAGGGTCGTGGTTCTGAACGGTGAACAGAGGGTCGTGGTTCTGAATGCTGTATAGAGGGTCGTGGCGGACGATGTGCTGGAGGAGGAAGTGCAACATCTGAAGACCGTCTACACGTAACAGCTGCGTAAATCCCGCGTAGCTTGTCATCAAGACGCCTCAACCATGAGACGCTCTCTTGCGGTGGGATAGTTTCTCCCCTCTGACTGCGCCGCATTAAAGCGGAAACCTCCTCTCGCGCCTGTACTGTCAAGTCACACTGTACACAAAGAGTTAACCAATTATATCCTCGTTGTATGATAGACATCACGAATAGAAAACCAAGCGAATATGTCCAGATTAACAAAAGACTTCACATATGAGAATCAAGGCATTTACCGCGTGGTGTCTGTTTCCCACAACAGAGGCAGTTGGGTACATATCGCTGGTGAGAGGGGCTTTGATCTGATCAGGAGCAGCTGATGGAACCAAGTAAATCCTCGTTGTATGCCGGTAACGCTGCAGATACAACCCGAACATTTCCCAGTTAAAGGCCCGAACCTCACCCCAGATATTTGTCGCAGCGGTAGTCCATTCGTCAACGTAAGGGGAAATGCTCTTAAGCCAATAAGCCATGGACTTGTTTCCTCCTAGGCGACTGTCCCTGAGATTGACATGCGCGATACATGATTAGGTATATTATGAATGCAGAGCTGACAACTAAAATAGTATTAGTACTTACTTGTGCACGTGTTCTGGCAAGTGTGGAATATCTGGAATCGCAGGCTCTTGATATAGACCGAACTGTCTCATCACCCTATTAAGAGACATCTCCTCAACCGTCACGTCGAACACCAACTTGGCCTTGGTCATCCAAAAGTGCCGATCTCTAGTGCACAATCCAGAAATCCCAACTGGGTACCTCGATGATATAGCCTGAGGCGAGTATGGCTCCCAGATAACTTGATCCTCGTGCAAACTATCAAACTGCGCCGTGAAGGACGGGTAGCATCCCCTAACCTGACTATGCGCAAACTATCTCTGTGCCATGACAACAAATAAGCATTAGTAATACTATTGAATGGCAAGAAATAATTGAATTAATTGTTACTTAATATAAATGTACCTCTCGCCGTGCCCAAACAGATCCCATAGTAGGTAAGTCGCCGATAGCAGGCACATAAGCCCCAGCTAAGTCCTCCAAACCAAAAGGTTTATCAACATAGACATAGGGTCGTCCAATAGGGAATCTCTCGTATGACCAGAGCTGCAACAATAATGGACATCCAACAATACTAGATTTTCTAGACTTCAACTGGCAAGCTTTGCACAGTGCTCTGTACGTCGCCGCTAACACAGCAGAACCAAAATCCTCTATAGAATATCCGCAGGGCAACGTTCGTCGGCTATCTCTCGTGCAATACCAATGAGTCGTGCATCGACAGTGGTCACGTGGTTCTCCGTAAACATCATCTTGCCGAACAGCCAAAGAATATATGCCTCTAGGGACCGGTCAATCTGTGCCTCCGACAAATGAACATCGGGATATCCTAACGAGACAATCTACATAGAAACGTAATAATTGTATGAACATCGGACAACTAAAAAACAACATTTGCTTAAGTGGCCGTGATGGTTACCTGAAACTGGCTCAACCATCTAAAAAGAGGTCCATGAGGATCGTTGTCTATGGCCCTAGCAGTCGGGACTGCAGCCAAAAAACGGGTCTGCATCGCTGCTTCCCACCCAGATTCTGCCTCTAAGGGACCTATGGCAGCACCGGCCAGAGGTAATCCCAACAAGTAAGACACATCCTGTAAAGTAGGCGCCATCTCTCCCCAGGGAAAGTGAAACGTATGTGTCTCTGGTCTCCATCTATCTACTAAGCAGGTAAGGAGTGACTTGTCGTAAGAGAGACATTTCACTTGCCTCTTGTGTACCTGCAATGGTTCAGCTGCCTCATCTAAGTCCGGACCATCAATCCACTCATCCAATGTACCCTCAACCAGCCGTGCCAAGGGTAGAAGTCCAGCCCAACTTAACCTACAAAATTAAGAGAATGTTAGCGGCGTTGAAAAGTATGTCAAACATAGTAAGTCATTATATGGACTCCTTTATATGCACACATACCTATCAACCCATGAATCGTGTATCATCCAGTTAGTCTTTGGGGTACGAGTGACCAACACGTCTAAGTTGTTGCCCGCTTCCATAAGGGCGCCCCGATGCTTTCTATCGATGTTACCATTAAGCAACGGATACGAAGACATATCTGCAATTCAAAAAACAAATCAACGATGCAATTAAAACATAGTCCTGACATATTACAAATTAAAACATAGTCCTGACATATTACAAATTAAAACATAGTCCTGACATATTACATATTAAAACATAGTCCTGACATATTACATATTAAAACTTAGTCCTGACATATTACAAATTAAAACATAGTCCTGACATATCACATATTAAAACCCAATACAACACATTATATAGCTTGTGAGTTGTTTCTTCCTCGTCCGCCCCTTCGGCCTCGACTGCCACGACCACGTCCGCCTCTTGCTCCTATTGTCGCAGCCGTTGATGTAGAAGCACTCGTCGATGCGGAAGCACCATCTTTGTTCAGGTCGGGACAATATTTCATCCGATGCCCATAAGCCGCGCATAAAAAACATTGTCTGGTTGCTCCACCAGCTTCAGACTGGTACATATTGTTCCGGATGCGACGGGCCTTTCATCTGCCCCTACTTGTTCGCCGAAGGTCTGGATGCGGGATGTATACTCTCTCACCGTCGTTTACCTTGTTGAAATTGCCGACGACTCTAAACCCTGTCATCTCGCCTGTCCAGGTGTTGAGCACTGCCTCTTTTGAATAGTATGGGGACACGAAGGAGATAGCATCCAACTCAATCTGGCCACATGCAGCCAACACATGAGAGCAAGGTAGGTGCAACAACTTCGGTTTGTTGCATGTACACTCACACGTTGGATAAAATTCCGTTCCAATTTTTACCTCATGTGTCTTCACCTCATTTCCAGAACCAAAATCATCGGTAGGAAGCTGAACCTCATACCTCCTTTCTTGATTCCCTATGAGTCTAACAGTGTGCTTCTTTGCTTTCTCTATCTTCTTTGCCATGTATTCCATGACACGGCTACAATAAGTTGTGTTCTGATTATCTTCAATATGCTTCTTTGCTAACTCGTGCCTTTCTTTGAAATATCTCAAAGTGCCATGGAATACAGCCTCCACAATAGTTGTGAGTGGCAATGCTCTATTCCCTCTCAGCACAAAGTTATACACCTCTGCAAGATTGGTTGTCATGTGGCCATACCTAGCTCCATGTGTGTCATGCAGCAAAGACCAATTCACTGGAGGCTCTTTCTCTATCCACTCAGAAAATTTCTTTATTGCCCTTCCCTTCTTTCTCTTAGTATTAGGAGGGTCAATTGCTGGCAAGTCACAAAGACCTACTGGCTCCTCTAGCTCCGCGATGAGTGCTGCTAATTTAACCTGATCTTCTTCCATTTTCTTCCTCGCACGGACCTGCTTCTTAGTAAACTCATCTAGTTTTGACCATATAAAATCGTATTTGCGCTGCTGTCTTTGCTTGCATAATTTTTTGAACAAGTTCATCAACCGCTTGTTCTTGAACTGTGAGAAAAAATTAGCCCCAAGATGGCGCATGCACCACCGACTCTGCAAGTCCCTCCAAGGTGTTGGTTCGTCATCTGTTGGATTACGAAGTGTCTTCACGGCCTTCAATATACCAGCATGTCTGTCATGAATGACACACACATTTGGTCGGTCCTGAACGATGGCAATTTTCACATGGCGGAAGAACCATACCCAGCTGAGAAAGTTCTCACCCTGCACAAATGCCATGGCAAGTGGGATGATTTGATTGTTCCCGTCCACCCAATAGCAGTCAGGATTTGCCCTCTATACTGACCAGTCAGGAATGTACCATCCACAAACATAACAGGAGGACAATGCCGGAAAGCTTCGATGCACATAGCAAAAGAGAAGAACACTCGTTTCAACACCTTGAAATGAGGTATACTCAGCAACCTCATGTGTTGTACATTCACATAAGTGCCGGGATTCCTCTCCTTCAGTATGCCCAGGAGACGGACAACATTATCATATGAGTCAAAGAACGTCCCAAACCTTTCCTCCATAGCCTTCTACTTAGCCCTCCAAGCCTTCCCATAAGGAATGACATAATTCCATCTGACCTTCACTGCTGTTTGGATGTATTTTGCTTCCATATATTTCTTCTCTACTATCTTAGTATACATGAGTTGCGCAATGAGACTTGAAGTCAGGTTCGGATGCTTCACCAGCAGGTTCTTCCTCACACAATTATGTGGGATGACAATGGTGACAACCCAGTGGATGTCATACTTCGGCACGTGCGCGTGCACCTTCCCTGGACAACCTATTTCAACACATTTCACGGTATAGTTTGTTGGACTTGATATGTGTGTCTTGAAAACCCTCTGCGTAGACATAGCCCACTTTATCACCGCATACTTCAATTTTTTCTTTGTATCAAACATAGCCCCTATTTGTACTTGGTTCAGATTATACTGCCATGGAGTCTCATGGCCATCGTTCACCGTAAGGCCGGTGGATATGTCCTGCTCCCATGCAGAAGGAATCGGTACCTCAACTTCATCCTCAGAATTTTCAGAATCCAGTTCCTCCACCAATCCATCCTCGTCCTCTTCCTCCATCACCCTCTACATTTCATCCCCTTCCTCATCCCCATCAGCAAAACCAGAACCAGCTAATATTATCGAATGGCTACTCTGCCCAGTATCAGGACCACAAACATTGTGTGGCATGTAGTCTGACTGTTTCTCGGGTTGGCTACCATCCACATCTTGTGGCTGTGACCCGGATAAAACAATCTCGTTAGCCACTTCACTGCCTTGGCCGGGTTCATACCCCCTGTGGAGTTGTACGGTATTCTCCTCCTTCGGCACAGGTTGCACAAGTGCATATGGGTGGATTCTTCGGTCTCGACAGCGTCTTAACAAGGACAACCAATGTTGGCTCCTATCTACCGGCATCAACTCCCACTTGACATTTTTACAAGATTTGGTCCACAATGCATGAATACCGAACATACTTCAGGATCCAACCCGAAACTAGTTGTCAACCAGTACTTCAATTGTCTAATGTCCAGTCTGTCCGGGTCTGCTAGTGTCATGACGCCATTTTTAAACTCGCTAAGATCAACCCCAACTCATTATATCGAACATTACCAGCGCCGTAGTAAACATTCAGATTTACTGATTCAGACATTTTCACCTGTCAGACATTGCCATCTTCTCATTAATCACAACGAACTATGCGCTAAAATGCCTCCAAAAATATATTAACACTAAAATTCATAATATGACTTATATACACTAACTAAACTATATTAATCACAATATACACTAATATTATTTGCTACACGAACTATGCGCTAAAATGCCTCCAAAAAAATATTAACACTAAAATTCACAATATACACTAATATTATCCGCTACACGAACTATGCGCTAAAATGCCTCCTAAATTAAATTAACACTGAAATTCACAACGAACACTAATATTATCCGCTACACGAACTATGCGCTAAAATGCCTCCAAAAATATATTGACACTAAAATTCACAATATGACTTATATACACTAACTAAACTATACAATTTACATAATATTTGTGACGACGTGATTATACCTTCGAAGTGTGTGTCCACTTCTTGCTTCTCTCTTTGACTCAGTGGCACCGGCCACCTCGCGAAGTACTTGCACCACCGGAGAACGACAACGCCGCCCCCGACGACCGGAGGTTCAACTCCGGTCAGCCCCCAACCTGCTCCTCCTCCTCTGCAGCAGCTGCTACTAGTCACCACCACCTACTACCCGTCCTCCTCTCCACCATGGCTCCTCCTCCCCACCATGGCTGCTCCTCCCCAAACACATCAAAAACTATCCCATAGCAAAAAATAACACCGTAGGCCGGTGGGGATTGCTACGATCTACCGATTCTGTGGGTTGGATTTGCAAATGTGTGGCAAATGGAGGAGATCGGCGCGGGGGGGCGAGGTACAGAGAAGAACTAAGAGAGAGAGAGAGAAAGGGAAACGAAGAACAGAGCGATAGCGCAGGGGCGAACGGTGCTTATCCGCACCTTTTCGGTCGAAGCCTGGCCGAAAAGACCTGCTTCGGTCCACGGTGGGCCGAAAACGGCCCAGTTCGGCCGCCCAGCAGCCGAAGCTACTATTTTCGGCCGGGCCCCAGCCAACAGCGAGTTTTCGGCCCAAGCGCGGCCGAAAAGCCTGCTTCGGCCATCGCCTGGCCGAAAACTCCCTTTTCGGCCCACTCCTGGCCGACGGGCTACTAGTTTTGCATTTTTTTCATTCTACGCTATAGTTTCCGAAATTGCTAGAAAAAACATGACAATTTTGAAAAAAAATCTACAACATATCTATAATTTTTTATTGTTCCATGCTATTATATTACCCGTTTTGGATGTTTATGGACTTTAATTTACACTTTTATATCATTTTGGGACTAACCTACTAATCGGAGGCCTAGCCCGAATTGCTGTTTATTTGCCTATTTCAGTGTTTCGCAGAAAAGGAATATCAAACGGAGTCCAAACGGAATGAAACCTTCGGGAGCGATCTTTTTGGAACAAACGCAATCCAGGAGACTTGGAGTGGACGTCAAGAAGCAGCCGAGGCGGCCACGAGGCAGGAGGGCGCGCCGTAGGGGGGTGGGCGCGCCTCCCACCTTCGTGAGCCCCTCGTGGCTCCCCTTACCTACCTCCTTTGCCTATATATACCTCCATACCCTGAAAACATCCAGGAGCACCACAAAAAACTATTTCCACTGCCGCAACCTTCTGTATCCGCGAGATCCCATCTTGGAGCCTTTGCCGACGTTCCGCTGGAGGGGGAATCGACCATGGAGGGCCTCTACATCATCCTAAGGCCTCTCCGATGAGTTGTGAGTAGTTTACAACAGACCTTCGGGTCCATAGTTATTAGCTAGATGGCTTCTTCTCTCTCTTTGAATCACAATACAAAGTTCTCCTTGATCTTCGTGGAGATCTATTCGATGTAACTCTTTTTGCGGTGTGTTTGTCGAGATCCGATGAATTGTTGGTTTATGATCAAGTTTATCTATGAGAAATATTTGAATCTCCTCTGAATTCTTTTATGTATGATTGGATATCTTTGCAAGTCTCTTCGAATTATCAGTTTGGTTTGGCCTACTAGATTGATCTTTCTTGCAATGGGAGAAGTGCTTAGCTTTGGGTTCAATGTTGCGGTGTCCTTTCCCAGTGATAGCAGGGGCAGCAAGGCACGTATTGTATTGTTGCCATCGAGGATAAAAATATGGGGTTTATATCATATTGCTTGAGTTTATCCCTCTACATCGTGTCATCTTTCTTAATCCATTACTCTGTTCTTCATGAACTTAATACTCTAGATGCAGGCAGGAGTCGGCCGATGTGTGGAGTAATAGTAGTAGATGCAGAATCGTTTCGATCTACTTGTCTCGGACGTGATGCCTATATACATGATCATGCCTAGATATTCTCATAACTATGCACTTTTCTATCAATTGCTCGACAGTAATTTGTTCACCCACCGTAATACTTATCCTATCTTGAGAGAAGCCACTAGTGAAACCTATGGCCCCCGGGTCTATCTTTTATCATATAAGTTTCCCATCTACTTTTATTTGCATCTTTACTTTCCAATATATATCATAAAAATACCAAAAATATTTATCTTATCTTATTATCTCTATCAGATCGCACTTTCGCAATTACCGTGAAGGGATTGACAACCCCTTTATCGCATTGGTTGTGAGGTTATTGTTTGTTTGTGTAGGTACGAGGGACTTTTGAGGATCCTCCTACTAGATTTATACCTTGGTTCTCAAAAACTGAGGGAATACTTACGCTACTTTGCTGCATCACCCTTTCCTCTTCAAGGGAAAACCAACGTAGTGCTCAGAGGTAGCAAGAAGGATTTCTGGCGCGGTTGTCGGGGAGGTCTTCGCTCAAGTCAAGACATACCAAGTACCACAAGCTCATCTCCCTCGCATTACATTATTTGCCATTTGCGTCTCGTTTTCCTCTCCCCCACTTCACCCTTGCCGTTTTATTCGCCCTCTCTTTTCCGTTCGCCTCTTTTCTTTTGCTTGCCTTTTGTATGCTTGTGTGTTAGATCGTTTATTTCGTCGTCATGGCTAGTCCACCGATCATCGTTATTACTCCCGAGCATGAATTTCTTAATTTTAAACAAAGGGGGGGGGCAGAAAATCTAAAAGATGCTTGGCATACAATTTGCAATGCTCAAAATAGATCTACTAGGAAGCTTTCTACTTCCGTTCTTCTTTGCAATTTTTATGTAGGCATTACTCCTTGGAATAGTTGCATTCTTGATACCATTACCGGGGGGGGGGGGGTCTTGGGTAGCCATACTTTTGATGCTTATAATGCTATGTTACATTTGTTTGGCTCACCACCTCTTTTGGTTAAGGGAACTGTTTTAACTTTGGAACATGTGATGCAAAGGCTTGAAATTATTGAAAATAAAGTTGCCACTATTTAGTCAATTGAAAATTTGGACAAACATATCCACAACCAAATTACCCTATATGGATCTAGGGTTGGAGTTACTTTGAAATTTTTTAAGGAGAAAGAACCTATAGTTAACGAAAGAATAGATCTAGATTCTACAAGAATCGGTAAACTTGAGGATATTATTACTAACTTAGGGTTTGCCTTTTCATCCGTGAAAAATACTCCAACTCCTCCTACCAAATTTCCAAATTTATGTATGTTCCTAAACATAAGGATGAATCTTCTAGTAAGCAAAATGCGGATCTCAAATCAATAAGTGTTGATCACAATTTTCTCGCTATCACTAAGGAACCTTTTGCCACAAATAAATTTCTTGATTTCTTGCCTAAAAGTATAATCGTTGCTAAAAAGAAAGAAACTCCTAAGGTTTATGAGTGCCCTATTGAAGAATTAAATACCAAAAATGGCAACACTTAGATCTATTCTCGCTTTTATGCCTAGCTAGGGGCATTAAACGATAGCGCTTGTTGGGAGGCAACCCAATTTTATTTTTGTTCCTTACTTTTTGCTTCTGTTTAGTAATAAATAAATCATCTAGCCTCTGTTTAGATGTGGTTTTATGTTTTAATTAGAGTTTGTGACAAGTAGAACCTATAGGATCATCTTGGGTGATAGTTAATTTGATTCTGCTGAAAAATAGAAACTTTTGCACGCACGAGAATAATTTTAATAAATCAAAGAAACGTGCTTTTTAGTTGATTCTTTTTGCAGTATGTCAATATACAAATTGCCTAGGACTTCCTATTTTGGTAGGATTTTTAGAGTTCCTTAAGTATTCTAAAGTTACAGATTTCTACAGACTGTTCTGTTTTTGACAAATTCCGTTTTTCGTGTGTTGTTTGCTTATTTTGATGCATCTATGGCTAGTATCGGGGGGTATGAACCATAGAAAAGTTGGAATACCATTGGTTTAACACCAATACAAATAAAGAATGAGTTCTTACAATACCTGAAGTGGTGGTTTTTCTTTCTTGCACTAACGGAGCTCATGAGATTTCCTGTTGAGTTTTGTGTTGTGAAGTTTTCATGTTTTGGGTAAAGATTTGATGGACTATGGAATAAGGAGTGGCAAGAGCCTAAGCTTGGGGATGCCCATGTCACCCCAATATAATCCAAGGACAACCAAAAGCCTAAGCTTGGGGATGCCCCGGAAGGCATCCCCTCTTTCGTCTTTGTCTATCGGTAACTTTACTTGGAGCTATATTTTTATTCGCCACATGATATGTGTTTTGCTTGGAGCGTCTTGTATGATATGAGTATTTGATTTTTAGTTTACCACAATCATCCTTGCTGTACACACCTTTTGGGAGAGACACACATGATTTGGAATTTATTAGAATACTCTATGTGCTTCACTTATATCTTTTGAGCTAGATAGTTTTTGCTCTGGTGCTTCACTTATACTTTTTAGAGCACGGCGGTGGCTTTATTTTGTCCCTTTAATCATTCTATGTTTCTTCATTATGAGTTCTGAAAATAATGCCAATCAAAGTGGCCATGAAATGAAATCACAAGTTTTATTTCTGAAGCAATACTCTTTGGTTCAAGCATGGGTCATTTTTTTAAAGAGACATCCGAAGGGCATCTTATACTTGATAGTATATTTACGAAGGAAAAGAGTACCTATTTTTTTAAAGAGACACCCAAAGAGCATCTTATATCTGATAGTATTCATAAAAAAACAATAGCCAAACCATGGGAAAATAATTGGAGGAAGATTGACACAAAATAACTATCATGCGAAAACATACTAGCCTTCTTCTTTCTTCGATTATATGTCGTCCAACATTAATTCAAAATTGCACAAAACCAACAGTAAAGAAAAAAGGCAGTTGCAAACTGAAGGAAATATGCCCTAGAGGCAATAATAAAGTTATTATTTTATTTCCTTAATTCATGATAAATGTTTATTATTCATGCTAGAATTGTATTAACCGGAAACTTCGTACATGTGTGAATACATAGACAAAACATATAGTCCCTAGTATGCCTCGACTTGACTAGCTCGTTAATCAAAGATGGTTACGTTTCCTAACCATAGACATGTGTTGCCATTTGATAAACGGGATCACATCATTAGGAGAATGATGTGATGGACATGACCCATCCGTTAGCTTAGCATTATGATTGTGTCAGCTTCATTGATACTGCTTTCTTCATGACTTATACAAGTTCCTTAGACTATCAAATTATGCAACTCCCGAATACCGGAGGAACACTTTGTGTGCTACCAAATGTCACAATGTAAATGGGTGATTATAAAGGTGCTCTACAGGTGTCTCCGAAGGTGTTTGTTTGGTTGGCATAGATCGAGATTAGGATTTGTCACTCCGTGTTTCGGAGAGGTATCTCTGGGCCTTCTCGGTAATACTCATCACTATAAGCCTTGCAAGCATTGTGACTAATGAGTTAGTTGCGGGATGAAGTATTACAGAACGAGTAAAGAGACTTGCTGGTAATGAGATTGAACTAGGTATGATGATACTGACGTCGAATCTCGGGCAAGTAACATACCGATGACAAAGGGAACACCATATGTTGTTATGCGGTTTGACCATTAAAGATCTTCATAAAATATGTAGGAACTAATATGAGCATCCAGGTTCTGCTGTATGTTGTTGACCGGAGATGTGTCTCGGTCATGTCTACATAGTTCTCGAACCCGTAGGGTCCGCACGCTTAACATTCGATGATGATTGGTATTATGAGTTTATGTGATATGATGTATCGAAGGTTCTTCAGAGCCCCAGATGTGATCACAGACATGACGAGGAGTCTCGAAATGGTTGATACATAAAGATTGATATATTGGACGACTATGTTCGGACACCGGAAGTGTTCCGGAGAAGTTTCGGATAAAACCGGAGTGCTGGAGGGTTATCGGAACCCCGAGGGAACTAATGGGCCTCGATGGGGCTTAGTGGAGAGAGAGAGGAGCGGCTAGGCTAGGCAGTGCGCCCCCTCCCCCTTGAGTCCAAATAGGACAAGGAAGGGGTGCGGGCGGCACCCCCTTTTCCTTCCCCTCTCCCTCTCCTTCCTTCCCCCTCTCTCCCTTTAGTGTGAAACCTACTAGGACTTGGAGTCCTAGTAGGATTCCCCTCTTGGGGGTGCGCCAAGGAGGGCCGGCCGGCCTCCCCCTTGCTCCTTTATATACGGAGGCAAGGGGCACCCTAGGACACACAAGTTGAATTTTTAGCCGTGTGCGGTGCCCCCTCCACAGATTTTCACCTCGGTCATATCGTCGTAGTGCTTAGGCAAAGCCCTGCACTGGTAACTTCATCATCATCGTCACCACGCCATCGTGCTGATGAAACTCTCCCTCGACCTCAGCTGGATCTAGAGTTCGTGGGACGTCACCGAGCTGAACGTGTGTTCAGACATCTCCGTTGTATCTATAATTTTTGATTATTCCATGCGAATATTCTACAACTTTCATGTACTTTTGGCAACTTTTTATACTATTTTTTGGGACTAACATATTGATCCAGTGCCCAGTGCTAGTTCCTGTTTGATGCATGTTTTATGTTTCGCAGAAACCCAATAGCAAACGGAATCCAAACGGGATAAAAACAGACGGATAATTATTTTGGAATATTTATGATTTTTGGGAAATAAAATCAACGTGAGATGGTGCCCGAGGTAGCCATGAGGCAGGGGGCGCGCCTGCCTATACAGGGTGTGCCCCTGACCCTCGTGGGCCCCTCGTAAGGCGGTTTTTGCCCTTCTTTGGCCGCAATAAATCTATTTTTTGGAAACATATCTGGGCGAAGGTTTCAATCCAATTGGAGTTACTAATCTTCGGATATAAAAGAAACGGTGCCAGTGCAGAAACAAAGAGAGACAGAGAGACAGATCCAATCTCGGAGGGGCTCTTGCCCCTCCCATGCCATGGGAGCCAAGGACCAGAGGGGAAACCCTTCTCCCATCTAGGGAGAAGGTCAAGGAAGAATAAGAAGAAGAAGGGGGGCTCTCTCCCCCTTGCTTCCAGTGGCGTCGGAGTGCCGCCGGGGGCCATCATCATCACCGCGATCTTCACCAACACCTCCGCCATCGTCGCCAACATCTCCATCACCTTCCCCCATCTATACTCAGCGGTCCACTATCCCGCAACCAGTTGTACCCTCTACTTGAACATGGTGCTTTATGGTTCATATTATTATCCAATGATGTGTTGCCATCCTAAGATTTCTGAGTAGATTTTCATTGTCCTACCGGTGATGGATAAATTGCTATGATTGGTTTAATTTGCTTGTGGTTATGTTGTTGTCCTATTGTGCCCTCTGTGTCGCGCAAGTGTGAGGGATCCCCGCTGTAGGGTGTTGCAATATGTTCATGATTCGCTTATAGTGGGTTGCTTGAGTGACAGAAGCATAAACTCGAGTAAGGGGGTTGTGGCGTATGGGATAAAGGGGACTTGATGCTTTAATGCTATGGTTGGGTTTTACCTTAATGATCTTTAGTAGTTGCGGATGCTTGCTAGAGTTCCAATCATAAGTGCATATGATCCAAGAAGAGAAAGTATGTTAGCTTATGCCTCTCCCACATAAAACTGGCTATCGGTCAAGTAACGTAGTCAATTGCTTACAATTCCAAAACTCCTACCACCACTTTTCCACACTCGCTATATTTACTTTATTGCTTCTTTATCTAAACAGCTCCTAGTATATATTTACGTGTTCTTTATTATCTTGCAAACCTATCCAACAACAGCTACAAAGTATTTCTAGTTTCATACTTGCTCTAGGTAAAGCGAACACTAAGCATGCGTAGGGTCGTTTCAGTGGCAGATAGGACTTGAGAGAATATTTGTTCTACCTTTAGCTCCTCATTGGGTTCGACACTCTTACTTATCGAAAGAGGCTACTATTATCCCCTACACTTGTGGGTTATCAAGACCTTTTTCAGGCGCCGTTACCGGGGAGTCATAGCGTGGGGTGAATATTCTCGTGTGTGCTTGTTTGCTTTATCACTAAGTAATTTTTATTTGGTGTTCTTAGTTGTTTTCTATCTTTAGTTATGGGTAGGAAACACAAAATACCAAAAAAGTTAGTTGTACCTACTGAACCAATGGTTGAAGAACCACTCAAAATCTATCACACTCCTGAAGCTTTTTACTTGGATCATCTTTTCCCTATGTGCTCGTGTTGAAACCCGGACTATTTTAGTTGAGGGCAAATCTGTAGATGAGCATGCTTGTTATGTGCGACACCGTATATCTGAAAAAGGGAAACTTTTACTGGATCAAATTCATCATTTGCAATGTTATGCTTGGAATTTATGTGAAATATATGATGTCACTTGTTGTTCTGAAAACCCTAAGAAACACCTTCCCTACCAATGTGAGTTTAGTGATAATGGAATCGTATCTTCGTATGCTAAGGGTGTTTATAATTACTATGATGCTGAACAAATTGAAGAATTTGTTGCTTTTAGGGATGCTTATGAAATTTCTTTCTTTGATTGAAAAGTATGATGCTACTCTCTACAAATCTGAAAATTTTGCCATACTTAAATTTTGCTATGATAATTATGCTTCTAATGCCTATGTTAAACCATATATTGAGGACTCCTCCGCTTTCCAAGAAGAGACTAATATTTTGCAGGAGTCTATGGAAGGAGAAATTGATGAAACTGTGATCTCATTGGATGAAAAAGATGATGAGGAGAGCGAAGAACAAAAGGAGGAAGAGCGGATTAGCTACCGGTGCCCACCTTCTATTGAGAGTAACTCTTCAACTCATACATTGTTTAATTCCCTTTCGTGCTTACCGAAGGATGATTGCTATGATCCCGTTGATTCTCTTGAAATATCCCTTTTTGATGATGCTTGTTATACTTGTGGCCAAGATGCCAATATGAATTATGCTTATGGAGATGAACTTGCTATAGTTCCTTATGTTAAACATGAAATTGTCGCTATTGCACCCACGCATGATAGTCCTATTATCTTTTTGAATTCTCCCGACTACACTATATCGGAGAAGTTTGTGCTTATTAAGGATTATATTGATGGGTTGCCTTTTACCATTGCACATGATAATTTTGATGAATATAATATGCATGTGCTTGCTGCTCCTACTTGCAATTATTATGAGAGAGGAACTATATCTCCACCTCTCTACGTTTCCTATACGATGAAATTGCAAGAAACTGCTTATACTATGCATTGGCCTTTACTTGGTGTGCATGAATTGTTCTTTTATGACATGCCGATGCATAGGAAGAGAGTTAGACTTTGTTGTTGCATTATATATGTTACTTTGTGCTCACTACTAAATTAGAAATCATTGTTAATTAAAATTGGCTTTGATATACCTTGGGATTCGGGTGGATCCATTACTTGAGCACTTTATGCCTAGCTTAATGGCTTTAAAGAAAGCGCTGCCAGGGAGACAACTCGGAAGTTTTAGAGAGTCATTTATTTCTGTTGAGTGCTTTTATATAGTTTAAAAACAAAAAAAGGGGAACCCAAAACTTTTCAAAAAGGAAAGTCAAAGTGAGAAAGACAAGCATTGTTGAAGTGGGAGAGCTCCTTGAACTTTGTTCATGCTCACGGAAACTTTATGAATCTTAATTACAGAAAGTTTTCATAAAAAATAATTATCCCCTTGTACAATTACATTGTATTATAAAAATAATGTGCCAAGGTTTGCCTTTAGGATGTTTACAATGCTTGTTGGTTTGTACGGTGCAGGACAGAAACTTTGGCTGTAGTGCGTGATTTTATATTTTTTACTAGAATGTCAAATGGTTCTGATTCTTTTTGCACTATCTTGCTGTACAAATTTTTTATTTTAATTAATTTTAGTATAATTTTGGGGGTACCATAAGTATGGTAAATGTTCAGATTGCGACAGACTGTTCTGATTTTGACAGATTCTGTTCTTGATGCATAGTTTGCTTGTTTTGATGAAACTATCAATTTATATCAGTGGATTAAGCCATGAAAAAGTTATATTACAGTAGACACAATGCAAAAACGAAATATGAATTGGTTTGCAACATTACTTAGAGTAGTGATTTGCTTTATTATACTAACGGATCTTATCGAGTTTTCTGTTGAAGTTTTGTGTGGATGAAGTTTTTGATCAAGGAGGTCTCGATATGAGGAAAAGGAGGAGAAGCAAGAGCTCAAGCTTGGGGATTCCCAAGGAACCCCAAGTAAATATTCAAGGAGACTCAAGCGTCTAAGGTTGGGGATGCCCCGGAAGGCATCCCCTCTTTCTTCAACAAGTATCGGTATGTTTTCGGATTCGTTTCGTTCATGCGATATGTGCAGGTCTTGCAGCGTCTTTTGCATTTAGTTTTCACTTTTATTTTATGCACCATGCTGGTATGAGATAGTCCTTTGTTGATTTATAGAATATTCTTTGCACTTAACTTAAATCTTTTGAGAATTGCTTTATGGAATGCTTCATGTGCTTCACTTTTATCATTTGAAGTTTGGATTGTCAGTTTCTCTTCACATAGAAAACATCCATTTGTAGAATGCTCTTTTGCTTCACTTATATGTGTTAGAGCGTGGGCACATCTCTTGTAGAAATAATTAAACTCTCTTGCTTCACTTATATCTATTTAGAGATATGACAGGAATTGGTCATTCACATGGTTAGTCATAAAATCCTACATAAACTTGTAGATTGCTGAATATGATATGTTTGATTCCTTGCAATAGTTTTGGGATATAAAGGTGGTGATATTAGAGTCATGCTAGTGGGTGATTGTGGATTAGTAGAAATACTTGTGTTGAGGTTTGTGATTCCCGAAGCATGCACGTATGGTGAACCGCTTTGTGATGAAGTTGGAGCACAATTTTATTTATTGATTGTCTTCCTTATGAGTGGCGGTCAGGGACGAGCGACAGTCTTTTCCTACCAATCTATCCCCCTAGGAGCATGCGCGTAGTACTTTGTTTTCAATGGCTTGTAGATTTTTGCAATAAGTATATGAGGTCTTTATGACTAATGTTGAGTCCATGGATTATACGCACTCTCACCCTTCCACCATTTCTAGCCTCTCTTGTGCCGCACAACTTTCGCCGGTACCATACACCCACCATATACCTTCCTCAAAACAGCCACCATACCTACCTATCATGGCATTTCCATAGCCATTCCGAGATATATTGCCATGCAACTTTCATCATCATCATATACATGACTTGAGCATTCATTGTCATAATGCTTTGCATGATCGTAAGACAGATAGCATGATGTTTTCATGGCTTGTCCATTTTTTGATGTCCTTGCTATGCTAGATCATTGCACATCCCGGTACACCGCCGGAGGCATTCATATAGAGTCATATCTTCCTTCTAGATATCGAGTTGTAATATTGAGTTGTAAGTAAATAAAGTGTGATGATCATCATTATTAGATCATTGCCCTAGTGAGGAAAGGATGATGGAGACTATGATTCCCCCACAAGTCGGGATGAGACTTCGGACTTTATGAAAAATAAAAGAGGCCAAAGAAGCCCAAATAAAAAAAAGAGGCCAAAGAAGCCCACCAAAAAAAAGAAAATAAAAAAATGAGAGAAAAGAGAGAAGGGGCAATGTTACTATCCTTTTACCACACCTGTGCTTCAAAGTAACACCATGATCTTCATGATAGAGAGTCTCCTATGTTGTCACTTTCATATACTAGTGGGAATTTTCATTATAAGAACTTGGCTTGTATATTCTAATGATGGGCTTCCTCAAAGTGCCCTAGTGCTTCGTGAGCAAGCAAGTTGGATGCACACCCAATTAGTTTCTTTTTGAGCTTTCATACACTTATAGCTCTAGTGCATCCGCTGCATGGCAATCCCTACTCACTCACATTGATATCTATTGATGGGAATCCCCATAGCCCATTGATACGCCAAGTTGATGTGAGAATATCTTCTCCTTTTTTGTCTTCTCCACAACCACCATACTATTCCACATATAGTGTTATGTCCATGGCTCACGCTCATGTATTGCGTGAAAGTTGAATTTTTTTGATATTACTAAAGTATGAAACAATTGCTTGGCTTGTCATGGGGGTTGTGCATGATTAAATACTTTGTGTGATGAAGATAGAGCATAGCCAGACAATATGATTTTGTAGGGATAACTTTCTTTGGCCATGTTGTTTTGAAAAGACATGATTGCTTTATTAGTACGCTCGAAGTATTATTGTTCTTATGTCAAATGATAGACTATTGCTTTGAATCACTCGTGTCCTAATATTAATGCAATGATTAGATATATGATCAAGATTTTGCTAGGTAGAATTCCACATCAAAAATTATTCTTTTTATCATTTACCTACTCGAGGACGAGCAGGAATTAAGCTTGGGGATGCTGATACGTCTCCGTCGTATCTATAATTTTTGATTGTTCCATGCCAATATTCTACAACTTTCATATACTTTTGGTAACTTTTTATACTATTTTTTGGGACTAACATATTGATCCAGTGCCAAGTGCCAGTTCCTGTTTGTTGCATGTTTTATGTTTCACAGAAACCCAATATCAAACAGAGTCCAAACGGGATAAAAACGAACGAAGAAATATTTTGGAATATTTATGATTTTTGGGAAGTAAAATCAATGCGAGACGGTGCCCGAGGTGGCCACGAGGCAGGGGGCGCGCCTACCTATACAGGACGCGCCCCTGACCCTCATGGGCCCCTCGTAAGGAGGTTGTTGCTCTTCTTTGGCCGCAAGAAAGCTAATTTTTGGAAAAATATCTGGGCGAAGGTGTCAATCCAATCGGAGTTACGGATCTCCGGATATAAAAGAAACGATGCCAGCATAGAAACAGAGAGAGACAGAGAGACAGATCCAATCTCGGAGGGGCTCTCGCCCCTCCCACGCCATGGGAGCCAAGGGCCAGAGGGAAAACCCTTCTCCCATCTAGGGAGAAGGTCAAGGAAGAAGAAGAAGAAGAATGGGGGCTCTCTCCCCCTTGCTTCCGGTGGCATCAGAGTGCCGTCGGGGGCCCTCATCATCACCGCAATCTTCACCAACACCTCCGCCATCTTCACCAACATCTCCATCACCTTCCCCCATCTATATTCAGCGGTCCACTATTCCGCAACCCGCTGTACCCTCTACTTGAACATGGTGCTTTATGCTTCATATTATTATCCAATGATGTGTTGCCATCGTATGATGTCTGAGTAGATTTTCGTTGTCCTACTGGTGATTGATGAATTGCTATGATTGGTTTAATTTGCTTGTGGTTATGTTGCTTTCCTATTGTGCCCTCCGTGTCGCACAAGCGTAAGGGATCCCTGCTGTAGGGTGTTGCAATATGTTCATGATTCGCTTATAGTGGGTTGCTTGAGTGACAGAAGCATAAACCCGAGTAAGGAGGTTGTGGCGTATGGGATAAAGGCGACTTGATGCTTTAATGCTATGGTTAGGTTTTACCTTAATGATATTTAGTAGTCGCGGATGCTTGCTAGAGTTCCAATCATAAATGCATATGATCCAAGAAGAGAAAGTATGTTAGCTTATGCCTCTCCCACATAAAACTAGCTATCGGTCCAGTAACGTAGTCAATTGCTTAGGGACAATTCCACAACTCCTACCACCACTTTTCTACACTCGCTATATTTACTTTATTGCTTCTTTATCTAAACAGCTCCTAGTATATATTTACGTGTTCTTTATTATCTTGCAAACCTATCCAACAACAGCTACAAAGTATTTCTAGTTTCATACTTGCTCTAGGTAAAGCGAACACTAAGCATGCGTAGGGTCGTTTCAGTGGCAGATAGGACTTGAGAGAATATTTGTTCTACCTTTAGCTCCTCATTGGGTTCGACACTCTTACTTATCGAAAGAGGCTACTATTATCCCCTACACTTGTGGGTTATCAAGACCTTTTTCAGGCGCCGTTACCGGGGAGTCATAGCGTGGGGTGAATATTCTCGTGTGTGCTTGTTTGCTTTATCAATAAGTAATTTTTATTTGGTGTTCTTAGTTGTTTTCTATCTTTAGTTATGGGTAGGAAACACAAAATACCAAAAAAGTTAGTTGTACCTACTGAACCAATGGTTGAAGAACCACTCAAAATCTATCACACTCCTGAAGCTTTTTACTTGGATCATCTTTTCCCTATGTGCTCGTGTTGAAACCCCGACTATCTTAGTTGAGGGCAAATCTTTAGATGAGCATGCTTGTTATGTGCGACACCGTATATCTGAAAAAGGGAAACTTTTACTGGATCAAATTCATCATTTGCAATGCTATGCTTGGAATTTATGTGAAATATATGATGTCACTTGTTGTTCTGAAAACCCTAAGAAACACCTTCCCTACCAATGTGAGTTTAGTGATAATGGAATCGTATCTTCGTATGCTAAGGGTGTTTATAATTACTATGATGCTGAACAAATTGAAGAATTTGTTGCTTTTAGGGATGCTTATGAAATTTCTTTCTTTGATTGAAAAGTATGATGCTACTCTCTACAAATCTGAAAATTTTGCCATACTTAAATTTTTCTATGATAATTATGCTTCTAATGCCTATGTTAAACCATATATTGAGGACTCCTCCGCTTTCCAAGAAGAGACTAATATTTTGCAGGAGTCTATGGAAGGAGAAATTGATGAAACTGTGATCTCATTGGATGAAAAAGATGATGAGGAGAGCGAAGAACAAAAGGAGGAAGAGCGGACTAGCTACCGGTGCCCACCTTCTATTGAGAGTAACTCTTCAACTCATACATTGTTTAATTCCCTTTCGTGCTTACCGAAGGATGATTGCTATGATCCCGTTGATTCTCTTGAAATATCCCTTTTTGATGATGCTTGTTATACTTGTGGCCAAGATGCCAATATGAATTATGCTTATGGAGATGAACTTGCTATAGTTCCTTATGTTAAACATGAAATTGTCGCTATTGCACCCACGCATGATAGTCCTATTATCTTTTTGAATTCTCCCGACTACACTATATCGGAGAAGTTTGTGCTTATTAAGGATTATATTGATGGGTTGCCTTTTACCATTGCACATGATAATTTTGATGAATATAATATGCATGTGCTTGCTGCTCCTACTTGCAATTATTATGAGAGAGGAACTATATCTCCACCTCTCTACGTTTCCTATACGATGAAATTGCAAGAAACTGCTTATACTATGCATTGGCCTTTACTTGGTGTGCATGAATTGTTCTTTTATGACATGCCGATGCATAGGAAGAGAGTTAGACTTTGTTGTTGCATGATATATGTTACTTTGTGCTCACTACTAAATTAGAAATCATTGTTAATTAAAATTGGCTTTGATATACCTTGGGATTCGGGTGGATCCATTACTTGAGCACTTTATGCCTAGCTTAATGGCTTTAAAGAAAGCGCTGCCAGGGAGACAACTCGGAAGTTTTAGAGAGTCATTTATTTCTGTTGAGTGCTTTTATATAGTTTAAAAACAAAAAAAGGGGAACCCAAAACTTTTCAAAAAGGAAAGTCAAAGTGAGAAAGACAAGCATTGTTGAAGTGGGAGAGCTCCTTGAACTTTGTTCATGCTCACGGAAACTTTATGAATCTTAATTACAGAAAGTTTTCATAAAAAATAATTATCCCCTTGTACAATTACATTGTATTATAAAAATAATGTGCCAAGGTTTGCCTTTAGGATGTTTACAATGCTTGTTGGTTTGTACGGTGCAGGACAGAAACTTTGGCTGTAGTGCGTGATTTTATATTTTTTACTAGAATGTCAAATGGTTATGATTCTTTTTGCACTATCTTGCTGTACAAATTTTTTATTTTAATTAATTTTAGTATAATTTTGGGGGTACCATAAGTATGGTAAATGTTCAGATTGCTACAGACTGTTCTGATTTTGACAGATTCTGTTCTTGATGCATAGTTTGCTTGTTTTGATGAAACTATCAATTTATATCAGTGGATTAAGCCATGAAAAAGTTATATTACAGTAGACACAATGCAAAAACGAAATATGAATTGGTTTGCAACATTACTTAGAGTAGTGATTTGCTTTATTATACTAACGGATCTTATCGAGTTTTCTGTTGAAGTTTTGTGTGGATGAAGTTTTTGATCGAGGAGGTCTCGATATGAGGAAAAGGAGGAGAAGCAAGAGCTCAAGCTTGGGGATTCCCAAGGAACCCCAAGTAAATATTCAAGGAGACTCAAGCGTCTAAGGTTGGGGATGCCCCGGAAGGCATCCCCTCTTTCTTCAACAAGTATCGGTATGTTTTCGGATTCGTTTCGTTCATGCGATATGTGCAGGTCTTGCAGCGTCTTTTGCATTTAGTTTTCACTTTTATTTTATGCACCATGCTGGTATGAGATAGTCCTTTGTTGATTTATAGAATATTCTTTGCACTTAACTTAAATCTTTTGAGAATGGCTTTATGGAATGCTTCATGTGCTTCACTTTTATCATTTGAAGTTTGGATTGTCAGTTTCTCTTCACATAGAAAACATCCATTTGTAGAATGCTCTTTTGCTTCACTTATATGTGTTAGAGCGTGGGCACATCTCTTGTAGAAATAATTAAACTCTCTTGCTTCACTTATATCTATTTAGAGATATGACAGGAATTGGTCATTCACATGGTTAGTCATAAAATCCTACATAAACTTGTAGATTGCTGAATATGATATGTTTGATTCCTTGCAATAGTTTTGGGATATAAAGGTGGTGATATTAGAGTCATGCTAGTGGGTGATTGTGGATTAGTAGAAATACTTGTGTTGAGGTTTGTGATTCCCGAAGCATGCACGTATGGTGAACCGCTTTGTGATGAAGTTGGAGCACAATTTTATTTATTGATTGTCTTCCTTATGAGTGGCGGTCAGGGACGAGCGACAGTCTTTTCCTACCAATCTATCCCCCTAGGAGCATGCGCGTAGTACTTTGTTTTCAATGGCTTGTAGATTTTTGCAATAAGTATATGAGGTCTTTATGACTAATGTTGAGTCCATGGATTATACGCACTCTCACCCTTCCACCATTTCTAGCCTCTCTTGTGCCGCGCAACTTTCGCCGGTACCATACACCCACCATATACCTTCCTCAAAACAGCCACCATACCTACCTATCATGGCATTTCCATAGCCATTCCGAGATATATTGCCATGCAACTTTCATCATCATCATATACATGACTTGAGCATTCATTGTCATAATGCTTTGCATGATCGTAAGACAGATAGCATGATGTTTTCATGGCTTGTCCATTTTTTGATGTCCTTGCTATGCTAGATCATTGCACATCCCGGTACACCGCCGGAGGCATTCATATAGAGTCATATCTTCCTTCTAGATATCGAGTTGTAATATTGAGTTGTAAGTAAATAAAGTGTGATGATCATCATTATTAGATCATTGCCCTAGTGAGGAAAGGATGATGGAGACTATGATTCCCCCACAAGTCGGGATGAGACTTCGGACTTTATGAAAAATAAAAGAGGCCAAAGAAGCCCACCAAAAAAAAGAAAATAAAAAAATGAGAGAAAAGAGAGAAGGGGCAATGTTACTATCCTTTTACCACACCTGTGCTTCAAAGTAACACCATGATCTTCATGATAGAGAGTCTCCTATGTTGTCACTTTCATATACTAGTGGGAATTTTCATTATAAGAACTTGGCTTGTATATTCTAATGATGGGCTTCCTCAAAGTGCCCTAGTGCTTCGTGAGCAAGCAAGTTGGATGCACACCCACTTAGTTTCTTTTTGAGCTTTCATACACTTATAGCTCTAGTGCATCCGCTGCATGGCAATCCCTACTCACTCACATTGATATCTATTGATGGGAATCCCCATAGCCCATTGATACGCCAAGTTGATGTGAGAATATCTTCTCCTTTTTTGTCTTCTCCACAACCACCATACTATTCCACATATAGTGTTATGTCCATGGCTCACGCTCATGTATTGCGTGAAAGTTGAATTTTTTTGATATTACTAAAGTATGAAACAATTGCTTGGCTTGTCATGGGGGTTGTGCATGATTAAATACTTTGTGTGATGAAGATAGAGCATAGCCAGACAATATGATTTTGTAGGGATAACTTTCTTTGGCCATGTTGTTTTGAAAAGACATGATTGCTTTATTAGTACGCTCGAAGTATTATTGTTCTTATGTCAAATGATAGACTATTGCTTTGAATCACTCGTGTCCTAATATTAATGCCATGATTAGATATATGATCAAGATTTTGCTAGGTAGAATTCCACATCAAAAATTATTCTTTTTATCATTTACCTACTCGAGGACGAGCAGGAATTAAGCTTGGGGATGCTGATACGTCTCCGTCGTATCTATAATTTTTGATTGTTCCATGCCAATATTCTACAACTTTCATATACTTTTGGTAACTTTTTATACTATTTTTTGGGACTAACATATTGATCCAGTGCCAAGTGCCAGTTCCTGTTTGTTGCATGTTTTATGTTTCACAGAAACCCAATATCAAACAGAGTCCAAACGGGATAAAAACGAACGAAGAAATATTTTGGAATATTTATGATTTTTGGGAAGTAAAATCAATGCGAGACGGTGCCCGAGGTGGCCACGAGGCAAGGGGCGCGCCTACCTATACAGGACGCGCCCCTGACCCTCATGGGCCCCTCGTAAGGAGGTTGTTGCTCTTCTTTGGCCGCAAGAAAGCTAATTTTTGGAAAAATATCTGGGCGAAGGTGTCAATCCAATCGGAGTTACGGATCTCCGGATATAAAAGAAACGATGCCAGCATAGAAACAGAGAGAGACAGAGAGACAGATCCAATCTCGGAGGGGCTCTCGCCCCTCCCACGCCATGGGAGCCAAGGGCCAGAGGGAAAACCCTTCTCCCATCTAGGGAGAAGGTCAAGGAAGAAGAAGAAGAAGAATGGGGGCTCTCTCCCCCTTGCTTCCGGTGGCATCAAAGTGCCGTCGGGGGCCCTCATCATCACCGCAATCTTCACCAACACCTCCGCCATCTTCACCAACATCTCCATCACCTTCCCCCATCTATATTCAGCGGTCCACTATTCCGCAACCCGCTGTACCCTCTACTTGAACATGGTGCTTTATGCTTCATATTATTATCCAATGATGTGTTGCCATCGTATGATGTCTGAGTAGATTTTTGTTGTCCTACTGGTGATTGATGAATTGCTATGATTGGTTTAATTTGCTTGTGGTTATGTTGCTTTCCTATTGTGCCCTCCGTGTCGCACAAGCGTGAGGGATCCCTGCTGTAGGGTGTTGCAATATGTTCATGATTCGCTTATAGTGGGTTGCTTGAGTGACAGAAGCATAAACCCGAGTAAGGAGGTTGTGGCGTATGGGATAAAGGCGACTTGATGCTTTAATGCTATGGTTAGGTTTTACCTTAATGATATTTAGTAGTCGCGGATGCTTGCTAGAGTTCCAATCATAAATGCATATGATCCAAGAAGAGAAAGTATGTTAGCTTATGCCTCTCCCACATAAAACTAGCTATCGGTCCAGTAACGTAGTCAATTGCTTAGGGACAATTCCACAACTCCTACCACCACTTTTCCACACTCGCTATATTTACTTTATTGCTTCTTTATCTAAACAGCTCCTAGTATATATTTACGTGTTCTTTATTATCTTGCAAACCTATCCAACAACAGCTACAAAGTATTTCTAGTTTCATACTTGCTCTAGGTAAAGCGAACACTAAGCATGCGTAGGGTCGTTTCAGTGGCAGATAGGACTTGAGAGAATATTTGTTCTACCTTTAGCTCCTCATTGGGTTCGACACTCTTACTTATCGAAAGAGGCTACTATTATCCCCTACACTTGTGGGTTATCAAGACCTTTTTCAGGCGCCGTTACCGGGGAGTCATAGCGTGGGGTGAATATTCTCGTGTGTGCTTGTTTTCTTTATCACTAAGTAATTTTTATTTGGTGTTCTTAGTTGTTTTCTATCTTTAGTTATGGGTAGGAAACACAAAATACCAAAAAAGTTAGTTGTACCTACTGAACCAATGGTTGAAGAACCACTCAAAATCTATCACACTCCTGAAGCTTTTTACTTGGATCATCTTTTCCCTATGTGCTTGTGTTGAAACCCCGACTATCTTAGTTGAGGGCAAATCTTTAGATGAGCATGCTTGTTATGTGCGACACCGTATATCTGAAAAAGGGAAACTTTTACTGGATCAAATTCATCATTTGCAATGCTATGCTTGGAATTTATGTGAAATATATGATGTCACTTGTTGTTCTGAAAACCCTAAGAAACACCTTCCCTACCAATGTGAGTTTAGTGATAATGGAATCGTATCTTCGTATGCTAAGGGTGTTTATAATTACTATGATGCTGAACAAATTGAAGAATTTGTTGCTTTTAGGGATGCTTATGAAATTTCTTTCTTTGATTGAAAAGTATGATGCTACTCTCTACAAATCTGAAAATTTTGCCATACTTAAATTTTGCTATGATAATTATGCTTCTAATGCCTATGTTAAACCATAT
This sequence comes from Triticum timopheevii, assembly GCA_963921465.1. Classification (NCBI taxonomy): domain Eukaryota; kingdom Viridiplantae; phylum Streptophyta; class Magnoliopsida; order Poales; family Poaceae; genus Triticum; species Triticum timopheevii. The sequence goes on along the minus strand of OY997272.1, from coordinate 164,294,835 downwards.
ATTGAGGACTCCTCCGCTTTCCAAGAAGAGATTAATATTTTGCAGGAGTCTATGGAAGGAGAAATTGATGAAACTGTGATCTCATTGGATGAAAAAGATGATGAGGAGAGCGAAGAACAAAAGGAGGAAGAGCGGATTAGCTACCGGTGCCCACCTTCTAATGAGAGTAACTCTTCAACTCATACATTGTTTAATTCCCTTTCGTGCTTACCGAAGGATGATTGCTATGATCCCGTTGATTCTCTTGAAATATCCCTTTTTGATGATGCTTGTTATACTTGTGGCCAAGATGCCAATATGAATTATGCTTATGGAGATGAACTTGCTATAGTTCCTTATGTTAAACATGAAATTGTCGCTATTGCACCCACGCATGATAGTCCTATTATCTTTTTGAATTCTCCCGACTACACTATATCGGAGAAGTTTGTGCTTATTAAGGATTATATTGATGGGTTGCCTTTTACCATTGCACATGATAATTTTGATGAATATAATATGCATGTGCTTGCTGCTCCTACTTGCAATTATTATGAGAGAGGAACTATATCTCCACCTCTCTACGTTTCCTATACGATGAAATTGCAAGAAACTGCTTATACTATGCATTGGCCTTTACTTGGTGTGCATGAATTGTTCTTTTATGACATGCCGATGCATAGGAAGAGAGTTAGACTTTGTTGTTGCATTATATATGTTACTTTGTGCTCACTACTAAATTAGAAATCATTGTTAATTAAAATTGGCTTTGATATACCTTGGGATTCGGGTGGATCCATTACTTGAGCACTTTATGCCTAGCTTAATGGCTTTAAAGAAAGCGCTGCCAGGGAGACAACTCGGAAGTTTTAGAGAGTCATTTATTTCTGTTGAGTGCTTTTATATAGTTTAAAAACAAAAAAAGGGGAACCCAAAACTTTTCAAAAAGGAAAGTCAAAGTGAGAAAGACAAGCATTGTTGAAGTGGGAGAGCTCCTTGAACTTTGTTCATGCTCACGGAAACTTTATGAATCTTAATTACAGAAAGTTTTCATAAAAAATAATTATCCCCTTGTACAATTACATTGTATTATAAAAATAATGTGCCAAGGTTTGCCTTTAGGATGTTTACAATGCTTGTTGGTTTGTACGGTGCAGGACAGAAACTTTGGCTGTAGTGCGTGATTTTATATTTTTTACTAGAATGTCAAATGGTTCTGATTCTTTTTGCACTATCTTGCTGTACAAATTTTTTATTTTAATTAATTTTAGTATAATTTTGGGGGTACCATAAGTATGGTAAATGTTCAGATTGCTACAGACTGTTCTGATTTTGACAGATTCTGTTCTTGATGCATAGTTTGCTTGTTTTGATGAAACTATCAATTTATATCAGTGGATTAAGCCATGAAAAAGTTATATTACAGTAGACACAATGCAAAAACGAAATATGAATTGGTTTGCAACATTACTTAGAGTAGTGATTTGCTTTATTATACTAACGGATCTTATCGAGTTTTCTGTTGAAGTTTTGTGTGGATGAAGTTTTTGATCGAGGAGGTCTCGATATGAGGAAAAGGAGGAGAAGAAAGAGCTCAAGCTTGGGGATTCCCAAGGAACCCCAAGTAAATATTCAAGGAGACTCAAGCGTCTAAGGTTGGGGATGCCCCGGAAGGCATCCCCTCTTTCTTCAACAAGTATCGGTATGTTTTCGGATTCGTTTCGTTCATGCGATATGTGCAGGTCTTGCAGCGTCTTTTGCATTTAGTTTTCACTTTTATTTTATGCACCATGCTGGTATGAGATAGTCCTTTGTTGATTTATAGAATATTCTTTGCACTTAACTTAAATCTTTTGAGAATGGCTTTATGGAATGCTTCATGTGCTTCACTTTTATCATTTGAAGTTTGGATTGTCAGTTTCTCTTCACATAGAAAACATCCATTTGTAGAATGCTCTTTTGCTTCACTTATATGTGTTAGAGCGTGGGCACATCTCTTGTAGAAATAATTAAACTCTCTTGATTCACTTATATCTATTTAGAGATATGACAGGAATTGGTCATTCACATGGTTAGTCATAAAATCCTACATAAACTTGTAGATTGCTGAATATGATATGTTTGATTCCTTGCAATAGTTTTGGGATATAAAGGTGGTGATATTAGAGTCATGCTAGTGGGTGATTGTGGATTAGTAGAAATACCTGTGTTGAGGTTTGTGATTCCCGAAGCATGCACGTATGGTGAACCGCTTTGTGATGAAGTTGGAGCACAATTTTATTTATTGATTGTCTTCCTTATGAGTGGCGGTCAGGGACGAGCGACAGTCTTTTCCTACCAATCTATCCCCCTAGGAGCATGCGCGTAGCACTTTGTTTTCAATGGCTTGTAGATTTTTGCAATAAGTATATGAGGTCTTTATGACTAATGTTGAGTCCATGGATTATACGCACTCTCACCCTTCCACCATTTCTAGCCTCTCTTGTGCCGCGCAACTTTCGCCGGTACCATACACCCACCATATACCTTCCTCAAAACAGCCACCATACCTACCTATCATGGCATTTCCATAGCCATTCCGAGATATATTGCCATGCAACTTTCATCATCATCATATACATGACTTGAGCATTCATTGTCATAATGCTTTGCATGATCGTAAGACAGATAGCATGATGTTTTCATGGCTTGTCCATTTTTTGATGTCCTTGCTATGCTAGATCATTGCACATCCCGGTACACCGCCGGAGGCATTCATATAGAGTCATATCTTCCTTCTAGATATCGAGTTGTAATATTGAGTTGTAAGTAAATAAAGTGTGATGATCATCATTATTAGAGCATTGCCCTAGTGAGGAAAGGATGATGGAGACTATGATTCCCCCACAAGTCGGGATGAGACTTCGGACTTTATGAAAAATAAAAGAGGCCAAAGAAGCCCAAATAAAAAAAAGAGGCCAAAGAAGCCCACCAAAAAAAGAAAATAAAAAAATGAGACAAAAGAGAGAAGGGGCAATGTTACTATCCTTTTACCACACTTGTGCTTCAAAGTAACACCATGATCTTCATGATAGAGAGTCTCCTATGTTGTCACTTTCATATACTAGTGGGAATTTTCATTATAAGAACTTGGCTTGTATATTCCAATGATGGGCTTCCTCAAAGTGCCCTAGTGCTTCGTGAGCAAGCAAGTTGGATGCACACCCACTTAGTTTCTTTTTGAGCTTTCATACACTTATAGCTCTAGTGCATCTGCTGCATGGCAATCCCTACTCACTCACATTGATATCTATTGATGGGAATCCCCATAGCCCGTTGATATGCCAAGTTGATGTGAGACTATATTCTCCTTTTTTGTCTTCTCCACAACCACCATACTATTCCACATATAGTGTTATGTCCATGGCTCACGCTCATGTATTGCGTGAAAGTTGAAAAAGTTTGATATTACTAAAGTATGAAACAATTGCTTGGCTTGTCATGGGGGTTGTGCATGATTAAATACTTTGTGTGATGAAGATAGAGCATAGCCGGACTATATGATTTTGTAGGGATAACTTTCTTTGGCCATGTTGTTTTGAAAAGACATGATTGCTTTATTAGTACGCTCGAAGTATTATTGTTCTTGTGTCAAATGATAGACTATTGCTTTGAATCACTCGTGTCCTAATATTCATGCCATGATTAGATATATGATCAAGATTTTGCTAGGTAGAATTCCACATCAAAAATTATTCTTTTTATCATTTACCTACTCGAGGACGAGCAGGAATTAAGCTTGGGGATGCTGATACATCTCCGTCGTATCTATAATTTTTGATTGTTCCATGCCAATATTCTACAACTTTCATATACTTTTGGTAACTTTTTATACTATTTTTTGGGACTAACATATTGATCCAGTGCCAAGTGCCAGTTCCTGTTTGTTGCATGTTTTATGTTTCACAGAAACCCAATATCAAACAGAGTCCAAACGGGATAAAAACGAACGAAGAAATATTTTGGAATATTTATGATTTTTGGGAAGTAAAATCAATGCGAGACGGTGCCCGAGGTGGCCACGAGGCAGGGGGTGCGCCTACCTATACAGGACGCGCCCCTGACCCTCATGTGCCCCTCGTAAGGAGGTTGTTGCTCTTCTTTGTCCGCAAGAAAGCTAATTTTTGGAAAAATATCTGGGCGAATGTTTCAATCCAATCGGCGTTACGGATCTCCGGATATAAAAGAAACGATGCCAACATAGAAACAGAGAGAGACAGAGAGACAGATCCAATCTCGAAGGGGCTCTCGCCCCTCCCACGCCATGGGAGCCAAGGGCCAGAGGGAAAACCCTTCTCCCATCTAGGGAGAAGGTCAAGGAAGAAGAAGAAGAAGAATGGGGGCTCTCTCCCCCTTGCTTCCGGTGGCATCGGAGTGCCGTCGAGGGCCCTCATCATCACCGCAATCTTCACCAACACCTCCGCCATCTTCACCAACATCTCCATCACCTTCCCCCATCTATATTCAGCGGTCCACTATTCCGCAACCCGCTGTACCCTCTACTTGAACATGGTGCTTTATGCTTCATATTATTATCCAATGATGTGTTGCCATCGTATGATGTCTGAGTAGATTTTTGTTGTCCTACTGGTGATTGATGAATTGCTATGATTGGTTTAATTTGCTTGTGGTTATGTTGCTTTCCTATTGTGCCCTCCGTGTCGCACAAGCGTGAGGGATCCCTGCTGTAGGGTGTTGCAATATGTTCATGATTCGCTTATAGTGGGTTGCTTGAGTGATAGAAGCATAAACCCGAGTAAGGAGGTTGTGGCGTATGGGATAAAGGCGACTTGATGCTTTAATGCTATGGTTAGGTTTTACCTTAATGATATTTAGTAGTCGCGGATGCTTGCTAGAGTTCCAATCATAAGTGCATATGATCCAAGAAGAGAAAGTATGTTAGCTTATGCCTCTCCCACATAAAACTTGCTAATGGTCTAGTAACGTAGTCAATTGCTTAGGGACAATTCCACAACTCCTACCACCACTTTTCCACACTTGCTATATTTACTTTATTGCTTCTTTATCTAAACAGCCCCTAGTTTATATTTACGTGTTCTTTATTATCTTACAAACCTATCCAACAACACCTACAAAGTACTTCTAGTTTCATACTTGTTCTTGGTAAAGCGAATACTAAGCGTGTGTAGAGTCGTATCAGTGGCAGATTGGACTTGAGAGAATATTTGTTCTACCTTTAGCTCGTCATTTGGTTCGACACTCTTACTTATCGAAAGAGGCTACAATTATCCCCTACACTTGTGGGATATCATGAGCAGATCACAGAGGTGTCGTATCTTCGGTGATAGGATCGGTCGGATCGTGAAGATGTACGACTACATCAACCGCGTTTTCGTAACACTTCCATTTTCGGTCTATGAGGGTACGTGGACACACTCTCCCCTCTCGTTGCTATGCATCACCTAGATAGATCTTGCGTGATCGTAGGAATTTTTCTGAAATTACAGCGTTCCCCAACAGTGGCATCCGAGCCAGGTCTATGCGTAGATGTTATATGCATGAGTGGAACACAAAGAGTTGTGGGCGATAATAGTCATACTACTTACTAGCATGTCATTATTTGATACGGCGGTATTGTTGGATGAAGCGGCTCAGACCGACATTACGCATAGGCTTACGCGAGACTGGTTCTACCGACGTGCTTTGCACACAGGTGGCTGGAGAGTGTCTGTTTCTCCAACTTTAGTTGAATTGAGTGTGGCTTTGCCCGGTCCTTATTGAAGGTTAAAGCAACACACTTGACGACAAATCGTTGTGGTTATTGATGCGTAGGTAAGAACGGTTCTTGCTAGAAGCCCGTAGCAGCCACGTAAAACTTGCAACAACAAAGTAGAGGACGTCTAGCTTGTTTTTGCAGGGCTTGCTGTGATGTGATATGGTCAAGGCATGATGTGATATAAATTGTTGTATGAGATGATCATGTTTTGTAACAAATTTATTGGCAACTGGCAGGAGCCATATGGTTGTCGCTTTATTTTATGCAATGCAATCGCCATGTAATTGTTTTACTTTATCACTAAGCGGTAGTGATAGCCGTAGCAACAATAGTTGGCGAGACGACAAGGATGCTACGACGGAGATCAAGCTATCGCGCCGGTGACGATAGAGATCATGACGATGCTTCGATAATGGAGATCATGAGCACAAGATGATGATGGCCATATCATGTCACATATTTTGATTGCATGTGATGTTTATCCTTTATGCATCTTATTTTGCTTAGTACGACGGTAGCATTATAAGATGATCCCTTGCTAAATTTCAAGATATAAGTGTTCTCCCTGAGTATGCACCGTTGCTATAGTTCGTCGTGCCGAGACACCACGTGATGATCGAGTGTGATAAGCTCTACGTTCACATAAAATGGGTGCAAGCCAGTTTTGCACACGCAGAATACTCGGGTTAAACTTTACGAGCCTAGCATATGCAGATATGGCCTCGGAACACTAAGACCGAAAGGTCGAGCGTGAATCATATAGTAGATATGATCAACATAGTGATGTTCACCATTGAAAACTACTCCATCTCACGTGATGATCAAACATGGTTTAGTTGATTTGGATCACATTATCACTTAGATGATTAGAGGGATGTCTATCTAAGTGGGAGTTCTTAAGTAATATGATTAATTGAACTTTAATTTATCATGAACTTTGTACCTGATAGTATTTTGCATGTCTATGTTGTTGTAGTTCAATGACCTGTGCTACCGTTCCTTTGAATTTTAATGTGTTCTAGAGAAACATAAGTTGAAAGATGATAGCAGCAACTACACGGACTGGGTCCGTAACTTGAGGATTATCCTCATTGATGCACAGAAGAATTACGTCCTGGAAGCACCGTTGGGTCCCAGGCCTGCTGCAGATGCTACTGATGACGTTAAGAACGTCTAACAAAGCAAAGCTGATGACTACTCGATAGTTCAGTGTGCCATGCTTTACGGCTTAGAACCAGGACTTCAACGACGTTTTGAACGTCATGGAGCATATGAGATGTTCCAGGAGTTGAAGTTAATATTTCAAGAAAATGCCCGTATTGAGAGGTATGAAGTCTCCAATAAGTTCTACAGCTATAAAATGGAGGAGAATAGTTCTGTCAGTGAACACATACTCAGAATGTCTGGGTACCACAACCACTTGACTCAACTGGGAGCTAATCTTCCTGATGATAGTGTCATTGACATAGTTCTTCAATCACTGCCAGCAAGCTACAAAAGGTTCGTGATAAACTATAATATGCAAGGGATGAACAAGACATTCCGAGCTCTTCGCGATGCTAAAAGCTATGGAGGTAGAAATCAAAAAGGAGCATCAAGTGTTGATGGTAAACAAGACCACTAGTTTCAAGAAAAGGCGCAAAGGGAAGAAGGGGAACTTCAAGAAGAACAGCAAAAAATTGCTACTCAAGAGAAGAAACCCAAGTCTAGACCTAAGCCTGAAACTGAGTGCTTCTACTTCAAAGGGACTGGTCACTGGAAGCGGAATTGCCCCAAGTATTTGGCAGATAAGAAGGATGGCAAAGTGAAAGGTATATTTGATATACATGTTATTGATGTGTAGTTAACTAATGCTCGCAGTAGCGCCTGGGTATTTGATACTGGTTTTGTTGCTCATATTTGCAACTCGAAACAGGGGCTACGGATTAAGCAAAGATTGGCTAAGGACGAGGTGACGATGCGCTTGGGAAATGGTTCCAAAGTCGATGTGCTCGCGGTCAGCACGCTACCTCAACATCTACCTTCGGGATTAGTTTTAGACCTGAATGATTGTTATTTGGTGCCAGCGTTGAGCATGAACATTATATCTAGATCTTTTTTAATGCGAGATGGTTATTCATTTAAATCAGAGAATAATGGTTGTTCTATTTATATGAGTAATATCTTTTATGGTCATGCACCCTGCTGAAGTGGTCTATTTTTGTTGAATCTCAATAGTAGTGATACACATATTCATAGTATTGAAGCCAAAAGATATAAGTTTAATAATGATAGTGCAACTTATTTGTGGCACTGCCGTTTGGTTCATATCGGTGTAAAGTGCATGAAGAAACTCCATGCTGATGGACTTTTGGAATCACTTGATTATGAATCACTTGGTGCTTGCTAACCGTGCCTTATGGGCAAGATGACTAAAACTCCGTTCTCCGGAACAACGGAACGAGCTACTCGCTTGTTGGAAATAATACATACCGATGTATGCGGTCCAATGAGTATTGAGGCTCGTGGTGGGTATCGTTATTTTCTTACCTTCACAGATGATTTGAGCAGATATGGTTCTATATACTTAATGAAGCATAAGTCTGAATCATTTGAAAAGTTCAAAGAATTTTAGAGTGAAGTGGAAAATCATCGTAACAAGAAAATAAAGTTTCTACGATCTGATCGTGGAGGAGAATATTTGAGTTACGAGTTTGGTCTTCATTTGAAACAACATGGGATAATTTCACAATTAACGCCACTTGGAACACCACAGCGAAATGGTGTGTCCGAACGTCGTAACCGTACTTTATTGGATATGGTGCGATTTATGATGTCTCTTACTGATTTACCGCTATCATTTCGGGGTTATGCTTTAGAGACGGCTGCATTCACTTTAAATAGGGCACCATCAAAATCCGTCGAGATGATGCCTTATGAACTGTGGTTTGGCAAGAAACCAAAGTTGTCGTTTCTTAAATTCTAGGGCTGTGATGCTTATGTGAAAAAGCTTCAACTTGATAAGCTCGAACCCAAATCGGAGAAATGCGTCTTCATAGGATACCCAAAGGAAACTGTTGGGTACACCTTCTATCACAGATCCGAAGGCCAAATCTTTGTTGCTAAGAATGGATCCTTTCTAGAGAAGGAGTTTCTCCCGAAAGAAGTGAGTGGGAGGAAAGCAGAACTTGATGAGGTAGTTGAACCTTCTCCCTTATTAGAAAGTAGTTCATCACAGAAATCAGTTCCCGTGATTCCTACACCAATTAGTGAGGAAGCTAATGATGATGATCATGAAGCTTCAGATCAAGTTACTACTGAACCTCGTAGGTCTTCCAGAGTAAGATCCGGACCATTGTGGTACGGTAATCCTATTCTGGAAGTCATGTTACTAGACCATGATGAACCTATGAACTATGAGGAAGCGATGATGAGACAAGATTCTGCGAAATGGCTTGAGGCCATGAAATCTGAGAGGGGATCCATGTATGAGAACAAAGTATGGACTTTGGTGGACTTGCCCGATGATTGGCAAGCCATAGAAAATAAATGGATCTTTAAGAAGAAGACTAACGCAGACGGTAATGTTACCGTTTACAAAGCTCGATTGTTGCAAAAGGTTTTCAACAAGTTCAAGGAGTTGAATATGATGAGACTTTCTCACCCGTAGTGATGCTTAAGTCTGTCTAAATCATGTTAGTGATTGCCGCATTTTATGATTATGAAATTTCGCAGATGGATGTCAAAACTGCATTCCTGAATGGATTTCTAGAAGAAGAGATGTATATGATGCAACCAGAAGGTTTTGTCAATCCAAAGGGTGCTAACAAAGTGTGCAAGCTCCAGCAATCCATTTATGAACTGGTGCAAGCCTCTCGGAGTTGGAATAAACGATTTGATAGTGTGATCAAAGCATATGGTTTTATACAGACTTTCAGAGAAGCCTGTATTTACAAGAAAGTGAGTAGGAGCTCTGTAGCATTTCTGATATTATATGTGGATGACATATTGTTGATTGGAAATTATATAGAATCTCTGGATAGCATAAAGGGATACCTGAATAATAGTTTTTTATGGAAGACCTCGGAGAAGCTTCTTACATATTGGGCATCAAGATCTATAGAGATAGATCAAGACGCTTGATTGGACTTTCGCAAAGAACATACCTTGATAAAGTTTTAAAGAAGTTCAAAATGGATCAGTCAAAGAAAGGGTTCTTGCATGTGTTATAAGGTGTGAAGTTGAGTCAGACTCAATGCCCGACCACTGCAGAAGATAGAGACAAAATGAAAGTCATTCCCTATGCTTCAGCCATAGGTTCTATCATGTATGCAATGTTGTGTACCAGACCTGATGTGTGCCTTGCTATAAGCATAACAGGGAGGTACCAAAGTAATCCCGGAGTGGAGCACTGGACAATGGTCAAGAACATCCTGAAATATCTGAAAATGACTAAGGATATGTTCCCGCTTATGGAAGTGATAAAGAGATCATCGTAAATGGTTATGTCGATGCAAGCTTTGGCACTGATCCGGATGATTCTAAGTCGCAAACCGGATACATATTTTTATTGAATGGTGGAGCTGTCAGTTGGTGCAGTTCCAAGCAAAGCGTCGTGGCAGGATCTACGTGTGAAGCAAAGTACATTGCTGCTTTGGAAGCAGAAAATGAAGGAGTTTGGATGAAGGAGTTCATATCTGATCTAGGTGTCATACCTAGTGCATCAGGTCCAATGAAAATCTTTTATGACAATACTGGTGCAATTGCCTTGGCAAAGGAATCCAGATTTCACAAGAGAACCAAGCATATCAAGAGAAGCTTCAATTCCATTCATCATCAAGTGTCGGAGGGGGACATAGAGATTTGCAAGATACACACGAATCTGAATGTTGTAGACCCGTTGACTAAGCATCTTCCACTAGAAAAACATGATCAGCACCACAGCTCCATGGGTGTTAGAATCATTACTATGTAATCTAGATTATTGACTCTAGTGCAAGTGGGAGACTGAAGGAAAATATGCCCTAGAGAGAATAATAAAGTTATTATTTATTTCCTTAATTCATGATAAAACTTTATTATTCATGCTAGAATTGTATTAACCGGAAACTTAGTACATGTGTGAATACATAGACAAAATATATAGTCCCTAGTATGCTTGTACTTGAGTAGCTCGTTAATCAAAGATGGTTATGTTTCCTAACCATAGACATATGTTGTCATTTGATAAACGGGATCACATCATTAGGAGAATGATGTGATGGACATGACCCATCCGTTAGCTTAACATTATGATCGTGTCAGTTTCATTGCTACTGCTTTCTTCATGACTTATAAAAGTTCCTCAGACTATGAGACTATGCAACTCCCGAATACCGGAGGAACACTTTGTGTGCTACCAGACGTCACGATGTAAATAGGTGATTATAAAGGTGCTCTACAGATGTCTCTGAAGGTGTTTGTTGGGTTGGCATAAATTGATATTAGGATTTGTCACTCCGTGTTTCGGAGAGGTATCTCTGGTCCCTCTCGGTAATACTCATCACAATAAGCCTTGCAAGCATTGTGACTAATGAGTTAGTTGCAGGATGAAGTATTACGGAACGAGTAAAGAGACTTGCCGGTAACGAGATTGAACTAGGTATAATGATACCAACGATCGAATCTCGGGCAAGTAACATATCGATGACAAAGGGAACAACGTATGTTGTTATGCCGTTTGACCGATAAAGATCTTCGTAGAATATTAGGAACCAATATGAGCATCCAGGTTCCGCTGTTGGTTATTGACCAGAGACGTGTCTCTATCATGTCTACATAGTTCTCAAACCCGTAGGGTCCGCACGCTTAACGTTAGATGACGATTGGTATTATGAGTGATATGATGTACCGAAGGTTGTTCGGAGTCCCGGATGTGATCACGGACATGACGAGGAGTGTCAAAATAGTCGAGACGTAAAGAATGATATATTGGATGACTATGTTCAGACACCGGAAGTGTTTCGGAGAAGTTTCGGATAAAACCGGAGTGGCAGAGGGTTACCGGAACCCCCGGGGGAACTAATGGGCCTCGATGGGCCTTAGTGGAGAGAGAGAGGGGCGGCCAGGGTAGGCCACACGCCCCCTCCCCTTGAGTCTGGATAGGACAAGGAAGGAGGGTGACGCCCCCCTTTTCCTTCCCCTCTCCCTCTCCTTCCTTGCCCCTCTCTCCCTTTAGGTGGAAACCTACTAGGACTTGGATTCCTAGAAGGATTCCCCTCTTGGGGGCGTGCCAAGGAGGGTCGGCCGGCCTCCCCCTTCCTCCTTTATATACGGGGGCAGGGGCACCCTAGGACACACAAGTTGATTGTTTAGCCGTGTGATGTGCCCCTCTCCACATATTTCCTCCTCGGTCATATCGTCGTAGTGCTTAGGCAAAGCCCTGCACTGGTAACTTCATCATCACTGTAACCACGCCGTCATGCTGACGAAACTCTCCCTCGACCTCAGCTGGATCTAGAGTTCGTGGGACGTCACCGAGCTGAACATGTGCAGATCGCGGAGGTGTCGTATCTTTGGTGCTAGAATCGGTCGGATTGTGAAGACGTACGACTACATAAACCGCGTTGTCATAACACTTCCATTTTCGGTCTACGAGGGTACGTGGACACACTCTCCCCTCTCGTTGCTATGCATGACCTAGATAGATCTTGCGTGATCGTAGGATTTTTTTGAAATTACCGCGTTTCCCAACACAAACGCCTTCGCCGTAAAAAGCTTCAAATATTAAATAACCATTCTCCCCTTGAGATGATGTCTAAAAATCGCTCAAAATGCTTTTGTTGAAACATCACCACACGCAAAACCGGTTTGTGATCCATCATCACCGGTCCAGAGCATTGGAGAAACTGAGGGGGATTTTGAAGTCGTCACACCAGTGACTAGCCAATTGGTCTCTTTGAAGGACACACCAACTGCCAAGATCTGATGAGAGGCAACAAATATGAGGATACAAGAACTCACAGGCCCTTTGTCAATGTTGGATCTGTCGTCATCGAAATAGGAAGAGACAAGAGACCTTATTTCAATACGACATCGCCTCCACCACCTCATTGATGTTGCTAGGGAAACAAAATATAAGAAGAGAAATCAGAACAGATGAATTGATCTCCACTTCTCTTCATCTCTTGCCACTGCTGAAGCCATCGAATGAGAACGAGGAGCGAACCAAAAGGCGTGTGGGGGAATTAGAGCATCTCCAATTGAAGATGCAAATTTGGAGATGTAAAACAGGAGATGTAAAAATTTACATCTCCAAAAAGTGTTTTTTAACATCTTCAAAAAAGAGGCAACTCCAACAGATGATGTATATTGGAGATATAAAAGAGCAACTCCAATAGATGATGCAAAATGGAGATGTAAAAACTAGTGGGCGGCGGCCGAATCGGGGTGGCAGCAACACAGCAAGATTCGGGGCGGCGGCGGCGGGGCAACATCGGCGCGGCCCCTGTTGTGCGTGGGAACGACGGAGGAGCATCAGAGGGGCGGTGGGGTTGGCGAATCGGGACTGCGGCGACGCGAATCAGGGTGGCGGACCAGCGGCGGTGCAGCGGCACAGGAGCGCGATTCGAGGCAAAGAGAGGAGGTGGAGTGGCGTAGGGGCGGCGTAGGGGTGGCAGGAGCTTGGAGCTGCGGGCGGCCGGCTTCGCGCGGCGGGAATAAAGGTGGAGGCGGGCGGCGTTACGCGCCTCCCCTACCTCCGACGGTGGGTCGAGGCTAGGAGCAAGCCCACACAGGCCACGCCCGCGTCGTGGAAGCCATTTCAGCAGCCGGACCTCTGGCGAAGCTTCAATTCAAAGCAGCGGCCGATATCGAATCGACGGCTGCGGGGGGCAGCCGACGCTAGTACGATGAGGCTAGTGAAGGAGGACAGGCGGGCGGAGTGGCTGCGGGGCGAGCGCCGGTCGGGCTGGCGGCCTCTGTGTTGATTTCGGGCAAAATCGGCCGGTGGCGCCGGCGGGCGGGCGGGCATCGATCGCGCAGAAGCAGGCGGAAGGCAGTTGGGCGGTTGGATCGTGGCTGGCAAATTTACATCTCCATCACGAGGTGTTGTATTTTATATCTCCGGTTGGTGGAGATGTAATTTTTTTTACATCTACATCATATGTTGTACAGAGATTTCTTTTGGACCTCAGAGATGTAAAAACTTGTTATTTTTATATTTACATCATGTATTGAAGATGCTTTTAGCTTATTAGCTGCGGCGGCTACAGTCGAGAGAGGCTGCTTGAGGCGGCGGTTACTTCTGGGCACCGTGGCATCTGCCAAATTGATGTTAAGAACCGTGCTAAATACAAAATCCAGTCACGGTTGACCCTCACGTGTTTCTCAACTCTGAAGACGACGAGGTAAAAAACGAAGAAGAAATGATCAGTACAACACGAGCAGGCAGATGTGTAAGTACTACTACAGCCGTACATCCCACTAGCCCAGGACGCTGTCGGGCCGTTGCCGTGATCCACTTGCTCTCGGACGATAGCAGTTCTCGCGGGAAGGGAAAAATGTGTGTCCCCTCTTGTTAGGGTTTCTCTCCTCTCGGGCGACGGTGCTTCCTTCCTCGCCTCACCGACGTCGCGGGAAGAGACCGATCTCCCCAACCGCGCCTCACCGACGGTGGCCAGCTGCGTCGCAAGACGTTGCGGCCGCACAGAGGGGCGGCTTCTTGGGTCTATGCCGCTCGCGGATCCAAAAACCCCGAGCGAGAGGATCATGGCTACTAACGCATCGACATCGGGGACGGCTACTTCCGATCTCGGAGCACTGATGGAGGAGTTGGGACTCAAGGAAGACGATCTACAGGACGTGGTGGTGGAAGATGGTGAATTGCCGCAAGAGGCGACCTGATGGATGGCAATCGTTACGGTTCACACTGACAAATCCTATAGTCAGTACTGGTTTTACACAGGCATCAGGGTAGCATGGTATCTGGCATAGGAAGTCAAGATCAGACCTCTTGAGGAGAATCTTTACACCCTCCAATTCTCTTGCCTTGGAGATTGGGAGAGGGTAATGGAGGAAGGGCCTTGGACCTTCAAGGGGAAGGCGGTGGTTCTTGCGCCGTATGATGGTTTCACGAAGCCATTAACTATTGAACTCAACAAGATCGATATCTGGTTGCAGATTCATGACCTACCAGATGGTTACTTCTCCAAAATAAAGGCTCTGTCATCTATGGTGGGGGAGTTCATATTCGCTGAGCCAAAGTCACAAGATTTTGAGGGTAATTTTGCTAGAGTCCGGGTGCGAATTGATGTGACGAAACCATTGAAAAACGCTGTCTCACTGCTGGTCAAGAAGAAGGACACTGTGGAACGAGTGATCTTCAGAATCAAGTACGAACGACTCCCTGATTGGTGCGTTGTTTGTGGATATCTTGGGCATCTATACAAAGAGTGCGGAGACGGTGTTCATCCCCCGAGAGCTTTAGTCTTCAAAGACATAAAAGCAAGCTGGTTCCAGAACCCGGGCAGAGGGCCGGGAGAGAGTGAGAGCCCTAGAGGCGGGCGAGGCAGGGGGCATTCAGGCCGAGGGGGCGGGAGAGCAGCAATGAACAGAGATGCTTCGGGCAGCCAGCCTCCGGAAGATCCTGACAGGATGCTAGATGATGTCACCATGGAAGAACTTGAGAAAAACAGAAAGAGAAGTGCTCAGGAACAGAAGGTCTCACACCAGCAGGTTCAGTCGAACAAAAACGCTCTCATGCTTCCACCAGCGATCCCCCCAAGTCCATCCTCGAAGCAGGAGATGAAGAGGAACAAGCTGAGTTCTTCAATGGCAGAGACAAACACAATAAAGAATGCAAACCCTAACAAGGCAATTGATGCGCGTTTGGCGAGCCCCCAGGGAGGGGTTCGCCCAGTGCAATGAGCCTACTCTGCTGGAACTGCCGCGGAATTGGCAAAGCCGCGACAATTCAGGAGCTTCGCGACATGGCGAGGCAGTTTGCCCCCTCTATCCTTTGCATTCTAGAAACACAGATAGAGGGTACGAGAGTAGAGAATTTGGCTGAAGGTTTAGGTTTCAATAAAATCTATGCAGTGAGTAGCTCCGGAAGGAGTGGTGGTCTTTGTATCTTTTGGAACGATGAAATAAAAGTGGAAGTTATTGGTTATTCGCGTTATCATATTGATGCTCTAGTAGATAATATGGTGGATGTGCAGGTTAGAGTAACCTTTGTCTACGGAGAGGCTCAGGTCCCGGACAGGCAAAACACATGGAATACTCTGAAGAACATAGCCAAGTCACAGAACATGCCTTGGGCGGTAATTGGTGATTTCAACGAGGTGCTGAATCTCAATGAACATGATGGAGTTGGATGTCGAAGCCAAGCTCAGATTGATGGTTTTCGAGAGGCTGTTGACACTTGTGGTTTGTCAGATATAGGATACACGGGAACAAGTTGGACTTTTGAAAAAAAAGGTTGCTGGCGGTACTTTCACTCGTGTCCGTTTGGACAGATGTTTGGCGAACGTGGAGTGGCTAGTTGCGCTCCTAGAATCAACTTTACACCACAAAACAACAGCTAGCTCCGATCACGTACTGATCCTCCTCGTCGTACGTGATTTGCATGCATGCAGGGCGGGCCCCAGGGCTTTTAAATACGAGACCATGTGGGAGAGAGAGGAATCTCTCTTCGCGGCTGTGGCGAACCGGTGGAGCATGCAGGAGGGTGGGACAGTGCAATCATTGCATGCAAAACTAGGGGATCTGGCAGGGGATTTGTCGGCTTGGGATCGCAACACCTTTGGATCAGTGCGAAAAGAGATAACACATTTAAAAATCCGGCTACAGGAGTTGCGCGATAGCCCAGGAAGATCTGGCCCACTCATGAAGAAACAAAGATCACAGATCGGTTGGTTGAACTGTTCCATCGCGAGGAGATGCTCTGGCGCCAGAGGGCGTGCCTGGATTGGCTGGTTCATGGTGATAAGAACACTTATTTTTTTCCATCTGAGAGCTAGCAAACGGCACCGGAAAAATCAAATTAAATCCTTCCAGGAGGAGCAGGGCCAGGTCGTAGACGACCCAAGGGGGATGGAAGAGATGACAATGGCATACTACAAGCACTTATACACGTCAGAAGGGGTGCATGATATGGAAGAAGTGCTCAGACACGTACCAACCAAGGTAACGCCTGATATGAACAACCTACTGAACGCGCCATATTCCCAGGAGGAGGTAAAGTGTGCCTTGTTTCAAATGTTCCCAATCAAAGCGCCTGGCCCGGATGGTTTTCCTGCTCACTTTTTTCAGCGTCACTGGGGGCTGTGTGGAGACGAGGTCACATCTGTGGTTCTCAAAATTGTTGAGGGGACAGAGTCTGCAGCTTGCATCAACAACACGGTACTGGTCCTCATTCCCAAGGTAAAAAGTCCGACACTTCTCAAACAGTTCAGGCCAATAAGTTTATGCAACGTGCTCTACAAAATTGCGTCCAAGGTAATATCCAACAGGCTAAAGCAAATACTTCCAGATATCATTTCACAAGAGCAGTCAGCATTTGTTCCTGGCAGATTAATCACAGATAACATTATAATAGCTTATGAGTGTCTGCATTTCATGAAGAGGAACAAGGCTAAAAACCATCAGTCATGTGCCTTAAAGCTAAACATGATGAAGGCCTATGACAGAGTTGAATGGACCTATCTTCGAGCTATTATGCTCAAGTTGGGATTTTCCATTAAGTGGGTTGATATTGTTATGAGCATGGTATCAACAGTGAAATTCTCAGTTATGTTTAATGGAAAGAAACTCGATGAGTTTTGTCCTTCACGTGGGATCCGGCAAGGGGACCCGATATATCCGTACTTGTTCTTATTAGCAGCAGAGGGCCTGTCGTGCCTTTTAAAATCACAAAGAGAGTCATCCAATTTGGATGGGATTCAAGTGGCTCCCACAGCGCCACTAGTTAACCATCTACTATTCGCTGATGAAAGCCTGCTGTTCTTCAAGGCAAACAGTGCGGGGGCTATCGAGGTGAACCAAGTGTTGGATATTTATTGCAATGCAACAGGTCAGCGTATAAACTTGGAGAAATCTTCCATTTTTTCCAGCAAAGGCGTCCCTGAGCCTGACCACAATGATATAAAAGCTATCCTGAATGTCCCGAATGAAACTTTGAATGAGAAATATTTAGGGATGCCCACTGATGTGGGGGCCTCAAAAAATGGATCGTTCAGATATTTGAAGGACAGATTGTGGAACAAGATCCAGGGGTGGATTGAAAGGATGATGTCATCTGCGGGGAAGGAGGTGTTGGTTAAGGCCGCGGCACAAGCTATTCCAGTGTTCTCGATGTCTTGTTTCAAACTGCCAAGAGGGCTATGTGAGCATCTCAACATGTTGATTAGAAAGTTTTGGTGGGGTAGTAAGAACGGGCAGCGCAAACCACATTGGGTCTCGTGGAAGGCAATGACTCAGCCCAAGAGCATGGGAGGACTTGGCTTCAAAGACTTTGAGCTCTTCAACCTAGCGGTGCTGGCTAGACAGGTATGGCGCATGCTTCAGGATCCTGCTTCTCTCGGTGCGCGGATTGTGAAGAGCATATATCATCCGAACACAATCATCTTGGACGCCTCACTTGGAAGCCACCCGAGCCAGATCTGGAGAGCGCTAATGGAGGGACGGGACACGTTGAAGCTTGGTCTTATTAAGCGGATTGGCAATGGTGAAAGTACTAACATATGGTTGGACAACTGGCTCCCCAGGCAGGAAATGATGAGACCATACGGGTGCATGGCCAACATACCCCCCCATCACAGTTTCGGAGTTGATAGATCATACCAGTGCAACTTGGAACAAACCTAAGATAGACGCCACTTTCGTTGCGTTTGATGCCAGGCTGATTCTGACCATACCGCTGAGCACAACACCCATGGAGGACTTCTGGAGTTGGGCACATGAACGGATGGGCTTCTTCACTGTGCGATCGGCATATAATATGCTTGTGGCGATAAGGCAGAGGAGAGAAGCTTGGCTGGAAGGTACCTCGGGATCGTCAACAACGCAAACAGATTCAAGCTCGTGGAAGATGCTTTGGAAGACAGAGGTCCCATCCAAAGTGCGCATGTTCTTGTGGAGATTATCAAAGCAGTCATTGCCAACTGAAGATGTGAGAGAGCATCGTAAGATGTCAACGACCAGCAATTGTGGCTTTTGCGGTGCTGTGGACTCATGGCGCCATTCTCTCCTAGAATGCACCGTCTCGAGATGTACCTGGGCGCTGGTTGACGAAGATTTGGGCTGCGCTTTGATGGCTACGAGCGAGAACCGTGCCAAGAGTTGGCTATTCAACTTATTGGTGTCCCTCTCACACGAACAGTTTACTGTCGTGGCAGTGACACTGTGGGCAGTGTGGACTTCTCGGAGGAAGGCAGTACACGAAGGTATTTTTCAAACAACACATGCGATAACAGCTTTTGTCAAGAGGTACATACAAGATCTCCAAGTTCTAAGCAAGCCAAAGAAGCAACGCAATGTGGTGACGACAGGGACTCGAGTGCGCAGGAGACCCAAGCCCCCCCCCCCCCCCCCCCCCCCCCGCCGAACGTCGCTAAAATTCATGTTGTCGCGGGAGTCCGTGGACAAAGAGGAGGCTCGGCAGTGGCGATTTGCCGTGACAGTCAGGGCGCCTTCCTAGGCAGCTCAGCACTTGTGGTCGCTAGAGTTTGGGACGCTCCTACGCTCGAAGCTATAGCATGCCGTGAGGCCATGGCACTGGCAGAAGACCTCAATCAGCACCACTACATAGTGGCTTCGGATTGCAAACAGGTGATTGAAGATATAGCTTCAGGAAACCAGGGGGGTATGGAGTTATAATCAGAGAAATCCGACTAAGATCACCCCCTAACTGTAGATTTACTTTTGAAAATCGTGAGGCGAATGTTGAAGCCCATAAGTTAGCTAAATTTGCTTTGTCTTTACTTCCTGGGCGTGATGTGTGGCTTGGCCAGCCACATGACCAAACTTGTATCCCACACTTTGTGGAGTTTGAGTAATAAAGGCTTTACCCTAAAAAAAATTTCTCGCGGGAAGGCTCTGCGCTGCAGTCGTCGCCGGTCGCAGTCTGTGTACGACTGAACGACCGCGACGTGCCATGGCATTGGGAGGGTTTTTTTTTTTTTTTTTTTTTTTTTGCATGGTCATGGCATTGGCAGGCTGAACTCCCGCAGACTCACTTCGAATGCGATTCCGCTAGTCTTCGCGTCGTGCGCGCGTATATCTACGTGGGCTGGATATACGCGTACTTTGGCACGGCTCTGCACCTTCTTTTCTTCCGAAATATTCTTTGATGCTTCGGAAAAAAAAATCAAGGCCACCGTGTATATGAGTCTAGTGCTCTTCTTTTTGTGCGACCAAAGGCGATCCCGTGCTCGTCCACGGCACTTCGCACGTTAAGTCAGGGGCACGACCGTGACTGCGAGTTTAATTGTGTGGATATAAATCGCCGAGTAATCGCCGTGCTCTTGTTTTATTTGTTGACTGAAAGCCAAAATGCAGCCTATGCGTTCTGGTCATCTGGGTGCTCAAGCACCAAACTGGTAGTATTGTCATTTCCACACCAACATGTGTTAGATCTACGTTATTTTTCATCGGCGGCGGTTGATGTTCGGGGGTGCTAGGTGCTGGTCCTACGGGGCCTTAGCACGACGACTTCCCGACTGTCTACTACAACAAGCTGTGCCCGGCTCCGGCGATGGAGGGGCGATGACGGCGGCGCGCCTTCGGCTCGCTTCGGTACTTGTAGTCGTCGCTACGTGGTCTACGAATCTGGATGTAATTTTTATTTCTGGTATTCGTCATACTGCCATGATTGAAGATGAACAAATTGGAAGTTTTTTCGGAAAAAAAAACATGTGTTGATCTTTTTTTCCTGGGTAAGATGGTCCATTTTTCAGGTAGGGTAATCCCTAATTT
Source organism: Triticum timopheevii (assembly GCA_963921465.1). Classification (NCBI taxonomy): domain Eukaryota; kingdom Viridiplantae; phylum Streptophyta; class Magnoliopsida; order Poales; family Poaceae; genus Triticum; species Triticum timopheevii. Next base: position 164,274,146 of record OY997272.1, on the reverse strand, counting down.
CGTACGTGTTTTTTTAGGGGTTTGTGTGTGCATTTAGGCTTTCTTTAGATCATATGATAGGAATAAACAAAATCGTACGAAATGAGATGACATGTATCTCAATCCTATAAGAAAAGAAATGTCACTTGGGTAGGAATTTTTTCATTGTATTTTTTTCTTAAAATGTGGAGATTTGGTTCGTATCTTAAATAGGAATAGAAATCTATTCCTACAAACCAATGGACTTACTAATTCGAAAAAAGAAGCAATGGACTTACTGCTACACAAATTCTATCTTTTGAAATTTCTACAAATTCCTCTGAATTAAAGGAGTCCTAGGCTCCTGTACGCAGAGACTTAAGAGCTTCCTGGGTCTACACTTATATTGGGCTCTTTAAAGGTGTTCCGCAACTTCGCCGGCGAGTCCTGTCCGAGGTAGCGGAGCGAGAGCGAGCGTCGTAGACAAAGTAGCCGAACACGCAAAAGTAGATGAACACAGGGAAGTATGGAGGAGACTATCTTTATTAATTAATCAATGATCAACTGTTACAATGATTGTTTCTCGTCTCTTTATATAGGGGTAGAGGGTCAAGAGATAAGTACCCACATAACATAACGTGTGGAACCGGGAGGGGCTATCCCGTGCGATTCGCACGTAGCCGCCGGCTCCCACGACGTGGGCCGGTTTCCCAACACTCCCCCTTGGGTAATTATCCGTATATCCATGTCTCAAAACTCTGAAAAACCCAGTGTGAAAAAATATGAAGAAATAGCACACAGTATACGTTGTTGTATTGCACGAATTGCCTCGTCAAAAACCTCGTGTGAGAAACATCAGGAAACTCACTCAAGGGAAAAAGAGTACAATCCACTCAACCATCAAGTTGAGTACTCGATCATCAGGATCGAGATTTTAACGACGAGTTTGTGAAGTTTCTCCCCCTGAACCTTGCATCTCTCTAAGTCTCATCATACCGATTACACGCACACACCTCTCTAACGATTTAGTGAACATATCAGCAAGATTGTCACAGGACTTAGTATGCAAAACTCTCACCTCGTTCAACTGCTGCAGCTCATGTGCATAGAAGAACTTGGGACTAGTATGCTTTATGAGGTTACTCTTCACATAACCCATCTGGACTTGTGCAACACAAGCAGCATTATCTTCATAGATCATGGTAGGGGTTTGTACGGTGTTCAGCCCACATGTCTGCTGAATGTAACCGATCATCCGCCGAAGCGATACACATTCTTTTGACGCTTCGAATAGTGCCATGACTTCTGAGTGGTTCGTGGAAGTCGACACAAGAGTTTGCTTGGATGATTTTTAGGAAAATGCAGTTCCACCACAAAGGAAAACATATCCAGTCTATGATTTGCAATCATGCGGGTCCGATAGGTACCCAGCATCGGCATAGCCTATAATAGATAGGTCTTGATTCTTTTTATAAAACAGGCCAAGATCTTTGGTCCCTTGCAGGTAACAGAAGACGTCCTTGACACCTTTCCAATGTCTTTTGGTAGGTTCAGAACTGTACCTCACAAGCCAACTGACGGCGAACGCAATATCTGGCCGTGTACAGTTTGCGAGGTACATGAGTGCTCCAACTGCACTCAGATAAGGAACCTCTGGTCCCAAAGTTTCCTCCCCCTCTTCCTTTGGCCTGAACGGGTCCTTGTCTGGCTGTAAAGATCTCCCGACCATCGGGGTCTTAGAAGGATATGCCTTATCAAATCCAAATCTTTCCAACACCTTCTGGGTGTAGGCCGACTGGTGCACTAGAATCCCATCAGGGGAATGTTCAAGTTGCAGACCTAGACAGAACTTGGTTTTACTCAAATCATTCATCTCGAATTACGACATCAGGCAGGAACTGACTTCCTCAATATCCTCGGGCGTACCGATTATGTTTAAATCGTCCACGTACAATGAGATTATACAGAATCCATCTTGGGATCACCGTATGAAAACACATGGGCAATCGTTATTGCTCGTGTAGCCCTTATGATGAAGGAAATTGCTCAAGCGATTGTACCACATTCTACCAGACTTTCTGAGTCCGTACAGTGCCTTTTGAAGTTGAACACTGTATAGACCCCTGTTTGCTCTATCATGGTTCAGAAAAGGGATACCTTCTGGAACCTTCATGTATATGTTCAAATCCAAGTTACCATACAGGTAAGAAGTGACAACATCCATTAATTTCATTTTCAAGCCCATGTTTACTTCCATCGAGATCAAGTATCTAAAGGTAACTCCATCCATGACCGGGGAATAAGTCTCCTCAAAATCGACACCTGGTCGTTGAGTGAACCCTTGAGCAACGAGTCTTGCTTTGTACTGTACTACCTTATTATTTTCATCTCTCTTTCGAACAAAAACCCACCTATGGCCAACAGGGCGAATGTGGGGAGGAGTTCGACAAATTGGTCTGAACACCTTCCTTTTGTTGAGAGATAATAATTCAGGAGTAATTGCCTCCTGCCAATCTTTCCAATCCGACCTTTTCTTGCAATTAGCGAGCGTGTTAGGCTCAGGGTCGAGATCTATGATTGAGGCTTTTTTTGTAGCAAAGTTAATGTCGACAGTCACGTTGCTCGGTTCAGGGACTTCTCCGTATAAATATAATTTATGGCCATTTCATCATGGAGCGCATCCGGCGCAAACACTTGCTCTAGCAAATTTCCCATTATGGGAGCAAGGTCCTTTAAATTTCCCGTGCTGATGTGTGTACTCACATCTCCGCTGGGTGTTTCCCCTATGGGAAAGTTTAAGTCTGGAATTTTCGTGCACACAATTTTACGTACTTGTGCCAGGTCTCAACTGGCTCCCCGTTTCAATTTGAGGTACTTTGGCGACAGGCTGTAATAAATCTCTCTTATCCATTTTCGTCGGGCGTCCCCGAGTACTTGGTATTTGAGAAGTCAGATCTCTCGTTCTTTTAGGTCTTTGGACGGGAGCGGGTATACATTTTTCTTCGGTATTTCAACCCTTTCCAGTGTATTGCGCGCGTGCACATGTGATTTTGTCATAGTCTTTAAGTCACTAAAGTGGTCAGGCAGTTACTTTGCTAAAGGCTGCAAATCTATTATCTTTTGGATTTCTCTCTCAGTCTCAGCAGTGCGCGGGTCATGAGCATGGATCCCTATGGCTTGCCACGTGATTTCTCGACTTTTAGCATCAAGGGGTTGATTCTCTCCCCATAAAGTCGGGCAAAATCTTTGTCAAAAGTGCAATCAGCAAAACGAGTCGTGTGACAGTCACCTATCATGGGGTCCAGATACCTGATTATGGACACAGTCTCATAACCAACGTATATCCTCGACTTATGGAGCGGGCCCATCGCTGATCTCTAAGGTGGTGGTATTGGTACATATACCTGGCAACCGAACCTATGAAGGTGGGAAATTTTCGGTGCCGACCCTTGCGCAAGTTGAACAGGATAGTGGATGTTGTAGGCCGACATTCTAAAGTTGATGAGATTGGCCGTGTGTAACACAGCGTGGCCCCAACATGTAGTTGGTAAATTAAAACCCTGAAGGAGCGGTCGGGTAATGAATTTTATTCTTTTAATCAATGTCTCGGCAAGTCCAGTTTGTGTATAAACATGTGGTACCGAGTGCTCAACTTTGATTTCCATTGCTATGCAATAATCATCGAACGCCTTTGAAGTAAATTCTCCAGCGTTGTCCATTCGAATAGACTTTATAGGATAGTCAGGGAAATTATTCCTCATTTGTATGATCTGAGAGATCAACTTTGCAAAGGCATGGTTTCGTGTTGACAGCATGCAAACATTGAACCATTTAGAGGAAGCATCAATTAGCACCATGAAGTACCGAAACGGCCCCGTGAGGGGCTAAATTGGACTGCATATGTCCCCTTGGATACGTTCCAAGAACGCGGGGATTTCATCCCTCACCTTGAGGGGCGATGGCCTAATGACTAACTTCCCCTCAGCGCATGCGGAGCACACGAAATCATCGGGATTCGGGAAGTTCTTTACGTTAAAATTATGACCATGCGAGTTGTTAATTATATTTCTCATCATACTAAGTCCGGGGTGGCCTAACCTATCGTGCCAGAGGCAGAAGAGTTCAGAGCTTCTAAAAATGGTCTTGACACTACTAGGGAAAAGCCTAGCAGCAGCGCGGGTTTTAGGCCTATCAGTAGCGCGGGGACCGGCGCTACTAATAAGGCGCTACAGCTAACGTATAGCAGTAGCGCCTGTCGTCCCATGCTACTGCTATACATGAATAATTGTAGCGCTCTTTAGAAAAGGGCGCTGCTGATATTATCTATAGCATTGTTTACGAGGAAGCGCTACTGGTAAGGCGGCGCTACTGCTAAATTCCCCCCCCCCCTCGCTACTACTAGTTTTATTAGCTTTTTTCCTTCCATATTTGTTTTGTATTTGAATAGGCTTTATACAATAATCTTTAGCATATCATACACATACAAATGTAATCATAGCATATACATACAATTAGTCTCATCAAATCATGTCATCATCATAATCATCATCCAACACAAAGTGGTCTCTCGTCATCATCTCGAAAATAGCGATACAAGTCTTGATTACTTGCAAATACATTGTCATCCATCTAAACAATGATATACGCGAGAAGAGCTATCACTTTGAGTACATGAGTTCGTATCCCTCTATCGCATTAGCATGAATCTAAACTAACTACTAACTGTCGCTTGGAAACCAGAAACCGGTACACCTAGGCCTGACACTCCGGCCACTCGTCGTATATATACTCCTAGCGTAGCACTTCTTCACCATCTGTGATCTATGCACCTGCATCGTCACATGAGTCGATGATATGCAACATATATATAGTTGAGCAACAGAAAGAGATAGACTTGGCAAAAATAGAAACAACATATCATAAGCATAAATAACAAAGTTCATCGTACCCAAAATGCCCTAACTAGAGTGATTTTCGCTAGTCGAGGAGGAGGATGGTTTAATTACATCACAAATAAAGTTTCACCGTGCATAACTCAAAGTTTTGTCATACAGAAAGTATGGACTAAACGGACACATTGTCATATATCGACAATCACTCCACCATGTGGTGCCATCCATCCATGTCAGGGAGATAGTCCTCGAGCTTAGTGAAAGGCTTCATGCCGAGACGCTGAGAGGCTATCCATGTTCGGACGTCTTCCCGTGACATTTGTCCTTCTCCATAGAACATCCCTGTTTTTCCGACGACCTCCTTCATGAAGATTTGGGCAAGTTCGCGCTGGATGTTATAGAACTCAGCTCGAAGTCGATGATCCTCGATATCTCCTATGTCCTTTGCCCATCGCAGAATATGGGCATCGCCGGATCTAGGTGACATGCGAAGGTTCTGGTGATCCCGTCTGTACTCCAGCATGTGGTGTAGGACATAGAATCCATCATTAAGAGAATCGTTCGGTTGTTGGATGCAGCAGAAGTCGGTATTATGGCTGAAGGCGACCCTGCCGCCCCTTCTCTTCTTGTCCTTGACCTCTCCACCCCTTGCTTGGTAGTAAAACATAGCACTGTCGAGAACATCCTTGATGTGGATGTAATCCTTTTTGTGAATGTTCTTCGACGAGTCCAAGTAAAGAGCGTGGGAGAATCAGGGGTAGAGAATGATGAGGACGGCGCGCCCGCCGCTGCACAAAATAAGTACACCTCAAATTAATTAGCCTCCACCATGCAAATGAATGATTGAAATCGAAGGAAGGATAGCAGCGCGGATGACTTACACGAGATGATAAGGCACGAGAATCGCCTCCTTGTCCTTATTGGCGAGCATGAAACTGACAATGTAATCCCTCGCGTATTCACCGTGCTTTGCGCAGACTCCCAAGAAGCCCTCGTGCATGTAGTACGGGTCAGCGACACAGATATGAGGTATCTGCTCAACCCCGATGATGTAGTTCATGTGCAAGGCATAAAGGCGGACAAACGTAAAATCCAGCTTCTTCACGTGAAACATGTCGAATATGTAATTGAATTGAAGGAAGAACTTATCCGTGGGGAAGCAGTCGACGTACGACATTTTCCACGGAACATTAACCACGTAGAGTGGGTATCCTGGATCTTTCGAGGCGATGAGGCCTTTCTCTATCCGCAGCACATCGTCATGAAGTCTCCTTAGATCGCCGAATCTGGCCCGTAGCGCTGTTGTAGGTAGGATTGGTTGACCGGGGATATGCCATTTATCCGCATCGGGGATATCTATACGGTCCTGAAGCCGAGGCTGCTGAGGCGGCTGGATCATAGAATTAGCTTTTTTGCCTTTCCTCACTCTCTTCCTAGACTTCTTTACTACCGGAAGGTCGTCCATAATACGTTGAGACGGCAATTCAGGCACCGACTCATGATTCTCAAACCCTGAGGAGGCGCCAGTATAGACATACTGTTCAGCGCCATCGTCATCCTCATCCCATCCATGGCGACGTCATCAGCGACTAATGGAACCTCCTCCTTACGCCGTCCACTATCACCCAACCCAACACCCGACACTAATTGGGTAGGTGGGGTGTTGATGTTCATACCTTGCTGAGGCTGCATGCTCGTGGGTGTGCTCCCGGCCGCCTCAAGACGAAGCACACTCTTTGGCCACAACACGCCCCACCCATTGCAACAATCACCAAGCCGCCGCGGGGTCTCGTCGTCATCCCCCACTAGTATTAGAGGAGGCAAATTTCTCGTAGCCCGGTTTGACACTTGCCACGGAAACCTTGAAGACGTTCGGGGGGATCGGCCGGCTGTGGAACAATGGTTCCTTCAGCTCCATTATCGTCGCCTTCCCCACGTCCACCTTCTGGTCGCCGATGGTGTACAATATGGTGCACGGGGTTTCGTCATCCTGCAAAGAAAAGTCTACGACGTGAGACATCCGAAAGGCAACGAAAACGGGAGATTATACATTTATATTGAAGGGGGGCGGTGTGACAGATACCGTGAGGGCGTCGAGCTCAGCCAAATACGAAGCACCGCCGAGCACGTCCGGTGCGGGAGCAGGTGCTGGTGCAACGCTGGTCGAGCTGCTCCCCAAGAAGTCAGCAAGGGGAAAGTCCTCTGCATTTTTTTCTGGGTTTTGCCTTGTCCAAGTGAAAACGGCCGGAACCATGGAAGTAGACAAATCTGCAACTACTTGTTTTGCGGCAGCTACCGCTGTTGCGACTATCTGAGATGATTTCTTCTCAACCGCAATCTCAACCTTCTTGTCGATGTTTTCTTCAGTTAACCTCCGTCTTTCCTTTCTCTCCTGCGTGGTCTCACGGTAGTACTTCTTCCACGTGGCGCCGTCTCCGACACCGTGCACGCGTCCATACAACGGTCGAGTATCCACCGGTTGTCGTTTCAATATGTTCAACGCCCGGTTGAATGGAGTGTCCCACTTGGGCCTCGCCAATGCCTCAGACGGCGAGTCCCTTTCGGCCGCAATCCTGTGCTGCTCTCTCTGCAAAAGGCACAAGGATCGTTTACAAATATGACTAATGTGTGCAGTTGAATTGATCAGAAACTAATATTACTAGCAGTCTCATGAACTCCGTAATGACCGGTTTTGTCTCGTAAACCTTCTTCACTGGGTCCCAACGGTGCTGGGCCCTGAGGATGTCACACTCCTGCAGGATGGTGAACTCCACCAAGGGGTCTGGGATGCCCAGAATCGCGGCTTCCGCGTCCTCCTTGGCCCATTTGGACCTTTTTCCACCGTAACCACGGCTTCCGAGGTGGTGGCTCCCAATGTTCCTCTCTTGAAGCCCCTTCATGTACTTAGACTTTTTTTGGCAGCTTCGGCCTCGCAAGCCTCCTTGAATATTTGAAACTGCTCTTCCATGATTGTCGGATTATTCTTTACAATCTCGGAGTAGGGTTCCTTCTTGTCGATGATCTTTGCTTTCACTTGATTTTTCCAGGCGGCCAACGCATCGCTAAACTTGGTCATGGCATGTTTGTTTATCATCTTCATTGCTGGGTCCTCATCTGGATCTTCATAATCCTTCTCATTCCGGCTCGGGAACAAGAATATCTGGTGAAACTTCTTTAGGAGGGAGCGCCTCATAATATCTATCTTCTGTAGTTTCTCATCGTTGATGGTGGCGGTTGTCCGTATGATGCAGCCTATTTGATTGCCTTAGCACGAGCGCACTTCCTCGGGCGCCTTTGGCTCAAAATTGTCGTTGTCCACCTCCGTGACCACGAGTCTAGTAGTCCAGAGTTTGTTAGGAAGCCGTTGCCTCTTTGCTTTCGGTTCTACACCGGCTCCGCTCCCCGAGGCAGCGCCGGTCTCGATGTCGGTCTGAGTCTCAGCGCGGTTCTCAGTCTTAGCACCGGTCTGTGTGTCGGACTCAGTCCCTGATGCCACCGGTGGGCCCAACAACAAAATCGGTTGATCGTCGGCAAGGCTAAAAAATTCGTCTGCCGCCCCGTAGACGTCGTCGCAATCACTAGAACCCTGTCCTTCATTGTTGCTAGCCATGTTTCCTATGATTAAATCTAGTCAATTAATTCTACACCTAATAAAATGATTAATGACATAAAAAAGGCACAATGTTTTGCAGGAATGTTGACTCCTTCCTGCTGCGGCAAATCCCGGGCACTCGATATGTCCTAGTTTGTAGCACAAGTCATGTCGAAATTCACGGAAAATTTCGGCATGACCTTTGCTAAAAAGTTGACAAATCGAGAACCTGAAATTTGCCGGAACAGAAATGAATCAACATTCTGGCAAAACATAGGCCACTCAGCTTCATTCCCTAGAAACAACAAAGCCACTTGGGCACAATCAAACCACTTCAATGAAAAGATATAACATGAGCAAACACTATTGAGGAATTTGCATATAACATGGCCACTTCAATGAAAAGATATAATCAACAATAACGGAATATGCAAATGAACATCAATGACATATATCATATAAAAACAATCTTGTTTTTTGTTTACATAGCAACAATTAGTTTGACCAAGTCTTTGAAAAGAAAAACAATTCTGTTTTTACTTTATAGCTAAATGCCATAGCTACTGTAGTCTAGGAACTCCATTTTCTCTAACCCTTCTGACCTCACCAAAATTTCCACAGAAAGACCTTAGTACCTACACCCAATTTCTTCAAAAATATTCAGGTCCATAGTCCAAATAATTCAAATTTCATTTGAATGAAATTTGGAACAAATTCCGGTCCGTAGTCCAAATATTTTTTTATAGCTAAGTGTTTTTTGTTTATAGCCTCTATTAATTTAAATCTAAATGCTACTATTATTTATATACCCTCTATTAGTTTAAAGCTAAATGGAATTACTGTTTAGGCATTTTCATAAAAATTGCCCTAGCTAATTTCCTAAAAAAATTGCTAATCATTTTTCCTAAATGCTATAAAAATGCCTACTGCCCTACAAAATCTAGGGTTCATATGAACACATAGGGTTCATATGAACATCAACACAGTATCAACATATATATGAATTGCCCTAGCAGAGAGAGAGAGGAGGGTAGGGGACAGGAGAGGCAGAGCCTTACGGTCGGCGGCGAGGGCAGGCTCTGGCTCGGGCGGCGGCGGTGAGCTCGAAGGAGGCAACGATGAGGTCGACGACGGCCTCGGGTGGTGGCTGTGAGGTCAAGGGCGGCCTCGGGCGGCGGCGGTGTGGTCGAAGGTGGCCTCGGGCGGTGGCGGTGTGGTCGAAGGCGGCAGGGCGACGACGGCGATGGAGCAGTTGGGGGACAGGGGGGAGTAGAGAAGGGGGGGAAAGGACTTAGCGAAATTTTGAGCCCGGGCTGTCGGGATTTGAGTCAAACTAGCAGTAGCGCATTTTGCCGAAACGCGCTATAGTTAAGGTAGCTATAGCGTGTTCCAGAGAAACGCGCTACAGCTATTCCTTTCTGTTTTATTTTTTTTTCTTTTGTTTTCTTTACATTTTCTTTTTTTTTCATTTCTCCTTTTTCTATTTCTTTCATTTTCATTTACTTTTCTACTTATTTTTCTATTTATTTTCTTTTTCATAGCAGTAGCGCTCTACAGCATAAACGCGCTGCTACAAAGTTTTTAGCAATAGCGTGCTTCTGGGAGAATCGCTACTACTATTCCTAGCCTACCGGCATTAGTGTGGGAATTTTAGTAGTAGCGCTTTTCTGTGAAGACGCACTACTGCTAAAATAATGGTTGTAGCGTGGTTTTGCAACAAGCGCTACTGCTAAGTAGCGCTAGCGCCGAGTTTTGACCAACGCTACTGATATACCTCTGTGTATAAAGTTTTCCCTAGTAGTGTGAGGGTAGTGTACACAGGCGGTGCTACTATTTTAGTGTAATATAGCCAGCCTTTCGATAACATGTTTACCACTTGCATCCCACTTTGTGATGAGTAGGCACTCCTTGTCGTTTTCATCATCAGTCTCAATATGGAAATCATTAGCGCGGATGTCTCTAAAGCTCAAAAGAGTACGAGTTGACTCCGGGTACAACAACGCATCATTAATGATCAAAGTTGTTCCCATAGGAAGTATGATACTAGCTCGTCCGGAGCCAACTATGTTCGAACCGCAGCCAGCGATTGTCATAATACTTCCCGGAGATTTTTTAATCGACTCAAAGTACTTAGTTTCTCGTAAAATGGTATGTGTGGTGGCGCTATCAGCAAGGCATGTTTCCTCCATTCGGGTGGCACACGCGTTCCAAAATATGACATCTAATTAATGTAATCAGGAGGAAACTACATTAAAAATAAATGCACACATCTCAGAACATAACATACTATCATGTATAAATAATGAAATAAATGAATGAAATAAATGTCATCCAATCGCCAAAGTAAAGAGTAAGTTTATGCTCTCATAGAGATTACAACCAAATCGAATTTGTTGTATCAAATCATGGAATCATGATAACCAATGAGGTATGCTAAGTGGACTCGGTAAAGAAGCCAATGACTTCAGCCGCAATCTCCATACTAGTGAGCTGATCCTCGTTAGAAATCATCTTGGAGGCAGCATCAACATCTAGTTGCGGCACCACCGAGGCGACCATGTGGTCAACCTCCATGGTGACGTGGGCGTCATTAGAGACCGCCAAAGCCGCCGTAATGGGCACCATGGGGGTCACCTCTATGGGCGCAGCACGGGCCATAGAGATCATCACGGGTGCCTCCATGGGCGCCGATGGTGCTCCCTCCTGAACCAAGGCGAGGTGCATCTCACGCGCCTTCCGAGCATTGTATACATCAACGACCTCCTGTGGTGCGTGGCACTGGCGGGAGAAATTCTCCACTGATCCACATCGGAAGCAGTCCTGAGGTCTCTGCCCTTCCTTGCCCGTCTTTTGTTGCTTAGCCGGGGCGGAGGGTTGAGGGCCCTTCTTCTTTCCCTTGCGGACTTTGAGAGCGTTCACCTCCTGACGAGAACCCCCCCCCCCCAAGTGGTTGCGTGATAAAGTTCTTTTCCAGAACCTCGTCATGCGCCTCCGCCACCTGGAGGACGTCAACCAACTCTGAATACCTCGTGTAGTTACCCTGGCAGTAGTTCCGTGAGGACTGGACCGTGTTAGGGTGGATAGTGGATAGGGTTTTCTCAATCTTCTGGGTGTCGGTAATCTCAGTACCACACAACCGAAGAGTCATACAAATCCGATGCAGAGCCAAATTGTACTCCCCAACCGTCTTGAAGTCTGCAAACCTCAGACGGATCCACTCTGCCTCTGTACGTGGCTTCACAGTGTACTTCAGATGCTCAAACCGCTGCTTAAGAGCGGTCCAAAGGCCAGAAGCACTCCGCTCAGCCATATACTCGTCTTTCAGAGTAGGTGACAGGTGATGATGGAGAAAATGCAGAGCCAGTGCATTCTCAGTTTCGAACTTGGGGTCAGTGCGGGCCAGCTGGGTCCCCTTATTGATCGCCCTCAGGAGGCTTTTGCCCTGGAGAAAGATCTTGCAGTCTGAGGACCATGACAGGTAGTTCAACCCTGTCTGGGCCAACTCAGCAAACTCCTTGTTGACAATTCTGGCCATCTACGATTTATGCAAAAATCATGAGATTACAGCAGGTAATCTTTTGCACAAATGCGATGTTGATAAACTTATTCAATAAAAATGACGTTCCATTATTTAAAACATGTTCTTATATGACTTACTTAACGATTAAGGGTGCTAATCTATTAATCTACAGTAGTAAAATCATACAATAAAAACATGTTTACAAAATATAGCATGTTAAGCGCATTTCTTACGTGAAAAATAGACCAAAAATTGAATTTCCGAGACATATTTAAGCCTAAAGTACCATTTTTAGCCAAAACAGACAGTTTCAGGGACTTATACACAAAATATTACAGCAGGAATATAGTCGCATACATCTACGGTACTGTGGGCGCTAAAACGCAAAGAATCCGCGCTACAGGCAGCGCCACCCTCATTTTTTTAATGCCAGGACCCCCAGGGCTGCGGCCTATCCGGGCCCAGCAGCCAGTGCCCGGCCGGCCCACCCGGCCATCACCCGAGTGGAGGGGCGCGCTAGGGTTCCTAGCGCCCGAAGTGGCACGGCGGCGGCGGCGGCATGCGACGGCGACGGCTGCGGCGGCGTTAGCAGGACGCGCGAGCGGAGCCCAGTGCGACGCGGCGACGAGCGCCCACCAGCAGGGCGCGGCCATGGCGGCGGGATGGGCGGGTGTCGGTGTCAAAACCGGCGGATCTCGGGTAGGGGGTCCCGAACTGTGCGTCTAGGCGGATGGTAACAGGAGACGAGGGACACGATGTTTTACCCAGGTTCGGGCCCTCTCAATGGAGGTAAAACCCTACGTCCTGCTTGATTAATATTGATGATATGGGTAGTACAAGAGTAGATCTACCACGAGATCAAGGAGGCTAAACCCTAGAAGCTAGCCTATGGTATGATTGTTGTAATGTATGTTGTCCTACGGACTAAAGCCCTCCGGTTTATATAGACACCGGAGAGGGCTAGGGTTACATAGAGTCGGTTACAATGGTAGGAGATCTACATATCCGTATTGCCAAGCTTGCCTTCCACGCCAAGGAAAGTACCATCCGGACACGAGCCGGAGTCTTCAATCTTGTATCTTCGTAGTCTTGGAGTCTGGCGGATAATGATAGTCCGGCCGTCCGGACACCCCCTAGTCCAGGACTCCCTCAGTAGCCCCTGAACCAGTCTTCAATGACGATAAGTCCGGCGTGCATAATGTTCGGCATTGCAAGGCGGGTTCCTCTCTTGAATAATCCAGAGAAGATCATGAACACCAGGATAGTGTCCGGCTCTGCAAAATAAATTCCACATTCCACCGTAGAGAGAATAAAATGTACACTTAGTTCAATCTGCTGACGTATTATGCGGTGTGACATCACACCGCCACCAGGCCTTTGTTTGAATTACTATACCACCTCAGCATGTTTAGCGAAGCAGTTTCCTTGGCACGTCTTGTCGAAGCAGAGATCGTGTTCCCCTTATTCCTGGATTCTCATCAATACGTGCGTGGGTAACCCAACCGCTCCCGTTGCCACGCCTCCTCTATCGAAGGGGAATCCCAAACGGTCACGGAGATAGCCCTTGGTATTTCTTCCCCTTTATAAGAGGACCAAGGCTCGCCATTGTTCTTTAATCTCGCATCGAATCTCTTCCCCGCTCCCAGTTCCAACACCCAGATCCTCAGATTCGAGCGCTTCGGATCCTCAATCATGTCTGGCTCCGACCTCCAGGGCTGGTGGATGCCCTCCTCCGTCACGGAGGAGGACATATTGAAGTTGCGTGAGGCCAAGTACCTGGCCTACGAGGTTTCGCACAGGTTGCCTGCCCAAGGGCAGGCTGTGCCAGCCCCCGAGCACGGTGAATACGTCGTTTTCGTATCACACCTCCGTCGGGGTTTAGGCTTCCCGACGGATCCCTTCATGAGGGGCTCCTGTTCTACTATGGGCTGGACTTTCACGACTTGGCTCCGGAGTCCATCCTCCATATCTCCGCATTCATTATCGTCTGCGAAGCCTTCCTCCGCGTCATTCCCCACTTCGGCCTATGGCTGAAGACCTTCAAGGTGGAGCCGAAGATGATCGGGGGGCGTCAAGCGGAGTGCGGCGGGGCGACCATAAGCAAAAAGGTCGATGCCCCGTGGCCCGAGGGTTCCTTCCAAGAGGAACTTGGACCGTGGAAGCAGGAGTGGTTCTATATTACCACTCCAAGGGGCAGCAGGCAAAAGCCGCCACCCTTATTCCGCCCGGGACCTCCACGCCAAATGATGTCATGGGTCAACCAAGGGCTCAATTGGGGGCCGTCCGAAGACGTGCCTTCACTGCAGGGCCGGATTCGAGATCTCCAAGCGAGGGAGATCGACCTGATCAAGGTGATGCAGGTTATGCTAATCAGGCATCTTCTGCCCTGCAAACGCCGTCCTCTCCGTCTATGGGAGTTCAACCCGGAGGGACCTCGGATTCTCCAACACTTCATGGGTGCGACACCCGTGGAGATGTACAAGTTGTTCTTCGGACCGCAGGTGGCATGTCCGAATTTAGCCGAGGATGCAGGTCTAAGCCGCGATCGCCCGGATACTCAGGTAAGTAGCTCAGAGTCCGGACATTCTGTTTAAGTGCCTTTCTAGAGTTCGCCTCCTGACCCTTTGTTCTTTACAGGAATGGGTGGTGCGATCAAGGCTGATAAGGTGTCCGGCCCCCCTCCCAGAGACCGCACTGGAGCCCGTGCTGGTCAGAATGTTGGAGGTTGCGCCCACAGAAGGGGGCGACGGGGAAAATAGAGGAGCTAATATTTCACCCAAAGGGGCGACTGAAGAGGGGGGAACCAAGAACCCCTCCCTTCAGGGGGAGAAGAGGACCGCCTCCGAAGATCCGGAGGCCAAAGCCCCTAAGCGTGGGAAGAGATCTTCCCCGGGGGGTCCGGCGCCCGGAAGGAATCCGGACGCACAATCATCATCAAAGGATCGGCCCTCCAGCGAGCCGTGAGCATGAAAGAGGGAGTTAATTAGTAAGGAAATACCTTCATTTGTGCTTCTGTAGATAACCGAAATATTCATATTGCAGTTCGGATCTGCAGCCTTCTCAGATGAGTTCATCTTCGGGGGACCTTCTTCCGGAGATGATGGAGAGCGATACGCCTCCGTCCGCAGCGCCGCCAGATGAGGCAGGCGAACCCGAAGTGTCATCACGGAGGGTATCCCCGAGTCCGGAGGGGCCAGAGAGTTCGGCACCTACTAGTGTCCGGCCGGGAGAACTGAAGAATCTGCTTGAGAGGGCGTCCATTTCAGAAGATCACCGTGCGTTAATGCGTATGGTGATTGGAAGGATTTCGTCCGCCGAGAGCGAATTGCGTAATGCCGCCATGAGTTTGCTGGCGGGATTTGAGGTATGCGAGAATGACGCACCCCTTTGTCTTTTAACAGTTTTGCATATAAAAAATGCGCCCTGTATAGATAGTAGCCCCTGAGACTCAGTAGGTTGTCGGAAACGATAGCGTACCGAGGATCGAAATCTAAAGGAATGAATTCCGTTGTTCCTATGCAGGTGGCGGATAGTCCGGGGGCTAGCCGGACTAGTGAGTTTGCCGAGTTAAATCGGCAATTTGACTTGGCAGATGCGGACATCGCACTTGTCAACAGGCGACTTGACAAGTTGCAAGGTAAAAGAGTTCTCCGCAGTCGCTTTATTAAGAGGGTCAAAGCCCTCCTCTGATAAATTATATGCTGTTTGTACAGACGGTGCTGCTGCTGTGGAGGGCCTTCGGGCCGAACTTGCTCGAGCTAAGGAGCAAGCCCGAAGGAGTGAAGCGGCTGCCTCAAGGGCGGCCGAGGAGTTGAAAGCCGAAAAGGCTGCGCACTGCCTAAGCAGGGCCGAGGTGGCTGAATTGGCCATGAAAGTAAAGGATGCTGCCGACCGCAATGAGGCTCTTAAAAAGGAGCGCTTATCGGAGTGGAAAGACCTGAAGAAGGCCACCGCCGAAGCCAAGGATGCCCGCTCTGCAATGCGGGCTATGAAGGAGGAACTGCGCCGGGCCGGAGAGATCGTGGCTGGCAAGCCTTTTCTGCTGCGTCGCCGGTTTATGGATGGAAAGTATGCTCAATTTGAGCGGCTGTGGAGTCCGGAGGATCCGTATATGGACTTAGCTGCAAGTGCGGCCGATGCCATTAAGCACTTCCGGAGCCAGAAGGATCACGAGACGGAAGAGCTATATTGGTCTCAATTCCACAGCCCGGATCGCCCACTTCCATTGATAGACCGGTTGGCCGAATGGGCCGAGCTAAATAGATTGTCCGGACTTGCCATGACTGACATCGTGGCCCATGTCTGGCCAGAGAGGTCCAAGGCGACGAGCTACTTTGGCTTACTACAGCAATTCCTTGGAGCGGTGCCGCATATAAAGGAGATGAAGCGGTCGGCCTGCATAGAGGGCGCGTGGATGGCTCTTGCCCGTGTGAAGGCGCATTGTCCAGAGATGGACGCCACCGCTGTTGCTGCCCAGGGTTCGGATGAAGACCGGCTCCCTGCCGAGCACTATTTCGGGGAAGTTATGCGTGGCGCTCGTTTAATAGAGTCGTAGTGCTCGAAGAATGTAACGTTCAAATGAACGCATTAGCTTGTAAATCGATGATTATGTTATAACTGCTTTTTATACTTGTGCGTCCAAGTAGTAAAACTTCTCCTGTGCGGCCGTTTACGTATACTTGTGTATAACTTGAAAGATGGCAGTCTTCGGCTTCAGCCCCCACGCACAAGGTGCTGGGGTGTTCGCAAAAATAGCGCGTTTTCACACTTAATCCGACGTCTCGGTCCTGTTATCAGGAGGTGGTAGCGTAGCGAACGAGGCAATCCAGACTATAATGCTTTATCACTTTCACTTAGCCAGTGGAGCTCGAGGGTGGGGCTACGATATAGCCCCTGGTGGCATCACCCTTCTCCGAAGTCGGAGCGCGTGTGCCTGACCGGGAAACGGCCCTTCGTCAAAGCGGGGAATTCTAAACATTCCGATAGTCGATCGAGTGGCTGACCAGTCTCTCACTGTATCATGACAGTCAGTTTTCGGCTTTCTCTACTGAGGTGCTCGCCCAGCCGAATTGGGGCACAATCGCAGTAGTTCTCCTGGTGCCGCGTTAGCCGATGATACGGAACGTAAGGCAGCAAAACACAGGAGCCAGGCAAACCCAACATTTGACCAAAGACATGATTCGGAGCTGATGCATATAATGCCTAACTCGAGACGTCGAACACTCCCTAAGGTGTTCGGTCTTTATAATAATGGGCAGAACGATGCCCTAAGCCCCTAGTGTCCAGGTACGGGCATGGTCTTCTGACGCGGCCGATGCCAAAACATCAGGATCCGCTTTGGCTATAGGAAGAAACCAAGGGAGAATAACAACAAGAGACAGTAAAAAAGGTTTACGCAGGGTCTTAATCTGAAAAGAATCCTCACAGTGGGTCCCTACTGCACGTCTGCGCCTGTGTCTCCGTTGCGCCGTTATCCTGGACGGGTATGCACATTGTTCATCTGTAAAAAGAGAGGAACGTTTAGTTTTAAAAACAGTTTGTGCGAAAAATATTAGAAATATAAATAATTAAAGCGGGGTTTGTATGAACCCGCGGTTATTTGTGCGCGCAGCCCCCTGTGAAGGGGTATGCGGCTAGGGAGCCCCTAGCCCACTGACGCCGGATTCGTCTATCCAAGTCCGGGGTCTTTAAGTGACCCTCGCACTGAAATTACGCCACGCGGTCCGGGCATCTTGAGTGTAAGAGACGTGTAATGCGGTATGGCGTTGAAGCAGACAAAAGCCTTTCGTCCCAAGAGTGCTTGATATTCACTTTCGAATGGGACGATGTGAAAGATTAATTTTTCGCGTCGAGAATTGTTCGGTGATCCGAACACGACTTCTAGTAATATGGAGCCTGTGCACTTGGCGTAATGGCCTGGCGTCACTCCTTTGAAGGAAGTGCGGCTGTGTCGAATTTTGGTAGGGTCTATCCCCATCCTACGGATTGTGTTTGAATATAGCAGGTTTAAGTCACTGCCTCCGTCCATTAGGACGTTAGTAAATTGCAATCCGTCTACTATGGGATTCAATATCAGGGGAGTCCGTCCCGCATTTCGAACGCTTCTGGAATAGTCCAGGTGGTCGAAAGTGATTGGTTTTGATATCCAATCTCTACGGTCTGATGGGTTGGACCGCGTGAAGCTCTTTTTAGAAAGTGCCGCACTATTTTTCCGTATTATCACATGAAGTGAGTTTACTGCTTTGACCCCTTGTGGGAAAGTCTTTTGTTTTCCGGTGCTCTGCTGGTGGGGTTTATCTTCTTCGCTTGACGCGTCGAGCCCCTTGTGTTCGACATTTAGTCGGCCGGACTGTTTAAAAACCCAACAATCCCTGTGGGTGTGATTTGCAGGCCTTCCGGGGGTACTGTGGATTTGGCATATCCGACCCAAAATTTTGTTTAAGTTGGACAATTCGTCATTGTCATCCTTAAGAGGCTGTGTTTTATTATTGGGCCGCGAGCTTTTGAATCCGGCGTTGACTGCCGCGCTCTTTGGGCTTTTCTCTTTATTCCGGCGCTGCTCTTTTCTGCGCCGTGATTTTCCGTTTCCATCTCTTATCTCTGATGTACTTGGGTCGCTGGTGCTGCATCGTGCTAACCAGCTATCCTCGCCCGCACAGAAGCGGGTCATAAGGCTTGTTAGTGCGGACATTGTCCTCGGTTTCTCTTGACCGAGGTGCCTGGCGAGCCATTCGTCTCGGACATTGTGCTTGAAAGCTGCTAAGGCTTCGGCGTCCGGACAGTCGACTATTTGGTTCTTTTTTGTAAGGAACCTGTTCCAGAATTTCCGCGCTGACTCTCCGGGCTGTTGAGTTATATGACTTAGATCATCTACATCTGGAGGACGGACATAAGTCCCTTGAAAATTTGCTCTAAACGCGTCCTCAAGCTCTTCCCAACTTCCAACAGTATTTTCTGGGAGGCTTTTAAGCCAACGACGGGCTGGCCCTTTGAGCTTGAGGGGTAGGTATTTTATGGCGTGGAGATCATCTCCTCTGGCCATATTTATATGTAGTATATAATCTTCTATCCAGACTCCAGGGTCTGTTGTTCCGTCGTAGGCCTCTATGTTTATGGGTTTAAATCCTGCTGGGAATTCATGGTCCAGCACCTTGTCAGTGAAACATAGTGGGTGTGCGGCGCCCCTGTATTTGTGTGTGCCGCTATCATCGGACACTTGACGTGTTGCCTTGCTTCCTGGGGCCTTCTCCTTTGGCCAGTAGATGGATCTGGCTGGGCCATCTATCCTTCCAAGTTCCTTGGTTGGTTTATGTGTGGCGCCGCTGTCAGAATTTGGCCTATCATCTGGCCGTCTATCCAGCCAGGCAGCCCCTTTATTTTTGGACGGTGGGGGCTCTATGGCCTCCTCGTCGAATTCTGGTAGCAGCTTGCGCTTCGGGTAGCTCTTTGATTGGTGGCCATTGCCGTACTTATCTGCGGTTTTGAGCACTTTGCTCCATCTCATTCTGAGTGTGTCTTCCGCTGTTTTGAGCCTTCGTTTTTCCTTCTTCAGGCTTTTTGCAATACTGACGAGTCTTTTCCGAAGGTTCTTGCTCTCCGGCGGTGTGTCCGGCGTGAGGTCGTCCGGACTGTTGTTTTCACCTGGCCTGGACTGATTATCTGACTCGTCATGATCGGACGGTGCTTATCTGCGTGTTCGTCGTCCGTTTGTGAGCCCTGCCGTATTGCGGGCTCTTTGGGAGCGTTGTTGTCGAGGCGGGACTTAGGACGGCGCCTGCGCCGCCGTTTTGGTCCTTTATCGGCGTGGTCATCTTCTGCCACGGCCCGTTGATCCTCGTTATCGCTCTTCTTTGGGGTGTCTACCATATATATGTCATGTGACGAGGTAGTCCTCTCGTGCCTTATAGGCTCTGTTTCTTGTTCATCTCCAGCATTGTCGTCTATTCCGTCAATGTCTTCAGAGTCAAGGTCTAGCATGTCGGTTAGATCGTCGACGGTGGCTACAAAGTGGGTGGTGGGTGGGCTCTGAATTTCCTCGTCGTCCGTTCCCCAACCATCCTGGCCATAGTCCGGCCAAGACTCTCCTGATAACGAGAGATGCTTTAGTGAATTCAAGATATCGCCGAAAGGCGAGCATTGGAAGATGTCCGCGGCGGTGAATTCCATAACCGGCGCCCAATCTGGATCGATTGGCAGGGGCGCGGGAGGTTCGGAGTCCGGCAAGGAGTCCGGCGCCTCGGAGTCATGAGTTTCGCGAGGGACAAGATTAGTGTTCGGCTCCATCGCCGTGGATGTTGAAGCCCCCAGGGCGGCGTCTATCCACCGGCCCTCGATCTGGGCGATCGGCTCCGGGCCAATGGCCGAAGCGGATCCGTGTGCGGCCACCAAGGCACTGTTCGGCGGCAGAGCTAGATCATGCCCATCGTCACAGTGCGGCGCGCTCGGCTGTGGCTCGAGTCCGTCGAGGATCAAGTCTCCGCAGACATCGGCCGTGAAGTTTAAGCTTCCAAATCTGACCTGACAGCCAGGGGCATAGCTTTCGATCTGCTCCTGATGGCCAAATGAATTGGCCCGCAGGGCGAAGCCGCCGAATACGAAGATCTGTCCGGGGAGAAAAGTCTCACCCTGGACAGCGTTGCTGGTTGAAGATGCCATCAAGCCTATCGGTGATGACACAGAGGAACTCTCAATGAAAGCACCAATGTCGGTGTCAAAACCGGCGGATCTCGGGTAGGGGGTCCCGAACTGTGCGTCTAGGCGAATGGTAACAGGAGACGAGGGACACGATGTTTTACCCAGGTTCGGGCCCTCTCGATGGAGGTAAAACCCTACGTCCTGCTTGATTAATATTGATGATATGGGTAGTACAAGAGTAGATCTACCACGAGATCAAGGAGGCTAAACCCTAGAAGCTAGCCTATGGTATGATTGCTGCAATGTATGTTGTCCTACGGACTAAAGCCCTCCGGTTTATATAGACACCGGAGAGGGCTAGGGTTACACAGAGTCGGTTACAATGGTAGGAGATCTACATATCCGTATTGCCAAGCTTGCCTTCCACGCCAAGGAAAGTACCATCCGGACACGAGCTGGAGTCTTCAATCTTGTATCTTCGTAGTCTTGGAGTCCGGCGGATAATGATAGTCCGGCCGTCCGGACACCCCCTAGTCCAGGACTCCCTCAGCGGGGCACGGGTCAGGGGGTTGGGCGGCATGGCCGGCAGGCCTGCGCAGGGACGGCGCCATGCGCAGCGTCGTCCCGCGGGGTAGATGCGGGCAGGAGCAGCAGGGGCGCGACGGCCCTCCAAGCAGCGCGGTGCCCACATGGCACGGCGGCGACGCGCAGTCGTGCACCGCCAGAGGGATCGCGGCCGGCGATGGCTACGGCGCGCGGCGACGGCAGCCAGCAGGGCACGCGAGCGCGCGGCGGCGTGATCGTGCAGCGGGCACGGGAACGGCCAGCAGGGCCATAGCGACGTCGTCGATGGCTTGGTACGGCGTCATCTGGACGTCGGCATCGTGATGCAGGTCTTTGCCGTGTTCATTCGAAACTCCGATGGCGCATGGCACATCTGGTGCTTTTGCGGCGGTACCGTGACCATCTGGGTCACGATCTGTACCGACTCCCGTATATTGCAGTCAACAAGTCCCTCTTGATACAAAAACATCGACATTGGTCGGCGACGTATTCATCAGCTCAGTTCTTGGGAGGAAAATCCATACCATAGGTAGATTAAATCCGAAGAATAGACGAATCGCAAAAACGAAATCGTGATGACATGAGGAATCCATTTTTGCAAAAGAGAGATCGGATTTTATACCTCCGCGTGAACGATGAAAGTCCGCTTGATGCAGGCTTGACGCAGGCTTAATGGAGAGTTGGTGGAGCGAAGCGTGCTGATAACGTGTCCCGCAACTTCGCCGGCGAGTCCGGTCCAAGGTTGAGCGAGAGCGGGTGTCATAGATGAAGTAGTCGAACATGCAAAAATAGATGAACACAGGGAAGTATGAAGGACACTATCTTTATTAATCAATGATCAACTATTATAATGATTGCTCCTTGTCTTTTTATATAGGGATAGGGGTTCAAGAGATAAGTACCCGCATAACCTAAAATGTGGAACCGGAAAGGGCTATCCCGTGCAATTCGCATGTAGCCGCCGGCTCCCACGACGTGGGCCGGTTTCCCAACAAAAGGAACCGACATGAGTTAGACCATACTGTCTATATCTGCAAGCTTGCCAGGCCACACTCACCCCTCAAAAGACTAGCAACCGTTTCAAGACCTCTCGCGTCAGGTGCATAAAATGACCGGCCCAGCGGCGCTGGAGACCACAACCTCATTTCTTTTTGTTTTTACATGTTTTTTCTACTATCTTGTATACTTTAAATATTCTAAATAAATATATTGCAAAACAACTTTACATAAAACGTTTGAACATTAACAAATCACTTGAAAAATAATAAATGTTTATGGAAAAAATGTTTCTCATGAAGCATTTGAAGAAAATGCAAAATGTGTACAGAAAAAATGATGACCATGTATTAAAAAAACGCAAACTCGTATTGAAAAAAATGTGAATCAAGCTTTTGAAAACACTAAAGACGTGTATAAAAAAATTTGATCACGTATTCAAAAATGTTAATCTTGTCCTTGTAAAATATTAATCAAGCATTTGATTTTTTTAATGTGTATATAAAAAATGCTGACCCCGCATTAAAGATTATTAACCAAGCATTTAAAAAATGTTAAATGTGTATAAAGAAAAACTTTCTCATGTATATGAAAAGTGTATACAAAATATATACAATGTGTGTATGTGTGAAAAAAACTGTACATAAAACATCTAACATTTTTAAAATGTTAAATGTGTAGAGAAAGATGCTTCTCATTTATACAAAAAAGTAATGGGTACGAATTTATTTTGATCTTGTATTTTTTATCAAGCATTTGAAAAAAAAGTTAATCATCTAATTATAAAATATAAAATGTGTCTACAAAATATTTCTGGTGTATACCAAAAATTTAGAACATGTTTTTTTAAAACTAAAGATAAAAAAATGTTGATCATGTATAAAAAATATTAACCATGTATTGCAAAAATGTTACCTATATATAAAAAATGTTCCTGATATATTAACCGAAAATGTAAAGTGTGTATGAAAAGAGTAGTCAGCAAACACAACTATTTGAAAGATGTTAACCATCTATTTCAAAAATCTTAAATGTGTACCAAGAAATATTCCCCATATATATTAAAAATGTGGAAGGTCTCTTAGAAACTTGAACAGAAAAACCAAATTGTAAAAGTTGAGCGTGCATAAAAGTGTCAATTATATATTTTAGAAAAACTAATCATGTATTCTTTTTTCCCGATATATACCAAAAGTATACAATGGGTAAGGACAAAAGTAGTCATTAAACATATTTTTTTAAGTGTTTATCAAGTATTTAAACAAAATGGGAAACATGCATAACAAAAATATTCCATATATTTACGTAAATGTACAAATGTGTACCAAACAATGTGGACATGTGCTGAAGAAAAAAGGAAAAATAAAGAAAATTGGTGAAAACCGAAGAATTGGACGAAATAAACACCTCATAAACATAGAAATATGAAAAACCCAAAGGAAACCGTGAAAATCCATGAGAAAATGAAGTAGCGAGAAAAATAGAAAATAGTAAATAAAAAAAAGAGAAAACCAGTGCAAAAAAGAAAAGGAATCAAAGTAACAAGAAAGACCGAAGGAAATTGATAAAGAAAAAGAAACTAAAGAAAAGAAGAAAGAAAATACAAAACCTAATGAAAACCTATAAATAAATGAAGTAATCTGATGAAAAACAAAGAAAATAAAATAAATGGAGAACACTGGGAATTAAATGAAGAGAGAAAATGGTCCAGCCTGAATCTTATGCAATAGCAAAATTTCCTGATGCGAAAGCAGTTATTGTGTTGCTATAAGCAAGACATAGCTGCCGCGCCTATTTTACGCATTGTGCGCCAGATCATGACATGGCGCTCACTTCCCCCACTTGGTTTGGCCGACCCAATAAGCGGGTTGGCCTCTCGTTGATCGATTGATGCTACCTCTTGACCTTGCGTTGGTTATCCCTTGTGGAGGAAAGGGTGATGCGGCAAAGTAGCGTAAGTATCTCCCTCACTTTTGAGAACCAAGGTATCAATCCAGTAGGAGCGCACAAGTCACCGAATACCTGCAGAAATAATCAACAACTCGCACCCAATGTGATAAAGGGGTTGTCAATCCCTTCACGGTCACTTGCAAAAGTGAGATCTGATACAGAAAGATAAACGGTAAAGTAAATATTTTTGGTATTTTTGGTTTATAGTTGGAAAGTAAAAGATTGCAAAATAGTAGATCGGAAACTAGTAAGATGTAAAAGAGATTCAATATAATGGAATAGAGACCCGGGGGCCTTAGGTTTCACTAGTGGCATCTCTCAAGATAGCAAATATTATGGTGGGTGAACGAATTACTGCCGAGCAATTGATAGAAAAACACATAGTTATGATGATATCTAAGGCAATGATCATGAACATAGGCATCACGTCTGTGTCAAGTAGACCGACTCCTGCCTGCATCTACTACTATTACTCCACACATCGACCGCTATCCAGCATGCATCTAGAGTATTAAGTTCATAAGAACGGAGTAACGCATTAAGTAAGATGACACGATGTAGAGGAATTAACACAAGCAATATGATGAAAATCCCATCTTTTTATCCTCGATAGCAACAATACGATACGTGCCTTACTACCCCTACTGTCACTGGGAAAGGACACCACAAGATTGAACCCAAAGCTAAGCACTTTTCCCATTGCAAGAAAGATCAATCTAGTAGGCCAAACTAAATCGATAATTCGAAGAGACTTGCAAATATATCAAATCATGCATATAAGAATTCAAAGAAGAACCAAATAATATTCATACATAATCAGATCATAAATCCACAATTCATCAGATCTCGGCAAACACACCGCAAAAGAATATTACATCGAATAGATCTCCAAGAACATCGAGGAGAACATGGTATTGAGAATCAAAGAGAGAGAAGAAGCCATCTAGATAATAACTATGGACCCAAAGGTCTGTGGTAAACTACTCACGCTTCATCGGATAGGTAATGGTATTGATGCAGAAGCCCTCCGTAATCGAATCCCCCTCCGGCAGGGCGCTGAAAAAGGTCCCTAGATGGGATCTCACGGGTATAGAAGGTTGCGGCGGTGGAAAAGTGGTTTCATGGCTCTCCTCATTGCGTCTCCGACTTTATCTCCAAGTCTTCTGGTTTGCTTTCGGTCCAAGAAAGATCATCGCGAAGGTTTCATTCTGTTTGGACTCCGTTTGGTATTCCTTTTCTGCGAAATTCTAAAATAGACAAAAAAACAGAAACTGGCACTGACCCTCGGTTAATATGTGAGTCCCAAAAATAAGATAAAATAGCATATAAATGCCTATTAAACATCCAAAATAGATAATATAATAACATGGAACAATAAAAAATTATAGATACGTTGGAGACGTATCAAGCATCCCCGAGCTTAATTCCTGCTCGTCCTCGAGTAGGTAAATGATAAAAACAGAATTTTTGATGTGGAGTGCTACCTAACATATTTTATACATGTAATTTTCTTTATTGTGGCATGAACGTTCAGATCCGAAAGATTCAAAACAAAAGTTTAATATTAACATAAAAACAATAATACTTCAAGCATACTAACAAAGCAATCTTGTATTCTCAAGATAACATGGCCAAAGAAAGCTATTCCTACAAAATCATATAGTCTGGCTATGCTCTATCTTCATCACACAAAATATTTAAATCATGCACAACCCCAGTTTCAGCCAAACAATTGTTTCATACTTTAGTATTTTCAAACTTTTCAACTTTCACGCAATACATGAGCGTGAGCCATGAACATAGCACTATAATTGAAATAAAATGGTGGTTGTGGAGAAGACAAAAAGGAGAAGATAGTCTCACATCAACTAGGCGTATCGACAGGCTATGGATTGCCATGCAGCGGATGCACTAGAGCTATAAGTATATGAAAGCTCAAAAAGAAACTAAGTGGGTGTGCATCCAACTTGCTTGCTCACGAAGCACTAGGGCACTTTGAGGAAGCCCATCATTGGAATATACAAGCCAAGTTCTTATAATGAAAATTCCCACTAGTATATGAAAGTGACAACATATGAGACTCTCTATCATGAAGATCATGGTGTTACTTTGAAGCACAAGTGTGGTAAAAGGATAGTAACATTGTCCCTTCTCTCTTTTCTCTCATTTATTTATTTATTTATTTATTTATTTATTTATTTATTTATTTATTTGGGCCTTCTCTCTTTTTTTATGGCCTCTTTTTTTTCGCCTGGAGTCTCATCCCGACTTGTGGGGGAATCATAGTCTCCATCATCCTTTCCTCACACGGGACAATGCTCTAATAATGAAGATCATCACACTTTTATTTACTTAGAACTCAAGAATTACAACTCAATGCTTAGAACAAAATAGGACTCTATGTGAATGCCTCCGGCTGTGTACCGGGATGTGCAATGATTCAATAGTGACATGTATGAAAAATTTATGAATGGTGGCTTTGCCACAAATAGGATGTCAACTACATGATCATGCAAAGCAATATGACAATGATGGAGCGTGTCATAATGAATGAAAGGGTGGAAAGTTGCATGGCAATATATCTCGGAATGGCTATGGAAATGCCATAATAGGTAGGTATGGTGGCTGTTTTGAGGAAGGTAATGGTGGGTGTATGGTACCGGCAAAAGTTGCGTGGCACAAAAGAGGCTAGCAATGGTGGGAGGTTGAGAGTGCGTATAATCCATGGACTCAACATTAGTCATAAAGAACTCACATACTTATTGCAAAAAATCTATAAGTCATCAAAACAACGTACTACACACATTCTCCTAGGGGAAGGGTTGGTAGGAGTAACCATCACGCGATCCCGACCTCCACTCATAAGGAAGATAATCAATAAATAAATCATGCTCCAACTTTATCACATAACGGTTCACCATACGTGCATGCTACGGCAATAACAAACTTCAACACAAATATCTCTCAAATTCACAATTACTCCACTAGCATGACTCTATTATCACCATCTTCATATCTCAAAACACTCATAAAAAATCAAACTTCTCATAGTATTCAATGCACTTCATATGAAAGTTTTTCCTATATCGATCTTGGATGCCCATCATATTAGGACTAGTTTTATAACCCAATCAAATTACCATGCTGTTCTAAAAGACTCTCAAAATGATATAAGTGAAGCATGAGAGCTCAACAATTTCTGTAAAATAAAGCCACCGCCGTGCTCTAAAAAGATATAAGTGAAGCACTAGAGCGATATTTCCTAGCTCAAAAGATATAAGTGAAGCACATAGAGTATTCTAATAAATCACGATTCATGCATGTCTCTCCCAAAATGTGTGTACAGTAAGGATGATTGTGGTAAAATAAAAAGCAAAGACTCATATCATACAAGACGCTCCAAGCAAAATACATATCATGTGGTGAATAAAATTATTGCCTCAAGTAAAGTTACCGATAGACGAAGACGAAAGAGGGGATGCCTTCCGGGCATCCCCAAGCTTAGGCTTTTGGTTGTCCTTGAATATTACCTTGGGGTGCCTTGGTCATCCCCAAGCTTAGGCTCTTGCCACTCCTTATTCCATAGTCCATCAAATCCTCTCCGAAAACTTGAAAACTTCACAACACAAAACTTGACAGAAAATCTCATGAGCTCCGTTAGTATATGAAAATAAATCACCACTTTAAGGTACTGTTGCAAACCTATTCTTTATTTATATTTGTGTAATATATACTGTATTCCAACTTCTTCATGGTTCATACCCCCCGATACTACCCATAGATTCATCAAAATAAGCAAACAACGCGCGAAAAACAGAATCTATCAAAAACAGAATAAGCTGTAGTAATCTGTAACTCTCGAATACTTATGTAACTCCAAAAATCCATCCAAATTAGGAAAATCTGAGAAATTTGTGTACCAATCAAGAGCAAAAATAATCAGATCAAAAGCACATTTCTGTGAGTTTTCAAAACTAATTTACTAAGCGCAAAAGTTTTTGATTTTCGGCAGGATCAACACAACTATCACCGTAAGCTATCCTAAAGGTTCTACTTGGCACAAATAGTAATTAAAACATAAAACCACATATAACCAGAGTCTATATGAATTATTTATTACTAAACAGGAGCAAAAAGCAATGAATAAAAATAAAATTGGGTTGCCTCCCAACAAGCGCTATCGTTTAACGCCCTTAGCTAGGCATAAAAACTCGAATAGATCTAGGTATTGCCATCTTTGGTATGCAATCCAAAAGTGGCTATCATAATAGATTCATATGGCAATTTAATTTCTTCCTAGGAAAGTGTTCCATGCCTTTCCTTAATGGAAATTGGAATCTAATGTTTCCTTCTTTCATATCAATAATTGCACCAATCGTTCTAAGTAAAGGTCTACCAAGAATAATAGGACATGTAGGATTGCAATCTATATCAAGAACAATGAAATCTACGGGCACATATTGCAACAATAAGAACATCATTAATCCTTCCCATAGGTTTCTTAATAGTGGAATCCGCAAGATGCAAATTTAAAGAACAATCATCAAATTCACGAAAACCTAACACATCACACAAAGTTTTTGGAATCGTGGAAACACTAGCACCCAAATCACACAAAGCATAGCATTCATAATCTTTAATCATAATCTTAATAGTAGGTTCCCACTCATCATAAAGTTTTCTAGGGATAGAAACTTCTAGTTCAAGCTTCTCTTAAAAAGATTGCATCATAGCATCAACGATATGTTTAGTAAAAGCTTTTTTTATTATAAGCATGAGGAGAATTTAACACGGATTGCAACAAGGAAATGCAATCTATTAAAGAAAAATTATCATAATTAAATTCCTTGGAATCCAAAAGAGTGGGTTCATTGCTACTTAAAGTCTTGACCTCTCCAATCCCACTTATATCAATTTTTGCATCTAGATCTAAAAACTCCGAATCATTGGGACGCCTTTTATCTAAAGGTGACTCATCTCCAGTCCCATCTTTATCAAGATTCATATTGGAAAACAAAGATTTAATAGGAGTTGCATCAATCACTTTTAGATCTTCATCATTATTATCATGAAAACTAGAAGAACACGCTTTTATAAACCAATCTTTTTTTGCACACATCTTAGCGGCTCTTTCATTGCACTCATCAATGGAAATTCTCATGGATTTGAGAGACTCATTGCTTAGGTGGGATAGGTCTAAGTTTTAAAGAATCAACATCAAGAGAAATTCTATCCACGGTCCTAGCGAGATCATCAATCTTGAGAATTTTTTCCTCAATCAAAGAATTGAAATTCTTTTGCGAACTCATAAATTCTTTAACACTATTCTCAAAATCAGAGGGCATATTATTAATATTTCCATAAGAGTTGTTTTAGTAATTACCACAATTATTAGAAGAATTACTAGGAAACGACCGAGGATTAAAATTGCCTCTATACGCGTTCTTACTAAAATTGTTCCTACAAACAAAATTCACATACATAGATTCATTATTATTTTCAATCAAAGTGGACAAAGGCATATCATTAGGATCTGAAGGAACACTTTTATTAGCAAATAATTTCATAAGTTCATCAATCTTTCCACTCAAAACATTAATCTCTTCAAGCGCATGAATCTTCTAGTGGATCTTTCGGTGTGCAATTCTTTTCTCATCAAATCCTCCAAAACTCGCCTTAGCAAATCTATCATTTACTTTATTTCCCTTTTTGAAGATGAACTTAAATCATGGAAAGGACTTTGATTGGTAATTTTAACATTCATAAACCCATAGTCGGGATCATCACCGTATATATCATCATATAAAATGCGTAGTTCATTTCTAACGGGTTCCTTCATCATTTTATTCAACCAATACCTATTGAATCCTACATAAATTCCTCTAGTAATCCAATCAAACTTTTGACGCCCCCGATTCAATCATACACTAATCATGCTCGCAAATGTGTACGATCAAGATCAGGGACTTACGGGAAGATATCACAACACAACTCTAAAATTAAAATAAACCATACAAGCATCATATTACAAGCCAGGTGCCTCAAGGGCTCGAATACAAGTTCTCAAACATAAACGAGTCAACAGGAAGCAACAATATCTGAGTACAAACATAAGTTAAACAAGTTGCCATAAGATGTCTAGCACAAACTAGGATACAGATCGAAAGAGGCGTAGGCCTCCTTCCTGGGATTCTCCTAAACTACTCCTGGTTGTCGACGGCCTGAACGTAGTAGTAGGCACCCTCGGTGTTGTAGGGGTCGTCCTCGACGGTGGCACCTTGCTCCTGGGCTCCAACATCTGGTTGCGACGTCCGAGAAGAAGAGGAAAAAGGGGGAAAATAGGGAGCAAAGGAACCGTGAGTACTCATCCAAAGTACTCACAAGCAAGGATCTACACTACATATGCATGAGTATATGTGTAAAGAGGCAATATCGGTGGATTGAACTATAGAAAGCCAGAATAAGAGGGGGATAGCTAGTCCTATCGAAGGCTACGCTTCTGGCAGCCTCCATCTTGCAGCATGTAGAAGAGAGTAGATTGAAGTTCACCAAGTATCGTCGCATAGCATAATCCTACCCGGGATCCTACCCTCATCGCCCTATGGGAAAGCGATCACCTGGATGTCTCTGGAACTTGTCTGGGTGTGTTTTATCAAGTATCGGATTCTAATTGTCATAAGGTCAAGGTACAACTCCGGGTCGTCCTTTTACCGAGGGACACGGCTATTCGAATAGATAAGCTTCCCTGCAGGGGTGCACCACATTTCCCAACACGCTTGATCTCTTTGGCTGGACACAGTTTCCTGGGTCATGCTCGGCCTTGGAAGATCAACACGTCACCGCCCTACCTAGGTACAACATAGAGGTCAACACATCGGTCTAAATCCTATGCGTGTAGGGTTCTGGGCCCATCGCCCATTGCACACCTGCACGTTGTGAACGCGGCCAGTGAGCAGACCTAGCCTCCCTTATACAAGAGTAGGCATTCCAGTCCAACCCGGCGCGCGCCGCTCAGTCACTGACGTCAAGAAGGCTTCGGCTGATACCACGATGTTGAGTGCTCATAACTGTTCCCGTGTAGTTGGTTAGTGCGTATAGGCCAGTGGCCAGACTCAGATCAAATACCAAGATCTTGTTAAGTGTGTTATTTTGAAGTAACCGCGGACGCCGACCAAGGCCAGGCCCACCTCTCACCTAGGTGGTCTCAACCTGCCCTGTCGCTCCGCCAGAAAGTAACCATCAGGGGGCTGTCAGGAACCCAGGCCCATCACTACCTGGATGGAACCACCTGCCCCTTCAGCCCCCCATCTCCGAATCACTTGCGGGTACTCTACGAGCCGACCCGACTTTAGTCACCATCTGAAATGTACGTATGTATAGTATATACCCATGATCACCTCCCGAATGATCACGGCCCGATAGTATAGTGATACGTCTCTATCGTATCTACTTTTCCAAACACTTTTGCCCTGACTCTAACTTGCATGATTTGAATGGAACTAACCCGGACTGACGATGTTTACAGTAGAATTGCCATGGTGTTATTTTTTTGCAGAAATAAAAGTTCTCGGAATGACCTAAAACTCCATGGAGAATATTTTTGGAATTAATAAAAAATACTGGTGAAAGAATCAAGGCCAGGGGGCCCACACCCTTTCCATGAGGGTGGGGGCGCGCCCCCTGCCTCGTGGGCCCCCTGGTGCTCCACCGACCTCAACTCCAACTCTAAATATTCACGTTCGGGGAGAAAAAATCAGAGAGAAGGATTCATCGCTTTTTACAATACGGAGCCACCGCCAAGCCCTAACCTCTCTCGGGAGGGCTGATTTGGAGTCAGTTCGGGGCTCCGGAGAGGGGAATCCGTCGCCGTCGTCATCATCAACCATCCTCCATCAACAATTTCATGATGCTCACCATCGTGCGTGAGTAATTCCATCGTAGGCTTGCTGGACGGTGATGGATTGGATGAGACTTACCATGTAATCGAGTTAGTTTTGTTAGGGTTTGATCCCTAGTATCCACTATGTTCTAAGATTGATGTTGCTATGACTTTGCTATGCTTAATGCTTGTCACTAGGGCCCGAGTGCCATGATTTCAGATCTGAACCTATTATGTTTTCATGAATATATATGAGTTCTTGATCCTATCTTGCAAGTCTATAGTCACCTACTATGTGTTATGATCCGGCAACCCTGAAGTGACAATAATCGGGACCACTCCCGGTTATGACCGTAGTTTGAGGAGTTCATGTATTCACTAAGTGTTAATGCTTTGGTTCGGTACTCTATTAAAAGGAGGCCTTAATATCCCTTAGTTTCCAATAGGACCCCGCTGCCACGGGAGGGTAGGACAAAAGATGTCAAGCAAGTTCTTTTCCATAAGCACATATGACTATATTCGGAATACATGCCTACATTACATTGATGAACTGGAGCTAGCTCTGTGTCACCTTATGTTATAACTATTGCATGAGGAATCGCATCCTACATAATTATCCATCACTGATCCAATGCCTACGAGCTTTTCACATATTGATCTTTGCTTTGTTACTTTACCGTTGCCACTGTTACATACTACAAAACTGCTACTATTACTTTTGCTACTGTTACCGTCACTTCCATACTACTTTGCTACTAAATACTTTGCTGCAGATATTAAGTTTTCTAGGTGTGGTTGAATTGACAACTCAACTGATAATACTTGAGAATATTCTTTGGCTCCCCTTGTGTCGAATCAATAAATTTGGGTTGAATACTCTACCCTCGAAAACTATGCGATCCCCTATACTTGTGGGTTATCAAGACTATTTTCTAGCGCCGTTGCCGGGGAGCATAGGTCTATTCTTGAGTCACTTGGGATTTATATCTGCTGATCACTATAAGGAACTTGAAAGATGAGAAAACCAAGATCTATCCCTCAACTACGAGGGGAGGTAAGGAATTGCCATCTAGCTCTGCACTTGATTCTCCTTCTATTTTGAGTAACTTGCGACACCTAAACCTGCTTCTGCTATTAATTCTGATATGTCGCATGTTATTGATGATGCCACTTCTGCTATGTGTGATGCTTACGATGAAACTACTTCTATGCTCTATAATATTGTGCCATTAGGTGAATTTCTTGATGAATAACTTGCTAGGGCTAGAGAGAATGAAATTATTGAAACTGATAATACTGATGAAAGTGATGATGAAGATTCTCCCCCTAGATATGAATTGCCTGTTGTGCCTGAGGGTTATGTTATGGATGAAGAAACTGCTAGAGATTTTCTTGCTTGCAATGATAGATCCGATCTTAAGAAATTATTAGCTAAGCTGAAAGAAAAGTCTTTGAATGCTAGAATGAAATATGACCCTGCTTTTGCTAGTTCACCTATCTGTGTTACTGATAAGGATTATGATTTCTCTGTCGATCCTGAGATACTTACTTTGGTTGAATCTGATCCTTTATATGGCTATGAATATGAAACTGTTGTGGCACATTGATACGTTTCCAACGTATCTGCTTTTCCAAACACTTTTGCCCTTGTTTTGGACTCTAACTTGCATGATTTGAATGAAAATAACCCGAACTGGCGCTGTTTTCAGCAGAACTACCACGATGTTGTCTTATGTGTAGAAAATAAAAGTTCTCGGAATGTCCTGGAAATCCATGGAGGCACTTTTTGGAATTAATAAGAATTTTTGGCGAAAGAATCAATGCCAGGGGGCCCACGGGCTGTCCACGAGACAGGGGGGTGCCCCCCCTAGGGCACGGCCTCCTATCTCGTGGGCCCCCTTGACCTCCACCGACGTAAACTCCAACTCCATATATTCACGTTCGGGGAGAAAAAAATCAGGGAGAAAGTTTCATCGTGTTTTACGACACGGTGCCGCCGCCAAGCCCTAATATCTCTCGGGAGGGCTGATCTGGAGTCCGTTCGGGGCTCTGGAGAGGGGGATTTGTCGCCGTCGTCATCATCAACCATCCTCCATCACCAATTTCATGATGCCCACCGCCGTGCGTGAGTAATTCCATTATAGGCTTGCTGGACGATGATGGGTTGGATGAGATTTACCATGTAATCAAGTTAGTTTTGTTAGGGTTTGATCCCTAGTATCCACTATGTTCTGAGATTGATGTTGCTATGACTTTGCTATGCTTAATGCTTGTCACTAGGGCCCGAGTGCCATGATTTCAGATCTGAACCTATTATGTTTTCATGAATATATGTGTGTTCTTGATCCTATCTTGCAAGTCTATAGTCACCTATAATGTGTTATGATCCGACAACCCTGAAGTGACAATAATCGGGATACTTCTCGGTGATGACCGTAGTTTGAGGAGTTCATGTATTCACTATGTGCTAATGCTTTGTTCAGGTTCTCTATTAAAAGGAGGCCTTAATATCCCTTAGTTTCCGCTAGGACCCCGCTGCCACGGGAGGGTAGGACAAAAGATGTCATGCAAGTTCTTTTCCATAAGCACGTATGACTATTTACGGAATACATGCCTACATTACATTGATGAATTGGAGCTAGTTCTATATCACCTTATGTTATATCTATTGCATGAGGAATCGCATCCGGCATAATTATCCATCACTGATCCATTGCCTACGAGCTTTTCACATATTGTTCTTCGCTTATTTACTTTTCCGTTGCTACTGTTACAACTATTACAAAAACCCAAAAACATTTATCTTTACTTTTGCTAGCGTTACCTTTATTATCATACTACTTTTGCTACTAAACACTATGCTGCAGAAACTAAGTTATCCAGGTGTGGTTGAATTGACAACTCAACTGCTAATACTCAAGAATATTCTTTGGCTACCCTTGTGTCGAATCAATGAATTTGGGTTGAATACTCTACCCTCGAAAGCTGTTGCGATCCCCTACACTTGTGGGTTATCAAGACTAATTTCTGGCACCGTTGCCGGGGAGCATAGCTCTATTCTCTGAGTCACTTGGGATTTATATCTGTTGATCACTATGAAGAACTTGAAAGACGCTAAAACCAAAATTTTGCCCTCAACTACGAGGGAAGGTAAGGAACTGCCATCTAGCTCTGCACTAGATTCTCCTTCCGTTATTAGTAAGCTTACGACACCTAAACCTACTACTGCTATGAATTCTGATATGTCGCATGTTATTGATGATGCCAGTTCATCTATGCATGATGAAACTACTTCTGTGCGTGATACTACTTTGCCATTAGGTGAATTTCTTGATGAACAACTCGCTAGAGTTAGGGGGAATGAAAATATTGAAGAACCTATTATTGATGATAGTGATGATGAAGGTTCCCCCAATGATTATGTATTACATGTTGTTCCTAAGGGTTATGTTATGAATGAAGAAGCTGCTAGGGAAATTTTTGCTTGCAATGATAGAAATGATCTTAAGAAATTATTAGCTAAATGGAAGCAGCAGTCTCTTAATGCTAGAATGAAACCCGATCCTGCTTTTGCTACTTCACCTATCTGTATTACTGATAAGATTATGAATTCTCTGTTGATCCTGAGATTATTACTTTAGTTGAATCTGATCCTTTTTATGGCCTTGAATCTGAAACTCTTGTGGCACATCTTACCAAGTTAAATGATATAGCTAACCTGTTTACCAATGATGAGAAGTCTCGCTATTTATATATTCTTAAGATATTTCCGTTCTCATTAAAGGGTGATGCTAAGACTTGGTATAATTCTCTTGCTCCTGGTTGTGTGCGTAGTCCCCAGGATATGATTTATTACTTCTCTGCTAAATATTTCCCTGCTCATAAAAAACAAGCTGCCTTACGGGAAATATATAATTTTGTGCAAATCAAAGAAGAGAGTCTCCCACAAGCTTGGGGGAGGCTTCTCCGGTTACTTAATGCTTTGCCTGATCATCCTCTTAAGAAAAATGAAATACTTGATATCTTTTATAATGGACTAACTGATGCTTCCAAGGACTACTTGGATAGTTGTGCTGGTTGTGTTTTTAGGGAATGAACAGTCGACAAAGCTGAAATATTATTGAATAATATGTTGACTAATGAAAATAATTGGACTCTTCCTGAGCCAGTTCCTGAAGCAATTCCTGAACCAATTGAGCCAACTCCTGAGCCTATTCCTAAACCCACTCTGAAGAAGAGAGGTGTTTTATTTCTCAGTCCTGAAGATATTCAAGAGGCAAAGAAATCAATGAAAGAAAAAGGTATTAAAGCTGAAGATGTTAAGAATTTACCTCCTATTGAAGAAATACATGGTCTTAATATACCGCCTAAAGAACTACATTGTCTTGATAACCCGACACAGGTTGTAAAGGTAAATACTCTCTATAGATATGATAAAGTTGAAATACCCTCTACTAAATTTCATAGCCCATGCTTAGATGAATTTGATGACTTTATGGCTAGACAAGAAAGTTTTAATGCTTATGTTGGTAGAGAGTTAAAGAATAATGCTTTCGAGATAGGACGTGTAAGCGATAATCTGGCTAGAGTTAAAGGTGAACTTCACCGCGTTAGCAAATATGCTTCTATGGTTGCTACTCAAGCTGAGCAAGTACTTAAAGCTCAAAATGATTTGCTTGATGAATTAAATAATAAAAATGACTTTGCGGTTAGAGTGGCTACTAGAACTGGTAGAATGACTCAGGAACCTTTGTATCCTGAAGGCCACCCTAAGAGAATTGAGCAAGATTCTCAGAGAAATAATTTAGAGGCACCTAGTTCTTCTAAAAAGAAGAAAAAGAAAAATGATAGAACTTTGCATGCTTCTAGTGAACCTACTGTAGACACACCTGAGAATTCCAATGATATTTCTATTTCTGATGCTGAAAATCAATCAGGTGATGAACATGAACCTAGTGATAATGTTAATGATAATGTTCATGTTGATGCTCAACCTAGCAAAAACAATGATGTAGAGATTGAACCTGTTGTTGATCTTGATAACCCACAATCAAAGAATCAACGTTATGATAAGAGAGATTTTGTTGCTAGGAAGCAAGGTAAAGAAAGAGAACCATGGGTTCAGAAACCCATGCCCTTTCCTCCTAAACCATCCAAGTCAAAGGATGATGAGGATTTTGAGAGCTTTGCCGAAATGATTAGACCTATTTTCTTACGTATGCGCTTAACTGATATGCTGAAAGTAAATCCTTATGGTAAGTATATGAAGGATATCATTACAAATAAAAAAAGATACCGGAAGCTGAAATTTCCACCATGCTTGCTAATTACACTTTTAAGGGTGGAATACCAAAGAAACTTGGAGATCCGGGTGTTCCAACTATACCATGCTCCATTAAAAGAAATTATGTTAGAACTGCTTTATGTGATCTTGGAGATGGAGTTAGTGTTATGCCTCTCTCTTTATATCGTAGACTTGAATTGAATAAGTTGACACCTACTGAAATATCTTTGCAAATGGCTGATAAATCAACTGCTATACCTGTCGGTATTTGTGAGGATGTGCCTGTTGTGGTTGCAAATGTCACTATCTTAACGGACTTTGTCATTCTTGATATTCCCGAGGACGATAGTATGTCTATTATCCTTAGTAGACCTTTTTCTTAATACTGCAGGGGCTGTTCTTGATTGCAACAAAGGCAATGTCACTTTTCATGTTAATGGTAATGAGCATACGGTACACTTTTCGAGGAAACAATCTCAAGTTCATAGCATCAATTCTATTGAAAAAGTTCCAACTATCATTTTTGGAGGTTTTGAATTTCCTCTCCCTACTGTCAAGAAAAAGTATGATATTATTATTGTTGGGGATTTTCATATCCCCGTTGAGGTAACTTAGTGTTATTCGAAATTTCTCCAGTTCCGTGTTATTCGGAATGAGTTTGTTAACAAGACTTGATCAACCTTGTTAGTGGGTTCATTTTGATGATCACGAGATGGATGAAACTAGAAGGCCCAACCTTCTGTACCCTCCTTTTACTTTCTGTGATTTAGAATAAATAAAGCAAAAATAGTATTATCTGTCTGTTTTCTGAATTATCCATGCAATAAAAAATAGTCCGAAAATAAAAGTGCTCCAAATGCCCTACAAATTTAGTATGATTTTTTCTGAAATATTTGAGGATTTTAGGCACCATGAGGAGGAGGAGATAAAATTGCCTCCTCACATTTTAGATTACAAGAGCATGGTAGCACACAAGTTTATTATTGACAATGAAGAGAAGATGCTTTTGTACAAACTTAGATTTAATAAGAAACACATTGAGATTATTATTTTGCATGCGCCTCTATTGTTTGATTTGCTTGCAGAAAATCGTCTTGTCACGCCGGATGCGGTGAACAACCATCGAGCTCAAGCTTTTACTCCAGAACCTGAACCTGAGCCGGAACCTGAACTGGACCCTTATCGTGCATCATCTGTCCAGTGGGATCCGGAGATGACTAGCCAGTTGTATCCTGATTACACCTCCCACTACACCGGGGAGAGTAGCGGCGGTCCTTGGTACTAGACTAACTTAGGCCAAAAGCCTAAACTTGGGGGAGTACGTATTTATCACCGACTTTACATTCATGTTCACACACTAGTCGTCGGTGCTCATACTCTTTCATTGCATTATCCATGTTAGTTTATATTTATTTTTCTAGTTTTCTTCTTGTGTGTTTAATAAACCTTAAGAAAAAACAAAAAAAATTAGTTAGTTTAATGCTTGTAGTAGAAATTAAAATGAAACCCCAAAAAGATTTCTAGTTCGTCTTCTTACTTGTTGGGAGATTTCCCGTGTAAATAGTTTTATTTTATTTTCTTTCCTTTGGGGGTCGAGAAGACCATATTGAAAATGCTTAGTGGCTCTTATATGCATGATTGTCTATTTAACTTAGGTCCCATATTACTTTGTCTTCTCTCTTGAGTTGAATGCTTGCAGATTCCAGCTTAGTCCAATGCACATGCACTCTTATTATTATACACATCGTTCGGTCGTGCAAGTGAAAGGCAATAATGACGATATATGATGGACTTATTGGGATGAGAAAAGCTGGTATGAACTCGACCTCTCTTGTTTTTGTAAATATGATGATTCATCATTCCTGAGTCAGCTATTATGAAGTAAACATATTTGCAATGACATTTAGAGATTATAGTTTCTTGTGCCATGCTTGATTAGCTATGAGTTATAATGGTTTATCTTGCATGCCAACATGCTATTGGAATGATTATGATGTGGTATAATGGGATGGTATCCTCCTTTGAATGAATTGAGTGACTCGACTTGGCACATGTTCACGCATGTAGTTGAAACAAATCAACATAGCCTTCATGATATTTATGTTCATGGTGGATTATATCCTACTCATGCTTGTATTCGGTGTAAATTAATTTTAATGCATGTTTACGACTGTTGTCGCTCTCTCAGTTGGTCGCTTCCCAGTCTTTTGCTAGCCTTCACCTGTACTAAGCGGGAATACTGCTTGTGCATCCAAACTCCTTAAACCCCAAAGTTGTTCCATATGAGTCCACTATACCTTCCTATATGCGGTATTTACCTGCCGTTCCAAGTAAATTTGTATGTGCCAAACTCCAAACCTTCAAATGAAATTCTGTTTTGTATGCTCAAGCAGCTTGTGTTACAACTAGGGCTGCCTATATCTTCCATGCTAGGTGGGTTATTCTCAAGAGGAGTGGACTTCGCTCCTCATTCACGAGAAAGGGTCGGTAACCAGGATGCCCAATCCCATGATCCAAAAAGATCAAAGCAAATCAAATTAATTAAAAAAAACTCCCCCGGGGTTGTTGTATGTTGGAGGCACTCGTTGTTTCGAGCAAGCCATGGATTGATGCTTGTTGGTGGTTGGGGGAGTATAAACCTTTGCCATTCTATTTGGTAACTACCTATAATGCATGTAGTATGGAAGATACAACCATCTCATAGTTGTTGCGTTGACAGCAAAAGTATGCCGCTCAAAATGTTATTCAATCTCTATTTTAAAATCGAGCTCTAGCACCTCTACAAATCGCTGCTTCCCTCTGCGAAGGGCCTATCTATTTACTTTTATGTTGAGTCATCACCCTTCTTATTA
This sequence comes from Triticum timopheevii, assembly GCA_963921465.1. Taxonomy (NCBI): domain Eukaryota; kingdom Viridiplantae; phylum Streptophyta; class Magnoliopsida; order Poales; family Poaceae; genus Triticum; species Triticum timopheevii. The sequence goes on along the minus strand of OY997272.1, from coordinate 164,234,025 downwards.
AAAGCACCCGCTGGAGAGCAAACTATCATTTGCATTCATTATTATTGGTTTATATTGGGTATGACTTGACTGGATCTCTTTTACCATGAATTACAATGTGTAGTCAGTCCTTGATCTTTAAATGTGCTCTGCATTTATGTTTTGCGGTCTGAGAAAGGGCTAGCGAGATACCATTTTGTTATATCATGTTATAATTATTTTGAGAAAGTGTTGTCATCCGAGTTTTATTATTATGGCTCGCTAGCTGATTATGTTATTGATATGAGTAATTGTGAGAGCTAAGTGTTATTGTGAGTATGGTTAGTTCATAATATTTGTTGAAACTTGAATGCTGGCTTTTCATGTTTACAACAACAAGAGCAAACAGAGTTTGTAAAAGTTTTTCTTTATCACTTTTAGTTTATCAACTGAATTGCTTGAGGACAAGCAAAGGTTTAAGCTTGGAGGAGTTGATACGTCTGCAACGTATCTACTTTTCCAAACACTTTTGCCCTTGTTTTGGACTCTAACTCGCATGATTTGAATGAAACTAACCCGGACTGACGCTGTTTTCAACAGAACTACCATGATGTTGTTTTATGTGTAGAAAAGAAAAGTTCTCGGAATGTCCTAGAAATCCACGGAGGCACTTTTTGGAATTAATAAGAATTTTTTGCGAAAGAATCAATGCCAGGGGGCCCACAGGCTGTCCACGAGATAGGGGGTGCCCCCCTAGGGCGCAGCCTCCTATCTCGTGGGCCCCCTGGACCTCCACCGACGTCAACTCCAACTCCATATATTCACGTTCATGGAGAAAAAAATCAGGGAGAAAGTTTCATAGCGTTTTACGACACGGAGCCGCCGCCAAGCCCTAATCCCTCTCGGGAGGGTTGATCTGTAGTCCATTCGGGGCTCCGGAGAGGGGGATTCGTCACCGTCGTCATCATCAACCATCCTCCATCACCAATTTCATGATGCTCACCGCCGTGCGTGAGTAATTCCATCGTAGGCTTGCTGGACGGTGATGGGTTGGATGAGATTTACCATGTAATCAAGTTAGTTTTGTTAGGGTTTGATCCCTAGTATCCACTATGTTCTGAGATTGATGTTGCTATGACTTTGCTATGCTTAATGATTGTCACTAGGGCCCGCGTGCCATGATTTCAGATCTGAACCTATTATGTTTTCATGAATATATGTGTGTTCTTGATCCTATCTTGCAAGTCTATAGTCACCTATTATGTGTTATGATCCGACAACCCCGAAGTGACAATAATCGGGATACTTCTCGGTGATGACCGTAGTTTGAGGAGTTCATGTATTCACTATGTGCTAATGCTTTGTTCCGGTTCTCTATTAAAACGAGGCCTTAATATCCCTTAGTTTCCGCTAGGACCCCGCTGCCACGGGAGAATAGGACAAAAGATGTCATGCAAGTTCTTTTCCATAAGCACGCATGACTATTTACGGAATACATGCCTACATTACATTGATGAATTGGAGCTAGTTCTATATCACCCTATGTTATAGCTATTGCATGAGGATCGCACCCGGCATAATTATCCACCACTGATCCATTGCCTACGAGCTTTTCACATATTGTTCTTCGCTTATTTACTTTTCCGTTGCTACTGTTACAACTATTACAAAAACCCAAAAACATTTATCTTTACTTTTGCTATTGTTACCTTTATTATCATACTACTTTTGCTACTAAACACTTTGCTGCAGATACTAAGTTATCCAGGTGTGGTTGAATAGACAACTCAACAGCTAATACTCAAGAATATTCTTTGGCTCCCCTTGTGTCGAATCAATAAATTTGGGTTGAATACTTTACCCTCGGAAGCTGTTGTGATCCCCTACACTTGTGGGTTATCACACATCTTACTAAAATGAATGATATAGCCACCCTATTTACTCATGATGAGAAAACTCGTTACTACTATATCCTTAAATTATTTCCGTTCTCATTAAAGGGTGATGCTAAAAAATGGTTTAATTTTCTTGATCCTGGTGGTGTGCGTAGTCCCCAGGATATGATTTATTACTTCTCTGCTAAATATTTCCCCGCTCATAAGAAACAAGCTGCCTTAAGGAAAAATATATAATTTTGTGCAAATTCAAGAAGAGAGTCTCCCACAAGCTTGGGGGAGGCTTCTCCGATTACTTAATGCTTTGTGTGATCATCCTCTCAAGAAAAGTGAAATACTTGATATCTTTTATAATGGACTAACCGATGCTTCCAAAGACCAACTGGATAGTTGTGCTGGTTGTGTTTTCAGGGAAAGAACTGTTGATCAAGCTGAATTGTTATTGAATAATATGTTGACTAATGAAAACAATTGGACACTTCTTGAACCAACTCCTAAGCCAACTCGTTAATGGTAATGATCATACGCTACACCTCCGAGGAAACAACCTCAAGTTCACAGTATCAATTCTATTGGAAAAATTCCATCGATTATTATTGGAGGTTTTGAATTTCCTCTTCCTACCGTCAAGAAGAAATATGATATTCTTATTATTGGGGATGTACATATCCCCGTTGAGGTAACCTAGTGTTATTCAAAATTTCTCCGGTTTCATGTGATTCGGAATGAGTTTGTTAACAAGACTTGATCAACCTTGTTAGTGGTGTCGGAGTAATGGGCCACGGGTAGCCTCACCCGAGTCACTTAACCTTTCAAGATTTTGGGCCGGCTTTGCCCCGCGAGACCTCAGAACGAAGCGCCGCCCTCCAGTACCTGGCTGGTTCAACGGCTGGCTGCCTGAGGACGGCCAAGCACCAACAGACGGCACCAAGACTGGCCGGCTCCTAGCAGACGGCCTCCGGAGAGGCCGGCTCCTAGCAGACGGCCACCCAGCATCCTCAGAGTCTGTGCCCCTCATCAAGAGGACAAGACAGGGTGAGGCTACAGTGAAGTCTCTCACCCCCGAATCCCGTACTTGGCACAGCCACAGTGCCCCGTACAGGCGGAGATCTCCGCACGGCGTGGCACTGTTGCCACTCCCCCCTTGACGTCACTCAGGACAGGCGGAGCCCTGTTCCCACGACAGCCTGTCGGTATGGCCTGCAGGCGGCAAGCCCTACCAGGCAGTGAGAGCCCGGAAGACGGCGAAGGCCGGACCAATCAGACCTGAGGGAGGCCAGCCTCCAGCAGGCGGCCAGTTCCTCCCTCGAGGCATGTGCGCCATTAACCCGATAAGACATGGTGTGGCTACAGTGATCTCCCACCAGGCGGCGGGACTGTAGCCACGCTCCTCCGACCAAGCCTGTGTCATTAGCATCATGGCTATAGTGATCAGCCACCCACCAGACTCGCCAGCGGCGGGTGCGGCCTGTCGGCTCCGTACCAGAACAGTCGACGGGGCCCACCAGGCGGCGGGCCCCAGCAGTTGGCGGAGAAGCTGGGGACCAGAGACACTGACAGCTGGGTCCAGCACCCGGCGAGTTTACCAACGTACCCCTGGGGGGTAGGCCTATATAAACCCCCCAGGGCACCCATGCAAAGGGTTCCCACCCCATTTAACTAGCCACCACCCTAGAGGGAGAGGAGAGCTAGCCCTGCTTCTTTCTACCTCTAGCATACAGCTCGAGGAGCACCATTGTATCACTTGTACCTTAGTGATCATGTGGAGACCCCGCAGAGCAGGACTAGGGGTGTTATATCCTAAGAGAGCCCCGAACCTGGCTAAAGTGCGCCAGCGTTCGTGTCTACGTCTCATCCCGCTTCCAGGCACCGGTGACGTTCTACTCGCTCCCACCATGATAAGCCATCCTTTGGCAAATGTCGCACCAAACCCCCGACATTTGGCGTCCACCATGGGGCAAGGTGCACCGTCATCTGGAGACCTGCTCTGGATGGGAACCTTGTTCATTCCTGGCGAGCACAGCCAGCCCAGCACGCCCGACGGCGTCAGCCTTGACGCGCTGCATGGCGTGGAGATCGCCTGCGCGGCGAGCTGCCTCGCCGACCTTGTTGGTGATATCCGCCTCTCCGACGAGCCCGCATCTGACGCGGGCACCGACTACCCCGAGAGCCGCCTCGTCAGCCTCCTCGACTAGCTCCATGTCACCAGCGAGCCTGCTATGGACTTGGAGTCTGTTGGCTCCCTGACCCGATGATCATCGACTCCGACACGGCGTCGCTTGACGCATTCCCCACCAACATGGTGATCTACGACGAGCCACCTCCTCGTGAGCATAGCGGCAGAAGCACCGTCACGGAGGTGCTTGTCATCAACAGTGGTGAGCACTCGGACGGAGGCGTCCGAGACCCACTCAATGCGGCACTGCGAGAACTGTCAGCGCCCATCCCAGAAGACGTAGACGCTGAGACGCTGGAAGCACGCCACGTCCAGCTCCTCGAGAGTGCCGCCCGACTAGCCAGCATGCGACGCCTCTCAGAAGCCTACCGGCGCGAGATGGACCGAGCTGTTGGTGGCACGCCGGCTCTTGAGGGGCCTAGCCGCATTGGCTCGATCCGGCAGCATGGCACGACCATCACCAGCATGTTCGGGACGGATCGTCCCGTCTACACCACGCCTGCAGAGAACATCCGGGCCGCCCAGGCGGTGACGGATGAGCTGGACAAGTACGAGGGCGACGAGCGTCGGCACATGACGGAGCGAGTCCAGCAGCTCCTAGACGCGGCCGCCGCGCAGCACGAAGCCGGCTGCCACGCCAAAGTGCCCGTCCGTCGGAACGACGAAACACCCCTTCGCCAAGACCATGGTGCAACATCCCGGATGCCGACTGGCGGTGCCCGTGGAAGAAGAGGCAATGAGCTGACTGCCAGTCGAACTCACCTCTCCATCGAGCATGACACAGACGGCTGCCCTCGAGCAGTGGAGCGGCAAGGCGACCCGCCTCCTCCTCCACCTCACAGAGAAAGGCACCCCACTCCACCGCCTATCACACACCCGACACTCGGTGACCGCCTTGGCCGTCGAGAGGGAGTCGGAGAAAACGACGCCCGCCATCGGATCGACCGCCTCAACCAATCCCTAGCGCTAGAAGAAGAAGACGCGTTGGGTCCGCCCTGCTTCGGCCCACGAATCCGAGATGAGCCCTTCCCCAAAGGGTTCACGCTCCCGAGAGATACGCCCAAGTACACCAGCTCCATGAAGCCGGAGGACTGACTGGTCGACTACTCCACGACCGTCAGCATAGCAAACGGCAACAAGCGTGTTGCTATGAAGTACATCCCGCTCATGCTTAAGGGCACAGCCCGGACGTGGCTTAACATCCTAAAGCCCTGCAGCATCAACAGCTGGGTTGATTTCACTGAAGCCTTCATCCACAACTTCACCAGCACGTACAAGCGGCCTCCTAAGCCCCGACAGCTCTCCTTGTGCGTCCAAGGGTCCAGCGAATCGACCCGTGACTACCTTACGCGCTGGGCCGAGCTGCGCACCTCCTGCGAGGGCGTGCACGAGGTGCAGGCTATCGAATACTTCACCGCCGGGTGCCGAGAAAGCACCCTCCTCAAGCACCGACTTCTCTGCGACGAGCCTGCGACTCTCGGCGAACTACTGATCATCGCTGACAAGCACGCCACGGCCGACTCCTTCATGAAGGCGGAGATCCTAGTTGATGCATCCGGCAAGGTGGCCCCTCAGGCTCCTCGGACTCCGGCTGGTGACACCAGTCAGCGACCGCAACCAAGAGACAACAAGCGCAAGGCCATGCAGTCGGCTTCTACCAGCCGGTAGGTGGCGACAGTCGAAGACCAGCAGCCGGAGGGGCAGCCTCCACCCAAGCGTCATAAGGGCGGCAAGCCCAACTGGTTGCCCGCCTTCTCGTACGAGCAGACCCTTGATGCGCCCTGCGAGTTTCATAGTGGCGCGAAGCCGTCCAACCACACCACTCGGAAGTGCCATTGGCTCACCAGAATCGCCAAGGGAGATGGACTCCTGCCTCCTCCGCCTGCCAGCCCGCCGCCTCCTCCACCCCAGCAGCCGGCGGTTCGGCCATTCGGTGCCATATAGGATGAGTATCCAGAGGAGCACGAAGCTTACGTTGTCTTCACCAGTGTGGCCGATGACAGACGCAGCGGACGGCTGCAACAACAAGAAGTACAAGCAGTGGCCTCAGATACTCCAGAGTTCATGCATTTGTCTGAAAAGCCCATCAGTTGGAGCAGGGCCGACCACCCGGAGGTGATGCCCTCCCCTGGTTCCTACGCCCTGGTCCTAGATGCTACCTTTGCAACCGAGAGGCGGGCAGCTCGTTTCTCTAGAGTCCTGATAGATGGCGGCAGCAGCATCAATATCCAGTACCGTGACACGATGGAGAAGTTGGGAATCTAGTAGAAGCAACTTCACCCCAGTCGGACTGTATTCCATGGCATAGTCCCTGGCCTTTCCTTCTCACCAATCAGCAAGACCCAGATTGATGTTCTCTTTGGAGACAAGAATCATTTCCGTCGAGAGCCAGTTTGGTTTAAGGTGGTGGACCTTGAGAGCCCCTACCATGCGCTACTTGGCCGGCCTGCTCTGGCCAAGTTCATGGTGGTCCCCCACTATGCTTACCTCAAGATGAAGATGCCGAGTACCAAGGGAATCCTGACCATAGTCGGAGACTACAAGAAGTCATCCACCTGAACTGCAGATAGCAGCCGGCTGGCTGAGTCCCTTGTGATTGCAGCTGAGAAGCGGCTTCTTGATCGGGTTATGGCGATGGCAGGCAAGAAGCCGGAGATGTCACCCATCCCCATGGAGTCCGAAGTTGAGGGCTCGTTCAAGCCGGCGAAGGAAACAAAGAAGATACCCTTGGACCCAGAGCACCCGAAGAGGCACGCTGTCATAGGTGCAAACCTCGACGGCAAATAGGAAAGCGAGCTCGTCGATTTCCTCCGTGAGAATCGGGATATCTTTGCATGGTCTCCGAAAGACATGTCGGGTGTTCCGACGGATTTCGCCGAGAACAAGTTACATGTCTGACCTGACGCCAAGCCGGTCAGGCAGCCCTTGCGCCACCTATCGGAAGAGAAGAGAAGAGTTGTCGGAGAAGAGATAACCCGGCTTCTAGCAGCCAGCTTCATCATGGAAGTATTCTTTCCAGAATGGTTGGCCAACCCAGTTCTTGTGCTGAAGAAGAATAAGCAGTGGCGCATGTGTATTGATTATACCAGCCTCAACAAAGTTTGCCCCAAAGACCCCTTTGCCTTGCCAAGAATTGATCAAGTAATAGACTCCACAGCCGGATGCGAGCTGCTGAGTTTTCTGGACACGTACTCAGGATACCATCAGATCAAGCTGAACCCGGCCGACAGGCTGAAGGCCGCCTTCATCACGCCATTCGGAGCCTTCTGCTACCTGACCATGACATTCGGCTTGCGAAATGCCGGCGCCACGTTTCAGTGTTGCATGCAGAAGTGTCTCCTCAAGCAACTCGGCAGAAACGCCCATGTTTACGTGGATGATGTGGTGGTGAAGACGGAAAAGCATGGCATGCTGTTGGAAGACCTCAAGGAGACATTTGAGAACCTGCGCCAATTTCAGATCATGCTCAACCCGATGAAATGCGTCTTCGGAGTACCAGCCAGCCAGCTTCTTGGCTTCCTGGTCTCGGAGCGCGGCATAGAGTGCAACCCTGTGAAGATCAGGGCCATTGAGAAGATGGAGGTGCCCACCCGACTGCTGGACGTGAAGAAGTTCGTCGGCTGCCTGGCATCAATCAGCTGTTTCCTCAGTCCGCTGGGCGAGAAGGCTCTTCCCCTGTACCAGCTCATGAAGAAGACCATTTTTTTTAATGGAACGACAAGACGGACGAAGCTTTTCTCCAGCTCAAGAAGATGTTGACCACCCCGCCTATCCTGGCGGCTCTGACTGATAAAGAGCCCATGCTCCTCTACATCGCCGCCACCAGTCGGGTGGTCAGCACAGTCATAATGGTGGAATGCAAGGAGGAGGGCAGAGCATTGCCGGTCCAGAGGCCGCTATATTACCTGAGCGAGGTGTTGTCCGCCTCCAAGCAAAACTACCCCCACTATCAGAAGATGTGCTATGGTGTGCACTTTGCCGCCAAGAAGCTGAAGCCTTACTTTCAAGAGCACCCAATTACTGTTGTCTACACTGCTCCGCTTGCTGAGGTCATTGCAAGCCGAGATGCCTCAGGCCGAGTGGCCAAATGGGCCATTGATCTGCCCCCCTACACCATCTACTACCAGACTCGCACCGCCATCAAGTCACAAGCACTGGCCGACTTCCTCGTCGACTGGGCCGAGACCCAGTACTTGCCACCAGCGCCAGACTCTACCCATTGGCGGATGCACTTTGATGGTTCAAAGATGCGCACCGGTCTAGGAGCCGGCATCGTCCTCACCTCTCCCAAAGGCGACAAGCTAAGATATGTGCTACAAATCCACTTTGCCGCCTCCAATAACGTAGCTGAATACGAGGCACTCATACACGGGCTCCGGCTTGCCAAGGAACTCAGCATCCGCCAGATCCTGTGCTATGGTGACTCTGACTTGGTGATCCAGCAGTCGTCAGGCGACTGGGATGCCAAGGATGCAAATATGGCAAGCTACCGCTTCCTCGTACAGCAACTCAATGGATATTTTGACGGGAACGAGTTCCTCCATGTGCCAAGAAATGACAACGAGCAAGCAGATGCCCTAGCGCGGATCGGCTCCAGCCGGCGTCGCCCTCCAGCGCCTCCTCAAGCCATCTGTCAAGCCGTCACCAGAGTCCGACTCCATCTTTGTGCCGGCCCCTCATGAAGTAGTCGGATCCAACTTGAGGGCCCCAAAAGCCGGCGCGGGGACTTCGGCAGGCGGCCCGGGGACTGCAGCCGTCGCACCCGGCCCGGGGACTTCAGAACCCGGCCCGAGGACTGCAGCAGTCGGCCCGGGGACTTCTTCAGCTCAACAGGCGGCAGCCAACTCCAACCCGCCGCCTCCCGGCCCAACCGCCCTTGTACAAGTTGCAGTCGTGGCAGTCGAAGAAATAGCAGCACCTTCATGGTCTCCACCCATCCTCAATTTTCTGGTGAGCAAAGAGCTGCCGACTGACGAGATCCTAGCCCGACAAGTGCAACGGCGAGCAGCAGCATACACCATAGTCAACAAAGTACTGGTACGTCACAGTGTCACTGGTGTCTACCAGCGCTGCGTGGAGCCGGACCAGGGTCAAGCAATCCTCAAAGATATCCACCAGGGCGAATGTGGTCACCACACGGCTTCAAGATCAGTTATTGCCAAAGCTTTCCGCCATGGTTTCTTCTGGCCGACTGCTCTAGAAGACGCCAAAGAGTTGGTCCAGAAATGCAAAGGGTGCCAGAAGTTTCGTTCCAAGCCGCACTTACCGGCTTCTGCACTCAAGACCATTCCCATCGCCTGGCCCTTTACTGTTTGAGGGCTAGATATGGTGGGGCCATTCAAGACGGCTCGTGGTGGCATGACTCATTTACTTGTCGATGTGGACAAATTCACCAAGTGGATAGAAGCAAAGCCAATCAAGAAGCTGAATGGGCCGACTGCCGTCACTTTCATCGCCGACATCACCACTCGGTACGGCATACCACACAGCATCATCACCGACAACAGCACAAACTTTGCCAAAGGAGCCTTGGCTCATTTCTGCGCGACGCAGGGCATCCGACTGGACTTAGCGTCCGTTTCCCATCCGCGGTCAAATGGCCAAGTGGAGCGAGCAAACGGCCTCATTCTGTCCGGCATCAAGCCCCGACTGGTTGAGCCTCTAGAGCGTTCGGCCGGCTGCTGGCTCGATGAGCTGCCGGCCGTCCTCTGGAGCTTGCGCACAACTCCGAACAAATTGACCGGCTTCACTCCCTTCTTCCTCATCTACGGCATTGAAGCCGTCATCCCGACGGACATAGAGTTCCACTCCCCATGAGTCACCATGTACACCGAGGTGGACACCAAAGAGGCACGAGAAGACAGCGTCGATCTTCTGGAAGAGGGCCGGCTGTTGGCACTCAGCCGGTCCACCATCTACCAGTAGAGTCTGCGCCGATACTACAACCGCAAGGTGAAGCCAAGATCCTTCCAAGAGGGAGACCTTGTGCTCCGGCTGATCCAGCGAACAGCCGGCCAGCACAAGCTCCCGGCACCTTGGGAAGGCCCTTTATCATCAGCAAAGTGTTGGGCAACGGTTCCTACTACCTGATCGATGCTCAGAAGCCCAGAGCACGCAAAAGAGATGACTCAGGCAAGGAGACGGAGAGGCCATGGAACGCAAACCTCCTCCGAAGATTTTACAGTTAAAAGCAGTATGTATCATGCTACCTTTTGTATTAAGTACAAAGACTCCGGGTTCCCCGAGAAGATCTCGGGGACTTACAGTTAAAAGCAGTAAGTGTTATGCCTACAAGTGTGTTGTTCTATTATTCCGCCTAGCACCGGGTTCGACCAGTCGGCCCGGAGGCTCGCCGCCTTCTGCTATATGACGTCTCCTGCAGTCGGACAAGTAGTGCGTTGGCACCAAAAAACTTCCCTTGTCAGAAGCCGCAGCTCGCAGAGCGACTATATGGCGGGCAGGGGTTGCAAAACAATGCCCACATGAAAAATGGCTAAGGAAAATATGCATATAGCTGGGGTCGGCATCCCACATTTTCGAACGGCTGCTGCCGGCCGGTTTCTGCTTACCTTGCCGACACTCCAAACGCTAAGTACTTTCCCTCCCACAAATAGCTAAGTACTCAACCCAGCCGCAGTCTGCAGAGCAGCTGTTTGGCTGGCAAGAGGATAGCCAAGGGAGGGCGGCAAAGGAAAAAAGCAAGGAGCAGAAAGCAAGGAAAGTCAGAAGCCCGCAAAACAAAGCATGAATTGCGACAAAAATATTTACATAGATAAAGGCCCATTGGCCAGCATTCAACAAAGTTTGATATACACCCCGCGAGTGGAATTGTGCAAATTTAGTCAAAGTTTTTCCAGACTAGTGAGCAGAAAAAGAAAAGATAACACCCTAAGGGGCGGCAGAAGGTTCCGGCTGGACGGTGGAGTTGGCGGTGCCGGTTGGTGCAGCAGAGGGATCCGGCTGGATGGCAGGGTCGGTGGCACCAGTTGGGGCAGTGGACGGCTGGACGGCAGAGTTGGTGGTGTCAGTCGGTGGAATGGGCGGCTGGTCGGTCTCCGCCTGGCCGCCTCCAGCAGCAGTCGGCGCATTTGAGTGCGGGTTGTTGCTCGAGGCCCGATCAGGTTGAGGCTGGCCATCTGCTCTAACCTCTAGCGCGTCCTCCTCGCTTTCCTCCTCCTCCTCCCCTTCATTGCTGGAGTCGATCACCTTAGCGGAGTCCTCGCTGTCTGCCGGGTTCAGCCCGAGCCACTCCAGTGGCGCTTCGGCGCCCTCTTCAACCACCTCCGGGATGAAGATGCTTGTGTTGATGTAGTCGGCGATCGCCGCCGCCCTATTGACGAGGTCGCCTTCCACCGCCACCAGCTCCTCCTGCGCCTCCAGTCGAAACATGGTCAGCTGGGCTAGATCTAGCCCAGGGTAGCACGCCTTAACAAACTCCAGGGCTCGGCGCACTCCAGCCCGGGCCACGGAGCCCTTCCAGGCCTCCAGGCGGCCGGCCGCCACCTCCAGCCAGTCGACAGTCCGACTGGGAGTGCGTGGAGCCTACATGCCTGGCCAGAGGGCGGAGATCGCCTGGGCCCTGACGTGCTGAAGACGGCACAACATCTGATGGGCCGGCCAAAGGCGGGCCTGGATGCTGAGGAGCTGCTCGCTGAGGGTCCGGGGGGCATCGGCGGCAATCTGCACGCCTTCTGCCCTCCGCTCCTAGCGTTGGGCTTCAATGGCCTGGTTCGCGGCGACGGAGTGGCCTGGGAAGAAATCTATTTGAATGAAGGGCAAGAAAGCCAAAGGTCAGAAGCTAGCAGTCGGCTTGAATAAGGGCCGACGACTCAAAGTAAGAAAGAAAAAAAAGAAGAGGCTTACCGTCGACCAAGTCCTCAATGCTGCTCAAGCAGGTAGTCAGTTGCGCCTCCTTGTCGGCCCAGGCGGAGCGCTCTGTCGGTGTTCTGGGAATGGGGGTCCCCAGACTTGCCTGCCTGCGGCCTGCGGCGTGGCTCAAAGGAGGGCCCAGCACGGCCCATCTTCATCAACAACGAGCGCAAGACCCTCGCGAGGGGCCAAGCCTCGCGGGGCGTACAACAAGGAGCTTCCTCAGGCACGACCTCATCAAGCTGGCTCGCGAGGAGGCGGAGAGATCAAGGCGGGGTACCTCACGAGGTACCCATGATGCAAGCCATGACGACCAAGGGCTCCAGGCAGGCGCCAGCCCGCGCAGTGTCCTCCTTTCCTCTTTGGTGCAAAGGGAGCAAGCGCAGGGGAGAGCATCAGGCAAAGGCATCCATTTCGGTGCAACAAGACCAAGACCAGCCCAACGGCGGGAAGGAAGTCATTGTGGAGCCCAAGCAAGCGTCACCACCAGAGCCTTTGGCAGGCGAGGACCAACTTTAGTCAGGATAAGTGTACCAGATGTTCCCCTTCAAAATGGCCAATTGTTGGCGCCCTTCCCGCTCAATATTTGGGAAGAGGACCAGTGCCTTTGCCTATAAATAGGACTAGCCACCCACAGGGTAGGGGCATCGAGAGACTGGTCTAGAATCCCGAGAGAGAGAGAGAGAAGGGCTACTGAACTCCTCCTAGCAGTTCATCGCCCAGCCAAGAACAGACCCTCGCGAGGCTGTTCTTCCTTGTATTGTTCATCACCACCAAGAGGCAATCCACCACACCACAAACTAGAGTAGGGTATTACACCACAATGGTGGCCCGAACTAGTATAAACCTTGTGTCTCTTGTGCTGTTCTTCTCATAGCTTAGATCCTAGCGAGGCGGCGGGGTGCAGGTAGGTAGAAGGTGAGATCTCCGCGCGCATCCCAGTGTTCGAACCTCAAGGGTCTGCCGGAACCCGAAATCCGACATTTGGCGCGCCAGGTTGGGGGTGCGCCGGAGTTTTCCCTTCCGCCACCACCGCGACCTGCCTTGTGATGAGCAGCGCGCCGCCCACTCCGGCCGCCAGCGCCAGCACGGGGGCTAGGGGGCTCCGAGCCCTAGCCCCGGCCTTGCAGCGAATGCGGTGGCCGGACAAGTTCAAGCCAACAATGCCGCCGCGCTACAACGGCGCGACCGATCCACTGGCCTTCCTGCTGGCATACGAGGAGGCCGTCCTCGAAGCTGGACGTGACGACAAGGCCATGGCCAACTGGCTCCCCATGGCCCTCACCGGCGCTCCGCACGCATGGCTGCCCCACCTGCCGGCAGCCTCCGTGGCCTCTTGGGAAGAGCAGTGTGACCTCTTCCTCGCCCACCACGCTGCACCGGCGCCCCCGGTCGTCGCGGCCCTCCTGGGCGGCTCGCAGGCGCCGCCTACAAGTCACCACGTCAAGCCGTTCGTCCGCCGGGTCAGCACCGCCTCCACGTGGCAGGGGGCTCTCCCGGACCGGTCGGCGCCAAAGGCCGGTCTGACCTTCGGCTCGGAGGACCACCCCTCCAACTCAGCCTACTCGGGTGCGCTCCCCATGCTGTGCACCCCCACCATCTGCCAGGTGGCCGTCACCAGGACTCTCACCGACGGCAGCGCGGGCCTCAGCGTGCTCTCGGTCGAGGCCTTCAACCTCCTCTGCATACCCCAGGAGCGGCTGCAACCCAGCCAGCCCTTCTCGGGCGTCGGGGGCGGGTCATCCGGCTCCTTGGGGTAGATCCGGCTCCCGGTAACTTTTGGCACCTACGACAACTTCCGCACGGAGCTGGTCGATTTCGACATCGCCCCCATCGGCCTCCCCTACAACGCCATCCTCGGCTATCCAGCACTGGCCCAATTCATGGCCGCGACTCACCCGGCGTACAACCTCATGAAGATGCCGGGGAGCAACGGTGTCCTCACCGTGTCCGGGGACACCGGAGATGCGCTGCGAGTACTCAAGCTCGCCTTCAAGTCGGCGGTGGCAGCACGGCCCGCCGACGCAGAAACCCCCAAGCCCAAGGGGGCTGCGCCAACCAAGAAGAAGCAGTTGTTCACCCAAGACAAGGCAGAGACCAAGCAGATACCTGTCGACGAGGATGGGTCCACTGACGCCACTTTCACCATAGGCGCCAACCTCGAGCCCGAGCAGGAGGAAGCCCTGGTCAGGTTCCTGCACGCAAACAAGAAGGTATTCGCTTGGGAGCCTGATCAGTTGGCGGGGATCCCTAGGGGCGTAATCGAGCATCACCTCAACGCGTGCCCCAACGTGCGCCCCGTGAAGCAAAAAGCGAGGCGGCAGTCCACCGAAAAGCAGGCCTTCATCGTCCAGGAGACCCGCAAGCTAGAAGCCGCTGGGGTCATTCGCGAGGTCCAATATCCAGATTGGTTGGCCAACCCAGTTGTTGTGCCAAAGAAGGGAGGGAAGGAGCGCATGTGTGTCGACTTCACCAACCTCAACAAAGCGTGCCCGCAAGATCCGTTCCCGCTCCCTCGCATCGATCAGATCATCGATTCCACCGCTGAGCGCGACCTGTTATGCTTCTTGGATGCCTTCTCCGGGTATCATCAGATCAAGATGGCGGTGGAAGACATGGAGAAGACGGCCTTCCTGACCCCGTGTGGGGTGTACTGCTATACCTGCATGCCGTTCAGACTGCACAACGCGGGCGTAACCTTTCAGCGGCTCATGCACATCACCATGGGCTCGCAGCTCGGGAACAATGTGGAAGCTTATGTCGACGACATTGTGGTGAAGTCTCGCGAGGCCAAGACCCTAATACAAGACCTGGAGGAAACCTTCACGAACCTCAACACGGTGAACCTGCGGCTCAACCCGGAGAAGTGTGTGTTTGGAGTCCCCTCGGGCAAGCTCTTGGGCTTCCTCGTATCCCACCGAGGCATCGAGGCCAACCCGGAAAAGGTCAAGGCGGTCGAGGACATGAGCCCTCCAAAGACCCTCAGAGAAATGCAGAAGCTCACTGGGAACGTGACTGCGCTAGGGCGCTTCATCTCTAAGTTGGGGGAGCGAGCGCTGCCTTTCTTCCAGATGATGAAGAAAAAGGGTCCCTTTGAATGGACTGAAGAGGCCGACAAGGCGTTCCAAGATCTCAAGAGATACCTAACCAGCCCTCCGATGATGGTGGCTCCACGCCCTCAAGAGCCCCTGGTGCTCTACCTCGCCGCCACTCCCTACTCCGCCAGCGCAGCTCTGGTGGCAGTTAGGGAGGAGCGCCAGACCAAAGCCGCGGCAGCTACCCGGGTCAAGGCAAAGCAGGATCAAGGAGGACTCGCAGAAACCACTACCGCGGCTGAGGAGGATCAGCCGCCACAGGGGAGCGTACTGGGAACGAAAGAGGCCCCTCCCCCAGACGACCAGCTTCCGGAGGCTCCATCGCCTCAGGAGACGCCACGGCCTCTGGAGGGCGCCATCGGCACCGGCGCTCCAAACCTCGTTGAGCACCCAGTTTACTTCATCAGCACGGTGTTGCGGGATGCGAGGGCACGGTACCCCATGCCTCAGAAGCTCCTCCTCACGCTACTAGTGGCCTCGCGCAAGTTGCGACACTATTTTCAGGGTCACCCCATCAAGGTCGTCTCAGCATACCCCTTGGAAAGGGTGCTCAGGAGCCCTAACTCAGCCGGAAGGGTCGCTGAGTGGAACATTGAGCTGCAGGCGTTTCAGCTCGAATTCAGCACGACCAGAGTCATCAAGGGGGCTGCATTAGCAGATTTCGTGGCAGAATGGACGGAAGCAGCAGGCCTCACGGCCGACGAGCATCGATCCCTCTCTCCGGGAAGCGAGGCGCCAGAGGGCTGGTTCATGTACTTCGACGGTGCGTTCTCCAGGCATGGCGCTGGGGCTGGAGCGGTGCTCATATCTCCCACTCAAGACAAGCTCTACTACGCCGTGCAGCTCTGTTTCCAGCAAGGTGAAAAGGTCTCCAACAACATAGCGGAGTATGAAGGAATGATAGAGGGCTTGAAGGCCGCAGCTGCCCTAGGGGTGAAACGCCTTACTATCAAGGGCGATTCGTAGCTCCTCGTCAATTTCTCCAACAAGGTATACGAGCCAAAAGATGAGCACATGGAAGCCTACCTTGCGGAGGTCCGCAGGATGGAGAAGCAGTTCTGGGGGTTGGAGCTACAGCATGTAGCCCACGGCACCAATCAAGAGGCCGACGACATCGCCAAACGAGCCTCCAGGCGGTTACCTTAGGAGCTTGGCGTCTTCGAGGAATGGCACTTCAAGCCCTCGGCCATGCCATCATTATCAAGCATGGCGCAGCCTCGGGAGGAGCTCCCCCAGCCATCTTCCTCGGGAGCCCCGGTCTGTGGCCCGGCCTCATGAGCACGCCTGCTCCTGACGATGGAGCCTCAGGAGGGAGTGCTGGATTACAGAGCTCCGGAGCTACTTAACACAAGGGACCCTGCCGGAGAAGGAGGAGGAAGCGGAGCGTGTGGCGCGGCAAGCCACAGCGTACTGTATCAGGGATGGAGAACTCTACCGAAAGCGACCAAATGATGTGTCCCTACGCTGCATATCCAGGGAGCAAGGGAAAGAGCTGCTGGCGGATATACACGATGGAGACTGTGGGCACCACTCGTCATCACGGACCCTCGTGGGCAAGGCATTCCACAGCGGCTTCTATTGGCCTACTGCGCTCAATGACGCTGTCGAACTAGTGAAGGCTTGCGAAGCCTGCCAATTCCATGCCAAGCAGATCCATCAGTCGGTGGGAGGTTTGCAAACTATACCCCTCTCGTGGCCATTTGTAGTCTGGGGGCTGGATATCCTTGGCCCGTTCCCTCAGGCACCGGGGGACTATCGCTACCTCTACGTCGCCGTGGACAAGTTCACCAAGTGGGCCGAAGTGGAAGCCGTTAGCACCATCCCTGTGGGTTCAGCGGTCAAGTTCATCAAGGGCATGGTGAGTCGGTTCGGGGTGCCAAACCGCATCATCACCGACAACAGTTCGCAGTTCACCAGTAACCTCTTCAAAACATACTGTGCTAACCTTGGAACACAGATATGCTACGCTTCGGTGGCGCACCCCCGAAGCAACGGCCAGGCCGAGCGGGCCAACGCGGAGGTCCTGAGGGGCCTCAAGACCAGAACATTCAAGAAGAAGCTGGAAGCCTGCTGCAAAGGTTGGTACGATGAGCTTCAGTCCGTGTTGTGGTCCATCCGCACGACCGCAACCAAGCCGACTGGAGAGACCCCGTTCTTCCTGGTCTATGGAGCCGAAGCGGTCCTCCCTCACGAGGTCAGACGTTGTTCCGCACGGGTCCTGGCGTTCGACGAGGTGCAGCAGGACGCCATGCGAGGGGTGGACCTCGTGCTGGGGGAGGAGCGTCGCCGAGAAGCCGCGTTGCGAGCGGCGAGATACCAACAAGAACTGCGGCGATACCACTGCCACAACATCCGCCCCAGAACTCTTGAGGTAGGGGACCTCGTGCTCAGGCGGGTTCTCTCCAGGAAGGGACTGCGTGTGGGAGGGCCCGTTCAAGGTTGTTCATGTTTCTAGGCCCGGCTCCGCGCGCTTGGAGACTCAGGAGGGGGTGCCAGTCCAGAATGCGTGGAACATCCAGCACCTCCGGAGGTTTTACCCCTAAAAAGGCCCAGAGCCTGTGAAGAAGGCGAATGCCTGTGAAGATTATCTTTTTGGAAAAGGCCCAGAGCCTGTGAACAAGGCGAATGCCTGTGAAGATTATCTTTTTGGAAAAGGCCCAGAGCCTGTGAAGAAGGCGAATGCCTATGAAGATTATCTTTTTGGAAAAGGCCCAGAGCCTATGAAGAAGGCGAATGCCTGTGAAGATTATCTTTTTGGAAAAGGCCCAGAGCCAGTGAAGAAGGCAAGTGCCTGTGAAGCTGTCGCTTTTTGGAAAAGGCCCAGAGTCTGTGAAGAGGGCCAATGCCCGTGAAGCTTGCTTCCCCGAAGAAAGGCCCGGAGCCTGTGAAGAAGGCCAATGCCTGTGAAGCTCGCCGCCCGTGACACTCTCACATAATAATGACTTGGGGCTGTACACGCCCCGGAGTCTCAGGAGCGCCGGCCTCAGGCCCTGGGGCTCCCTCCCACGCCCAGTGGCAGCACTTAGCTCCGCGCTGGTGAGAAGACGTCGAAGACTAGATTAGGTGCCGGACGCGGCTTTTTCATTTGCTTTCTGCAGTTGGCTTGTTCATTCTCATTTGAAGTTTTATTGAAGCTATTGCCGCCTTTGACTTGTGGCTCTTTGACTTTTCGCTCTCCTACCTCGATTTCTCTCGTGCAAGGTCTCACGAGGGAGCAGCCTAAACTCCCTCGCGAGTGTTTTCTGCCCTTATCGTTCAAGGTTTCCCAACCTGGGTCCACTACAGGAGCACCCCTCCAGTCCATGCCTCACGGGCACCATGACATGAACACAGCACCTGGGTCGGTCGCCCCCCACGGCTGAGTCTAGGAACTACCTACGCGCAGGCGTGCGGACCGAAGGCACAATACCGGAATAGCAGAAACAATATGATGATTAACAGCAAAAGTCCAAGCACACCCTCATGGGTCCCCACATTACTGTCCTTTTACGCAGGAAAAAGAAAAAGGAAGGACAAATCAGGCGTGGCTCGCCCGACACCAGCCCGCAGGGAAGACTCGGGCCGCCTCCGGAGCTCAGGCGGACTCCCTCTCGCGCTTCACCGAGGCGCGACGACGGGGTGGAGGCTGATCGCGGCCGTTGCTGGAAGAGCCACCGCCCGAAGAAGAGCCGGTGAAGCTCGAGGAACCCTGAGCGCCGCCAACCACGCGTGCACTACCCTATCCATCATCGCCGGGGCTGGGTCCCCGGCCGCGGTCGTCGTCCTCAGGGCAGCACCCTGCGCGGTGACCATCTTCCCCGAACACCCTCACGTAAAGGGTGGCATCACCGTCGAACCTGAAGTGCAGGGTGCACTGACGGCTCAGGCCATGCGCGCGGGCGAACGTCTGCCAGCCGCGGGTCAAGGCCAGGCTCCCAGCTGCGGAGACCTCCAGCGAAGCCCACGAGGCCCGGCTGCAGCAGTCGTCTGCCTGGAGCCAGAGGCCGCCCGGGGCTCCAGCCTGGAGCTCACCTAGGAGGAAGCGAGGAAGCTGTAACCGGGAGCTGGTCGGCTCCGCCGACCACACAACGAACTCCGGCAGCACCTCCGCAGTGCGAAAGCGCGGCCTATGGGGTCGCACGATCAAAGCACGCCCCCCGGCCGCGGCCAGCCGCCCGTCACCATGCAGGAAATCACCTCCACGACCGCGAGGAGTCGCCGTGGGGGCCACAGGGTGTTTGCGAGGGCGGCCTCGACCGCGCTTGGGCGGGTGAGAGACTGGCTCAACCTGGCGGGCCTTTCCCTTCTCTGCGTCCGAGAACTTCCTTGACGGAGCCATGAGGAAGAAGGGGAATCAAGAAGAGATGGATTGGAAGGGCACGCGCCGTTTCGTACTTATAGCCAACGGAGGCCAACCGCCGGCCTCCACGATCGCAGGTAATTATGACCCGCTTTGCATGCAGGGACTTGTCAATTCGTGCGGTTGCCGAGGCGTCGTGGGTAAGTGGAGGCGCCCACGTCCAATCAACCGCCACGCGGCGCCCAAGGCCGTAGGCTGTTAGGGCCCACGGCGCTTCGCACTTGCCCTTTCGCCTCTCCGCGCGGCCAAGTCTGGGCGTGCCTTGGGCCCGGGGGCTACTGTCGGTGTTCTGGGAACGGGGGTCCCCAGACTTGCCTGCCTGCGGCCTGCGGCGTGGCTCAAAGGGGGGCCCAGCATGGCCCATCTTCATCAACAACGAGCTCAAGACCCTCGCGAGGGGCCAAGCCTCATGGGGCGTACGACAAGGAGCTTCCTCAGGCACGGCCTCATCAAGCTGGCTCGCGAGGAGGCGGAGAGATCAAGGCGGGGTACCTCACGAGGTGCCCATGACGCAAGCCATGACGACCAAGGGCGCCAAGCAGGCGCCAGCCCGCGCAGTGTCCTCCTTTCCTCTTTGGTGCAAAGGGAGCAAGCGCAGGGGAGAGCATCAGGCAAAGGCATCCGTTTCGGTGCAACAAGACCAAGACCAGCCCAACGGCGGGAAGGAAGTCATTGTGGAGCCCAAGCAGGCGTCACCACCAGAGCCTTTGGCAGGCGAGGACCAACTTTAGTCAGGATAAGTGTACCAGATGCTCCCCTTCAAAATGGCCAATTGTTGGCGCCCTTCCCGCTCAATATTTGGGAAGAGGCCCAGGGCCTTTGCCTATAAATAGGACTAGCCACCCACAGGGTAGGGGCATCGAGAGACTGGTCTAGAATCCCGAGAGAGAGAGAAGGGCTACTGAACTCCTCCTAGCAGTTCATCGTCCAGCCAAGAACAGACCCTCGTGAGGCTGTTCTTCCTTGTATTGTTCATCACCATCAGCCCAAGAGGCAATCCACCACACCACAAACTAGAGTAGGGTATTACACCACAATGGTGGCCCGAACTAGTATAAACCTTGTATCTCTTGTGTTGTTCTTCCTGTAGTTTAGATCCTAGCGAGGCGGCGGGGTGCAGGTAGGTAGAAGGCGAGATCTCCGCGCGCATTCCAGTGTTCGAACCTCAAGGGTCTGCCGGAACCCAAAATCCGACACACTCGATTTCAAACTCAGCGAGGAGGTCGGTCTCTTTTCTTCGCCTCCTTCTGAGCCGTCTTGAGATGCTCCGTCTACTCCGCCAGCTGCCTGACCAGTCGGTCACGCTCCTCGGCCAGCTTGCTGCACTCCGCCTCCTTACCGTGCAATGCAGTGTTGGCTTCGCCCAGCTGCTGCTGCAAGACAGCGTTGGCCTCTACAAAGAGGGAGGAAGAAAGAACGTCCATCAATCAATAGAGAAGGGATGCGGTTGCCGGGGAGATCCGGCCCGACTGCTCAGCAGTCGACCCAAATCTCGGGGACTACAGCCCGTGGGCGAGCCAGCGTGCCCCCGCGAAGAAAGGAAGACAAAACTTACTCCGGCTCTTGGACAAGTTGGCAGTCTGCTTCTCCAGCTCCCGGACTCCGGAGTTGAAGGTGGTCGCGTGAAGATTGTGGTAATCCTGCAATAAGGATGTTAGAAGAAGTTAGCGTTCGACGCTTGCAAGTTAAAGTTCCGGACCGCCTGCTCAGCAGTCGGCCCGAAACTTGGGGACTACACCCAGTGGGTGCGCTGGTGCACCCCCACCAAGAAAGAAGAAGATCAAAAACCAAAGAAGAGAGAAGCTTACTCGGATGGCTGCTCGTGAGGTCAGAAATGCCTCGTTGCACCGCTTGAGGGCGTCGGCTTCGGCCCGGAGCTTGGCCTGGACATCGAGGGCCGCCTGGTTCAAGGCTGTCGTCCCTCCTCCGCGCACCCAGCCAGTGGGTGCGGCGCTGGTCGCCTCAGTGTCCGGGACCGATGAGCTCGCGGCATCGGCCTCCAGTGGTCGCGGCGCCGAGAACGCCTTCGCAAGACGACGGCGTCCGGGTGTGTGGGCCTCAGGAGTTGGGCCCGTTACCACCTCGTTCCCGGCCGATGGCACCGGCGAGGCGGCCGACTGCTGGTCTTGCGCTCCACCGGTCAGCGGTGGCGGAGGCACGATGATGTCCGGCATGGCGATGTCGCCGCCTTCCCTCTCCATGACCGGATGCTCATTGCCGGCTCCCCGGTCATCGCCACGAACTCTGGCAGAGGGGGCGCGGAGTTCAGGGGAGCCACAACCAGCGGCTCCTGGCAGCGCACGGCCTCCGCAAGCCGCTCCTTCGCCGTGGCATCCGCCTGCGCCAGCTTCCTCGCCGCGGATGCCACCGCCTTCTCAGCCTCCGCCTTCTCCAGGCGGGGGGCTTCCTGCTCCTCGCGCACCTCCCACACGTTTCGCTCCTGCGCCGACCTGATGGATTCGCCGGGTGGTGGTGGAGGTCTCCGCTGACCTGATGACCGAGGCGGCGGCCGACTTTTCAAGGGTGAGCGGGGCCCTGAGATAAGAGGGCAAGATAAAGAAGTTTATAGGCCAGATCAGCAAGAAGAGGGAAGCGTAAGAGAAATACTTACGCTGACACCATGATCGGCACCTTAGGTTGCCTCTAGTACTTGGCCACCTTCACCGTGGCCTCCTTCCGCCTGGTCGTCGCGGCCGGGTTCTTGGGTTTCTTTGGCGCGCTGCCGAACAGGGCGGCGCCCTGTTTCCACTTGCGCTTGCCGCCTCGAGCAGACGGACCGGCGGAGCGGCCTGCGCTGGTGTTAGCAGTGCTCCAGGCTGGGCGCGGCTCGTCTTCGGCGTCGTCATCATCGGGCCAGGTCACCACGCCGCCTCCTTCTTTGGAGCCGCCTGCTCCGTCGCCGCCTGCTCTGTCGCCGCCGCCTACTGCGTCGTCCTTCAAGGCGGCCGCCCCCAAGTCGAGGTCGTCCTCGTCGCTCACCTCCCGGTCCGAGTGGTAGTCACCACCCGGCCCCACGATGGCGGCCGTCACCGCAAACATATAAATATGCGCTGCAAAGAAGGAATCGCTTCATACCAAGAACAAGACTAAAGCAAGAACTAAAAAAGAAGAAACTAAGAGACTTACGGCAGGCGGCGGGTCGTCGCGGGAGTACGGCCGCTTCCCGAACCGCCAGGCTCCCTCTGACACCTTGAGGTCGGAGATCTCGTTCACCATCCACGCCACCTCGGCAGTCGGCATCTCCTTTGTTCACATCCTGCTCGGGTCGCGATGCCCACTCATCTGACAGATCAGATGAGGACGTCCTTGAAGCGGGAGAACCCGGCGCTCGACGAAGGCGATGACCAGGTCGGACGCCACGAGACCCTCCGACTCCTGAAGCACCCGGAGCCGGTCGATGGCGGCAGCCGCGTCCGCCGACACAGGCTTCGGCTTGTAGCCCCAGTTGGGCCGAAGCCCGACAGGGGGGCTGGCCTCGTAGGCCCGCAGGGTGATGAAGTTGACTGCCGGGTCGACGTTCTCAACGTAGAAGTAAGATTGCTGCCACAGTTTCACTGACTGTGACAGCTTGATGGCCGGGAAGGCGTTCCTCTTCGCCAGTCGGAGCACGGCGACGAAGCCGCCGCACTCGGCCGTCGTCTCCTTGGCGGAGGTGCCCAGTTTTCCGTAGAAGAAAGCCCCCCACACCTCGATGGTGGGGAGGATGCCGAGGTAGCCCTTACACGCCGTGATGAAGGCGGACATGTAGCGACCCGACCTTAGATGGTCAAGTCTCTGTGCTCAGGTGTCATCCCTGGATCAGTAATGCTGACACCACACAGTACTTCGAAGGATTTATAACAGAGTAGCAATCACACACTTATTACATCGTTGTCCAAAAGAGGACTTATTACAATAATCATGGCTTAAGGCCATCTAATAACGATAACAGCGGAAGACTTGGAAGATAAGTGAGTCCATCAACTCCAACGGCATCACTGAGTATAGAACCACGACCTAAAAGCACCTTACTCGTCGTCTGAAAAGTCTGCAACATGAAAGTTGCAGCCCGAAAACGGGTCAGCACATGGAATATGCTGGCAATGTAACACATAGAGAATAATGAATGATAAGCCTATACTACATGCATATTTGGCTGGTGGAAAAAGCTCTATGGTTACAGTGTTTGCATAAAGCCAGTTTTTCCCTACTGCAAAGGAATAAATTTATTTAACTATCATGGTGGTTGTTAAACATTGAGAATGGTTGACAGCATCCTCAATCCCAATTAAAAATACTCATTAACAAACCCATCAATATTAAATTAGAGTAACGTGTTGAGATTCACATAATATTCAAGTACTAGATACTCAAGATGTCCATAACCGGGGACACGGCTAATCATGATTAGTTTGTACACTCTGCAGAGGTTTGCGCACTTTTCCCCACAAGACTCGATCGCCTCCGTTTGGTTTCCCGCACTCCATGGTGTTTGAGAAACGGATGACCGAGACATAGTCTTTTAGAAGCGCTAGCACCTTACGATGGGTAGACCGGTACACCTACATCCCCTACATCTGCTAGTCCACCACTATAAGAGTTCGCACGACTTAGTCAACTATGCCAGAGCCCATAATGGCTTGTGGCTGTACACGTAAGTTACTAGTATGAATTATCTTATGATCCCTTTGAGCCTGGGTGGCGGTCCATAGGAAAATCACACGGTACCCCCGGGATTTCCAAAATAACAGGCAAGTCCTGGTAACTCCAGGTGCCTCAATCCACCCAGATGTGTATTTAAGTTGCCACCTTAGATAAACCATTAATTAACAAACTCACATTTGTCATGGATATTCACTCACCCAATCCATGTCTACTAGCATAGCATGGCATAATAAGCAAACGTAGAAGTAACTCCCAAAGGTTTCATAAGTAAAATAGGTAATAGGTACTACCTCATCTACTTCCCATCCCACAATTTAATTAGATCCTAATCATGCAATGTTTGAGGATTGATCTAATGCATAAAAACTGGGTAGTAGAAAAAAAATGATCAAGTGTTACTTGCCTTGTTGATGATTCGCGAAACCTAGAGATTCGAAGTAACAAGCAGCGCACTCCGGGTGATCTATCGCAGACAAACAACAAGCATACAATAAGTACTCATCTAATGCACAGGTAAAACTCGAATGAAAGATCGAACCAGAAAGTCCAACTTAAGAACCCTGGTTGCAAAAAAATCAAATCGAATAAAGCAACGAAAGTCAAACGGCGAGAGAAAACAACTTGGTTCTAGCAATTTGAAACTAAGTCAAATTTTACAGTAGCAAAACTTGGTTTAAGTTGATTAGTCGGAACGGCGGTTTCGAAACAAAACTCCAGGCGCTTGAATCACCTGATTCTGATAAACGAGCGAGAAGATAAACTAGAAAGAAGATCGGATCTGAAATCGCTATCAAAAAATAGCGGAATAAATCCGATTAGAAAGAAAACGACGAATGGTTAAACGAACGGACGTTCGTTAATCGGGAATAACCGGTGATCACGTTCATTAAGACGAACAGTCTGGCGAATGCTCGCTAAACAACAAAACCGGAAAAACTGACGAGAAAAACAGATCTAGGGTTTCGGGAAGAAAACCGAAACGAAACGAAAAAACCGATCTAGAAAACCGAAACGGTTTACGAGAAAAACCGAACCGAGGGGAAGAAGTGACGCGGCGCGGGGCTAGTACCTCGAAGAGGCGAGGGGCTCCGGCGGCGGCGGCGTTGGGCGGCGGCGGTGGCAAGCGGCGGCGGCGGCGCTGGCTGGTGGCGGCGTGGGTGAGGGGCGGCGACGGCGGCGCTGGCTACTGCTGCTGCTGCGCTGCGGGAGGAGAGGAGAGGTTTTGATTTGATGTTTAGAGGGGGGGGTGCTTGGGTATTTATATTGGGGAGGGGAGGGTTTTGCTTGGAGGTGGGATCAAGGAATAAGAGTAGGAATAGGAATCCTAGAAACAAAAAACGGAATAACGAAACGGGGTCCAAATCCTACTAGGTTTTGCAAAAGAAAAGGAAACAGCGGCGCTGGCTCCCTGGCGCGGCGGCGCTGCGCGCGCGCGCGTGCCGCCTGGCGCGGGCGGCCTGGCGGCTAGCTCGGCCGGCTGGGCCTTTGGCCCAGTCGCATTGCGGCATTTTTTTTAAATCGGTTTCGCGCGCGGAAAAACACAGAAAAGAAAATCGACCGGACTCCAAAAATTACAAAGTAAATTTTCCCCTACTCCTAAAAATGAGTCGAACAAAATGAACTTTCACTCGGGGCCTAAAATGCAATTTTTGAAAATACGCATTTTTCCTAGAGCAAATAAACTCCGAGAAAATCCAAAATTTGATTTATTTATTAAATCTTCATTTTTCCTAATTTTTGGGAAAGTCATATTATTCCCTCTCTTATTTTTGGTATTGGAAAAATATTTGAAGATAAAATAAATAAAATCAAATGATCCTCTTTTCATAATTTGAGAGAACTCAAATACGAAAATTTCTAAATCTCCAACTCTCTCCGTGGGTCCTTGAGTTGCGTGAAATTTCTAGGATCAACAATGCAAGAAAATATGTAATGCATGATGATCTAATGTATAACATTCCAAATTGAAAATTTGGGATGTTACAAACCTACCCCCCTTAAGATGAATCTCGTCCTCGAGATTCGGGTTGGCTAGAAAATAGGTGAGGGTGGTCCTTGAGCAAATCTTCTTCTCTCTCCCAGGTGGCTTCATCCTCAGTGTGGTGGCTCCACTGAACCTTGCAAAACTTGATAACCTTGCTGCGAGTAACTCTGCTGGCATATTCGAGAATCTTGACTGGTTTCTCCTCATATGTTAAATCATCCTTCAGCTGAATTGCCTCCAGTGGTATTGTATCTCTTAGCGGTACCTCTGCCATCTCGGCGTGACATTTCTTCAGCTGAGAAACATGGAATACGTCGTGAACTCCTGACAGTCCCTCAGGTAATTCCAACTTATAAGCGACTTCTCCCATGCGTTGCAAGATCTTATACAGTCCAACGAAACGTGGTGCTAATTTTCCTTTAACTCCAAAACGCTTAACTCCTCGAAGTGGGGATACTCTAAGATAAACTCTGTCTCCAACTTCATATTCTATCGCCTTGTGTTTTGAATCTGCATAGCTCTTCTGTCTGGACTGGGCTACCTTGAGTCTGTCGCGAATCAACTTAACTTTCTGTTCAGACTCCTTAATCAAATTTGGTCCAAACAACTGACGGTCTCCAACCTCGTCCCATGACAACGGTGTCCTGCACCTTCTTCCGTATAAAGCTTCGAAAGGTGCCATCTTCAAGCTGGTTTGATAACTGTTGTTATAAGAAAACTCCGCATACGGCAAGTTATCGTCCCAACTAGATCCATAGTCTAGTGCACAAGCTCTCAGCATATCCTCCAAAATCTGATTGACTCTCTCAGTCTGTCCATCTTTCTGTGGGTGAAAAGCTGTACTGAATTCCAGCCTGGTTCCCAATGTTTCGTGCAACTGATTCCAAAACTTTGAGGTAAATTGGGTTCCTCTATCTGATACGATACTCCTCGGAACTCCGTGCAAACACACAATTCTGGTCATGTATATCTTTGCCAACTTAGCACTGCTCCAAGTCCTCGACGTGAAGCGTCGCAATACACCTCATAGTCCTTGGTCTGATCTGGCAAAATTAACACTGGTGAGGTAACCAATCTTTTCTTCAACTCCTGGAAACTTGCCTCACAATCCTCTGTCCATATGAACTTAGTATCCTTTTTCAGCAACTCCGTCATAGGCTTTGCAATCTTTGAGAAATTCTCAATGAATCTCCGGTAGTATCCAGCGAGTCCAAGAAAACTCCGGATCTCTCCAACGGTCGTTGGTGCTTCCCATTTGGTTACGGTCTCAACCTTTGTGGGGTCAACTGCTATACCTTCTCCAGATATAACATGTCCAAGAAATCCAACTTCCTTTAGCCAAAACTCACATTTGCTGAACTTGGCATATAACTGATGTTCCCTTAGTTTCTCCAAAACCAATCGCAAATGTTCCGTATGTTCCTCTTCATTCTTCGAGTAAACCAAGATATCATCAATGAACACCATGACGAACTTATCCAAAAACTCCATAAACACTTTGTTCATCAGGTTCATGAAATAGGCAGGTGCGTTAGTCAGTCCAAATGACATAACGGTATACTCATACAGTCCATATCTTGTGGTGAACGCTGTCTTAGGTATGTCCTGCTCTCGAATCTTCAACTGATGGTACCCTGATCGCAAATCGATCTTGGAAAACACTTTGGCTCCTTGCAAACGATCAATAGATCATTTATCATTGGTAGTGGGTACTTGTTCTTGATTGTTACTGCATTCAATCCACGGTAATCAACAACCATCATTAACGATCCATCCTTCTTCTCCACTAAAAGTACGGGTGATCCCCAAGGCGAAGAACTTGGGCGTATATAACCTTTATCCAATAGCTCCTTAATCTGCTTCTTGATTTCCGCCAAATCCTGTGCGGGCATCCTGTATGGTCGCTTCGATATTGGGCATGTTCCTGGCAAAAGCTCAATCAAAAACTCAATGTCTCTATCCGGTGGCATTCCTGGCAATTCCTCAGGAAATACATCAGGATAATCCTTCACCACTGGCACCTCTTCCTGCACAACTCCTGATAAGGAATTTACTTGATTCCTATCTGGTCCATGCCGTGATACATACCTAATCCTTCTTCCTTCTGGCGTCGTGAGCAGAATAATCTTACTCGCGCAATCGATGTTTCCTCCATACATCGACAGCCAATCTATACTGAGAATCACATCCAAACCTTGGGATTCCAGAACGATCAAATCCGATGGGAATACATGCCTTCCTATACTCAATGGCACTTGAAAACATCCTTGTCTGGCCATGTAGTCTGCTCCTGGTAAACTTACTAGCATAGGGGTTTTAAGAATCTGAGTAGGCAGACTATACCTTTCTACAAATCCCCTTGATATGTATGAATGCGATGGACCAGTATCGAAAAGAACAAGTGCAGTAAATGACTTAACCAAAAACTTACCGATTACTGCATCGGGCTGAGCTTCAACCTCCTCCACATCAATGTGGTTCACCTATCCCCTGTTGAAAGGGTTTGGCTTCTTTCCAGAGCTTCCATTTCCACCTTGGCCTTCGGGACAATCACTTGCATAATGTCCAGTCTTGGAACACTTGTAACAGGTGACATGGCTCAGGTCTTTCTTGGCTGGGGTTGATGGTGTGGTCCGGTTCTGGCCGTTGCTTCCTCCATTCCCATTACCATTCTTGTGGCCATTATGGTTGTGCGAACTACCTCCTCCATGGGTATGCTGAAACTGAACTCCCTGTTTAGGTGTATAACGGGGCTTCTGCTGAACTCCAGAGTTATACTTCCCCTGTCCATACTTCCTCTTGCGATTCTCAATCTGCTGTTGTTTTCCTTCAATCATGAGGGCGCGGTCTACCAACTCCTGGTACTTATTGAATCTTGCTACCATCAACTGCATGCTTAACTCATCATTCAGTCCTTCCAGAAACTTCTCCTATTTAGCTGCATCTGTAGCAACGTCATCTGGGGCATAACGTGCTAACTTACTAAAATCATCCACATACTGGCCAACAGTCCTTCCTCCTTGGCGTAAGTTGTGAAACTCACGCTTCTTCATGGCCATAGCTCCTGCTGAAACATGGGCAGCGCAGAAAGCTTGCTGAAATTGATCCCATGTGACAGTGTCTACTGGGTAAGTAGCTGTGAAATTCTCCCACCATGCTGCTGCGGGTCCGTCAAGCTGATGTGCAGCAAACTTCACCTTCTCACCATCTGTGCATCCTGCAGTGGTCGACTCCCTTCCTATCTTGCGGAGCCAATCATCTGCTACAATCGGCTCGGTGCTACTAGAATACACCGGCGGATTCAGCCTAAGGAAACGAGTCAAGTGATCCGCAGGTGGTGGTGGTGGTGGGTTGTTGTTGTTGTTGCCTTGGTTCTGTACTAATGTCTGAATCAAAGTATTCTGCTGCTGAATCAACTGAGTGATCTCTGGCAGGAAAACAAACTCGGGGTCGCATCTCGGAGGCATCTGAGGGGTTTAGAAAAGACGAGAAATTAAGAATAGAGTGAGGTCTAGGAGAAAACACTACCCAAATGCTCATGAGACAAATGCACACAAAATCACTTCATTCATTCAAACAAAAAGGGCATACAACGGTTCTAACTATCACAAAAGTGCGTGTACTATAGTGTTTACATGGAGGGAATACTACTAATATATGGTGGTCATCTATTAATTTGCACCGGTGGAAGACTCCAGGATGTCTGCTCCAGCTTCGTCTTCAAAATCGGGTTCACTTGGATCCGAATCGGTGTCGTCGATGATGATGTAGTTGCTCGGACAGTCGACGTACTTGTCTTCATTCTTGAGTGCTAACTTCTTCTTGAGTTCCCCAATCTCATACTTAAGATCGCTATTGTGCCTTACGACAGCTACGATCTCGTCCATGTAGTCCTTGCGTAGAGTCTTCAGCTCTCCTTCAAGTTCGATGATCCTTCCCTTTGCATTCTTCAACTCTATCATATCATTGCACATCTGGTTCTCCTGGCGTCGAATGTGCTGGTTTAACTCCTGGATGAAAGCTGCAATGGATCTATCCTTCTTGGTGCTGACTATCTCCCAATCTTCATTCCGGCGTCCGCAAATCTGGTAGATAGTGTCCTTGAGTTCTTCTTGGTAAACTTCTCCAATGCGTCCCATGGTGATATGAGTTGCCATGCTCTTTCCCAGACTCCAGGTTGGTGCACTGAAAACACTATCTATGGGCTTGGTGATTGGCGCGAATGTCCTTCCCGGAACATGAGCTTGAATCTTCAAGTGCTCCTCTTCAGACAAAGTGGCATTGAAAGTCCCGGTGAAGCTTGGTAGTCCAATGTTCAGGTACTTAGCGACTTCCTTCAAATGGAATCCAAAAGGTGTGCCTTCATCTGGTTGAGCGTACTTGATCTTTGCGTCCGTCATCCTAAAAGAGTAGAAAAGATGAGGAGTTAGAAAATGAGAAGAGAATAATGATCTATGGCTTTAACTTAGTGGTCGTGTCATACAGTCAGCGTGTGCTCTGATACCATCTATGTAGCGACCCGACATCAGATGGTCAAGTCTCTATGCTCAGGTGTCATCCCTGGATCAGTAATGCTGACACCACACAATACTTCAAAGGATTTATAACAAAGTAGCAATCACACACTTATTACATCGTTGTCCAAAAGAGGACTTATTACAATAATCATGGCTTAAGGCCATCTAATAACGATAACAGCGAAAGACTTGGAAGATAAGTGAGTCCATCAACTCCAACGGCATCACTGAGTATAGAACCACGACCTAAAAGCACCTTACTCGTCGTCTGAAAAGTCTGCAACATGAAAGTTGCAGCCCGAAAACGGGTCAGCACATGGAATATGTTGGCAATGTAACACATAGAGAATAATGAATGATAAGCCTATACTACATGCATATTTGGCTGGTGGAAAAAGCTCTATGGTTACAGTGTTTGCATAAAGCCAGTTTTTCCCTACTGCAAAGGAATAAATTTATTTAACTATCATGGTGGTTGTTAAACATTGAGAATGGTTGACAACATCCTCAATTCCAATTAAAAATACTCATTAACAAACCCATCAATATTAAATTAGAGTAACATGTTGAGATTCACATAATATTCAAGTACTAGATACTCAAGATGTCCATAACCGGGGACACGGCTAATCATGATTAGTTTGTACACTCTGCAGAGGTTAGCGCACTTTTCCCCACAAGACTCGATCGCCTCCGTTTGGTTTCCCACACTCCATGGTGTTTGAGAAACGGATGACCGAGACATAGTCTTTTAGAAGCGCTAGCACCTTACGATGGGTAGACCGGTACACCTACATCCCCTACATCTGCTAGTCCACCACTATAAGAGTTCGCACGACTTAGTCAACTATGCCAGAGCCCATAATGGCTTGTGGCTGCACACGTAAGTTACTAGTATGAATTATCTTATGATCCCTTTGAGCCTGGGTGGCGGTCCATAGGAAAATCACACGGTACCCCCTGGATTTCCAAAATAACAGGCAAGTCCTGGTAACTCCAGGTGCCTCAATCCACCCAGATGTGTATTTAAGTTGCCACCTTAGATAAACCATTAATTAACAAACTCACATCTGTCATGGATATTCACTCACCCAATCCACGTCTACTAGCATAGCATGGCATAATAAGCAAACGTAGAAGTAACTCCCAAAGGTTTCATAAGTAAAACAGGTAATAGGTACTACCTCATCTACTTCCCATCCCACAATTTAATTAGATCCTAATCATGCAATGTTTGAGGATTGATCTAATGCATAAAAACTGGGTAGTAGAAAAAAAATGATCAAGTGTTACTTGCCTTGCTGATGATCCGCGAAACCTAGAGATTCGAAGTAACAAGCGGCGCACTCCGGGTGATCTATCGCAGACAAACAACAAGCATACAATAAGTACTCATCTAATGCACAGGTAAAACTTGAATGAAAGATCGAACCAGAAAGTCCAACTTAAGAACCCTGGTTGCAAAAAAAAAATCAAATCGAATAAAGCAACGAAAGTCAAACGGCGAGAGAAAACAACTTGGTTCTATCAATTTGAAACTAAGTCAAATTTTACAGTAGCAAAACTTGGTTTAAGTTGATTAGTCAGAACGGCGGTTTCGAAACGAAACTCCAGGCGCTTGAATCACCTGATTCCGATAAATGAGCGAGAAGATAAACTAGAAAGAAGATCAGATCTGAAATCGCTATCAGAAAAATAGCGGAATAAATCCGATTAAAAAGAAAACGACGAACGGTTAAACGAACGGACGTTCTTAATCGGGAATAACCGGTGATCACGTTCGTTAAGACGAACGGTCCGGCGAATGCTCGCTAAACAACAAAACCGGAAAAACCGACAAGAAAAACAGATCTAGGGTTTCGGTAAGAAAACCGAAACGAAACGAAAAAAAACCGATCTAGAAAACCAGAACGGTTTACAAGAAAAACCGAACCGAGGGGAAGAAGTGACGCGGCGCGGGGCTAGTACCTCGAAGAGGTGAGGGGCTCTGGCGGCGGCGGCGTTGGGCGGCGGCGGTGGCAAGCGGCGGCGGCGGCGCTGGCTGGTGGCGGCGTGGGTGAGGGGCGGCGACGGCGGCGCTGGCTACTGCTGCTGCTGCGCTGCGGGAGGAGAGGAGAGGTTTTGATTTGATGTTTAGAGGGGGGGTGCTTGGGTATTTATATTGGGGAGGGGAGGGTTTTGCTTGGAGGTGGGATCAAGGAATAAGAGTAGGAATAGGAATCCTAGAAACAAAAAACGGCATAACGAAACGGGGTCCAAATCCTACTAGGTTTTGCAAAAGAAATGGAAACAGCGGCGCTGGCTCCCTGGCGCGGTGGCGCTACGCGCGCGCGCGTGTGGCCTGGCGCGGGCGGCCTGGCGGCTGGCTCGGCCGGCTGGGCCTTTGGCCCAGTCGCACTACGGCATTTTTTTTAAATCGGTTTCGCGCGCGGAAAAACACAGAAAAGAAAATCTACCGGACTCCAAAAACTACAAAGTAAATTTTCCCCGACTCCTAAAAATGAGTCGAACAAAATGAACTTTTACTCGGGGCGTAAAATGCAATTTTTGAAAATATGCATTTTTCCTAGAGCAAATAAACTCCGAGAAAATCCAAAATTTGATTTATTTATTAAATCTTCATTTTTCCTAATTTTTGGGAAAGTCATATTATTCCCTCTCTTATTTTTGATATTGGAAAAATATTTGAAGATAAAATAAATAAAATCAAATGATCCTCTTTTCATAATTTGAGAGAACTCAAATACGAAAATTTCGAAATCTCCAACTCTCTCCGTGGGTCCTTGAGTTGCGTGAAATTTCTAGGATCAACAATGCAAGAAAATATGTAATGCATGATGATCTAATGTATAACATTCCAAATTGAAAATTTGGGATGTTACAGGACAACAGCGTCACGGTGTTGGGCATCATGTGGTGCGGCTGGAGGTGGTTGAAGTCCATGAACAAGCGGAGAAACCCGCTTGACGGGAGGCCGAAGCCGCGGAGGAAGTGCGAGCGGACGACGGCCCGCTCGTCCCCCTGCGGCGCCGGCGAGATCTCCTCCCGCGGTGGCACCCTCACCTTGACGAAAGCCGCGTTGGGCATCCGGCGCGTGGCCCGGAGGAAGGTGAGGTGGTCCTCGATCACCGTCGAGCCGTCCCAGTCGCCACCCTTCTCGTGCGCCATGGCGTCCGAATGGAGCTGCATGGGATGAAGGAGCTCGATGATGGCGAGCTACGGCGACACTGCGGCGGGCACTAAGCAACAGCAGCAGCGGAGAGAGAGGACGAGAGGAGGAAGCAAGTGCGGGGAGGAGGGCGCGCGTGCTCCGCCGCTCCCCTGCCTCCCCTATTTATAGCCCTCGGGCTGCGAAGCCGAGGGGGCGGGACGTGGGATCGTGGGATTAACTGCGCCCACGACCCCACGACCCCCTGATTATTGCGCGAAGTTACGGTGCAGTAACTCTTGCGGGAATCGCAACCGCTCGCCTCGGCCGCAGCGGATCCGCCCGCGTGCCGAGGCCCGGAAGTGGCGGGCCCGGCCCACTGTCACGTCCCATCAGGAGAGTGGGGTGGCAGGCTGGCCGGGCTGACATGCGCCGCGTGGCATGCTCGTGAAGGGCGGCGGGCCTGGGAAGCATAGAGGAACCACAACATAGTGATGTGGATGGATTTATTGATATGATCGCTGTAGGGAGACGAGGAAGGTTTCCGATGCAAGAATTACTAGCATACACTTTCCTGTTCTACGTTACTTTGCAATATTTGCTAGTAGATGTTTAATTGGTCGTGGGAATAGTGGAAATCTTAGTGTCCCTGATATTGTTATTTTGCGCCTTGCTTTGTTTCGTGATACAACTTTCAGTTTAGGCGCTGTTATTGCTAAGCGATTAAGTTTGAACTGTACAAAGGGCCCCATCTTTGGAGACATCTTTGTCTCACGCCATGCTAAACACTTTAAGATACCTCTTAGGCATTATGAGAAAGAGGAAAAGTTGTTGCCCCCTATTTTTCTAGATTATAAGAGTATGGTAGGACATGAATTTATTGTTAAAAATAAGAAGGTGATGCTTAAGTATAAATTGATATTTAATAAAACTCACTGTGAGACTATTATCTTGCCTGCACCCTCTTTGTTTAACATATTTTCAGGCACGTACCTCATCTTGCCCGAGGCCATTTATGCATACTGGAGGCTGACACAAGCTCCAGAGTATGAGCCGGAACCACCACTTGACCCGTATCGACAGTTCGTTTATCAGTGGAATCCGGAGGAGATCGCCAACCAGTGGCACCCAGATGACACTCCTCCACATACCGGAGAAGGCAGCTTTGATCAGTGGCCAAAGACCAACTTAGGCCAAAAGCCTAAGCTTGAGGGAGTATGTATTTCTCACCAACATTACATTTATGTTCACACACTCATGCCAGTTGTCGGTGCTCATACTTTTTCATTGTGCTATCCATGCTAGTTTATTTTATTTTCTAAGTCTTCTTCTTGTGTGTTTGAAAAACCTTAAGAAAAACCAAAAAATTAGCTAGTTTACTTTCCATGCCTGTAGTAGTAGTAATTAAAAGAAAACCCAAAAAGATTTCTCGTTCTTGTTTTGCTTGTTGGGAGCTTTCTCGTGTAAATAGTTTTATTTCTTTTTCTTTATCACTTTCAATTTATCAACTAAATTGCTTGAGGACAAGCAAAGGTTTAAGCTTGGGGTAGTGAAAGTGATAAACTGAAAGTAATAAAGAAAAACTTTTACAAACTCTGTTTGCTCTTGTTGTTGCAAATATGTAAAGCCAGCATTCAAGTTTTCAGCAAAGATTATGAACTAACCATATTCACAATAACACTTAGGTCTCATCTTTACTCATATCAATGGCATAATCAACTAGCGAGCAATAATAATAAATCTCGGATGAAAACACTTTCTCAAAACAATCATAATATAATATAACAAGATGGTATCTCACTATCCCTTTCTGAGACCACAAAACATAAATGCAGAGCACCTCTGAAGATCAAGGACTGACTAAACATTGTAATTCATGGTAAAAGAGATCCAGTCATAGTCATACTCAATATAAATTAATAGTAATGCATGCAAATGACAGCGGTGCTCTCCAACTGGTGCTTTTTAATAAGAGGATGATGACTCAACATAAAAGTAAATAGATAGGCCCTTCGCAGAGGGAAGCAGAGATTTGTAGAGGTGGCAGAGCTCGATTTTGAAATAGAGATAAATAATATTTTGGGTGGTATACTTTCATTGTCAACATAACAACCAATAGATCTCGATATCTTCCATGCTACACACACTATAGGCGGTTCCCAAACAGCATGGTAAAGTTTATACTCCCCCACCACCAACAATCGTCAATCCATGGCTTGCCCGAAACAATGGGTGCCTCCAACTAGCAACAATCCTGGGGGAGTTTTGTTTGTAATTATTTTGATTTGATTTGAGCATGGGACTGGGCATCCCGGTGACCAGCCATTTTCTCGTGAGTGAGAAGCGGAGTCCACTCCTCTTGAGAATAACCCGCCTAGCATGGAAGATATAGACAGCCCTAGTTGATATATGAGCTGTTTGAGCATACAAAACAGAATATTATTTGAAGGTTTAGAGTTTGGCACATACAAATTTACTTAGAACGACAGGTAGATACCGCATATAGGAAGGTATGGTGGACTCGTATGGAATAACTTTAGGGTTTATGGAAGTGGATGCACAAGCAGTATTCCCGCTTAGTACAAGTAAAGGCTAGAAAAAAGACAGGGAAGCGACCAACTAGAGAGCGACAACAGTCATGAACATGCATTAAAATTAACCAACACTGAGTGCACGGATGAGTAGGATATAATCCATCATGAACATAAATATCGTGGAGGCTATGTTGATTTTGTTTCAATTACATGCGTGAACATGTGTCAAGTCAACCCACTCAAATCATTCAAAGGAGGATACCACCCTATCATACCACATCACAACCATTTTAATAGCATGTTCGCACGCAAGGTAAACCACTATAAACTCCTAGCTAATTAAGCATGGCATGAGCAACTATAATCTCTAATTGTCATTGCAAACATGTTTATTCATAATAGGCTGAATCAGGAATGATGAAATAATCATATTTATAAAAACAAGATAGGTCGAGTTCATACCAGCTTCTCTCATCTCAATTAGTCCATCATATCTCGTCATTATTGCCTTTCACTTGCACGACCGAACGGTATGGATAATAATAATAGTGCACGTGCATTGGACTAAGCTGGAATCTGCAAGCATTCAATTCAAGGGAGAAGACAAGGTAATATAGGCTCTTGGTTAAATCAATAATAATGCATATGAGAGCACTCAACATTTTCATCATGGTCTTCTCCTCTCGACCCCCAAAGAAAAGAAACGAGATAAAACTATTTTTATACGGGAAAGCTCCCAACAAGCAAAAGAAGAACAAAAAATCTTTTTGGGTTTTCTTTTAATTACTACTACTACAAGCATGGAAAGTAAACTAGCTATTTTTTGGTTTTTCTTAAGGTTTTTCAAACACACAAGAAGAAGATTTAGAAAAGAAAATAAACTAGCATAGATAGCACAATGAAAAAGTATGAGCACCGACACCTGGCATGAGTGTGTGAACATAAATGTAATGTCGGTAAGAAATACGTACTGCCCCAAGCTTAGGCTTTTGGCCTAAGTTGGTCTATGGCCACTGATCAAAGTTGCCTTCTCCGGTGTGCGGAGGAGTGTCATCTAGGTGCCACTGGTTGGAGATCTTCTCCGGAACCCACCGATAAACGAACTGTCGATACGGGTCAAGTGGTTGTTCCGGCTCAGACTCTGGAGCTTGTGTCAGCCTCCAGTATGCATAAATGGCCTCGGGCAAGATGAGGTACGTGCCTGAATATATGTTAAACAAAGAGGGTGCAGGCAAGATAATAGTCTCAGAGTGAGTTTTATTAAATATCAATTTATACTTAAGCATCATCTTATTATTTTTAAAATAAATTCATGTGCTACCATACTCTTATAATCTAGAAAAATAGGGGGCAGCAACTTTTCCTCTTTCTCATAATGCCTAATAGGTATCTTAAAGTGTTTAGCAAGGCATGAAGCAAAGATGCCTCCAAAGGTGGGGCCCTTTGTATGGTTCAAACTTAATCGCTTAGCAATAACAGCGCCTAAACTGAAAGTTGTATCACAAAACAAAGCATGGCGCAAAATAACAAATATCAGGGGCAATAAGATTTCCACTGTTACCGCGACCAATTAAACATCTACTAGCAAATATTGCAAAGTAACGTAGAACAGAAAAGTGTATGCTAGTAATTCTTGCATCGGAAACCTTCCTCGTCTCCCCTACAGCGATCATATCAATAAATTCATCCACATCACTACGATGTGGTTCCTCTATACTGTCCACAAAGGGTATCTTGCAAACCCCACAAAAATCATATAGTAACATCTCCTTAACCTCATCATATAAATGAAACTCCACTGAAGGTGGTGATTTCCTAGAATGAAAGTAAAAAATTTGCACAAAAATATTAATGAGTAGGAAATACTGATCGAGCTGGTCGTGGAGGAAGTCGATGATACCTGCATTCTCAGCAATAAAAATCATCATGAATCCCGGCTGCTCTCAAGAACTCATCACAAGGCCATTCACAGGGTCGAACCTCCGCGGTGCGAGGGAGATTATATTTGGGCTTTTTATCCTCTTCACTTTGCTTATCCTTCGAGCTTCGGCTCGAAGAGCCCCTCAAAAATATCTTCATCGTTTTCTGAAAATTTCTGAAATTTTTAGTAACTCAAAATAAAAGTGAACCAAACTCAACAAAATTGATAGCAACTACTCCCACAAGTACCTAGAGACTATATCATGCCTTAGAACTACTTGGGACCAAATAAATTTGACATGCAAGCTCAAGAACAAGGTCACCTAGGCAGTAAATTTTTTGCAAAAATAAAGCACTAGAACAAAAACTAATTGGACCATTGGAGGAGTCACATACCAAAGAACAATCCCCAAAGCAGTTTTGTGAGTGGAGCTTTGAGCAAGGAGTTCGAAAATGGCAGCAGGATGAGCTAGAACTCGTGCTTGAGCTGGTTGGTGATTTTTTTGGGAGGAAGGAGGTTGTGGGTGCTGGAATAAGTGGAGGGGGGCCACCAGGGGCCCACAAGGCAGGGGGCGCGCCCTGGACCTTCGTGGTCAGGTGGTTGCCCCCTCTGGTGTTCTCATTTTCAAGGCATTTGGAGAACTTTTATTTTTTGGGTATTTTTATTGCAAGGATAATTCAGAAAACACACTGAAAATACTATTTTTGCTTTATTTATTCTAAATAACAGAAAATAAAAGGAGGGTACAGAAGGTTGTGCTTTCTAACTTCATCTATCTCATGCTCATCAAAAGAAATCCACTAACAAGGTTGATCAAGTGTTGTTAACAAACTCATTCCGAATCGCATGAAACCGGAGAAATTTTGAATAACACTAGGTTGCCTCAACAAGGATATGTACATCCCCAATAATAAAAATATCATATTTCTTCTTGACAGTAGGAAGAGGAAATTCAAAACCTCCAATAATAATCGATGGAAGTTTTCCAATAGAATTGATACTGTGAACTTGAGGTTGTTTCCTCGGAAAGTATACAGTATGCTCATTACCATTAACATGAAAAGTGATATTGCCTTTGTTGCAATCAATAATAGCCCCTGAAGTATTCAAAAAGGGTCTACCAAGGATAATCAACATACTATCATCCTCGGAAATATCAAGAATAACAAAGTCTGTTAAGATAGTAACGTTTGCAACCACAACAAGCACATCCTCACAAATACCAACAGGTATAGCGGTTGATTTATCGGCCATTTGCAAAGATATTTCAGTAGGTGTCAACTTATTCAAATCAAGTCTACGCTAGAAAGAGAGAGGCATAACACTAACACCGGCTCCAAGATCACATAAAGCGGTTTTAACATAGTTTCTTTTAGAGTCAATTACACCGATGGTGCTTAAACTTGGCACAAATGGTCACTTTAATGCTAGAACTTGTGGCATACATTAAACTGGTGTAGAAACTTGGCTCGGACATGCAAATACGGTGCTAATCGTATTTGGATACGAAATTCACGCTGACTTGGCGCGCCAGCGTGGCGTGGGGCCTGTTTTTTGCAAACCCCTACCCTCCGCTCCTCTGTCAGTACGTGAAAATAAAAATGACACATGGGGCCCACCTGTCAGTACGTGAAAATAAAAATGAAACAAATGCCCACGGGTGTCAAACCCAAGACAAGCTACTCGACATATAGCTAGCCGTCCAAGCCACTCCAACATTCACGTTGCAATGACAAATTTTGATCATAGTTTTTAGCAACCATTAGGAGGACGCATGTGGGACTTATATGAGCCACAAATAGCGCGGCCCATTTTGCACGCACTAGTTTTTTAATACATATATATTTTTGCAGGTTTTTAATGCATATGTAAAACTTAAGTAATAAAAATAATGTACAAATATTCGTGTGTTATAAATATTCTATACAAACAATGATTAGTAAATAAAATTATTTGAATATACACCCATGTACTCCCTTCGTAAAGAATTATCCAGATGCTCTTATATTTCTTCACAGAGGGAGTATTATATAATGTTTGGTAAATACGGAGATTTAAATGTTTATTAGATCGACACAAAAAATACACTTTTAGCTTATATTTAAATTATACGAAATGATCAATGCAAACATTCATGCGATATAATTTTCACACGTGATTTATATTCAGAAAAAATATAATTGAAATATTAGCCGCTAATGAATATTCATATGAAATTTTAAATTTTAAATTATGAACAGTTATTTATACAAACATTGAAATATAAACATGTGTGTATAATTACAGAATTGTTTGTATAATTAAAATAGTATTTCGGAACTATAATGTTAAAAATATTTGCATTGTTATTAATTATCCAAACATTTTTGTAATTCATAATTATTATTTTAAATATATGAACATTTTTTAAATAACACGTGAACAATAATGAAACGTAAGTTATTAAGTTTGTATGTATAATATTTATACCACACAAATAATTAAACGTTATTTTCATTACTGAGATTAGAAGTTACATACCTTTTACAAATTTCTAGAAAAGAACAGGTGGAAATGGGCGACATTGATCACAGTCCATTTCAGCTCCACGAGGGTCTTTGTTCAGCTACATTATCCATTTTGTAACGTGAATACTAGAAGGTGTAGTCACTACGTCATACTATATGCAAGGCAGGGTCAAGGGTCCGAGACACGGGAGCTTTATTTTTCGTTAATTTTCACACTACACTGACATATGGGACCCACCTCTCGTAGATGCGAAAAAAATAAAATGCCAATTCAAGTTTTTTTTGCAACAAAAAAAACAGGCCACACGTCCTCCTCTCAGCCTTCCAATCACTGATAGTGGCCCCATGCCACGCTGGCATGCTAAGTCAGCATCGTTTCGTATCCAAACGTGATTTGCACTGTACTTGCACGTCTGAGCCAAGCTTTTGCACCAGTTCAATGTATGTCACAAGTTCTAGCACCAAAGTGACCGTTTGCGCCAAGTTCAGGCACCACCGGTGTAATTGACTCTTTCTTTTAATGGAGCATGGTATAGTTTGTACTCCTGTATCTCCAAGTTTCTTTGGAATTCCACCCTTAAAAGTATAATTTGCAAGCATGATGGAAATTTCAGCTTCCAATATCTTTATTTTATTTGTAACAATATCTTTCATGTACTTAGCATAAGGATTCATTTTAAGCATATCAGTAAAATGGATACGCAAAAAGATAGGACTAATCATTTTAGCAAAACGTTCAAAATCCTCATCATCCTTTTTCTTGGATGGTTCAGGAGAAAAAGGCATAGGTTTCTGAACCCATGGTTCTCTTTCTTTACCATGCTTCCTAGCAACAAAGTCTCTCTTATCATAACGTTAATTCTTTGATTGCGGGTTATCAAGATCAACAGCAGGTTCAATTTCTACATCATTATTATTGCTAGGTTGAGCATCAACATGAACACCATCATTAACATTATCACTAGGTTCATGTTCATCACCAGATTGTGTTTCGGCATGAGAAATAGAAATATTATTGGGATTCTCAGGTGTGTCTACAACAGGTTCACTAGAAGCATGCAAAGTCCTATCATTTTTCTTTTTCTTCTTTTTAGGAGGACTAGGTGCAGCGACATTATCTCTCTGAGAATCTTGCTCAATTCTCTTAGGGTGGCCCTCGGGATACAAAGGTTCTTGGGTCATTCTACCACCTCTAGTCACAACCCTAACAACATTCATTTTTCTTATTATTTAATTCATTGAGCAAATCATTTTGAGCTTTAAGCACTTGTTTTACTTGAGTGGTTACCATAGAAGCATGTTTACTAATAAGTTTAAGTTCACCTTTAACTCTAGACATATAATCACTCAAGTGTTCAATCATATAAGCATTACGTTTCAATTGTCTACCAACATAAGCATTGAAGTTTTCTTGTTTAGCCATAAAGTTATCAAACTCATCCAAGCATTGGCTAGCAAACTTAGCAGACGAGATTTCAGCTTTATCATATCTATAGAGAGAATTTACCTTTACTACCTGTGTCGGGTTATCATATAGCATGGCAGACGGACATGAATGTAGGACCACAGATGATAAACTAGCATCCTATACTAAGCATTTAGGATTGAACGTAAGGTATCAACAACTGTAGCAACAATGGCAGGCTATGCAACAGAATAGGATTAACCGAAAGCAGTAACATGCTACACTACTCTAATGCAAGCAGTAGAGGGAAGGAATAGGCGATATCTGGTGATCAAGTGGGGGGCTTGCCTGGTTGCTCTGGCAAGAAGGAGGGATCGTCAGTGATGTAGTCGTACTCAATGGCATCATCACCGGTCTCAGAGTCTACCGGAGAAGAAGAGGAGGGAGGAAACAGTAAATACGGAGCAAACAAAGCATCACAAAATATAACAAGGCAAAACATGGTGCCATGGGTGATCTAACGCAGGGATAGGTGATACCGGCGAATGAGGAAAACATCCGAAAAAGTATTTCCGGTGTTCCACGTTTTCGGACAGATGAACCGAGGTGGATTGTTGCATGTTCTTTATGCTAGGGATGTGTGGCGGACGAACAGGTCGCATATTTGTATTTGTCTCGTCATTCTGAGCAACTTTCATGTACAAGGTATTTTCATCCTAGTTACGGCTTATTTAATATTAATTTTTAAAGTTTTAAACATGTTCTGTTATTATTATATTTAGTTTAAACCGAATTGACCAAGTCAATTTGACTAGTCAAAAGGGGATGTGTGGCCTACATGTCATGGACTAATTACCTAAACAAATAAATAAATCTAACTTATTTTAATGGGGTCCTACATGTCATCTACTACTAAACTGATTTAGCACTAACTAATAACTAGCTACAACTAGTAGTAGTACTAAGAGCAAGTCCAATAAGGTAATGTAGACGGTTGTAAGACATTAAATATTATATTTTTACTTATTTGGAAAAGAGAGAAGAGAAGCGGGCTACTAGTTAACAGTCGGCTGCAGCACGTGCTTCTGAGTACTTTGTGAGGAAGTGAGGTGGGCCATGTATCAACAAAGTAGTATATATTTATATCTAGCTATTGTATTTATTGACTATAAGCTTGACTATATGTGACATGGCAATATATATAGCCAGCAGCTGGCTATATTATTAACCATGCTCCAATCCAAGCAGAGACCGGCTACACACTCACACGCACCCACGCACACACACTCAGGCACACACACAGCGCGCACACACACACACGCTGCACGCTCACAGCGCGCGCGCACACACACACACGCTCGTCCAGCCGTGGCTAGCACCGGAGCAGCCTAGAGCAGCAGCGGCATTAGAAGCATAGCAGCAGCCGGGCAAAACAAGCAGCAACTGCGACCACCAAAGAAACACAAGGGGCAGTAGCCGTGGCAGCATCAGCATCTAGCAGCAGGATGAAGCAGCAGAGCAGCGCTAGTAGAAAAGATCAGTACCAGCGGCAAGAGCAGCGACAGCAGGTGTGGGCGCGCGGCCAGGAGCGCACAAGAGGCCGCTGGCAGGAGCAGCGGTGAGCGGGGCGAGGCCAAGGCGCGCGCTGGGGGGCGGCAGGGGCGCGGCAAGCAAGGGAGAGACCCCGGGCGCGGGCGCAGGCAGCCCAAGCGGCTAGCGAGCGCGGGAGCAGAGCTCCGGCCGAGATCTGTCCAAGAGGAGATACGACGAAATCGACACAGTTCGGAACCGGGGTTGAGGGGGAACGGTCGAGGAGCTCACTGTGAAGCTCGTAGACGAGGTTTGCAGGGACGACCGGACGCGACGAGCTCGACGCTGAGGGGCGACGGCCGTGTCAGGAAATCGGCTCGATGCCGAGCGGTACGGTGCCTCCTAGCTTGAACCAGTGGAGGTAGGCGAAGGTGTCGACGATGGCGGAGCTCTTCGATCGACGATGGCGCGGCGACGTCCCGCTCGGGTGACGAAGAAATCGAAGGGGACGAGCGAGGGATGAAGAATGGGTGGCCTAGGGTTTGTCCCTGGTGACGGGGTGGTCTTAATCGGCTCGGGGCACGGCGGATGGCCGCCACGTGGCTCATCCGCGGCCTGGACGTGCTGCAGCCGGCCACCACGACCTGGTGAACACGGGAGGAAGGAGGGGGAGTGGTGGGTTGGGCCTGGTGCTGTGCACTTGGTCCTGGTTTTGGCCTTCTCCCTATTTTATTTATTCCTTTTTTCTTTTCTTTAAATTCTTTTCCGATTTGCCTTGTTTGAGCTACCAAAGGTA
The DNA here is from genome assembly GCA_963921465.1 of Triticum timopheevii. NCBI lineage: Eukaryota > Viridiplantae > Streptophyta > Magnoliopsida > Poales > Poaceae > Triticum > Triticum timopheevii. The sequence continues at coordinate 164,189,707 of OY997272.1, read as the reverse complement.
TTTTCCTAAATAAGATAATTGGCGCATGAATACTAGACTATGTAATGATCTAGCACAACATGTTTTAGATAGTTTTGAATGGTTTAAATATTTGTTTCTTTTTCTTTACTCGGTTAATTTAAATGTTGTTAGCTCCTGTTTTAATTATTTTAGAGGAATTTATATATTTCCAAAAATATTTCTTGTTGTTTGTTAAGTAGTTATTGAAAATTTGTAAGAATTTGAACATTATTAAGTCATTTTTTTAAGAAACTATAATTGGACTTGTTATTTGAATTTGTATTTGAACTTAGATTGAAACGAGTGAGGTTCAGCAAAATTTGAATTAAGATGACCTGACATCATTAGGGTGAGGTTACTATAGCATTACTATCGGGGTGTTACAAAACTCCTCAAAAGCTTCAAGGTACAAAGATTGAGATATTTCAGGATAGGGAACTCTCTTCCTAAGATTTTCACTATAAGATTGATAATCTCTAGCTTTCAAACTATGCATGGTTTCTTTATCATAAAGAATATCTATAATCGGAGGGTGTTCAACATCCTTCTTATAGAAAGCAAAAATATCCCTAGCTTCTTGTATTATAAAATCAAATTCACGCATAAGGATAACAATGGCAATCTTTTTAGCTATTGGGTGATTAATATTTGGAAGTTCATAAAATACCTTTTGCAAAGCAGGATGAATATGCACGAATTTTCTTTCTAATTTTTCAACAAGCATAACAATGGCATCTGCATAGCAGTTGGCCTCAAGAAGAATAGACTTTTTATTAATAGGCATGGATCCTATGCAAACAAAGAATTCGTAGATAACACTTTTTCCAATAATATTACCATCCCCTACACGAAAGATTTTTGTTTTGTAATTAGGTGGAGTTTCAGTTTCATGATTCAAAGAACAAGATTCAAGTGTTTCCTCAAGATTTTCAAAGATAACCTCCGCAGTTTCAGACATGATGGCAACAAACCAATCTAGCAAACGAGCAACCAGAAAGAAGACGAACGGAAAAATGGGCGAAGAAAAGGCAAAGGTTTTCGAAAATCGTTGTAGAAGTGGGGAAGAGGAAAATGAGAGGCGAATGGCGAATAATGTAATGCAAGGGAGAAGAGTTTATGATGTGTACTTGGTATGGCTTGACTTGACGTAGATCTCCCCGGCAATGGCACCAGAAATCCTTCTTGCTACCTCTTGAGCTTGCGTTGGTTTTCCCTTGAAGAGAAAAGGGTGATGCAGCAAAGTAGCGTAAGTATTTCCCTCAGTTTTGAGAACCAAGGTATCAATCCAGTAGGAGACAACGCACAAGCCACCGAATACTTGCACAAACAATCAATAACTTGCACCGAACGCGATAAAGGGGTTGTCAATCCCTTCACGGTCACTTGCAAAAGTGAGATCTGATAGAGAAAAATAAACGGTAAAGTAAATTTTTTTGGTATTTTTGGTTTATAGATCGGAAAGTAAAAGATTGCAAAATAGTAGATCGGAAACTAGTAAGATGTAAAAGAGATTCAGTATAATGGAAAAGAGACCCAAAGGCCATAGGTTTCACTAGTGGCTTCTCTCAGATAGCAAATATTATGGTGGGTGAACGAATTACTGCCGAGCAATTGATAGAAAAGCACATAGTTATGATGATATCTAAGGCAACGATCATGAACATAGGCATCACGTTTGTGTCAAGTAGACCGACTCCTGCCTGCATGTACTACTATTACTGCACACATAGACCGCTATCCAGCATGCATCTAGAGTATTATGTTCATAAGAATAGAGTAACCCATTTAAGTAAGATGACATGATGTAGAGGAATTAACTCAGACAATATGATGAAAACCCCATCTTTTTATCCACGATGGCAACAATAAAATACGTGCCTTGCTGCCCGTACTATCACTAGGAAAGGACACCGCAAGATTGAACCCAAAGCTAAGCATTTCTCTCATTGCAAGAAAGACCAATCTAGTATGCCAAACTAAACCGATAATTTGAAGAGACTAGCAAAAATATCAAATCATGCATATAAGAATTCAAAGAAGAACCAAATAATATTCAAAGATAATCTGATCATAAATCCACAATTCATCGGATCTCGGCAAACACATCGCAAAGGAACATTACATCGAATAGATCTCCAAGAACATCGAGGAAAACATGGTATTGAGAATCAAAGAGAGAGAAGAAGCCATCTAGCTAATAACTATGGACACGAAGGTCTGTAGTAAACTACTAATGTAGGGTAGAACCCTAGAGGCCGATCTTGCACATTTGGAGAGAATCCCTATGAGGAACACGTAGGTCACGAGGAGGGGAACGAGGGAAAAACACAAGAGAACACTCAACCAACAAGAATAAAGTCACACATGTGCTAGATCCAAGAAACACAAAGAGATACACGGTCCAAATCCAACAAAGTACGATACGAGTGGCGGTAGCTCATCTCCGAGAGGAGGTCTTGAATCCACGAGGGATATTTACGCAAAGGGGTCTTGAATCCTGGTGGATCTTCTCCGAAGAGGTGTCGGTCCCTCACGAGGAGTAGATCCGGATGGATGAGCGAGGCTCTATCTCACAAATGGGCTAAATCAACGCTAACCCTAGGTAGGAGGTGGGAGAGGTCTATTTATAGTCATAGTGCAAATGGGGGGGCGAAGTGAAGGGGTACATGGGACTCAGCCCGTAACTGGACACAGCCAGGGGTCGGACGTCCGTAAGGCGTCGGTCGTCCGGAGGCTCGCGGAGGTCCGGACGTCCGGAGATTCTTGGATTTCCGTGAATTACATTCTGTTGGCGTGGCGACGGACGTTCAGAGGGGTACGGTCGTCCGGGGCCTGGGAGTTGTCGGACGTCCGGTCCTGGACGGATGTCCAGCCGCTGTAGCATGCGTTGGCCTGGTTTCCTTGGGCTGGCGTGACCTTCAGGGGCCGGATGTGACGCCCCCGATTCAATCATACACTAATCATACACGCAAACGTGTACGATCAAGATCAGGGACTCACGGGAAGATATCACAACATAACTCTAAAAATAAAATAAGTCATACAAGCATCATAATACAAGCCAGGGGCCTCAAGGGCTCGAATACAAGTGCTCGATCATAGACGAGTCAGTGGAAGCAACAATATCTGAGTATAGACATAAGTTAAATAAGTTTGCCTTAAGAAGGCTAGCACAAACTGGGATACAGATCGAAAGAGGCGCAGGCCTCCTGCCTGGGATCCTCCTAACTACTCCTGGTCGTCGTCAGCGGCCTGCACGTAGTAGTAGGCACCTTCAGTGTAGTAGGAGTCATAGTCGATGGTGGCGTCTGGCTCCTGGGCTCCAGCATCTGGTTGCGACAACCAGGTAGAAAGGAAAGGGGGGAAAGGGGGAGAAAAGCAACCGTGAGTACTCATCCAAAGTACTCGCAAGCAAGGAGCTATACTACATATGCATGGGTAGATGTGTAAGGAGGAAATATTAGTGGACTGAACTGCGGAATGCCTGAATAAGAGGGGGATAGCTAGTCCTATCAAAGACTACGCTTCTGGCAGCCTCCATCTTGCAGCATGTGGAAGAGAGTAGATTGAAGTCCTCAAAGTAGCATCGCATAGCATAATCCTACCCGGCGATCCTCCCCTCATCGCCCTGTGGAAAAGCGATCACCGGGTTATCTGTGGAACTTGTCTGGGTGTGTTTTATTAAGTATCCGGTTCTAGTTGTCATAAGGTCAAGGTACAACTCCGGGTCGTCCTTTTACCGAGGGACACGGCTATTCGAATAGATAAACTTCCCTGCAGGGGTGCACCACATAACCCAACACGCTCGATACCATTTGGCCGGACACACTTTCCTGGGTCATGCCCGGCCTCGAAAGATCAACACGTCGCAGCCCCACCTAGGCACAACAGAGAGGTCAGCACGCCGGTCTAAATCCTATGCACGCAGGGGTCTGGGCCCATCGCCCATTGCACACATGCACGTTGCGAGGGCGGCCGGAAGCAGACCTAGCCTCCCTAATACAAGAGAAGGCGTTCCAGTCCAATCCGCGCACGCCGCTCCGTCGCTGACGTCAAGAAGGCTTCGGCTGATACCACGACGTCGAGTGCCCATAACTGTTCCCGTGTAGTTGGTTAGTGTGTATAGGCCAGTGGCTAGACTCAGATCAAATACCAAGATCTCGTTAAGCGTGTTATTTTGAAGTAACCGCGAACGCCAACCAGGGCCAGGCCCACCTCTCGCCTAGGTGGTCTCAACCTGCCCTGTCGCTCCGCCACATAGTAACAGTCGGGGGCTGTCGGGAACCCAGGCCCACCTCTACCGGGATGGAGCCACCTGTCCTTTCAGCCCCCACATCGGAGTCACTTGCGGGTACTCAATGAGCTGACCCGACTTTAGTCATCATCTTTATAGTATGAAGGTATGTATTGTATATACCCGTGATCACCTCCCGAGTGATCACGGCCCGATAGTATAGCAAGGCAGACTGACAAGAATGTAGGGCCAATGATGATAAACTAGCATCCTATACTAAGCATTTAGGATTGCGGGTAAGGTATCAATAACTGTAGCAACAATGACAGGCTATGCAACAGAATAGGATTAATCGAAACAGTAACATGCTACACTACTCTAATGCAAGCAGTAGAGGGTAGAATAGGCGATATCTGGTGATCAAAGGGGGGCTTGCCTGGTTGCTCTGGCAAGAAGGAGGGGTCGTCGATGATGTAGTCGTACTCGATGGCATCAGCGCCGGTCTCGGGGTCTACCAGAGAAGAAGAGGGGGGGCGAAACAATAAATACAGAGCAATCAAAACATCACAAAGCATAACATGGCAATATGCGACCTAACGCGTTACTAGGTGATACCGGCAAAGGGGGAACACATCCAGGAAAGTATCCCCGGTATTTCGCGTTTTCAGACAGATGAAGTGGAGGTGAAATGTTGCAGGTTCACTATGCTAGGGACGTGTGGCGGACGAACGAGCTACGTATCTGGATTCGTCTCGTCGTTCTGAGCAACTTTCATGTACAAAGTTTTTCCATCCGAGCTACGGTTTATTTTATATTAATTTCTAAAAGATTTAATCATTTTTAGACTTTACTTAATTATTCTAAATCAACATTATCCAGAATAGTGTATGCTGACGTCGTCATGACGTCAGCATGACGTCAGCAGTCAACAGGACATTGACTGGGTCAAACTGACGTGTGGGCCCCGTCTGTCATTGACACATCAGCCTAACTAACAGATTAGTTAGGTTAATTAGATATTTAGGTTAATCAAGTCTAATTAGTTCAGCTAAACATGATTAATTAAGTTAATTATTTAGTTATTAATTAATTAATTATTTTTATTATTAATTATTTTTATTATATATTATTTTTTTAGTTCTTTTTTATATACCATTTTGTGGGCGGGTCCCATATGTCATAGGCCCTGGGGGCATAACGGGCGCCGGGTTACGGGCGCAACCCAAACGGGCGATGGCCCTCGCGGGTGGGGCGCTGCCCGCCAGGACGCGGGACGAGGCCGTGGCCACGGTAGGGCTCGCCGGTCGGCCACGGCAGGCGGAGACGAACGCAGGGGGCGGCACAGTGCGACGGCCGGGAGCAAAGCAGCAACAAGGGGCTGGCCACGGCGTGGGAGCGAGGCGGCACCAGGGCGGGACGGAGCGGAGGCCAAGGGTGACAGGGGGGTATGGGCGAGCCGGGATGAGGCGAGGCGCGTGTGCGCGCGTGAGGTTGCCTGGCATGGTCGGAGCCAAGTGGCGCGGCGGAAGGTGCTCCGGGGCGCCGGCGTGTGGCTCCGGCGGGCTGCGGGCCGGTCGGAGCAAGGGGGGCCGCGGCTGGGCGAGCCAGCGTGGGCTGCCCGCATGCGGCAGACAGCGGCAGCAGGCAGCGCAGGCTGCGGTGGGACGGCGAGCGGGCGCAGTGCGCGGGGAGGCAATGGCGGAGGGAGAGCAGCGACAGATGCGGCGCTCACAGTGAGCGCGCGCGGCGCGGGGTGCACGTCGGAGCGAGGGAGAGAGAGGAGGGGCGCGGGGGGAGGGGTGCTCACGGGGCCGGTAGGGTAATGGCAGTGGTGCGCGAGGAGGGTGACGGGGACGATGGCGCCGGAGGAGAAGCAGACCGGTGGGGAAGTCCGGCGAGGCAGCGTGGGCTCCTGGCAGCAGCGAGCGACGGCGTCGGTGGCCTCCTCCTCTCGATCCCGATCCAATCGGGAGAGAGGGGGGCAAAGATATTTTGCGGGGGGGGGGGGGGGGTGTCGGTGGCGGTTCGGGTTTCTGGGGGGAGTGGATAAGGGGATTGGGGGGAGTGGCCGGCTGGGCCTGGTGGGTTGGCCTAGTGGGGCTGATGGCCTGCTGGGCCGGAGCCCGGGGGTTCCTCCTTTTGTTTTTTTGTTTTTGTAATTTCTTTCTTTTATTTATTTTTCTTTTCTGTTATATTTAATTTAAAGCACTTAGGCACTTTGTAAAATTATGTTTTCTTCACTATAACTACCTAAATGATATTAGGCACTACCCGAACATTTTTGTTATAACTTTTGAAAACTTTTATTGTTCACATTAATTTGAATTTGAATTTTGAAACGGTTTCGAAATAACTCGAGTTTATCAACAGTAACCGAGGTGACATGGCACCATTAGCAGAGGTTCACTGTAGCTTAATTACCCGGGCGTCACACCGGACGTCCGGGTTGGGCCGGTCGTCCGGTGGCTGCAGCTTCGGGCAGCTTCTTCTCTTGGTCCTTGTACTTGGCGTCCTCGCTAGCTCTTCCGTTGGATGTGGTGGCTCCGTGGCTTTCCTCTAGGTACCTGATCATGCATAGCACACACGTTGGAGGTAGTAGCCATGTCTCACATGTATAAAGTGAAGGTTCGGAGAGGAGCAAGTTCACCTTGTGTCCAATGGTGTATGTTCGAGGTCTCGTCATATGTCCTCTTGGGGTTTGGAGAGTAGTCGGAGTGTACATGGGGATGAACGTGGGATGCTCCGCATCATCTCCTCCCCCTTGGGAAAGATCCGACCTTGGATCATGATCCTCATCACCATGGAAACGGTTGTCGTGGACGGACTTGTAGTTGAACGAAGTTGAAGACAAGGCACAATCCAAGTAGTCCAAGGTGTCGCCGGAGTGATAGACATGCGAAAAGAGCAAACACAAGCGAGACTTGGAAATACAATGGTTAGCACACACAAAGTGTCCATCATGTAAGAATGAGTCCGTGCGGCGAGATAGTGTGTGGCAAGGTAAAAGATGGTTATTCAAAAGATGTGGAATGAGATGTAAAGCATTCATGGGATAATTAGCATGGTTCACAAAGAGACAAATTCTACCATTGTGCAAAATGATGTCATAGAGGGACGGTTCATCAGTAGCATGAATATGGCAATGGATGCTCAATATGTGTAAGCTATCATGCAATTGATGGTGGACAATATGATCATGATGTATGAATATGCCATCAAGGAAGATCACAACAAATTTGCTAAGGAAATGCACAAGCTCATATATCATGGATGACATGGGAATACAAGATGCAACAACGCAATCATAATGCGAGTCGATCCATGCATGGGGTGCAAACTTGTGGTAAGTATGATATGTCCATCGAGCATGACATGTATGAGCACAATCAACAAATATGGTGGTGTTGGTGTACCAATGCTCGATGTCGTGGCAAGAGTGGAGTTACGAAGGTGCATCCAATAAGTGTGAGTGCTCCTCAATGTGAAGGTCCATAGAGCCCATCTCCAATGTCGCTCCTCCGTTCGCGAGATGTATCATGTAGACAACAAGAAGGAAACAACAATGAAAGAATGGCCCATCCAATATGCATATGTGAGGGTGGCTCAAAGGGAAGGAGTTCACCTTAAGAATGTTTCCGAAGATGTTGGAGTTGCACATCATGTATGCCTTCACATAACCAATATGTTTCATGACGGTAATGCCTTGTGAATCCTTCAAAATGAAACAACATGACAAACACTCGGAAAAACAAATGAGGTTAGCGGAAGTGCAAAACCTGTCATTCGTGTGGTAAGATACCAAACAAGTGTATGCATCATGCTCATCATAAGAAAGGACAAGGGAGTATTGCATAGTATGGACTATGGAGGCATATGATGCAAGAACAACCAAATGCAATAGGCTCAAGTAAACAAGCATGCATCACAAGTAAGTTTTCAAAGTCTCCACGATCAGTAAGCATAACAAGTTGGCAATCAATACAAGGTGATATGAGAGATGCAACTAATGGAGACAAGAGACAATGATCATGACAAATCAAGTGAGAGGCATGAACATATATGTCATCAACCCAAGAAAGCGAGTAAGAGTGGAACATGGGTGATGTGACAAAGCAAGCAATCATAGTGATCAAGTCAAGCAAGTTAGTAGTGCGAAGATGCAACATACTAGATGAAATCATGGCAAGCATGTCATGTTTGCAAATAGTGGGCATGAATAATGCACATGACATATCACAAGCATGAATGCAAGATATGAGAAAAATATCATCAATGTATTGGCGAGAGACCATATGTAAATAGCAATGGCACATCATGACTCTCCCAACACAACAAGCATCAATAACATGGTGCATAAAGAAATCATGGCAATAGCAACAAGTATCTCCACCAAGCATGCAAATACACACAGAGGTAGCATAATGGTGAATCAAGTGTAGATGCAAACAAGGGTCACAATTGCATGGCAAAGGCATAGAAGCAAGGATAACATGCAAAGTGAACACGGGAAAATGAGCATAAGGTGACAAGTGGTAAATAGCCCATAGCTGTGCGAGAGATTAAAAGAGATGCGCGTAGTTGTTGCACGAAGAGAATGGTGGTAAGGACAATTCATGTGATCCCAAAGCATTGTTGCTCTCAAGAGCTTGTTTCGTCAACTCTTGGGATTGAGAGGTTGACGAGTATACATGAGTACCTACACAAAACAAAGACAAAGGGAAAATTGTGTGTGCGTGGTATATGTACACATCATCCATCATGATGCGCACGTGCATGTGTCGGTTAGCACAAAATATCAAATGCTCAAATAAATGAGATGCGTGATATAGAAACATGTCATCCATCATGAGAGGTTTGTTATTATGTATGACATAATGGAGACTCAAATTTTGTAATGCATCACGAGAAATATATAGAGCATTGTTTTTCATGTAATGCATATGGTGCACGCAAACATGGGAATCATGCAAAGTATGAAATGCATCAAGATCTCCGTATATGTATGAGGAAACTATGGGGGTCTCCTCATGAGCATTAATGGAAACATCACATGGAGAATATTGACAACATCCAAAACAATGCATATTCAAAACAATGTGATCATGGCATGTCGTAGTAGATGAAGTGCGCAAATCATGTAAAGGAAGCATGGCAATATCATCACATGAAAAACAAAAGCCAATGACCATCATCTCGTCATCTATGCCATAAGTGCATATGGGATTTATTTTAATGGGGCATGCATAGTTACTATCTTGAGATTGAAATGATGCAATATGGGAGATCTCACTCATAACATATGACAAATTCAATGGATTGTCAAACATCATGTGACCAATAGAATTTTCACATGATCCTATGGAGCATAGCATCACAACTAGGAAACTCAACATGCTCATCATCATATTCATCATAAATAGGTAAGTCATGACATAAATAAGTCGCACTAGCATGAAGCATGGGAATAGGTGGAGCAACATCATGCAAGCAATCATTGGTAAGATAGTCCGCTAGTGGGACAAGAGAAGCACCATCACCTATGTTACCTTTGGAGCATCGCTCATGTGTTGTAGGTGAGGTGTTGAAGATCCACTCGTTGTCATCTTCATCTTGATGGAACCATGTGGGGGGGCGCATCATCGTCCACCATGGCCACTGGTTTGTCCATTGGAAGGATTGACTCGCCGAGGATAGGCGTGTCGTCATGTAGGAGACCTAGCACCAAAGAAGAAAACACACTCGGGGTAGAGGTTAAGTCGTTAGAAATCATAGTGGCCTCACATGCCATGTCAACTACCTCACTTTCAAAATGTTGTGGCTCACTCACTCCCTCACGGATGCACTCACTCGTATGGTTGGTGGAGTCACTCCAATGGCGCTCAACTTCACATAGGATGTGTGGCATGCTCTCATGTGTGGGGCTAGTGATGGTAACACTCATCCTCTCATAGGAAATGCTCTCAATGTCACGTATAGTGGAGTCATTCATGTCACTCATGTGTTAGTGGCTCTCCTCGCATGGCACTTGGTGACGCTCAAAAGTGGCACGATTATAAAGAGTAGCTTGAAGCTATGTCAAGATTAATTCAAACATATTATTAAAAGTCACCATGAGATGGCTCTCTTCGAGAAGATCAAGATGGATATGAAGATGGCCTAAAACAGAGCTCGGATGCAAAAGTTATGACAAGCTCAGAGATGCTCATGTTGACATCAGATTAAAGAATGGCTTGAAACTCAATTAATATGGCCACAAATGGAAAATGTTTCAACATGAAAGTTGTGCGTCTCGTCGAAGCGGTTGATTTTGATATAAGAAACGCCTCAATCGGAGTTCGTATGCAAAAGTAATAGCTAATAATGTGTGGCTGCATCAGGATGGCCGGACACTCCGGGAATGATCATCCGGGTTTTGAGTTTCTCCGAGGATGGCCGGACACTCCGGGGATGTTTGTCCAGGTTTTGGATTTTTCTGCCGCAGACTTCGGAAAACAGCCGTAAACTCCCCCAAGATGGACTCTGATCAAAAAACGTTCAACATGAAAGTTGTTCGTCTCGTCGAAACCGTCAAGATTGCTTTTGGGCTCGTTTCCATCTGTGGTTGTTTACTACCTCAAACGTGGCCCACGATGTCCAGGCAGTTTAAACCGAACAATTTTGGAAAGTTCGGACAAAACCAATCCGAATTTGACTAGGGTTTTGGACGTGAATCCAAGCTTTTCCTTGCACGGGAAGTCCAGCTGCCTCTTATATACCTAAGGGGTGACGGCCGATTGAACAACACACAATCGATCAAATCATATACCACTTTTTATCTTTTATCTTTTCTCCTTAACCCTAGTTCTTCTTCTCCTCATTCTTCATCTGTTCTTCTTGTTGCAGGGCGGCGAACCTCGAGGCCCTAGGGGCGATCAGGTCGACCTAGGGAAACCCATAGCCGCCGCGCGCCCAGACGGGGTCCCTCCCGGGCGTGTGGGGTTTCGGGTCCTCAAAAGCACCCGCCAGATTGCCTGCGTACCGCGCTTCTGGCCGGGTCTCCTGCAGCATGAGCTACGGTGCATCACCCTCGGCGTAGGAGGTACACGGTGACGTGTTCGTGTGCGAACACACTTTTTGGCGACTCCGCTTGGGAAGAATCTTTGAACGGTCTCCAGCCCGTTCTTGCTATGAAGAGATCGTCATCAAGTTGCTGCAATCTACAAAGATAATATGAATACCCAATCCCCCTTTGTAGATGCAAATAATTCATATGTTGTTGCTAGATCACCTAATGAGCATAATGTATCGGCTAGCCCTAGTTTTATCAATCATGCATCTAATTATGCGCAAGGGCCGATGCAAAACAATTTTCGTGCTTCAAATTCTCATGCATCGGCAACGCCACAAATCTATATGCCGATGAACAACATGATGGGTTTGGTTAATCAATTTGAAACACATCATGTTAAAATTTCCAATAGCATAAAAGAAAGTGTTTCACCTTTTTATTCATTGGCAACTAATTTGCAATATGTGAATCCAACCATGCCGATGAATGAGAGAATTGGCCATGCTACTACTACCTATTCGGCCAGTTACTCTCAACCATCATATGCTACACCTCATGTTAGTAATTTTTCGGCACCATACACAACTGTAGATGCTCATAATTCGGCTTCACACCTTTTTGGTCATAGCCAAATAAATGTAAATTTTACAGGAGCCGTTGTGCCAAATATTATAGAAGATGAGTGGTGGCTGCATTGGGAAGAGTTTAGCCCAGAATAAGAGGATTAGTGCTATTTGCCTTGAACAACATGAAAAAGGGCTATTTCCTGATTATGCTGCAATAAAAGCTAGAGTTTTGCAAGAAGATGAATCTTTGACAATTGATAAAATTGGCGAGCAAAAAAATGGTTTTACAACAATGCATATGCCTTCACCTAGTACTATATCATATTATACACCCCCTACACTATTGCAAAATTTTGGCAACACCCGTGTGTCATTGCCGAAAGAATCTAAAAGCATTGGGGGGCAATCATATCCGGAGTGGGCTGAAATTGAGAAAAAGCTTAAAGCCAACTTTGCCGCTCGCCGCCAGAAACAAATAGAAAAAGAATTGGCTCAGATAAAAGAAACATTGCCAATTGGTAGTATCAATGAAAAGAAGGATGATTCGGAACTTGAAAGTGCTTCGGTTGAAAAAGCCGAATCAAGTAGTGTATATTTCGAATCCATCAAATCCAAAGAGGCAAGCATTATTGAGAAAGGGCATGGCAAGCATAGCAAAACAACCATGCTTGATTTTTCTGAAGTTAATGGAACCTACTTCCTGCCCTATGAGTTCCATGCCATTGACAAGCCTCAAGGACAAGAACAAGTAGCCGAACAAAGTTCGGCTGACATGGATCTTCAAAGCAATGATGCACGGAATCAAGAAAAAGATGATGACAAGGTGTTGGGGAGCCATCCAAAGACGGAGCAAGATGTTCTTCAAGTGGCACCACCATCATGCTCTCCCAACATATTTGAAGAGGTATGCATAGCGAGTAATTTACCTATTTTCAGATTTGGTCAGAACTTTACTGTCAATGCATCTATTAGAAAAATCCTCATAAGTAATTTTGAAAGACCAATGAAGAAGGGTAATTTACTTGTTAGCAATAAAATTCTTACGGAACATATCGGTCAACCCATTGCGCCATTTATAAAGACCGATAATGACTTACTGTTACAGCCAAAGCTTTTCGTGTTTCTTTGTCTAAAGTTCATATCTAGTTGGGTAGCTTTGCTTATTTTGTACTTGGCTTGCACTTGGTATCAACTGAGACATGTATGTTCTAAATATCTTCGTTTCAGAAATTTAAAGCCAAGGTTAAAATCTTTTGGGAAAACCGATGCTAGTATAGTTTCTTATTTAAAGATATCGGAAAATGAATGCGAAAGAGAATTCATAGCCGAATGGGAAGATGCCAAATCTGAACCATTCATTTGCTTACCTCCAAAGCCGTTCTCACAAAAAGATCGGCTAGAAAACAAAAGGTATACCTTTGATTCAAGCATGTGTGATCAAATATTTGATTTGTTGCTAAAAAATAATTACATAAGAATTCTTGATCACCATGTCAAGCCATCAATCCAAGGATGAATGTATTGTAAGTTGCATGATTCGTTCAAGCATAGTTTTGAGGATTGCAATATGTTTCGTCAAATAGTTAAATCGGCCATTGATAAAGGACAATTGAAATTTGTTGAGACACCAAAAGATGACCAGTCTATTCTGATTGGTTCCGATGGTAGAAAGTTTTTGCATCGGCTGCTTCAAGCCGATCCATTGAAAGAGAAGGTAAAAACTGCAGGTGATGGGATTAAGCTTTCAAATAAAGAAGTTGTTGAAAAGCATAATGAACATAATCTTGAGGGCGAGAATTCCATCGAAGCTGCAATGGAGATGCCAAGGACTGGGGGGCAGCAAGCAAATCCAATGATCGATGAAAGCAAACAAAAAGAAAACAAAGGCCGAAATAAGCGCAAGTGTAAGAGATCAAAGATCACCTTCGCTGAACTATTGGACAAATATCAAAAGAAGAGTGAAGATAAGAATGCTTATTGGCCAAATCATGCAAAGAAACCAAGATCACCCCCAAGGCGCAAATATGAGGATTGGTATTGGCAAAGTGATAATTTTAATGCAAGATATTCATATCCTTATTTTGGGCCGCCAATGCCAATGTCGTGGATGCCTCCCTATGCTCATGTTGAATCATATCCATCATGGGACAGGTATGATACAAGGGCACATTCTCCATCTTATTTTAGACCATCTCACCAATATTATGCAGCTCCGAGAAGATCAACATTTGAACAGTCGCATATTAAAGACCGTTTCAATCATAAGGAATCGGTCCAGAGCTCAAGGAAGAAGAAAGAGGTGGTAAAGCAAGTTTACCGCGTGAAAAGAGATGGTCGTAAGTGTGCTACTTCAGATTTGATCTCAAATAAAAGAGCCAATTAAAGTGTTGACATTGGCTACAAAAGGCAAAGAAGTGAAACAATCATTTGATAAAAATCAGAGTGCCAAATCTGAAGAAAAGAAGTTGAGGGTGCACAAGGCCCAAAAAGAGTTGCCATTGGTTGAAACAAAATCACAGTCGAGGTGCTCACTCGGCTTATCATATTGGCAAAAGAAGGAATTAAAAAATCTTAGTGCACAAGAGCTGAGAAATAGGAACATGGCATGGGTTCCCAAGAGGATCAATCAAAACAAAAACGATGTGCATGCTTCAATTGCAACAAGTACAAGTGAAGAAAGAGAAGGATGGAAGCAACAAACAATTAAGCTGAAGGTGTGCATCACAACATCAAAATCTTCGGTTAGCACATCATCCATTTTCTTCAACAATGCCATTGATGCCTTTGCCATGGAATTCATCCACAGGTATGATCAGTTACCCTCCATGGACTTATTTTGATCCATGGATGCAACATAATTTTCTATATGATGACAGAATATTACCAAATCACTATACATTTGGTTAGTTACATTTTTGTTGCTAAGACAAAGGGGCCGAAATATTTTATTGCTATTTTATTTGTTTATTTCAGCTATACATGTTTTAATGGATGAATTCTACATGAACCTCATGGTAATGGCCGATACTTAACTATCGTCCTAAGAAACTATCTGATCATAGCCGGTGTGGAATTCTAACATCGTCCTTAGTTCAATTGGAACTGAGACAAGGTACATGTTAAGTGATATTAGCCTTGTCTCTCTAGTACTATGGAGATTATATTTTGATGGTTCAATTTGTAGCAATGGCTAAAGTGTTGGTGTTGTTTATTTATCTTCATATGGAGCTAGTTTGTGAAGCCTTATGCCGCTTAAGATATTTTTGCACAATGAACAAAGACGAATATGCATTGTTATTCGGATTGGAGCTTTTCCTTGCTATAGGTGCTATACATATTTAGGCTTCCGGTGATTCATTATTAGTAGTACAACAAATATGCAAGGGTTATCAATGTTTTGACGAATCACTTATAGTTTATCTTTTGGTATGACTAGATGCAAGATTTACCTTGGGTTGCTTTAAAATTGTTCATATATCTAGACATGACAATTTGAAAGAGTTGGCAGAGCAAGCATTCGGCTACTATGTTAATCAATGTATTGCATTTCTCTCAATAGCCGATGCTTCGTCTTGTCAACATAGGTAAGGCCGAACCGAAGTCCACAGCTTCGGCCACTAATGAAATTTTTATGCAGGCGGAAGTAAGGATTGGAGAAAGTTTATTGTTGATTATCTACAAAATCCTAGCAAAAGGGTGAACAATATGGTTCGAAGGATGACATTGAGATACATGTTTATGGAACTTTATCATCGAATTGTTAATGAAGTTGAGAAGGTTTCGCCCAAGTTTGCATCAAGCATTCAAAAATGATAATGGCCGATATATAGTTATCGCCCTAAGCATATAAATGGCCAATGGAGTGTTGACATCGTCCTTAGAACCAACACGGTACAAATTATTTTTCGGCATGCTAGCTTTGCCGAAAAACAGGGGGGCATGTGTTGACGCTCAAAAGTGGCACGATTATAAAGAGTAGCTTGAAGCTATGTCAAGATTAATTCAAACATATTATTAAAAGTCACCATGAGATGGCTCTCTTCGAGAAGATCAAGATGGATATGAAGATGGCCTAAAACAGAGCTCGGATGCAAAAGTTATGACAAGCTCAAAGATGCTCATGTTGACATCAGATTAAACAATGGCTTGAAACTCAATTAATATGGCCGCAAATGGAAAAGGTTTCAACATGAAAGTTGTGCGTCTCGTCGAAGCGGTTGATTTTGGTATAAGAAATGCCTCAATCGGTGTTTGTATGCAAAAGTTATAGCCGAAAATGCGCAGCTGCATCAGGATGGCCGGACACTCCGAGAATGATCATCCGGGTTTTGAGTTTCTCCGAGGATGGCCGGACACTCCGGGGATGTTTGTCCGGGTTTTGGATTTTTCTGTTGCAGACTTCGGAAAACAGCCGTAAACTCCCCCAAGATGGCCTCTGATAAAAAAAACATTCAACATGAAAGTTGTTCATCTCGTTGAAACCGTCAAGATTGCTTTTGGGCTCGTTTCCATCTGTGATCGTTTACTACCTCAAACGTGGCCCACAAGGTCCAGCCAGTTTAAACCGAATAGTTTTGGAAAGTTCGGACAAAACCAATCCGAATTTGACTAGGGTTTTGGACGTGAATCCAAGCTTTTCCTTGCACGGGAAGTCCAGCCGCCTCTTATATACCTAAGGGGTGACAGCCGATTGAACAACACACAATCGATCAAATCATATACCACTTTTTATCTTTTATCTTTTCTCCTTAACCCTAGTTCTTCTTCTCCTCATTCTTCGTCTGTTCTTCTTGTTGCAGGGCGGCGACCTCGAGGCCCTAGGGGCGATCAGGTCGACCTAGGGCAACCCATGGCCGCCGCGCGCCCAGACGGGGTCCCTCCCGGGCGTGTGGGGTTTCGGGTCCTCAAAAGCACCCGCCAGATTGCCTGCGTACCGCGCTTCCGACCGGGTCTCCTTCAACGTGAGCTGCGGTGCATCACCCTCGGCGTAGGAGGTACACGGTGATGTGTTCGTGTGCGAACAGCACTTGGGGCATCTCTTCATATGTGGGTGTCGGAGAGATGTTGGTGCAAATGTCTCCATGTTCAACTCCTATCGCCGTGGTCGAAGGGGATGGCCCTTGCTCGACCTTCTTGTCACCATCTTGGTGTGGGAGGCCCATATGATGTGGCACCTCGTAGCTCGTCTCTATGGCCGAAGGGAATTTCCCATGCTCGGCCATCTTCCTTGAGGGGCTTCCGAAGATGGAAGTGTCGCCCTCGCTTGTAGGTGGTCGCCTTGGACTTGATGAAGTTGTAGGCATACTCGTGGGAAATAGGCAAAGATGTCGTACGTCCAAAGGCGAAGATGCCGAAGTGGTTGATGTAGCCGTATCTCCGTCTTGGTGGTGCTCGTCTCACGGTCTTCTCTTTTGCTCATGAAGCTTGGACTTGGTGTGAAGTAGGGCTTGTTGGGACTTGTGCATTTGCGCTTGTGGAGCATCTTCATGATGATGATGTCGTTGTCGTGCTTGAGCTCATAGTAGATGTCGTTCGTCATCGTCGTGCACATGATGCTTGGAGGTGACTTGCCCTTCATGATGATGTTGATCACGATTGTGACGGTGGTCATCATGAAGATGTGGACGTGGACGAATTGCGCTTGCATCGTTTTCGCGCTTCGAAAATGATCGACTTGGTCGCCGCTGTCTTGAAGATGACGAAGGGGAAGAAGACTTGATCAAGGCCCGAATCCCCTCCATCCTTGCATCTTGCTCCTCTTTATGTGCGGAAAGCTTCTTGTCGATGTAGTCCCTTTTCTTTGCTTCGGAGTGACGAACGTCGATGGAGATGTTCTCGATGCGCTCTCGCAATCTTGATTGTGCGCCTTGCATTTGTTGTTGTAGATCGAAGATGGACACTTCTGGTGATGTAGTTGTTCACGCCGTCGTTGTTGCTGTAGACCGGAGAGAAAATGCTTTGCCTATCCATCACAAGACTCGAGTAAATATGAGTGGGAGAAAGAGAAGAACTAGACCCAAATGTACCTTGACCGATGTTGAAGATGGATCAATGATCACTCAAATGCATAACAAGGAAATAGCACAATTGGTACCAATTCTTGTCGGTTCTCACGCCTACACAAGTAAGGCTTATGGTGGAGCTCGGTGAGGATAGTGGCACAAATTTTTTGATGCAAAATGTTAGCAAGAGTCAATAATGTTGAAAGAGATTCACAAATTGGCAAGCGAAACAAGTAGACCAATAGAAATATGGATGGCACACGGAAACACACACACGAATAGATAAATGGGGTCGTACAACCAAGGAATGAGCATAAAATGTGGAATCCACGGAAAACGCTCGTGTTGCACAACTCGAGAGAGACGCTAGCACGATTTCTCAATAGGCGGATACGACACTCAATAGCAATGTATGTATGGTTCCCGGTGTTTCTCTCAAGATGATCCAAGATGATCGGATATGAAAATCTTATATGCAATGTGGTATGATGCTATGGTACTTGCTTACAAGCTTCTTTGCTCTTTCTCTTCTGCTTAAAAGCTTATTCTCTTTTTTTATGGCCACTTTTGCACAATGCACAAACCAAGATAGCAATTGTGTATATGCGGGAACAAACTTGTGACATGAGATATGATACCAAGATATGCACCACAATGATATGGTATGTATGCAATGGGAAGTATAGATCACTAATGTGCACAAGTAACGTTGCCGGCAATACTCAAATGGCTAGTCTCGATAGGCAAGTAACGCAAAATTGCTAGGGGTTATCAATGCAATTTGCAAGGGGAATATACAATGGTGTCGTCGAGGTTACCGTCCTTGGCAATGATGAGAGGCGGTGTTGCCGATGTCGACCCGTTCCTAGTTAGCCAAAAACCCTAGGAAACGGAAAAACCACAACTCAAAATCTCAAAGGCCAATGTCAAATGGTGGTAGCGAAAAACGGTGGTGGTTTGCACTTGGCAATGTGGAAGCGGAATGATGTGCTATACACGTGTCGGAGTTGAAGTTGCCGTCCCTAAGTAGCCGAAACACCTTAGGAGACACAAGCCACAACTCAAACAAAATTGGGTTAAGTTGGGTGGCGGAAATGTATGGTAGGCAAGGTTATTTGGAAGTGGAGGTGGTGGTTAAAGAAGAAGTAATCGTCCCTAAGTAGCCGAAACACCTTAGGAAACTCGAATCACTACTCAAGCAACCACTTGCTATATGGATCAAAATGGGTTAGGTTGCGGAAGTCGGTGGTGGCTATGCGGATGATATGATGGTGGCCCTAGGCAAAGATGCCAAAGTTCCAAAAATTTGAGTCAAATGATGTTGCAAGTATTTTTGTGGGAAGGGGAATGTCAGTAGCTTCAAAACGAGCTAAAGAATGTCAAAATCAGAGTTCGGATGAATTAGTTATGGCCGAAACAAAAATCAGCCGAAGTGGGAATCTACAGGTTACGGACGTCCGTAAATGGACGGATGTCCGGTCGTCGGACATCCGGTCGGGCTCGGAAATCCGTAAATTCTGTTCTGTTGGCTGGTTCCGTCGTCCGGTGGATGACGGACGTTCGGTGCTTCGAGGGGGGTCCGGACTTCCGTAAAACACCGGCCGTCCGGTGGGTTGGGGTCAACGCGAGATCCGAGATCTGGGGCGCGGCGGAAAATGGAGATTTCGGGGTCAAAATTGATGAGATTTCGTGGATGAAAGATGGGGAAACTTGGGGAAATGCTAGATCCACTCGAAACCAAGCAAATCCATGAATCAAAATCAACAAAATATCATCAAACCAACAAATCACAAAAAAATTTGGGGCTATTTTTGGTGGGAATTTTTGAATTTAGGAAAGAACACAACAAAATTAGGCTAGAAAAAGACGGGTTGGGGCTCCAAAAAGGTGATCAACCTTGCTCTGATCCAAGATGATGTAGGGTAGAACCCTAGAGGCCGATCTTTCATGTTTGGAGAGAATCCCTACAAGGAACACGAGGAGGGCAACGATGGAAAAACACGAGAGAACACTCAACCAACAAGAATAAAGTCACACATGTGCTAGATCCAAGAAACACAAAAAGACACACGGTCCCAATCCAACAAAGGACGATACGAGTGGCGGTAGCTCATCTCCGAGAGGAGGTCTTGAATCCACGAGGGATCTTCCCGTAAAGGGGTCTTGAATCCAGGTGGATCTTCTCCGAAGAGGTGTCGGTCCCTGATACGTCTCCAACGTATCTATATATAATTTATGAAGCATTCATGCTATATTATTATCTGTTTTGAATGTTTATGGGCTTTATTATACACTTCTATATTACTTTTGGGACTAACCTATTAACCGGAGGCCCAGCCCATATCGTTGTTATTGCCTATTTCAGTGTTTCGAAGAAAAGGAATATCAAACGGAGTCCAAATGGAATGAAACCTTCGGAAAAGTTATTTTTGGAACAGAAGCAATCTCGGAGACTTGGAGTACAAGCCAGGGAAGCTTCGAGGAAGCCATGAGATAGGAGGGCGCGCCCACCCCCCTGGGCGCGCCCCCCTGTCTCGTGGGCCCCTCGTGGCTCCCCCGACCGACTTCTTTCGCCTATATATTCCCATATACCCTAAAACCATCGAATAAGAAGATAGATCGGGAGTTCCGCTGCCGCAAGCCTCTGTAGCCACCAAAAACCTCTCGGGAGCCTGCTTCGGCACCCTGCTGGAGGGGGGGAACCCATCACCGGTGGCCATCTTCCTCATCCCAGCGCTATCCATGACGAGGAGGGAGTAGTTCACCCTCGGGGCTGAGGGTATGTACCAGTAGCTATGTGTTTGATCTCTCTCTCTCGTGTTCTCTCTATGGCACGATCTTGATGTATCACAAGCTTTTCTATTATAGTTGGATCTTATGATATTTCTCCCCCTCTACTCTCTTGTGATGAATTGAGTTTTCCTCTTGAAGTTATCTTACCGGATTGAGTCTTTAAGGATTTGAGAACACTTGATGTATGTCTTGTCGTGCTTATCTGTGGTGACAATGGGATATTCACGTGATCCACTTGATGTATGATTTGGTGATCAACTTGCGGGTTCCGCCCATGAACCTATGCATAGGGGTTGGCACACGTTTTTGTCTTGACTCTCCGGTAGAAACTTTGGGGCACTCTTTGAAGTACTTTGTGTTGGTTAGATAGATGAATCTAAGATTGTGTGATGCATATCATATAATCATGCCCACGGACACTTGAGGTGACAATGGAGTATCTAGGTGACATTAGGGTTTTGGTTGATTTGTGTCTTAAGGTGTTATTCTAGTACGAACTCTTGAATAGATCTATCCGAAAGAATAACTTTGAGGTGGTTTCGTACCCTACCATAATCTCTTCGTTTGTTCTCCGTTATTAGTGGCTTTGGAGTGAGTCTTGGTCGCATGTTGAGGGATTGTTATGTGATCTATCTATGTTATTATTGTTGAGAGAACTTGCACTAGTGAAAGTATGAACCCTAGGCCTTGTTTCCTACCATTGCAATACCGTTTACGCTCACTTTTATCGTTTGCTACCTTGCTGTTTTTACAATTTCAGATTACAAATACTCATATCTACCATCCATATTGCACTTGTATCACCATCTCTTCGCCGAACTAGTGCACCTATACAATTTACCATTGTATTGGGTGTGTTGGGGACACAAGAGACTCTTTGTTATTTGGTTGCAGGGTTGTTTGAGAGAGACCATCTTCATCCTACGCCCCCCACGGATTGATAAACCTTAGGTCATCCACTTGAGGGAAATTTGCTACTGTCCTACAAACCTGTGCACTTGTAGGCCCAACAACGTCTACAAGAAGAAGGTTGTGTAGTAGACATCAAGCTCTTTTCTGGCGCCATTGCCGGGGAGGTGAGTGCTTGAAGGTATATCTTTAGATCTTGCAATCGAATCTTTTTGTTTCTTGTTTTATCACTAGTTTAGTTTATAAAAGAGAACTACAAAAAATGGAGTTAAGTTTGTCTCATACGCTTCATCTTTTTAATATCTTTTGTGAGTTTGATGAAAAGGAAAATTGTGCTCAAGTGCTAGAAGAAGAAATCTATAGAATGTTTGATACTAAATCTTTGAATGATGAGCATGATTGCAATGTTGTTAGTATGAACTCTTTGAATATCCATAGTACTAATGATGATTGCACTAGTTATGATGAAAATATCTATTATAAGCATGTCAATTTTTGTGGAGTAGATTGGGTTTGCGAGTACACACCAAATAGGGAAAATAGATATTTCAAGAGGCATAAGTATTTAGAAACTAAAGGGTTGCAAGAAAGGCCTAATGTTAGTGCTGAAAATTTAAGATATCTTTACCGTTGTGAACTTCGCAATGAACGTGATCATTTACATCTCCAATGCAAATTGTTTCATGATCGAATCGTGTCCAAAAATTGTGATGATTTGATCTCCCTTGCTCATTACAATGAACTTAGTTTGCTTTTGGGTTATGAAGAATTGAAACGTGCAACTAAGCTTATTCCAAAATTTAATCTTGAGAATTTCTTTGATATTGATTTAGAGAAGATTTATTTGTTTTGTGCGGTGAATTGCATTGAAAATACTTATATTGCCAATCACCTAAAGAAAAGAAAGCAAATAGAAGATGATGAGAATACTAATGAAAGGGAAGAGACTTCCCAATATCCTCCCATTATTTCTTATGATGAATCAGGTAACGAGGAGGAGTTTTCTATTCAACCAATCTCATCCATAAGGAGCTCAAAGAAGAAGGTTGAACACACACATATTGTGAAGAAGAAAAAGAAAAGGAGGAGCAACAAAGGTAAAAAGGTATCCCTCCCAAATGAAGTTGCTCCTAGTACTCATTGTGATGATGATAATTCCTATACTATTGGTGCTATCCATACTATTAATGATGAGAGTGATTATGCTTATGATATGAAAAGGCCCAAGCTTGGGGAAGCTATGTTTGATGAGGATGAAATATTTGAGAATATATTTGTGAAATTAATGTTTGTCCCAAGCTTGGGGATGCTACGTTTAATGAAGATGATATTTTTAGCCTCCCAAGTTTTGATATGCAAAGTTGTTATGATGATAGCATGCCTCTTACCTATGATGATTATATTGATGAAAGTGGGTTTGGAAGAGTGTCAACTTTAGGAAGTAGTTATCCCACTATTTTGGAGGATGTTGAATTTTATTGTGATGAATACGAAAGTGGATTTGGAAGAGTGTCAACTTTATTTAGTGATTCCACTATCTTGGGAGAGGTTTCAATCGATTATGATGAGAACGAAGTTGCTACTTATGATGATTATTGTGATGAAACTTATGCTATAAAAAGTAGTGATGATAATATTTATAAAAATTTTCATGATTATGATTACCCTTTTTTTGAACATTACTCTTTTAATGTGGAAACAATTTTTAGTGTTCAAGTCTCTTATGATACTCCCACTATTCCGAATGAGAAGAATTTTGCTTATGTGGAGAGTAGTAAATTTTCTATGCTTGTAGATCATGAAAAGAATGCTTTAGGTGCTGTTTATATTGTTTAATTCATTCATGATGCTACTGAAAATTATTATGAGGGAGGAACTTATGCTTGTAGGAATTGCAATAATATCAAGTTTCCTCTCTATGTGTTTAAAATCTTGAAGTTATGATTGTTTTGCCGTCCTATGCTAGTTGATTATTGTTCCCATAAGTAGTTTGCTCACAAAATCCCTATGCATAGGAAGAGGGTTAGACTTAAATGCGATAGTCATATGCTTCATGATGCCCCTGTTACGTTTCAATCCTTATCTGTTATGTGAGCATCATTGCCATCATCATGCCTATCTAGAAAGGCATTAAAGAAAAGCGCTTGTTGGGAGACAACCCAACATTTACCCATATTGTTTTTGTGTGTCCACATGATTATTCTACTGTTTTAATCATGTTTTATAGCTTTTGTTTCAATAAAGTGCCAAGTAAGACCTTTAGGATAGCTTACGGTGATAGTTGTGTTGATCCTGCTGAGAATCAGAAACTTGTGCACCCAACAAATTAGTTTTGTTAATTCATAGAAACGCGATTCTGATCTGATTCTTTTTGGTCTGGATTGGTACACAAATTGCTTAGGACTTCCTAATTTGTAGAATGTTTATCGTTCCAGAAGTATACGTTTGATACAGATTACTACAGATTGTTCTGTTTTTTGACAGATTCTGTTTTCATTGTGTTGTTTGCTTATTTTGATGAATCTATGAGTAGTATCGGAGGGTATGAACCATAGATAAGTTGGAGTACAGTATATATTACACAAATATGAATTTAGAATGAGTTCATTACAGTACCCTAGTGGTGGTTTTATTTTCTTATACTCGAAGCTTACGAGTTTTCTGTTGAGTTTTGTGTTGTGGAGTTTTCAAGTTTTGGGTAAAGATTCGATGGACTATGGAATAAGGAGTGGCAAGAACCTAAGCTTGGGGATGCCCAAGGAACCCCAAGGTAATATCCAAGGACAACCAAGAGCCTAAGCTTGGGGATGCCCCGGATGGCATCCCCTCTTTCGTCTTCGTTCATTGGTAACTTTACTTGGAGCTATATTTTTATTCACCACATGATATGTGTTTTGCTTGGAGCGTCATTTTCTCTTGTTAGTATTTGCTTGCTGTTATTTAGATTAATGTTTTGCATCTTTAGTTTCAATAAAAATGTCAAGGACAGCCTTTACCATGCTTATTTTGCTAGTATACATATTGCTGTTTGAAAACAGAAAGTTTACCGCTGTTGCAAAAAATCCCTAGAAAAGTCAGAGAATGGTATAGTGTTGAATTTTTTTTGCATAATGAGATCTGATAAATCTTCTACAGCTTAGTATTTTTCTCATAATTTTTGGAGTTAGGTAAGTATTGATACTCTTGCATTCTTTACAGATTGTACTGTTTTGGCAGATTGCTGTTATGTTTGCATTGTTTGCTTATGTTTGCTTGTTTAATGATTCTATTTGAGTATAGGAGTATTAAATATACAGAGGCATTTAGTATGCAATGTTGAATAATAATTTTGGTGATTTGTTACAGTAGAAAATGATAAGTTTTTGCATTGGTTTATACTAACCTATCTCACGAGTTCTTGTTGAGTTTGGTGTGGATGAAGCTTTTGATAAAAAGAGAAACCATGATATGAGAGGAATTAAGGAGACACAAAAGTTCAATCTTGGGGATGCCCAAGGCACCCCAAGACATTATTTTAAGAAGTCTCAAGCATCTAAGTTTGGGGATTGCCCGTTAGGCATCCCACCTTTCTTCTTCAACAACTATCGTTTAGTATCGGTTGAGCCTAAGTTTTTGCTTCTTCACATGAGTTGTGCTATCCTTGGAATGTCATTTTATTTTGATTTGCTTGCTGTTTGAATAAAATACCAAGATATTAAATTCTTAAATGAGAGAGAGTCTTCATATAGCTACATATTTATTTAGCTACTCATTGTTCTTCACTTATATCTTTTTGGAGTAGTTTTTCATTTACTCGTGTGCTTTACTTATATCCTATGAGTAAATTGTTGAATGAGTTGATTGTCATAAATCTGAAATTATATATGTATCATTTGCTTATCCCATGGGCAGTAATGACTTCACATCTAAGAAGTAGAGGTTGTAAATTTATTGAAGGTTAGCAAGCATTGTATTGGTCATTTGAACAATTCATGAAAGAATATTGAAGGAAGAGAGATTCCACATATAAATATACTATCCTGGACATCTTTTATAATTGTGAGCACTCATTAAGTATGACATGCTAAAGAGTTGATGTTGGACAAGGAAGACAACGTAATGGGTTATGTTTTCTCACATCTCAGTTAAAGTATATTGTCATGGATCATTCAAACATGTTGAGCTTGCCTTTCCCCCTCATGATAGCCAAAATTCTTTGCACCAAGTAGAGATACTATTTGTGCTTCCAAATATCCTTAAACCCAGTTTTGCCATGAGAGTCCACTATACCTACCTATGGATTGAGTAAGATCCTTCAAGTAAGTTGTCATCGGTGCAAGCAATAAAAATTGCTCTCTAAATATGTATGATCTATTAGTGTGAAGAAAATAAGCTTTATATGATCTTGTTATGGAAGCAATAAAAGGGACGGACTACATAACAAAGGTCCATATACAAGTGGCAATATAAAGTGACGTTCTTTTGCATTAAGATTTTGTGCATCCAACCATAAAAGCGCATGACAACCTCTGTCGGGTGGTTGGTGCGACATATGCCAACGGGTGGCTTATCATTGTGGGAGCCAATAAGACGTCGCCGGTGCCTGGAAACGGGATAAGGCGAAGACATGCACGCTGGCGAATCTTACCCAGGTTCGGGGCTCTAACACCCCTAGTCCTGCTTTGTGGGGTCTCCGCATGATCACTAGATCAACAAGTAGCTACAAGAGGCTCCTTGAGTTGTTTGGCGAGAGGAGGAAGAAGGGGCAATGCTAGCTCTCTTCTCCTCTCAAAGTTGTGTCTAAAACTATCAAAGTCCAACCCTTTGCATGGGTGCCCCGGGGGGGTTTATATAGGCCTACCCCGCAGGGGTACAATGGTAATCCGGCTAGGCCTGGGCCTAGCCATCAGCGTCTACGCCGGCCGGCTTCTCCGCCGACAGCTGGGGCCCGACAACTGGCAGGCCCCGCCAGCTGCCGGCCTCCTGGTAGATAGGTAGGCCCCACCGCTTGGGGGTCTTGTCGGGGGCTGGTTACTGTTGCCTCACCCCTCGATGACGAGGGCTTGGTCAAGGTAAGCGTGGCTACAGTGCCGCCGCCTTGCGGGCGCTCACTGTAGCCTCACCTCGTCTTGTCTTCTTAATGAGGCTCATCCTTCGAGGGAGGGAACAAGCTGGCTGGGGAGAGTCGGCCCCATCAAATGTCCCTCTGGCCAATGGGGCCCGCCGCCTGCGGGTCGTATCGTCAGTCTATCATGGGTGATGTCATGGTTAGCATGGCAACAGTGCCACGCCAAACGGGTCATGGCAGCCCCGTACGGCGCACTGTGGCCATGCGCACCCCGGGATTCGGGGCGGCGTATTTCACTGTTGCCACGCCCTATCTCGTTGTCATTACATTGGAACAAACTTCGAGGGCCCGATCTAGGCCGCTTATTGGGGGCCGGCTTCTTGGAGTCAGCCATGTGGCGACCGGCTTCCTGGAGTCGGCCATGTGGTGGCCGGCTTTCTGGAGTCGGCCTTCTCGCGGCTTCCTTTAGGAGGGCTCCTGGCCGAGCCGCCTCCTGGTAGTCGGTCGGGTGAAGGCGGCCCTACGTCTTGGATGCTCGAAGGTTTAATCAGCCCTACTATTTTTTCAAGAGCCAGGGGGAGCTGGCTAGGCTACCCGTGGTCAATTACTCCGACAGTAGTCCCCGAAGCTGGTTGTGCTTCGTGGCTGCGAAGGGAACTAGAAGCTCAATCAGCTTCCTACCCTGAAGAGCCGGCAGCTAGGAGCCGGCATCACTTTATGCTTTCCTTTTTGGCGAAGTCTCCTTCAAAATCCGAAGGCGGGAACCAGTTGGCGCGCTAGCCAGGCGGCGGTCTGGCCGCCCGCGCGCCACGCGGCGCCCTCTGGCTAGAGGGGCCTGCCAGCCCACGTGCCTGACGGGACGCCACTGCAGACCGGGGCCCGCCACTACCATGCCTCGGCCTATGCGAGGATCCTCTGTGGCCCGATCTGGCTGCTCGCCTTCCGGCGGCGGTTTCCGCATGCCGTTATGGCGCGGTAATCGTGGGATGTGGGGGAGTGGGCACAATTAATCCTACGTCCCCCCATGCCTCGCCTCCTCGGCTTCGCCGTGCGAGGCTATAAGTAGGGGGAGGGGGAGAGCGGCTGACGCACGTGCGCTCGCCCCAGTCCCACCTCTCTCTCCTTCTTCTTCTTCTTCACCGCCGCAGCAGCAACGCTTCGCCGCGCCACTGCCCCGCCATTTTCCTTGGCGCATCTCTGCCTTGCCGCCGCTGACCCGGGCGTCCTCCACTGCCGCACGTCTCCAGGCGCTTTCCCGTCCTCATGGCTCCGACATCGAGCAACTGGGACGGCTCCAATGTTCATGAAGACCACATCGATTTCCTCCGCAAGACGCGGAGGTTGGCAGACAAGGAGTACGTACAGGTCCGGCTCGCGCCGGAGGGGGGAGATCTCGCCGGTGCCGGAGGAGGGCGAGCGGGTGATCTTCCACTCGCACTGCTTGCGCGACGTCGGCCTTCCCGCGAGCGGCTTCTTCCGCTTGTTCCTCGAGTTTTATCATCTGCGGCCGCACCACCTCACTCCAAACACGGTGGTGCTGCTGTCGGCCTTCGTCACCCTGTGCGAAGGCTTTCTCGGTGTTCTCCCCACCCTCGAGCTGTGGGGGGAGTTTTTTCAGTCCAAGCTCGGCATCGTCACTGCGGGCGTGCCGGCTCCATGTGGCGCCTTCATCGCTATGTGGCGGACTATGGCCGACAACCCGTTCCCAGCCATTGCGCTGATCCAGTCGGTGAAGCTTTAGCAGAAGTCCTATTTTTACGTGAAGAACGTCGCCCTGCAAGGCGACTACGTCAACTTGCCAGCTTACATATCTGGCCCGCCGGCTGGGAGGCAGCCCTCGTGGTCTTATCGGGCCAGGTCGCTGACGCCGGCTGGGGCAGGCGCCGTTGCCCGACTTCGGGTGCTGATCCAGTCAAAGGGTCTGACCGGGCCCGATCTGATCGCCGCCTTCGTGGAGCGCCGGGTGCTCCCGCTCCAAGGCCGCCCTCATCTGATAAGCCAGATGAGCGGCCGCTTCGACCCATGCTGACTCAGCACGAGGGAGATGCCTCACGATGAGGTATCTTACATGGTGAACTACATCACCAACTGCAAGCTTACTGAAGACTAGGAGTATGGCAAGGCGCCGTATTCTCGCGCCGATCCACCACCCATGGTAATCCTTCTTTCTTTCTCCTTTTCTTTGTTGCCGAGTTTTCTTTTCTGGCTGACTTTCGACCAGTCGGCTTTCTCTTCTTTTAATCAGAATCCCCTCCTTCATCAGCCGGCCGGGACCGCAGGGGCAGAACGGGAGTTTGCCCCTGACCGCGCGGCGGACGACTTCGACGACCCCGACATGGGGGCGGCCGCCTTGGAAGACGACACCATGGAGGGAGGAGGCGAGCCAGGCGGCTCTGGGACTGGCCGGACGATGACGAGGCTGAGCCGATTCCACGCCGCCAGCCGGCGTCCGACCATCAAGGCGCAGGCTCGTCCGCCGGGCCGGCTGCCCGAGGCGGCATACGGAAACGCCGGGCGGCGGCGTCTCTCTTTGGTAGTCGGCCGAAGAAGCCCAAGGGTACCGCAGCGGCGACCAAGCAAGACGAGGCGGCTGCAAAGGCGGCCCGCTTCCGCAAGGTGGTGAAGCAGCCGCAGGCGGTTTTGGCGTAAGTTTAACTCTCGTATGTCTTCCTTCTTTCTTCTTCTTTAGCTGGCATCCTTCTGAGCCTTTCTTAATTTGCTGAAAAGGGCCCCGCTCACTCTTGAGCGGACTTCGGCCGCCTCCATAGTCGGAGGGGCGGGGGGATCCTCAAGCTCTCGCCGCATGGACCCCGCGGCGAGCTCCAGGCGGCGACGGAGCGGAATGCGCGGGAGGCGCGGGAGGAGCGGGAGGCGGAGGAGCAGAGGGCGGCAGCCGCCAGGGCGGCCCAGGAGACGACGGCGGAGTCGGCGGAGATGCGGGCCGACGTGGCCGCCAGGGCCCAAGCGGAGGTCGTGGCTGCGGAGAGGGCGGCGGAGGCCCTGCGTAATCAGCCTCCGCAACTCATCATTCCCCTCCGCACCATGGCCCCCGAAATCCCGGTGCCCCCGCCAGAGGAAGCCGGCCATGACCAGCCGACAATGGAGAGGGAGGGGGCGAAGTAGTCGTCCCGGAGGGCGGAGCAGTGCCTCCGCCGTTGGCCGGGACGGGCCAAGGCGGCCGACTGGAAGTGCCTCCTGCACAGCCGGCTGGAGGCGACCTGGTCGTGGGGGCAGATCTCATAGTCCTCTCGCCAACTCGTCGGTGCGCGGGCAAGGCGACCTCCGAGCCGGAGCCGCAAAGGGCCACGGGCTCCAGCTCGTTGTCTCATGACCTGGAGACGGCCAACGTTAGATCGCCGGGATGGACGCCGGGCGGCGGGACGGGCGTGCTGAATGTGGTCGCGCAAGATATCCGGAGCCGGCTTCAGGCCCAGGCCGCCTCGCTGAAGTAGTGCACCCAAGAGTTCCTTGCGACGTCGGCCATCCGGGTAAGTTTTCCTGATCTCTTCCATGGGGGCGCGTCAGCGCACCCACTGGGTGTAGTCCCCAAGTTCCGAGCCGGCTGCTGAGCAGGCGGCTTGGAACTTCTCGGTCGGCTTTGGTTTTAACGGCTTGTTCTTGTTTGTGCCTTTGTTCTTATTCGCAGGACTATCACAACCTCCATGCTGCTGCCTTCAACTCCCAGGCCCGGGAGATGGGCCAGAAGGCCGCCGATCTAGCGGAGAGCCGGAGTAAGTGTTTTTATTTTTCTATCTCATGCAGGGGCGCGTCAGTGCACCCACTGGGTGTAGTCCCCGAGATGCGGGCCGACTGCTGAGCAGTCGGGTCGGATCTTTCTTGACAACTTCTTCCTCATCTTCTTCTTCTTTACATCTTATAGGGGGCAATGCCGACTTGAGTGAGCAGCTGGGCATAGCCCAGACCGCCCTTCGTGCCAAGGAGACTGAGTGCAGCGCCTTGGCCCAGGAGCGTGATCGCCTGGCCAAGAAGCTGGCCGACCAGGAGGAGGACCACAAGGCGGCCTTGAAGGCGGCGCAGGACAGCGAGGCCACCCTCAAAGCCAAGTACGAGATGGAGGCGACAAGCTGGGCCGAGGCGAGGCAGGCGCTGAGCGAGGGCTACAGCCGGGTTGAGGATCTGATCGATGGTAGGCCGTCTTCCTCTTCGTCCCTTTGCTCATCCCCGTCTTCTGATCGGTCTTCTGACTTGCTTTATTTCTTTCTTCTTCGCGTAGAATACTTTCCCGGCTACTTTGTTGCCGCCAACCAGGCCATCGAGGCTCATCGCGAGGCCCGACGCCAGACTGGGGCCGAGATTCCACCGGGTGCTAACCGGACGCTTGAAGAGCAGCTTCTGGTGATTCAAGCCCGGCTTCAGCCGGCCTACCGCATGCTCCGCCGCCTTCAGCGTGCCGGAGCACAAGTGCTGACCGCCCTCTGGCCCGGCGAGGTGATTCCCCGCAGCCCCAATCGTACGGCCGACTGGCTGGAGGTAGCAGTCGGCCGCTTCGAGGCCTGGAAGGCTTCTGCAGCTCGATGCGGGGCTCGGCGGGCGCTGGAGTTCGTCCGGGCCTGGTATCCTGGGCTGAACTTGGACCAGCTATGCACTTGGCGGCAGGAGGCTGACGAGGAGCTGGAGGCGGTGCGGCCGGCTATTATCCAGCGCACCTCGGCGATCGCCGACTTCACCGACACCAGCGCCTTTGCTCCTGAGGTGAATGGAGACGGCGTTGCTTAGCCGGAGGAGTGGTTCGGGCTGAACCCGGCGGAGGGAGAGGACTCGGTGGAGTAGATTGACTCCAGCGATGAAGGCGAAGAGCAGGAGGAGGAGGATGGTGAAGATGCTGTGCCGGACAGTGGAGCGACCGACCAGCCTCAGCTTGACCGTGCCTCCAGCAACGAGGCGCGCGTGGGAACGCCGCCTGCCACAGGTGGCGATTAAGCCGAGACTCGTCAGCTGGCCACTCCCCCGGCCAACACTTCCGTTTCTACCATCCTGCCCGACACACCTGTTGCTCCCCTGGCCTGACTTGCCGCCTTTACCTTCCTGCTAGTTACTTTTGAACAACTTTTTATTAAATTTGCGCAGTTCCACCCACTGGGGGTGTGTTCAAACTATGTTGAATGCCGGCCTTTCGAAGGCCTTTTGTGTAAATATAATTATGCATGTGCTTGGCTTCCATTCCTAGTTGCCTTTTATCTTTGACTGCTTTCCTTTTTCGCCCTCCCTTGGCCGCCGCCTTCCCAGTCGGACAGCTGCTCTGCAGTCTGTGGCCGGGTAAGGGCCTGGCCGTCTAGGAGGGCAAGTACTCGAGCTTTTTAGATTGTAGCAAACTAACAAAGGAAGCCGGCCAGCCGATTCTTTGAGCTGAGACTTTCAACAAGAGAGGGCTTGGGTGCCGGCACACTACTTGTTTGACTGCAGGTAGAACTTAAACATAACCCAAGGCGGCAAGTCCCCGGGCCGATTGATCGAACCCGGTGCCGGACGAGAAAATGAGTGTGATAACATAGTCATGGGCATGATACTCATCATTCATAGATAAAAGAGGGTAGTCCCCGAGTACTCCTCGGGGAGCCCGTTGTCTCATACTTAGTACAAAAGGTAGCGTGGTACATACTGCATTTTAACTGTAAAATCTTCGAAGGAGATTGGCGCTCCATGGTCGTTCCGACTCCTTGCCGGAATCATCCCTCTTGCGTGCCTTCGGCTTCTGTGCGTCGATCAAATAGTAGGAGTCGTTGCCTAGAGCTCGGCTGATGATGAATCGGCCGGCTGTTCGCTGGATCAGCCGGAGCACAAGGTTGCCCTCTTGGAAGGATCTCGGCTTGACCTTCCGGCTGCGGTACCGGCGTAGACCTTGCTGGTAGATGGCGGACCGATTGAGGGCTAACAGCCGGCCCTCTTCTAGCAGATCGACGCCGTTTTCTCGTGCTTCCTTTGCCTCCGCTTTCGTGTACATGGTGACCCGAGGTGAGTCGAACTCAATGTCAGTCGGGATGACAGCCTCGGCACCATATACAAGGAAGAAAGGAGTGAAGCCGGTTGACTTGTTTGGAGTAGTGCGCAAGCTCCATAGGACGGTCGGCAGCTCGTCGAGCCAATAGCCGGCCGAACGCTCCAGTGGTACGACCAGTCGAGGCTTGATGCCGGAGAGGATGAGGCCGTTTGCTCGCTCGACTTGGCCGTTAGACTGCGGGTGGGCAACAGACGCTAAGTTCAGTCGGATGCCGTGAGTTGCGTAGAAACGGGCCAATGCTCCCTTGGTGAAATTCGTGTCGTTGTCGGTGATGATGCTATGCGGTATGCCATACCAGGTTGTGATATCTGCAATGAATGTTATGGCAGTCGGCCCATTCAACTTCTTGATCGGCTTCACTTCAATCCACTTGGTGAATTTGTCCACGGCAACAAGCAGATGTGTCATGCCACCGCGTGCTGTCTTGAATGGGCCCACCATATCCAACCCCCAAACGGCAAAGGGCCAAGTGAGGGGGATGGTCTTGAGTGCGGAAGCCGGCAGGTGTTGCTTGGAGCTGAAGACTTGGCACCCTTTGCAGTGCTTGACTAGTTCCTTGGCATCGTCCAAAGCAGCCGGCCAAAAGAAACCATGGCAGAAAGCTTTGGCGACAAGTGATCTTGAGGCTGCGTGGTGGCCACATTCGCCTTGTTGTATATCTTCGAGGATTGCTATGCCCTTCTCTGGCTCGACGCAGCGCTGGAAGACTCCAGTGATGCTGCGCCTAACAAGCTCTCGATTCATTATTGTGTAGGCTCCGGCTCGGCGCTGGACTTGCCTTGCCGAGATCTCGTCAGCCGGCAGCTCCCTATTAATCAGGAAATTGAGGATGGGCTAGGCCCATGACGGAGCTGTGACTTCTTCTGTTGTCAAGGTGGCCACCACAACCAGGGCGGGTGGGCTGGGTGGTGGAGAGTTGGAGTCGGTCACCGCCTGTCGTGTTGATGCTGTCCCCGGGCCGACTGCAGTAGTCCCCGAGCCGTGTTCTGAAGTCCCCAGGCCGGGTACGACTACAGCAGTCCCCGAGCCGCCTGTCAAAGTCCCCGAGTCGCCTGCTTGGTTCCCCAAGCCGGCTTCGACTGCGTCGGGGTCAGGCGGCACGAAGACGGAATCGGACTCTGGAGCCGGCTTGACAGACGGCTTAAGGAGGCATTGGCGGGAGACGCCGGTTGGTATAGCTTGCCGGGTGGAGCCTATTCGGGCTAGGGCATCTGCTTGCTCGTTGTCGGCTCGTGGCACATGGAGGAACTCGCACCCTTCAAAGTATCCACTGAGTTGCTGAACGAGGAAGCGGTAGCTTGCCATGTTTGCGTCCTTGGCGTCCCAGTCGCCGGATGATTGTTGGAGTACCAAGTCCGAGTCGCCATA
The DNA here is from genome assembly GCA_963921465.1 of Triticum timopheevii. NCBI lineage: Eukaryota > Viridiplantae > Streptophyta > Magnoliopsida > Poales > Poaceae > Triticum > Triticum timopheevii. The sequence continues at coordinate 164,155,721 of OY997272.1, read as the reverse complement.
ACACAGGATCCGGCGGATGCCGAGTTCTTTGGCTAGCCGGAGTCCGTGTATGAGCGCCTCGTACTCGGCCACATTGTTGGAGGTGGCAAAATGAATTTGCAATGTGTATCTGAGCTTGTCGCCCTTGGGAGAGGTGAGGACGATGCCGGCTCCCAAGCCGGTGCGCATCTTGGATCCATCGAAGTGCATCCGCCAATGGGTGGAGTCGGGTGCAGGCGACAGGTACTGGGTCTCGGCCCAATTGACGAGGAAGTCGGCCAATGCTTGGGACTTGATGGTGGTGCGGGGCTGATAGAAGATCGTATATGGGGCCAACGCAATGGCCCATTTGGCCACCTGACCGGATGCATCCCGGCTGCCTATGATCTCGGACAGTGGGGCAGTGCATACGACCGTGATGGGGTGCTCTTGGAAGTAGGGCTTGAGCTTCTTGGCGGCGAAATACACGCCATAGCACATCTTCTGATAGTGTGGATAGTTCTGCTTTGATGTGGATAGTACTTCACTCAGGTAATAGACTGGCCTCTGGACTGGCTGAACTCGGCCCTCTTCCGGGCGTTCAACCACGATGACAGTGCTGACCACTCTGCTAGTGGCGGCAATGTAAAGGAGCATGGGCTCTTTCTCAGTCGGTGCTGCCAGGACAGGCGGCGTGGACATCATCTTCTTTAACTCGTGGAAAGCTTGATCTGCTTGGTCGTTCCACTCGAAGTGAGTGGACTTCTTAATGAGTCGGTAGAGAGGGAGGGCCTTCTCCCCGAGCCGGCTGATGAAGCGGTTGAGGGAGGCCAAGCAACCGGTGAATTTCTGGACATCTCTTAGCTTGGTAGGAATCTCCATTCTCTCTATAGCCTTGATCTTCACTGGGTTGCATTCGATGCCGTGTTCGGAGACCTGGAAGCCTAGGAGCTGGCCGGCTGGAACTCCGAACACACATTTTTCTGGATTGAGCTTGATCTGAAATCGGCGCAGGTTCTCGAACATCTCTCTAAGATCTTCCAGTAGGGTGCCTCGCTTCTCTGTCTTCACCACAATGTCGTCTACATAGACGTGGGCATTTCTGCCGAGTTGCTTGAGGAGGCATTTCTGCATGCAACGCTGAAAAGTGGCACCGGCATTTCTTAAGCCGAATGTCATAGTCAGGTAGCAGAAAGCTCCGAATGGTGTGATGAAGGCGGTCTTCAGATGGTCAGCTGGGTCCAACTTTATCTGGTGGTAGCCTGAGTAAGCATCAAAAAAACTCAACAGCTCGCATCCGGCTGTGGAGTCTATCACTTGATCAATCCTTGGCAGGACAAAAGGATCCTTGGGGCAGGCTTTGTTGAGGCTGGTGTAGTCAATACACATGCGCCATTGTTTGTTCTTCTTCAGCACCAGGACCGGGTTGGCAAGCCACTCGGGAAAGAAAACCTCCATGATGAAGCCGGCTGCCAGAAGCCGGGCTATTTCTTCTCCGACTACTCTTCTCTTCTCCTCTGACAGGTGGCGCAAGGGTTGTTTGACCGGCTTGGCGTCCTTTCGGACGTGTAGCTTGTGCTCGGCGAAATTCATCGGGACACCCGGCATGTCTTTAGGAGACCATGCAAAGATGTGCCGATTCTCACGGAGGAAATCGACGAGCTCGCTTTCCTATTTGCTGTCAGGGCCGGTTCCCATGACCGCGTAGGTGCTCCGGCTCCAGAGGTATCTTCGTGGTTTCTTTGGCCGGCTGGAAAGAACACTGAGCCTCACACTCCTTTGAATCGGGGGACAAGGTCGGCTGTTTGCAGGCCATGGCCACGACTCGGTCTAGCATCTTCTTCTCTTCAGCAATCACGAGGGACTCGGCCAGCCGGCTGCTAGCAGCCGCACACTCGGCGGATTTCTTGTAGTCTCCGGATATGGTGATGACGCCCTTGGAGCTCGGCATCTTCATCTTGAGGTAGGCATAGTGGGGCACAACCATGAACTTGGCCAATGCAGGTCGGCCAAGCAGCGCGTGATAAGGGCTCTCCAGATCTACTACCTCAAACCATATGGCTCCTCGGCGGAAATGATCTTTGTCTCCAAAGAGGACATCTATCTTGATCTTGCCGATCGGAGCACAGGACAGGCCAGGTACGATGCCATGAAACACAGTCCGACTCGGCATGAGCTGCTTTGCCTTGATGTTCAGCTTCTCCATGGTATCACGGTACAGTATGTTGATGCTGCTTCCGCCACCTATCAGCACGCGGGAGAATCGGGCAGCTCGCCTATCTGTCGCGAGGGTGGCATCCAAAACCAGTGCATAGGAGCCGGGCGAAGGCATCACCTCTGGGTGATCGGCCCGGCTCCAGCTGATGGGTTTCTCCGACTAGTGCATGAACTCGAGGTTGTTGGAGGCAGCCGCATTGACTTCTTGGTGTTGTCGGCGCTGGCTTCACTGGTCTTTAGGCTGGCTTGTAAAGACGACATAGGTGGCATGCTCGTCAGGGAACTCGTCGTGGACGGCTCCGACTGCTGGCCGAGCGGCCGGTTGTTGAGGAGCCGGAGGCGGCTGACCAGCAGGCGGAGGTGGCACCAGTCCCTCGCCTTTGGAGATTTGCGTGAGCCAATGGCACTTACGAGTGGTGTGGTTGGAGGCCTTCGCGCCGCTGTGCAACTTGCCGGGGGCATCAAGTGCTTGCTCATAGGAGAAAGCCGGCTGCCAAGCCGGCCTGCCGCCCTTCTGCTTCTTGGGCGCGGGCCGCCCCTCAGGTTGTTTGTCTTTGACTGTGGCTAGTTGCCGACTGGCTGAAGTCGGCATCGGAGCCTTGCGCTTGTTGTCGTTCTGGTATGGGTGCCGAGTGGACTCTCCAGCCGGCGTCTTGGGAGTCGGCGCAAGCACCTTCCCGGAGGCGTCGACTTGAAGCTCGGTCTTCATGGAGGAGTCGGCCGTGGCGTATTTGTTCGCGATGACCAGCAGCTCGTCGAGGGTAGTCGGCTCGTCGCAGAGGAGTCGGTGCTTGAGGAGGGTGCCTTCTCGGCACCCGGTGTAACGCCTTCGATGCGGCTATATCTCCCACGTGTCGAAGCACGACTTAGAGGCATAACCGCATTGAAAGCAATGTCGCAAGTGAGGTAATCTTCACACAACCCATGTAATACATAAGGGAAAAAGATACATAGTTGGCTTACAATCGCCACTTCACACAATTACATGAATAAAGCATTACATCATCCAGATACAATCAAGGTCCGACTACGGAACCAAAATAAAAGAAGAATCCCAAATGCGACAAAGGTCCCCGATCGACCCCAACTGGGCTCTGCTACTGATCAACTAGAACGAAACAACACAAAGGGCAAGATCTTCATCGAGCTCCTCCTTGAGCTTGGGTGCGTCACCTGCACGGTTTCATCGGCACCTGCAAACTGGTTTTGGAAGCATCTGTGAGCCACGAGGACTCAGCAATCCCATTACCATGGGTATAAGGACTAGCAAAGCTTAATGGGTAAGGAAGGGGTAAAGTGGTGAGGTTGCAGCAGCGGCTAAGCATGATATGGTGGCTAAGATACGCAAATGAGAGCGAGAAGAGAAACAAAGGAACGGTCGTGAAGCGAGCAATGATCAAGAGGTGATCCTGAACACCTACTTACGTCAAACATAACCCAGAAACCGTGTTCACTTCCTGGACTCCGCCGAGAAGAGACCATCACGGCTACACACGCGGTTGATGCATTTTAATTCGGATCTGGTGTCAAGTTATCTACAACCGGACATTAACAAATTCCCATCTGCCACATAACCGCGGGCACAGCTCTCGAAAGTTTAAACCCTGCAGGGGTGTCCCAACTTAGCCCATGACAAGCTCTCGCGATCAACGAAGGAATAGACCTTCTCCCAGGAAGACCCGATCAGTCTCGGAATCCCAGTTTACAAGACATTTCGACAATGGTAAAACAAGACCAGCAAGACCGCCCGATGCGCCGACAATCCCGATAGGAGCTGCACATATCTCGTTCTCAGGGCAACACCGGATAGGTCAGCCTACGAGTAAAACCAGCCCTCGAGTTGCCCCGAGGTGGCCCCGCAGTCTGCCCGGTTCAGACCAGCACTTAGACAAGCACTGGCCCGGGGGGGCTAAAATAAAGATGACCCTTGGGTTGGCCGACCCAAGGGAAGGGTATAGGTAGTGGTGAGGCAAATGGTAAAACCAAGGTTGGGCCTTGCTGGACAAGTTTTATTCAAAGCGAACTGTCAGGGGGGTCCCATAAATCACCCGACCGCGTTAGGAACGCAAAATACGGGAACATAACACCGGTATGACGGAAACTAGGGCGGCAAGAGTGGAACAAAACACCAGGCATAAGTCCGAGCCTTCCACCCTTTACCAAGTATATAGATGCATTAATTAAATAAGAGATATTGTGATATCCCAACATAACCCTTTCCATCATGGAGCAATCTTCAACTTCACCTGCAGCTAGCAACGCTATAAGAGGGGCTAAGCAAAGCGGTAACATAGCCAAGCAATGGTTTGCTAGGAATGGTGTCAAAGGTTAGAGGTTCATGGCAATTTGGGAGGCTTGAAGAACAAGTAATAGGTAGCGCAGCAAAGCCATAGAACGAAGCAACTAGCATAGCAATGATAGTAGTGAGATCTAGGGTAGCGGTCATCTTGCCTGAAATCCCGCAAGGAAGAAGAACGAGTCCATGAAGAAGATGAACGGGCGTAGTCGAATGAATCCTCACAATCGCAACATTACCGGAACTAAGAAGCAACACCGGAAAGAAACAAACAACATGGTAAATGCACAAGCATAAACATGGCATGATGCACAAACAAGTATGATGCATGTCCGGTTTAATGAGGCATGGCATGGCAAAGTGCAACAAACAATACTACAAGTTAAATGGAGCTCAATATGCAACGAGTTGCATATTGACAAAACACCACATGACTTATTTAGTTCTCTCTCGGTTATGTACCCAATAATATTAAATGTTGTTAAACATGGCAAGGGGTGTAACAAAAGTAAACAAACTATTTAGGCAAGCTTAAATGAGGCCGGAACAACAAACAACATTTCCGGAAAATCCTCATATGCAATTTATGAATTTGCTACTGTTCTGCCCTAAAACATATTTTAAAGTTGTTAAACAGGAAAATAAAGTGGACCGTGTTAAACTAGGCATTTTCCCACCCCATTTACATATAAAGAACATTTAATTCCGAGCTACGGTTATTTAGTTATGAAATAAATCATTTTAGCATGGCATAGGAGCAAATTAATGTAAACAACATTTTAAACATATTAACATGGGATGAAAGTGGCATATTATTAATCTGCACAAAATTCTAAGCAATTTACATGTATAAAACATATTAATCCGATGCATAGTTAATTAATTATTGATGCATGAACATGAGGGGTTTTTCTGTAAAACAATAAATCACTGGAAAATGCTAAATTCGTAGAACTGGAAAAAAATGTGACACGGGCCGAAACTGAGATCTGGCCCAACAGAAGGAAAACAAACGGAGGGGCGCTGGGGGTGGCCTCACCCATGGGCTTCGGCCCGGTTCGGGAGAGGAAGCGACCCACGGGGGGGGGGGGGCGCTAGAGGCGGACGATGGGGCCCATCCGGGAGGCCACGCACATGCGAACGAGCGGGCGAGCGAGCTCCTCTGCTCGTCAGGAAGCAAAGCAGCGGCGGCTCAAGCAGGTGAAGCAGGGGGGCGCGGCGCGGCGACGAGGACCTGCCGGATCTGGCAAGACGGCGGATGCAGGGCTTGCCGGCGGCGGGATCCGGGCGAAGAGGGCCTTGGCGAGGTGCGGGTGACACGGCAGCGCGGACAGGGCGCCTTGGCACTGGCGACGTGGCCGTCCGGGCGAGAAGACGAGCGGGGGATCGAGCGCTGCCGCGGGGTGCTCGTCTCCTTTGTAGCTCGAGCGTGAGGGGGTCAGGAGGTCGAGGAAGCAGGGGCGCGTCCGGGTGGCCTGAAGGTCGAGGTCGCCATCGGATTCGGGCGTCCATGGCGGTTCCCTGTACAGAGAGAGTCAAGAGGGAGTTCATGAGAGAGAGATTGAAGGGAAGGAGAAAAAGCAGTAGGAGAAGCGAGGAGGTGCCTGCGGGACTGGATGGAACGAGGGGAGGAGGTCCACGCGGGGAGGCTGGTCAGAGGCTCCGGCGGTGGTGCTCCTCGAGGTGGTCGGCATGGTCGAGGAGGAGCTCCTCTCCTTTAGGTTCGAGCAAGGCAGGGAGGAGGAAACGCCTGGGCAGGAGGCGGCCAGGGATCGAGTGGAGGCGCTGGTTGACTGGGTTTGCAATTCGAGGAGGTGGGGATTGACTGGATGGATGGATCGGGCGGATGGATCCCGAGAGAGAAGGTAGGTAGGTGGCGGCGGGCAGGAGGATGGATTGGACAGGTAGGGGCTAGGGTTAGGTTGTTTAAGTAGCTAGGTGGACTAGCTTATGGGCAAAATGGACCCTCTGATTAAAATCGAACGGTCAAGAAAAAAAATAGGTAGGGAGTCCAAATGAGAAAACGGGGATGTTTTGTAGATGTTAGGGGATGATCCAAATCCAACGGTAACGACAGAACGGGTCAGGTTCAGGACAGGTTTCGGACACGCTCAAGAGGGGGGATGGTTGTGCAGAGAGGGTCAAACGGTCAGACAACAAAAGAACGGTTGGTCTGAGAAACGTCAACGAAGGCGAGGGAGAAGCGGCAACTAACAACGGATGCACGTTTTATGAAAACATGCGGATGTAATGCGCATGATGCTATGAGATGAAATGCATGACATGAACAAAATGCAAAACAAAAGACAAAAACCCAACCACGGAGAAAATAATATATCGCATCTCCGGAAAAGGCAGGAGTTGGAGTTACGAATATGGAAAGCTACATCCGGGGCGTTACAACACTCCACCACTACGAGAGGATCTCGTCCCGAGATCTAGGATGGCACCGGAGGGAAAACGTAAGAGGAAGAGAAGAGGTAAAACTAAGTTGCTTCTTTGACCAATGAGTGAAACCAAAGAACCTTGAGAGGTTGAACAAATTGAAAGAAACAAAACAGCGGAGATGACCAAGATTGCAAACAATTCGTTGGACAAGAGGAACAAGGAATATGATGAGAACCAAGAGGTTTAGTGATAAGATAGATATTGAAACCACTCCGGTTAAAACTAGATAGAGGAGGAATAAGATTGATATAATTTGGGCAGCAATCCGACTGTAAATGGAAGGAATTGAACATGATCTTGACAAGATGAGAGGATACATGATGTAATCAAGAACACACTGCCTCCAGAATTGAAAGAATGGCACAAGGGGTAAGAAACATTACAAACCGCACTCCGGTTGAGAAGGGAGGCAAAACTTGATTAGATGAGAGAACTCGAATGAAAACACGACACTCCGGCTAAACGGATAAGCAAGGAAAATTACATGATATTTACAAAATGAGATGATGAATCGAAGAGAGTAACATCACAATGCCTCTGGAACAAAAGAATAGAAGATAGATCACTGGAATAACAGAATGTAGGAGAAAATGCAAACTTCTGCCACAAATGGGCTCAGAAAGCACCCTTCCAAGAAGGTTATAAGGGAGTTGTTGGAAAACCAACAACGAAAAGAATAAGCTTGTGGCGGGCTTATGAAAACATCTCAAAATTATGAGGTGAACTTCTGCCACCAACGGAAACAAATGATTGGATTGATATCAACAAGGAGACGAGAAACTTATTTCACCGGGAGGACAAATGAAGAACTTGGGTCATTTATAAGCACCATAAATAGCAACAATCCTTAGGGAAAGCTTTAGGTGAAATATAACCCAAGATAACTCCAATGAAGAGACAGATCGATGTAAAATACCTCATTCTTGACAACAATATGAATCATGAAACATGAAGGAAATTGTCAAGAGTGACATAACACCATCTCAAAAGATAAGATAGAAGGAATTGCACTTTGGAATGAAAGACGGAGAATACTTGAGCTTATCAAAACAAAACAAGTGTTGGGCACCCTGTCGTGGTTCTAAGTCTGACAGTAGAGTGGGGGGTAGGTATGGAGAGGCAAGGTCCTAGCTATGGAGAGGTTGTAAACACAAGCGATGTACGAGTTCAGGCCCTTCTCGGAGGAAGTAAAAGCCCTACCTCTCGGAGCCCTGAGGCGGTCGAGTGGATTATGTGTATAGGTGTTACAAGAGTGCCAACCCCTCTGCCTGTGGAGGAGGGTGGCTTATATAGAGTGTGCCAGGACCCCTGCCAGCCCACATAATGAAGGGATTTAAGTACATTAAGTCTGGGACGTTACTGGTAACGCCCCACATAAAGTGCTTTAACTATCATTAAGTCTATTCAATTACAGGCCGTTGCAGTGCAGAGTGCCTTCTGACCTTCTGGTGGTCGAGTGTATCTTCATGGTCGAGTGAGTCTCCATGGTCGAGTCCTTCTAGTCAGTCGAGTAGGTTCTTCGTTGGTCGACTGGAAGGTGATCTCTTCTAAGGGTGTCCTTGGGTAGGACATCTAGGTCAGGCCTATGACCCTACCCTAGGTACATGAATCCATCATTAGCCCCCGAATGGATTGAGGCTTGAATGAGGAAGGAGTTGATGCTGTTTCCGATTGATTTTTGGTATACTGGCTATGCGTCATTCGTGACCAAGATCTTCTTTGTTGATAACGAGCAACTTTTCTTCAGTCGACTCGATCCATTCTTGTCTTTCGTCGAGTGATCTTTTAGACTTTGCTGGTTCCCGAGCGACGGATCGCAGGAAATCTCGCGTCTGACAGACCGATCTGCCGCTCGCGGATTCCACGGGATACGAAATTTGGGGAAGCGCGCGAAGCGGAACGAACCGCGGCGCTCGGACGGGACAGGACATAGACGCCTCGATCTCCGCGCCGCTTTTTCCGCCACGTATCGTGTCAATGCAACTGTTTCGGGATATGATTAGGTTGACCGGGTCCACCTGTCATCCACTCGGAAGGGATGTTATAAATGCGACTAGTGAGGGTTTCTGAACAGTGCTCCATTCTTTCTCCTCTGCTCTCCTCGTCTCCGCCCAACGCACCCGCTTTCGCCTCCGCAAAGCTCTTCTTCGCGCACCTCGCCGGCAGCCATGGTCAAGGAGAAGACGGCGGTGCTGGAGCGCGCAAAGAAGGCGTCGGCGGCGGAGAAGGCGCCGGCGGCGGAGAAGGCGAAGGGGAGATCCACCAGCCGCAGCGGGTCTTCGTCGAGATCCCGCCTGCCGAAGGGCTGGGTCCAGGGAGATTGGATCTAGTCGACCATCAGGGAGAAGGATCTCCTCGACATGGCCAACGACGGGCTGATCCCCCATGGCGTCGCAAGACTTCCAGGAAAAGAGTGGCAACCCCAGCCGGAAGAGGGTGAGTGTGTGCTCTTGGCCACTCATGTCGATCGAGGATTTTCTCTGCCACCGAGCGTTTTCTTTCGTGGTTTTTTGAACTTCTTTGGAGCCCAATTCCACCACTTTAGTCCGAACTCCATTGCGTATCTTGCTGCATTTGTATCCATGTGCGAGAGCTTCCTGGGCTGTAGACCGCACTGGGGCTTGTTCAAGCACATCTTCACGTGTCGTTCTCAGACCGTGAAGAAGGCGAGTCCAGGCGATGAGAAAACCCAAGTTGTCCAAATGTGCGGGGGCCTGGGAATTCAAGTGAGGAATAAGAGCACCTTCCCAGCTATGACGTTTCCCGAGTCGGTCAGGGGCTGGCAGTCGACCTGGTTCTACTGCCAGAATGAGCCGACGCCGGGGCAGTCGAGTGGACTCCCTTCATTCACCATGAGCCGAGTGAACAAGCACTCCTCTCTGAAGGTGGTTCCGGAGGAGAGAGCCAATGTGAAGATGTTGATGGATCGCGTGGTGCAGTTGGTTCGGGATGGCGTGACTGGCATGGACCTTCTGGAGGTTTTCCTTCGGCGGCGTATCCAGCCTCTTCAGTTCCGGAGCCATTGCATGTGATTGTACTGCGGAACTGAAGACGAGACTCGAGTCCACCCGGAAGCAGTCGACGATGCCACGGTGGAAAGATGGATGGCCGTGGTCACTGGGAACAAGGATAATCCCCGTGGATCCAGGAGGATTCCTCCACTCGACCATCACAGCGTTCCAGATAAGGTATATTTGCTCTGCCTTCCATTGTATATTTGTCGAATTTGTTTCTGTATGTTCTGCAACTTGGTCGATTGATCTCTGTCTTGATGTCTTCCAGGCCCTTACCGAGCTGTATTCGATGCCCAATGGAGCTCAGGCTCCGACTGAGGAGGGAGAAGCCAGCGGGGGCGAGAGCCAGGATGAGTGGGATTCAGACGCTGCCGAAGATGACGACGATGACGACGACGATGATGAGGACGAAGAAGAGGAGGAGGAGGAGGTTGCACCACCGCGCTTGGAAAGGCGGTCGAAACTTGTCCATGACCCCACGACTGAACGCGGTAAGGGGGTTGCGACTGCCCCGCAGTCGACCAAACGCCCTCGGACCGCTTCTCCGGTGCCGAGTGAAAAGGCGCCGAAGCAGTCGAAGGTGGCCCCTTCAAAGCCAACCAAGCTCCTGCCGAAGATGAAGGTGTCCATCCCCACCATATCAGGGTAAACATGTTGCTTAAGTTCTCTTGTTTTGTATAAGCTTTATCTCTGGTTGATACTTGAGTTAGTCGACTGATTCTTTGGAACTTCAGTGCTGCAACTTCTGAGACCTCAGGCAAGGCTGACGACCATGAGATGGAGGACGCAACAACCTCAAATCCTGGTACTATACTCTCAATTCTGTCCCTCGTCGATTGACTCATGATTTCTAACTTTGATTCTTTTTCTGAAGCTCCGCCCAATGACATTATCACCCTTCCTGATAATGATGATGATGAGGATGAAGAACCGCTGAGGCATAGGAAGAGCAGGAAGGCGTCTACTGGTAAGGCAACCCAGGATGCGACGGCGCCCGAGACTGTGGTCATGGAGGGGGAGAACCTCACTCGACACACCGTGTCTTTCGTGGTGCCGTTGACGAGTGCTCATCCCACTTCGTCGAGTGCTGCACAACCTTCGCTCTTCACAACACATCACGTCCCAGAGGACCAAGCCAGCGCTGCTAAGGAGGCGATACACCAAGCGGGGATCATGATGGAGCAGGTGAAGATCATCCGGGATGCAAGCCAAGCAGCTTATGACGCTAGCTCCGCCCTTCAAAGCAATGTTCAGGTCAGTCGACGACCGCCTGTTCTGTTAGGATATGCTATCAAAACCTTTTCTTTCTGAAATCCATAGCAATCACCCACTGGGTGTGTCGATAAAAACTTCGTGTTAGCGGGGGCACGCTGAGTGCACCCGCTGGGTGTAGTCCCCAAGGCTAAGGTCGACTGCTGGCAGTCGGCCTTAGGCTTTATAAGTAAAGGCTTTTCGTCATTCGACTGGATCGAATGGATTTCTGAAACCGGTGGGGGCACGCTGAGTGCACCCACTGGGTGTAGTCCCCGAGACTGTGGTCGATTGCTTGCAGTCGACTACAGTCTGAAGAGCACGTCTTTTTTTTTGGGTCGACTGGTTGACTCTGTCTTGAACAAAATTAGTGGGGGCACGCTGAGTGCACCCACTGGGTGTAGTCCCTGAGACTACGGTCGAATGCTTGCCTTCGACTGTAGTCTTAGAAACGTGTGATTTTCTCTTATCCACTCGGAAGTGAATTATCTTTGATATTTTGTCGATTGGTTCTTCGTAGAAATCCTGTGACCTTGCAGCTCGCTATACCGAACTGGAGCAGAAGCACATTCAGCTCAAGCTGGATCTGAAGCTGGTGCAGGAGAATCTGACGAAGGCGAAGGAGGAGACCAAAGGTATGTTCAGTGAGACCTCGACGACTCCTTTTTCCTTCCATTTGTTTCAAAATCTGACTTTGCTGTAACTTGCAGGCAAGGTGAAGGAGGCCCAGAAGAAGAAGGACCTTGAGCTAGCTGAGAAGACCAAGCTTGCTGACGAGAAGTTAGCTTCAGTCACCAAGCTTGAACAGGAAAATACCAATCTGAAAGCTGCTCTGGCGATTGCCACCAAGGATGTCGACCGACTGAAAACTGACAAGACTACCTTGACCGAGAAGATCAACCAGTTGATTGGGAAGAAGAATGACCTGGAAGGCTTCCTGGGTGGTCTTGCCAAGAAATTGTTCCTTATGCTCGAAGATAATCCTTTGCACTCGACCAACATTTTCAACTGTGATGCTTCTATTCGACCATTGTCTTGATTCGGCGTTTTGTCCTTGCAGAATTCTGTCGAAACTTTGAAGAAGAGACTAGCCAGTTGGAGCCGAACCTTGACCCTGTCAATTCTCCGGTGAATGATGAAGTTGCCATGAATGTCTTCCGACTGGAGTCCCGTGTTGCAGCTGTCGTGGACTATCTTGCAAGGCTGAAGGCCGCCACTTCTCGCATCGACTCGACGCTTTGGCCCAGGGCAACACTTCAGAATGACCTCGAGTCGTTGATGGCTCGACTAAACACGGTCCCCGACCGTGTGCAAGAGTGGAAGAAGTCCTCGGCTCGGTGTGGCGCAGATGTTGCCCTGTGTCTGGCCCGAGTCCACTGCAAGGACGCGCGAGAAGAGAAGCTGGCGGCTCTCCGAGTGGCCAACACCAAGAAACACGACTTCAGGTCCTTCATGGAAACTTTCATCGCTGCTGCTACCCGGATCGCAGACGGGATCGACCTCGACGAGTTCGTTGCTCCTTCCAGCCCTCCACAGGAGGGGTAAAAAACTTTCTTTAAGCCCGACACTTTAAATTTGCCTCGGTATGCCGAGTGGAATTGTAACCGATAAACCTTAACAGGCTTAGTGCCTAAGCACTCTCGGTTCCTTTAGGTATCGACCTAAACTTGGATTTGATGTTTGGATATGATTGCTCTTGGCTCGAATTGTCCTTTGCAGGTTCACAGCAAGATGCCCACTGCAGTCGACTTATTCCTTAGGCGAGCACTGGGCTGCAGCTAAGCCCCCGAGTGAGAGGTTTGCTCTTCACTCGGTAGGATTTTTTATAACTTAGGCGAGCGCTGTGCTGCAGCTAAGCCTCCGAGTGAGAGGTTTGCTCTTCACTCGGTAGGATTTTTTATAACTTAGGCGAGCGCTGGGCTGCAGCTAAGCCCCCGAGTGAGAGGTTTGCTCTTCACTCGGTAGGATTTTTTATAACTTAGGCGAGCGCTGGGCTGCAGCTAAGCCCCCGAGTGAGAGGTTTGCTCTTCACTCGGTAGGATTTTTTATAACTTAGGCGAGCGCTGGGTTGCAGCTAAGCCTCCGAGTGAGAGGTTTGCTCTTCACTCGGTAGGATTTTTTATAACTTAGGCGAGCGCTGGGCTGCAGCTAAGCCCCCGAGCGGAAGTCTGGCTTACCACTCGGTAGGATTTTAATCACTTAGGCGAGCACTGGGCTGCAGCTAAGCCCCCGAGTGAGAGGTTTGCTCTTCACTCGGTAGGATTTTTTATAACTTAGGCGAGCGCTGGGCTGCAGCTAAGCCTCCGAGTGAGAGGTTTGCTCTTCACTCGGTAGGATTTTTTATAACTTAGGCGAGTACTTGGACTGCAGCTAAGCCTCCGAGTGAGAGGTTTGCTCTTCACTCGGTAGGATTTTTTATAACTTAGGCGAGCGCTGGGCTGCAGCTAAGCCCCCGAGTGAGAGGTTTGCTCTTCACTCGGTAGGATTTTCACGTTGTATTTGTGGTGAAGCTCGGAGGAGAGAGTCGCAGTCTATCTGCACCTCGTCCTCCTTGCGAGCCCACATTATACTTATGGCGTAGCTCAGAGGAGAGGGTCGCAGTCGACCTGTACCTCGTCCTCCTTGTGAGCACACACATTGTACTTATGGCGTAGCTCAGAGGAGAGGGTCGCAGCCGACCTGCACCTCGTCCTCTTTGCAAGCGTATGTTGTACTTAGGCGAGTACTTGGACTGCATCTAAGCCTCCGAGTGGAAGTCTGGCTTATCACTCGGTAGGATTTTTTATAACTTAGGCGAGTACTTGGACTGCAGCTAAGCCTCCGAGTGGGAGTCTGGCTTACCACTCGGTAGGATTTTTTATAACTTAGGCGAGTACTTGGACTGCAGCTAAGCCCCCGAGTGGAAGTCTGGCTTACCACTCGGTAGGATTTTTATAACTTAGGCGAGCACTGGGCTGCAGCTAAGCCCCCGAGGGGAAGTCTGGCTTACCACTCGGTAGGATTTTTATAACTTAGGCGAAACGGATTCGCGGCTAAGCCTCCGAGTGGAAGTCTGGCTTACCACTCGGTAGGATTTGTACAAACTTAGGCGAAACGGATTCGCGACTAAGCCACCCACTAGGGGAAAAAGTGACAAAAATTATGAAGGAATTATGGCACTATTATTTCGAAATCCATGAACTACAGAAGTATTTTATTACAAGTCATCCGAGTGGAAAACTTTAAGTGTAAAACGGGCGGAGCAGATCCGCATTCCAAGCTCGGGGCTCTTCGATACTGTGTTCGACGTTGTAGAGATGGTATGCCCCGTTGTGGAGAACTTTGGTGACGATGAAGGGTCCTTCCCAAGAAGGAGCGAGCTTATGCTGTTTCTGCTGATCCACTCGGAGAACTAGATCTCCTTCTTGGAAGGCTCGACCCCTCACATTCCTAGCGTGAAAGCGATGCAAGTCTTGTTGATAGATGGTCGATCGGATCAGAGCCATCTCCCTTTCTTCCTCTAGAAGGTCGACTACGTCCTGACGCGCTTGCTCAGCTTTTGCTTCGTTGTAGAGTTCAACTCGAGGAGCATTGTGAAGAAGATCACTCGGCAAGACTGCTTCAGCTCCATAGACCAAAAAGAATGGAGTTCTTCCGGTCGACCGATTGGGTGTGGTCCGCAAACCCCAAAGCACCGAAGGGAGTTCGTCGACCCATGCTCCAGCCGCGTGCTTGAGATCACGCATCAGTCGGGGTTTTAAACCCTTGAGGATTAAGCCATTGGCTCGCTCTGCTTGTCCATTCGACTGCGGATGAGCGACCGAAGCATAGTCGACTCGTGTGCCTTGAGCGTTGCAGAAATCCTTGAATTCTTCTGAGACAAAGTTCGACCCATTATCCGTAATGATGCTGTGCGGGACTCCATATCTGAACGTCAGCTCCCTGATGAAGGTAACCGCAGTACCGGCGTCAAGATTCTTGATTGGTTTAGCCTCAATCCACTTCGTGAACTTGTCGACTGCGACTAATACGTGCGTGAAACCACTTCGACCTGTTCTCAAGGGACCGACCATGTCCAACCCCCATACTGCGAACGGCCAGACGAGTGGAATGGTCTTCAGAGCTGACGCGGGCTTGTGTGACATATTGAAGTAGAACTGACATCCTTCGCACTTGTCCACTATTTCCTTTGCCATCGCATTCGCCCTTGGCCAGTAAAATCCAGCTCGGTGTGCTTTGGCTACAATGGTCCGAGAGGACGCATGGTGACCACAGGTCCCCGAGTGGATATCATTGAGAATGATTCGACCTTCTTCTGGCGTTATGCATTTTTGACCAACCCTAGTCGGGCTTTCTCTATACAGCTGTCCTTTGATAACGGTAAAGGCTTTGGATCGACGGACGATCTGCCGAGCCTCTCCCTCATCCTCTGGGAGCTCTTTTCTCAGGATATACGCGATATAAGGAATTGTCCAGTCGGGAGTGACCACTAAAACCTCCATGACCAAGTCGACCACTGCTGGGACCTCAACCTCAGTCGGATCTGTGGCACTCTTGGGCTGTGGAGCTTCCTCTGTGAAGGGATCCTCTTTAACTGACGGCGTGTATATATGCTCCAAAAACACGCCACTCGGAACGGCTTCTCTTTTGGAACCTATCTTTGCCAGATCATCTGCTGCTTGATTTTTCAGTCGGGGGATGTGATGGAGCTCCAACCCCTCGAACTTCTTCTCCAGCTTCCTCACTGCATTGCAGTATCCAGTTATGGCTGGGCTTCTCACGTCCCACTCCTTCATCACCTGGTTGACCACTAAATCTGAATCGCCATAAACCATCAGGCGACGGACGCCAAGTGAGATGGCCATGCGTAATCCATATAAAAGGGCCTCATACTCTGCCACATTGTTGGAGGAATCAAAGTGAATCTGGAGCACATACCTAAGCTTATCTCCTCTGGGGGAAACTAGAACAACCCCAGCACTAGAACCATTTAGCATCTTAGAGCCATCGAAGAACATGGTCCAATGCTCCGAGTGAACTTCAGTCGGCTGCTGTTGTTCAATCCACTCGGCGAGGAAATCTGCTATTGCCTGGGACATAATGGCTTTCTTTGCCTCAAACTTGATATCAAGGGGAAGAAGTTCAATCGCCCATTTCGCCACTCGACCAGTTGCATCTCTGTTGTGCAGAATCTCTGAAAGTGGAGCGTCGCTGACGACTGTGATGGAATGATCAGAGAAATAATGAGCAACCTTCTTCGTGGTCATGTAGATCCCATACACAAGCTTTTGATAATGAGGATATCTTTGCTTTGATGGAGTCAAGACTTCAGACAAATAATAGACTGGGCGCTGAACTTTGAAGGCTTTCCCTTCTTCTTCCCGCTCGACCGTAAGTACTGTACTGACGACTTGTCCTGTGGCTGCAATATAAAGCAACAGAGGCTCTTTGCTGATTGGAGCAGCAAGCA
The DNA here is from genome assembly GCA_963921465.1 of Triticum timopheevii. Taxonomy (NCBI): domain Eukaryota; kingdom Viridiplantae; phylum Streptophyta; class Magnoliopsida; order Poales; family Poaceae; genus Triticum; species Triticum timopheevii. The sequence continues at coordinate 164,139,088 of OY997272.1, read as the reverse complement.
CCGGCTGGGTGGAGAGCAGAGCTTTTAGCTCGGCAAACGCTGCATCAGCTTCTGGAGTCCACTCGAACTTGTCTGCCTTCTTCATCAGTCGGTAAAGAGGCAATGCCTTTTCACCGAGTCGTGAGATGAATCGACTTAATGCGGCCAAGCATCCAGTAAGCTTCTGGACATCGTGCACTCGCACAGGGCATTTCATTCGGAGAATAGTGCCGATCTTCTCTGGATTAGCGTCGATCCCTCCCTCGGAAACGAGAAAACTGAGTAACTTTCCACCAGGAACTCCGAATGTGCACTTCGATGGATTGAGCTTGATATCATACCTTCTGAGGTTGGCAAATGTTTCAGCGAGGTCAGCAAGCAGGTCGGAACCTTTTCGCGACTTAACGACGATATCATCCATATACGCTTCCACATTCCGACTGATTTGAGTGAGAAGACACTTCTGTATCATTCGCATAAATGTGGCTCCGGCATTCTTGAGGCCGAATGGCATGGTGATATAGCAGAAGCACCCGAATGGAGTGATGAAAGCTGTTTTTATTTCTTCGGGTCCATACAGACAGATCTGATGATACCCGGAATATGCGTCTAGAAAAGACAATCTCTCACATCCCGCGGTCGAGTCAACAATTTGATCTATGCGAGGGAGAGGAAAATGATCTTTTGGGCAGGCCCGATTGATGTGCTTGAAGTCAATGCACATGCGGAGTGAGTTGTCCTTCTTGGGAACCATGACGACATTAGCGAGCCACTCGGAGTGGTATATCTCTCGGATAAATCCTGCCGCCAACAGTCGAGCCACTTCCTCACCAATAGCTTTTCTCTTCTGGACGGCGGACCGTCGAAGATGCTCTTTGACTGGTTTTGCTGATTTGTCGACTCTGAGGCGATGCTCAGCCAGTCCCCTGGGAACACCTGGCATGTCAGCTGGCTTCCATGCAAAAATGTCCCAGTTCTCACGGAGGAACTGGATGAGCGCTTCTTCCTATTTCGGGTCGAGTGTCGTGGAGATGTGGGTCGAGGCTCCATTGGGGTCGGTCGGGTGAATGTGAACAGGCTTCGTCTCACCAGACGACTGAAATGCAGATTCTGTGGCTGGTTTCTTGGATCGCAACAAATCACTCGGATCTGCGTTTTGCTTGTATTCTTCGAACTCGACCGCTGTCACCTGGGAATCGGCAATCTTCGAGCCCTTCTGAAAGCACTCTTCTGCCTTTTTCCGATCGCCAGTGACAGTGATCACTCCTTTGGGACCCGACATTTTCAGTTTGAGGTACACGTAACATGGTCGAGCCATGAACCGTGCATAGGCGGGCCTCCCCAAAATGGCGTGGTACGCGCTCTGAAAATCCACAACCTCAAAGGTCAACTTTTCCTTGCGAAAATGCTTTGAGTCGCCAAAAACCACGTCCAGAGCTATTTGGCCGAGTGAGTCGGCTTTCTTCCCTGGTATGACTCCGTGGAAACTCATGTTGCTGGTGCTCAGTCGGGACATCGGGATGCCCATTCCTTTCAGTGTGTCTGCATACAACAAGTTCAGCCCACTACCACCGTCCATCAGCACTTTCGTCAGTCGAGTGCCTTCGACAACTGGATCGACCACCAAAGCTTGCCTCCCAGGGGTGGCAATATGAGTCGGATGATCAGATTGGTCGAATGTGATGGGTGTTTGGGACCATCTCAGATAACTTGGTTTTGCTGGGGCAACCATATTCACCTCATGGTTAATGACTTTCAGTCGACTCTTGCTTTCCACATCCGCGAAGATCATCAGAGTAGAGTTGACATGCGGATATTCTTCCTCACTGTCCTCTTTGTCTCCGGCCTTGTCTGACTCCTTCTCCTTGTCCTTAGACTGTTTTCCCTAAAACTGCTGGATCAGGAGTCGACACTGGCGAGTGGTGTGCTTTGGGTAAATGATGTTGCCCTCTTCATCTTTCTTCGTGTGGATGTGGCATGGCATATCCATCACGTCGTTTCCTTCTTTATCCTTTACTTTCTTAGGATTCCAGGATCCTTTTGGCTTCCCTTTGAACTTTCCCTGAGTCACGGCCAGGGCCTCTCCAGGAGCTGCTGGCTCGGCTTTCCGCTTCTGTTTCCGACTGGAATTTCCCTTCTCCGACTGACTTGGCTTATACTTGCCGCTTCGGAGTCGGTCCTCTTCCTCACCGTTGGCGTACTTGGTAGCAATCTCCATCATTCGACTCAGGGTCATGTCCCCGGTTCGACCAAACTTCAGACTCAATTCCCTGTTCTTGAAACCATCTTTGAAGGCGCAAACTGCTTGATGATCAGACACATTTTCCACAGTATGGTGTAGAGTGATCCACCTCTGAATGTACTCTCTGAGAGTCTCATTGGTCTTCTGCACACAAACTTGCAGCTTTGTCAAACCAGCTGGTCGCTTGCAAGTTCCTTCAAAAGTTCTGACGAACACTCGAGACAAATCTTCCCAAGTGTAAATACTGCTAGGAGGTAACTGATTCAACCACGCTCTGGCTGAACCTTCCAGCATGAGGGGCAAATGCTTCATGGCCACCTCGTCATTCCCACCACCAATCTGAACAGCCACTCGGTAGTCCTCAAGCCAAGTTTCAGGCTTGGACTCCCCAGTGAATTTGCTGACTCCTGTCGCCAACCTGAAATTGGGGGGAATCACTGCGGCTCTGATAGCCCTGCTAAAACACTCTGGACCAGAAACATGCACTCGACTGCTCGTGGGTGCATCTCTCTCGGGTCCACCTCGATGGGCTCTGTTCCGGTCGACCAAGCCTTGCACGATAATGGATCGCGCGTCGAAGCCTGGTTCCCTGGGGTCGACTGGAACTCTTCGCCCCGCACTGAACTGACGCCTGTCATCCTGTCGCCGAGGAGCGTAAGACCCTTCCCTCGGAGGGGAAACGAGCACTCGACGCCTGTCATCTCGGTCGTGTCGGTCTCCATACTGATCTCGCTGGTTGTCGCGCCCTTCCCGCCGCGGAGGCGATCTGGGACTGTGAGCCGACTGAACTGTATTCGCAGCGACGGATCGACTGTGAATTCTGTTGCGCGACTGCGACATGGCTGAGTTCTAGTCCCCTGCTGCTCGGAGCAAATCTCTGATCTGCATCAAGCCTCTCCCAGCTTCCGACTGTGAAGGCTGGATGGACTCTGCTATACGGGTTGCAGCTGCTAAATTCTGAATTGGCGTGCGGTATACCTGAGTCGGCGGGAAGAGTCGACGTCGACTGGCTTCGGGAACTCGTCGCCGCGCGCGCTCGTCGAGTGCTCGCTGAAGGTTCTCTAGACGAGCGCGTTCAGCCACATTGGCCAAACGTGCCTCCTCCAAGGCGCGAGCCTCGGGGGTTTCTCCCGCAATGGGAGTATGCAGGGCATCCATGTTCCTGCGGCGAAGCTCTTCTCTCTGCAGAGAGTCGAGTGTCTCGGGCTGGTACTCTTCGTGGTCTTGTGCGGGGTCACCTCCACCGCCCGCTCCGCCACCATGGGCGAAGCCGGGAGGACTGCGGGGCCCGTCGACCATGAGAATTTTCGCCGCTGGCTCACTGCTATCGCATTCGGATGCAGTCTCTACGGAGCCAGTCGACAGATCGAACAGGCCGTAGAGAGATTCGTCGGGCTCGATTGCCGCAACTTGTGCGATGGCCGTCTGGCGAGCCACCGCGTGCTTCACCCACCGCTGAAGCCTCGACCGACCAGAGCGCCTGCGCTGGTGGGAGACCAGACGGGTGACCGATAAAGGAGTCGACCGATAGGGGGCCGATGGTTGCCGCAGCAGAACGCCGCGGACACATGCGCGAAATGCGTCGCACCGCGGACGGGGAGCGCATCAACGTCGAGTGGAGCCTCCTGGAGCCACGTGGAGTCGTCGGCAACAAAGGTGAGAGCGCCAAGACGGATCTCGCGCCCCTCGACCAAAACCCCAGCAGTCATCATGATGAAAGTACTCAGAAATACTGCAACTTCTCCACAAAATCGCTAAAACACCTCCCCCACGGTGGGCGCCAACTGTCGTGGTTCTAAGTCTGACAGTAGAGTGGGGGGTAGGTATGGAGAGGCAAGGTCCTAGCTATGGAGAGGTTGTAAACACAAGCGATGTACGAGTTCAGGCCCTTCTCGGAGGAAGTAAAAGCCCTACGTCTCGGAGCCCTGAGGCGGTCGAGTGGATTATGTGTATAGGTGTTACAAGAGTGCCAACCCCTTTGCCTGTGGAGGGGGGTGGCTTATATAGAGTGTGCCAGGACCCCTGCCAGCCCACATAATGAAGGGATTTAAGTACATTAAGTCTGGGACGTTACTGGTAACGCCCCACATAAAGTGCTTTAACTATCATTAAGTCTATTCAATTACAGGCCGTTGCAGTGCAGAGTGCCTTCTGACCTTCTGGTGGTCGAGTGTATCTTCATGGTCGAGTGAGTCTCCATGGTCGAGTCCTTCTAGTCAGTCGAGTGGGTTCTTCATTGGTCGACTGGAAGGTGATCTCTTCTAAGGGTGTCCTTGGGTAGGACATCTAGGTCAGGCCTATGACCCTACCCTAGGTACATGAATCCATCACACCCTGTTTAATTTTGAGTATAGCTTGGCGGATCATAACTTCGAGCGAAATCTTGAAGAACAATTGAAGAATGAAAATAATCCTTGACGACCCACCATTTAGAGCCTCCATGAAGAACTCCGGTAATAGAATGATGATGAAAAGAAAGAGAAGTTGAAAACACAAGGTGAAGCCTTGCAATGATTTAGATGGAGCTTCGCGATTATATAACCGAGAGAACTTGGAACTCCCAAAAAGAAGGATGAGCAATTGAAACCAAGAATTTTTTTTGATGAACCTCCGGAATAAGGAATTGAATTTACTCGATGAAACAAGAATAAGAATTACATTATGCTTATCCCTCATCAATTAAATTGATGACCCACAATGGATTTGGCATGCCACTTATTCTCGTAGAAAGGATTAAGATAGATATGGCGCAAGCTTGGGAAGGTCTTCAACGAACCACCGATAGGATTGGAAAGAATGAATGAATTAAATGATAACGAAAGAGGTGAAATCTTGAACGAACCACCGTAAGAATTGAAAATGAACGTAGCAAAGGCACAATTCACCGGGAAGAATTGGAAAATGAATGAAGATATTTGAGGGGATTTAGATACATGAGAACGAATTGAACATGAACTGATTAGAGGATATTTGAACGAATCACCGGTAAGATTTGGAGAACGATAGCTACACGCTGAGAATGAAGAATTATGACATGATGGCCTTCGGAGGAAATAAATGGAAACAACTCATGAAATGCTCCGGATGGTAAGAAAAGAGTTATCTCAATCGAAAGCAATTATGAGAGGATGGCATCAAGCTAGGACCATGAATATTCAAGAGAATGGACCAAGATTTAAGAGAAATCCTTCTTCGGTCTTCAAATGATGAGAATGACAACGAGAAACACCACCAAGAATTATTGAGGCACACCGGAAGAATCAAAAGCGAAGAGGTTGAGCCAACTATGAAAAGAATTTGAAAGATCTTGGAGAAAAGCATTTGACTGATGATAACTCATTCTTACATCAAACTTGGAGAAGAATTTAGGATAGCTCTGGGAAAATAGAAGAGTCAGGTAAGATCCTGGGAAAAGACCTGTGGGTTAGGGCCCACTCAAAAGAACACCGTTGAAAAGATTTAAAAGAGATGTCGCACCGGTTGAATTAAATGACTTGAATGAGATACCAATCTCGAAAGAGCTTGAATGAATGCTGAGTGGAAACACGAATCTTCGAGATATCTTGAGCACTCCGGAATAACAAATAGCGAGAAGTAGAATGATAATGAGGTGCACCGGTATGAGAAGACATTGAAATGAGGAAAAAGGTATGATCAACAAAACTTGAATTGAATCCACCGGAGAAGAGAAAGGAATGAGGAATGACGAACTAGTAGAACATCTTCTTGAGAACCACCGGATAAGAACATTGATGGAAAAGAATGGAGAAACTTCACAAAAATAAAAGGATACTTGGTAAAGAAATCTTAGTCCTTGAGGAAAAAGGGTGGGTGGGCGGGAAAAAACAAAGGCAACTTGGAGACGCATGAAACAAACACCGTTGAGAAGAAATGATAATTGGTCTTGCTGATGTTGAAGTGATCGGATCCACTTGAAGAGAAACACGCCGGTTGAAAAGGATTGACATGACAATCTCGATTGTCGAGAAGGATTGGTATTCACATCGGAGTATGAGAACACCATTTTGGAAAGGTATGGAATCAACACTTGACATTGAAGCAACTCGAATACCACAACTCAAAACAAAAACAAAGGACTGGCTTGCAGAATAAGCCGGAACAAACATATGATAGAGATTTCGTCCGAAGTTTTCGTGGTGGGGCCTACACGGGCTCGATCGTACAGCACCATCATGTACAAGGCAGTGCACATGACATACGAAGTGTCCCCGAGTCGGCATAGCCAAGGACTCTTTAAGACACAACGAGACCACTGTAAAACCAACCGTGAATAGGCGGACCACTAGACGTCGAACCCCAATTTCATATCATACATCCGTTGAAAAGATATCCTAAGAGCTACTTGAATTCCCACCTATGAAACTCCCGAAATTCTCCGGTTATGCAATCAGGTGTTGGGGATACAGGGGAAGCATAATATCTCACCCAAAACTAGCAAATCCTACATCCAGCTGTATCCATCCTTCAACACATAACCAAGAAACCTTCGGAAAACGTCTACCTCAACCTTCGAAAAGCATCCGTTATACGAGTTATGGCGATACTCCCGTACTCACCTCAGTACTGGGTTATCGGGGTTATCTCGCCAACAACTGCATAAAAGAGATTTTCGATGTCGGCGTACTAAACTCAGGTAATCCAGAACAGCAACGATAAAATTATGACGACAACACCTCAGAGCTCAACTCCCTGGGACACTTCCACTAAACCCCTGACAGGAGGCACCAAGACAATGTTCTCATCATAAAACCATCGGAACGATTCCAAGATACCCGCGTGATCCTAAAAAAAATTTAGTGAAATTTGAGAAGAGAAGAGTCAAAACTCTACGTCGGACGCCTTACCAGAGCGATGAAGAGACTGGGGAGTAAAAAGAATTCCTAACTCTCCGATATATATAATCCTAAATGACTCAAAACATTTTTCTAGACACAACTCGGCCGCTAAAAACGATCAAGCAGTGGGGCTCCTAAGGTCGGGGAAGGCTCTGATTACCAACTTGTAACGCCCTCGATGCGGCTATATCTCCCACGTGTCGAAGCACAACTTAGAGGCATAACCGCATTGAAAGCAATGTCGCAAGTGAGGTAATCTTCACACAACCCATGTAATACATAAGGGAAAAAGATACATAGTTGGCTTACAATCGCCACTTCACACAATTACATGAATAAAGCATTACATCATCCAGATACAATCAAGGTCCGACTACGGAACCAAAATAAAAGAAGAACCCCAAATGCGACAAAGGTCCCCGATCGACCCCAACTGGGCTCCGCTACTGATCAACTAGAACGAAACAACACAAAGGGAAAGATCTTCATTGAGCTCCTCCTTGAGCTCGGGTGCGTCACCTGCACGGTTTCATCGGCACCTGCAAACTGGTTTTGGAAGTATCTGTGAGCCACGAGGACTCAGCAATCCCATTACCATGGGTATCAGGACTAGCAAAGCTTAATGGGTAAGGAAGGGGTAAAGTGGTGAGGTTGCGGCAGCGGCTAAGCATGATATGGTGGCTAACATACGCAAATGAGAGCGAGAAGAGAAACAAAGAAACGGTCGTGAAGCTAGCAATGATCAAGAGGTGATCCTGAACACCTACTTACGTCAAACATAACCCAGAAACCGTGTTCACTTCCCGGACTCCGCCGAGAAGAGACCATCACGGCTACACACGCGGTTGATGCATTTTAATTCGGATCTGGTGTCAAGTTATCTACAACCGGACATTAACAAATTCCCATCTGCCACATAACCGCGGGCACGGCCCATGACAAGCTCTCGCGATCAACGAAGGAATAGACCTTCTCCCAGGAAGACCCGATCAGTCTCGGAATCCCGGTTTACAAGACATTTCGACAATGGTAATACAAGACCAGCAAGACCGCCCGATGCGCCGACAATCCCGATAGGAGCTGCACATATCTCATTCTCAGGGCAACACCGGATAGGTCAGCCTACGAGTAAAACCAGCCCTCGAGTTGCCCCGAGGTGGCCCCGCAGTCTGCCTGGTTCAGACCAGCACTTAGACAAGCACTGGCCCGGGGGGGCTAAAATAAAGATGACCCTTGGGTTGGCCGACCCAAGGGAAGGGTATAGGTAGTGGTGAGGCAAATGGTAAAACCAAGGTTGGGCCTTGCTGGACAAGTTTTATTCAAAGCGAACTGTCAGGGGGGTCCCATAAATCACCCGACCGCGTTAGGAACGCAAAATCCGGGAACATAACACCGGTATGACAGAAACTAGGGCGGCAAGAGTGGAACAAAACACCAGGCATAAGGCCGAGCCTTCCACCCTTTACCAAGTATATAGATGCATTAATTAAATAAGAGATATTGTGATATCCCAACATAACCCTATCCATCATGGAGCAATCTTCAACTTCACCTGCAGCTAGCAACGCTATAAGAGGGGCTAAGCAAAGCGGTAACATAGCCAAGCAATGGTTTGCTAGGAATGGTGTCAAAGGTTAGAGGTTCATGGCAATTTGGGAGGCTTGAAGAACAAGTAATAGGTAGTGCAGCAAAGCGATAGAACGAAGCAACTAGCATAGCAATGATAGTAGTGAGATCCAGGGTAGCGGTCATCTTGCCTGAAATCCCTCAAGGAAGAAGAACGAGTCCATGAAGAAGATGAACGGGCGTAGTCGAACGAATCCTCACAATCGCAACATTACCGGAACTAAGAAGCAACACCGGAAAGAAACAAACAACATGGTAAATGCACAAGCATAAACATGGCATGATGCACAAACAAGTATGATGCATGTCCGGTTTAATGAGGCATGGCATGGCAAAGTGCAACAAACAATACTACAAGTTAAATGGAGCTCAATATGCAACGAGTTGCATATTGACAAAACACCACATGACTTATTTAGTTCTCTCTCGGTTATGTACCCAACAATATTAAATGTTGTTAAACATGGCAAGGGGTGTAACAAAAGTAAACTAACTATTTAGGCAAGCTTAAATGAGGCCGGAACAACAAACAACATTTCCGGAAAATCCTCATATGCAATTTATGAATTTGCTACTGTTCTGCCCTAAAACATATTTTAAAGTTGTTAAACAGGAAAATAAAGTGGACCGTGTTAAACTAGGCATTTTCCCACCCCATTTACATATAAAGAACATTTCATTCCGAGCTACGATTATTTAGTTATGAAATAAATCATTTTAGCATGGCATAGGAGCAAATTAATGTAAACAACATTTTAAACATATTAACATGGGATGAAAGTGGCATATTATTAATCTGCACAAAATTCTAAGCAATTTACATGTATAAAACATATTAATCCGATGCACAGTTAATTAATTATTGATGCATGAACATGAAGGGTTTTCCTGTAAAACAGTAAATCACTGGAAAATGCTAAATTCGTAGAACTGGAAAAAAATGTGACATGGGCCGAAACTGAGATCTAGCCCAACAGAAGGAAAACAAACGGAGGGGCGCTGGGGGTGGCCTCACCCATGGGCTTCGGCCCGGTTCGGGAGAGGAAGCGACCCACGGGGGGGCGCTAGAGGCGGACGATGGGGCCCTTCCGGGAGGCCACGCACAGGCGAACGAGCGGGCGAGCGAGCTCCTCTGTTCGTCAGGAAGCAGAGCAGCGGCGGCTCAAGCAGGTGAAGCAGGGGGCGCGGCGCGGCGACGAGGACCTACCGGATCTGGCGAGACGGCGGATGCAGGGCTTGCCGGCGGCGGGATCCGGGCGAAGAGGGCCTTGGCGAGACGCGGGTGACACGGCAGCGCGGACAGGGCGCCTTGGCACTGGCGAGGTGGCCGTCCGGGCGAGAAGACGAGCGCGGGATCGACCGCTGCTGCGGGGTGCTCGTCTCCTGTGTAGCTCGAGCGTGAGGGGGTCAGGAGGTCGAGGAAGCAGGGGCGCGTCCGGGTGGCCTGAAGGTCGAGGTCGCCATCGGATTCGGGCGTCCATGGCGGTTCCCTGTACAGAGAGAGTCAAGAGGGAGTTCATGAGAGAGAGATTGAAGGGAAGGAGAAAAAGCAGTAGGAGAAGTGAGGAGGTGCCTGCGGGACTGGATGGAACGAGGGGAGGAGGTCCATGCGGCGAGGCTGGTCAGAGGCTCCGGCGGTGGTGCTCCTCGAGGTGGTCGGCATGGTCGAGGAGGAGCTCCTCTCCTTTGGGTTCGAGCAAGGCAGGGAGGAGGAAATGCCCGGGCAGGAGGCGGCTAGGGATCGAGTGGAGGCGCTGGTTGACTGGGTTTGCAATTCGAGGAGGTGGGGATCGACTGGATGGATGGATCGGGCGGATGGATCCCGAGAGAGAAGGTAGGTAGGTGGCGGCGGGCAGGAGGATGGATTGGACAGGTAGGGGCTAGGGTTAGGTTGTTTAAGTAGCTAGGTGGACTAGCTTATGGGCAAAACGGACCCTCTGATTAAAATCGAACGGTCGAGAAAAAAAATAGGTAGGGAGTCCAAATGAGAAAACGGGGATGTTTTGTAGATGTTAGGGGATGATCCGAATCCAACGGTAACGACAGAACGGGTCAGGTTCGGGACAGGTTTCGGACACGCTCAAGAGGGGGGATGGTTGTGCAGAGAGGGTCAAACGGTCAGACAACAAAAGAACGGTTGGTCTGAGAAACGTCAACGAAGGCGAGGGAGAAGCGGCAACTAACAATGGATGCACGTTTTATGAAAACATGAGGATGCAATGCGCATGATGCTATGAGATGAAATGCATGACATGAACAAAATGCAAAACGAAAGACAAAAACCCAACCACGGAGAAAATAATATATCGCATCTCCGGAAAAGGCAGGAGTTCGAGTTACGAATATGGAAAGCTACATCCGGGGCGTTACACCCGGCCATGAAGTACTCTATCGCTTGAACCTCGTGCACCCCTTCGCAGGAGTTTCGGAGCTCGGCCCAACGCGTAAGGTTGTCACGAGTCGACTCGTTGGGTCCTTGTACGCACAAGGAGAGCTGTCGGGGTTTGGGAGCCCGCTTGTAGGTGCTGGTGAAGTTGCGGATGAAGGCTTCCGTGAAGTCGAGCCAGTTGTTGATGCTGTAGGGCTTGAGGCTTTTTAGCCAGGTGTGCGCCGTGTCATGGAGCATCAGGGGGACGTATTTTACGGCAACACGCCTGTTGCCGTTTGCTATGCGGACCGCGGTGGAGTAGTCGATTAACCAATCCTCCTGCTTCACGGAGCCATTATACTTGGGCGTGTCTCTTGGAAGCGAGAACCCTTTGGGGAAGGGCTCGTCGCGGATGCGGGGGCCGAAGCAAGGTGGGCCGACATCATCTTCTTCTTCTTACACCAGGGATCGCGCAAGGCGGTCGATCCGATGGCGGGCATCGTTTTCGCCGACTCCCTCGCGGCGACCTAGTCGGCCGCTGAGAGTCGGATGCGTGACAGGAGGTGGGGTGGGATATCTCTCCCCGCGAGGCGCAGGAGGAGGCGGATCGCCTCGTCACTCCACGGCTCGAGGGCGGCCTTCTGCGTCGCGCTCGATAGTGACTCAAGTCCGGCTGTGACTGGCAGCCGGCTCCTTTTCCTGCCTTGTGCGGGCTCCGCCCGCAGTCGGCGTACGTGACGTCGCGCCGTGCTCTCGGTGCAGGGGAGGGCTTTCGGCGCAGACGCCGGCTTCGTGCCGCTTTGCGGCCGCGTCGATCAGCTGCTGGATTCGCCTGATCATGTAGGGGAGCTCATCGGCCCCAACTCCGTTCAGCTCGTCTACGACCAACTGGGCGGCGTGTAGGTTCTCAAGGGACGTGGCGTAGACTGGGCGTTCTGCCCCCAGCATGTCGGCGATGGCCGCGCTGTATTTCTGGACAACGCCGGCCCGGCTTGGTCTGTCGGGAGGCGGCGTGCCAAAGGCGGCGCGGTCGACTTCGGGCTGGTGGGCCTCGGTGAGGCGTCTCATGGTGGCTAGATTCTAGCCCTCCGTGACGAGGGCAAGGCGGCGTGCCTCCAGCGCCTCGGCGTCGGCGTCGGCCGGGATGGGGACGGACAAGTCCTGCAGTGCCGCTTGCAGGGCGTCGTGGGTGTTCTCGCCGGAGGCGACTCCGTGGCTGATGACCAGCACCTCGGTAACGGTGCTGCCGCCACTGTCGGCTCGCGGGAGAGGATCGTCGAAGACCACCACATTGGTGGGGAAAGCGTCGAGTGATGCAGTGTCAGAGTCGACAAGCATCGGGTCGGTGGAACCGACCGACTCCAAATCCACAGCAGGCTCGCTGGAGACGTGGAGTTGGTCGAGGAGGCTAACGAGGTGGCTCTTAAGGCGGTCGGTGCCCGCGTCAGACGCGGGCTCGTCGGAGATGCGAGCCTCGCCAAGGAGATCGACGAGGCAGCTCGCTGCGCAGGCATCATCGACACCTTGCAGCGCGTCGGGGCAAGTGCCATCGGGCGTGCCGGGCTGGCTACGCTCGCGGGGGAGGAAGAGGGTTCCTGTCCAGAACAGGTCTCCGGACGACGGTGCACCTGGCCCCATGGTGGGCGCCAAATGTCGGGTGGTTGGTGCGACATATGCCAATGGATGACTTATCATTGTGGGGAGCCAATAAGACGTCGCCGGTGCCTGGAAACGGGATAAGGCGAAGACATGCACGCCGGCGAATCTTACCCAGGTTCAGGGCTCTCCGTGGAGATAACACCCCTAGTCCTGCTTTGTGGGGTCTCCGCATGATCACTAGATCAAAAAGTAGCTACAAGAGGCTCCTTGAGCTGTTTGGCGAGAGGAGGAAGAAGGGGCAATGCTAGCTCTCTTCTCCTCACAAAGTTGTGTCTAAAACTATCAAAATCCAACCCTTTGCATGGGTGCCCCAGGGGGGTTTATATAGGCCTACCCCCCAGGGGTACAATGGTAATCTGGCTAGGCCTGGGCCCAGCCGTCAGCGTCTACGCCGGCCGGCTTCTCCGCCGATAGCTAGGGCCCACCGACTGGCGGGCCCCGCCGACTGCCGGCCTCCTGGTAGACTGGTAGGCCCCACCGCTTGGGGGTCTTGTCGGGGGCTGGTTACTGTTTCCTCACCCTCGATGACGAGGGCTTGGCCGAGGTAAGCGTGGCTACAGTGCCGCCGCCTTGCGGGCGCTCACTGTAGCCTCACCTCGTCTTGTCTCCTTAATGAGGCTCATCCTTCGAGGGAGGGAACAAGCCGGCTGGGGAGAGCCGGCCTCATCCCTGGCCGACTAGGAGGCGCGCGGCCGCCTTCAAATGTCCCTCTGTCCAATGGGGCCCGCCACCTGCGGGCCGTACCATCAGCCTATCATGGGTGATGTCATGGTCAGCATGGCAACAGTGCCATGCCGGAAGGGTCGTGGCAGCCCCGTACGGTGCACTGTGGCCATGCGCACCTCGGGATTCGAGGGCGGCGTATTTCACTGTTGCCACGCCCTGTCTCGTTGTCATTACATTGGAACAAACTTCGAGGGCCTGATCTGGGCCGCTTATTGGGGACCGGCTTCTTGGAGTCGGCCATGTGGTAGCCGGCTTCCTGGAGTCGGCCATGTGGTGGCCGGCTTTCTGGAGTCAGCCTTCTCGCGGCTTCCTTTAGGAGGGCTCCTGGCCGAGCCGCCTCCCGGTAGTCGGCCGGGGGAAGGCGGCCCCGCGTCTTGGATGCTCGGAGGTTTGATCAGCCCTACTATTTTTTCAAGAGCCAGGGGGAGCTGACTAGGCTACCCATGGTCAATTACTCCGACAACCTCTGCTTCCCTCTGCGAAGGGCCTATCTTTTACTTTATATCTTTTATTTTATGCAAGAGTCAAGGTGATCTTCACATTTCCCTTTTTCATTTTATCCTTTGGCAAGCACCTCGTGTTGGAAAGATCCTAATATATATATATCCAGTTGGATGTAAGTTAGCATGAACTATTATTGTTGACATCACCCAAAGGTGAATACGTTGGGAGGCAACACTATAAGCCCCTATCTTTCTCAGTGTCCGATTAAAACTCCATAACCATAAGTATTGCATGAGTGTTAGCAATTGTAGAAGACTATATGATAGTTGAGTATGTAGAGTTTGCTAAATCAAAGCTCTGACATAGACCCTTCCTGAAAATAAGATGAATTGTAATTGTTTGATGACTAAGAATGAAGTTTGCTAGTTTTCAAGAAAGTTTATGGTCTATGCTTTAACATGTGAATAGCTTGTTACTTGATCTTGAGAAGTTTTATGAGATGAACTACTGTTATGACATATAATCATGCTAGAAAAGGTGATTGAAATTATAATTGATCAAACTTGTGCACCTTCTAGCATTCACACTTCATAAATTCTTTCTTTTATCATTTACCTACTCGAGGACGAGCAGGAATTAAGCTTGGGGATGCTGATACGTCTCCAACGTATCTATAATTTATGAAGCATTCATACTATATTATTATCTGTTTTGAATGTTTATGGGCTTTGTTATACACTTTTATATTACTTTTGGGACTGACCTATTAACCGGAGGCCCATCCCATATTGCTGTTTTATTGCCTATTTCAGTGTCTCGAAGAAAAGGAATATCAAACGGATTCCAAACGGAATGAAACCTTCGGAAAAGTTATTTTTAGAACAGAAGCAATATAGGAGACTTGGAGTGCAGGCCAGGGAAGCTTCGAGGAAGCCAGGAGATAGGAGGGCGCGCCCACACCCCCTGGGCACGCCCCCTGTCTCGTTGGCCCCTCGTGGCTCCCCCGACTGACTTCTTTCGCCTATATATTCCCATATACCCTAAAACCATCGAATACGAAGATAGATCAGGAGTTCCGACGCTGCAAGCCTCTATAACCACCAAAAACCTCTCGGGAGCCCGTTCTGGCACCCTGCCGGAGGGGGGAACCCATCACCGGTGGCCATCTTTATCATCCCGGCGCTATCCATGACGAGGAGGGAGTAGTTCACCCTCGGGGCTGAGGGTATGTACCAGTAGCTATGTGTTTGATCTCTCTCTCTCGTGTTCTCTCTATGGCACGATCTTGATGTATCGCGAGCTTTGCTATTATAGTTGGATCTTATGATGTTTCTCCCCCTCTACTCTCTTGTGATGAATTGAGTTTTCCTCTTGAAGTTATCTTATCGGATTGAGTCTTTAAGGATTTGAGAACACTTGATGTATGTCTTGTCGTGCTTATCTGTGGTGACAATGGGATATTCATGTGATCCACTTGATGTATGTTTTGGTGATCAACTTGCGGGTTCCGCCCATGAACCTATGCATAGGGATTGGCACACGTTTTTGTCCTGACTCTTCGGTAGAAACTTTGGGGCACTCATTGAAGTACTTTGTGTTGGTTAGATAGATGAATATGAGATTGTGTAATGCATATCATATAATCATGCCCACGGATACTTGAGGTGACAATGGAGTGTCTAGGTGACATTAGGGTTTTGGTTGATTTGTGTCTTAAGGTGTTATTCTAGTACGAACTCTTGAATAGATCGATCCGAAAGAATAACTTTGAGGTGGTTTCGTACCCTACCATAATCTCTTCGTTTGTTCTCCGCTATTAGTGGCTTTGGAGTGACTCTTTGTTGCATGTTGAGGGATTGTTATATGATCTATCTATGTTATTATTGTTGAGAGAACTTGCACTAGTGAAAGTATGAACCCTAGGCCTTGTTTCCTACCATTGCAATACCGTTTACCCTCACTTTTATCGCTTGCTACCTTGCTGTTTTTACAATTTCAGATTACAAATACTCATATCTACCATCCATATTGCACTTGTATCACCATCTCTTCGCTGAACTAGTGCACCTATACAATTTACCATTGTATTGGGTGTGTTGGGGACACAAGAGACTCTTTGTTATTTGGTTGCAGGGTTGTTGGAGAGAGACCATCTTCATCCTACGCCTCCCACGGATTGATAAACCTTAGGTCATCCACTTGAGGGAAATTTGCTACTGTCCTACAAACCTATGCACGTGCAGGCCCAACAACGTCTACAAGAAGAAGGTTGTGTAGTAGACATCAGTCCCTCACGAGGAGTAGATCCGGATGGATGAGCGAGGCTCTATCTCACAAATGAGCTAAATCAACGCTAACCCTAGCTAGGAGGTGGGAGAGGTCTATTTATAGTCATAGTGCAAATGGGAGGGCGAAGTGAAGGGGTACATGGGCCTCAGCCCGTAACTGGACACGGCCAGGGGTCGGACGTCTGTAAGGCGTCGGTCATCCGAAGGCTCGCGGAGGTCCGGACGTCCGGAGATTCTCGGATTTCCGTGAATTATGTTCTGTTGGCGTGGTGACGGACGTCCGGAGGGGTACGGTCGTCCGGGGCCTGGGAGTTGTCGGATGTCCGGTCCTAGACGGACGTCCAGCCGCTTTAGCATGCGTTGGCCTGGTTTCCTTGGGCTGGTGTGACCTTCAGGGGCCGGACGTCCGGGCTGGGCCAGTCGTTCGGTGGCTGTAGCTTCGGGCAGCTTCTTCTCTTGGTCCTTGTACTTGGCATCCTCGCTAGCTCTTCCGTTGGATGTGGTGGCTCCGTTGCTTTCCTCTAGGTACCTGATCATGCATAACACACACGTTGGAGGTAGTAGCCATGTCTCACATGTATAAAGTGAAGGTTCGGAGAGGAGCGAGTTCACCTTGTGTCCAATGGCGTATGTTTGAGGTCTCGTCATATGTCCTCTTGGGGTTTGGCGAGTAGTCGGAGTGTACATGGGGATGAACGTGGGATGCTCCGCATCAACTACTCACGCTTCATCGGAGAGGTAATGGTGTTGATGTAGAAGCCCTTCATGATCGAATCCCCCTCCGACAGGGCACCGGAAAAGGTTCCTAGATGGGATCTCACGGGTATAAAAGGTTGTGGCGGTGGAAAAGTGGTTTTGTGGCTCTCCTTGTTGCGTCTCCGACTTCATCTCCATGTCTTCTGTTTTCTTTCGGTCCAAGAAAGATCATCGTGAAGGTTTCATTTCCTTTGGACTCCGTTTGGTATTCCTTTTTTACGAAACTCTAAAATAGGCACACAAAAAAACAGAAACTGGCACTGGGCCCTCGGTTAATAGGTTACTCCCAAAAATAATATAATATAGCATATAAATGCATATTAAGCATCCAAAATAGATAATATAATAGCATGGAACAATCAAAAATTATAGATATGTTGGAGACATATCAATTGACCATTGGACAGTCAACTGTTTTTTCTTTTGCGGGGGTAAATGGGGATTTATATTACCCAAGAGCACAGGAGTTCCTCCCGACACAAAGTAGGGATATTATCAGGGCTAGAACGGAGCCCATAGTGCAAGCCTCCGTTCTCCCAAAGTTTGCTAGCACATGACTAACATTATTGTGCTCTCGAGAAATACGAGTAACACAACACTCCCTTTGACCCATAAGTCTCTTCACCTCCGAGACCACCATGGCATATTGCGAACGATCTTGGCCTGTATCATTGATCAACCGGGCTGCTTGCAAGCTGCGCACTCCACAATGATCGGCAACTCCGTCCACTAGAGTGACAACGCAATGCCCTCCATCACCACAGCTAGCTCAGCATGCAACTGTTGATCGATTGAATGTTTACTTTGAGGGGAAATGTTGAATTAAAAAATATTCTTAAATTTGAAGAAAATATCACCAGTTTTAAAGAAGTATGTGAATTTTGAATAGAAAATCGTCAATTAAAGAAAAGTTCATGAAACTGAAATAAATGTGAACTTGGAAAACTTTCTCAAAAATTGGAAGAAAACTTCAGGAATTTGATAAACGGGTTCAAGATTTAAATAAGTTCATGAATTCAAAAAAAATCATGGATACAGAAGATGTTCAAGAATTTGAAGAAGTTTGTCAATTTGAATAAATTTTGAATAGAAAAACATGAATTTGAAAGCAAAAAAAAGAACTAAGAAAGAAAAGAAAAAAAGATTAAAAATAAAAGGAAAAAGGCACGGAAGAAAACCCCAAAGAAAAACCGGCCAAAACAAACACATAGAAAAACCAGAAAAATCCCAACAAACAGGAGATCTTCGATGGACCGGGCCATAGAATTACGCTTGGGCGCCTACTACACTCTATGAACAAAGTTAAAGGCCCAACTGGCACCAGATTGCTAGACAAAACGACTTAGGTTTTTATGGATTGAGAAAAGTTACTGAATTTACAAAATAATAATGATTTTTTAAAGGCGTTCATGACTTAAAAACGTATCAAAAAATTATAAAATTTTATAATAATCCAGAATTTTTTTAAAAGGTTCACAAATAAAAATATTGAATTTTAAAGGATGTTCGTGAACTTCAAAAATATTCATAAATTTGGAAAACATGTTCACATATTTGGAAAATATTCTTGAATATAAAAATGATCATAAGTCTAAAAAAACTGTTTAAATTTATAAAATATTTATGATTATAATTGAAATGAATTACGAAAAAATAAAAAATAACAGAGAACAATAGAAAAAATAAACTAGAAAAAATGACATAGTAAGCACAATAAATAACGTTCTAAAACCTTACTAAATTCGGGTGAAAGGACCAAGGCTCATTTACTGAAACATGGGTGTGTGGGTTTTTAACTCTTGAAGGAAGTATTTTAAATAAATACTCCCCTGGAGCAAACAAGTTTGACAATTCTTTTTAAATGCACATGATCGGTAGCTCGTGGTGGACTGAACAAAATGTGAATGGGAGAGTAGTAGGAATATAAGTCCAGTGCTCCCAGTTGGCATAAAAAAATTCTATTCTAGATCTGCTTCATTTTTTAGTGTGGCCCAACCGAACAAATCATCGTCTCTCTATACTTTGTAGGGTATGTTTGAAATCCCTCCAACTCCGCGCGCAAGCGCCTCAAGTGTAGAGTCCACTGTTACTAGAAGTTAAGCTAGGGCGCGGTGCAATTTAGAGGAGTTGTAGAAGTTGGGAAATAGCACCACCTCGGCCTTCTCAATTTCATGGAGTTGGCGCAAATTACCCTCAACTCTCGTCGATTGGTGAAAACTGGATGGTTCATAACACTACTGAAATTTATGATCTGCTGCTACCAGAATATTGAAAGTCTAGCCAGCCTCACCACACCTCGTTGCGTCGCCAACCCAACCCAGCTTGACATCAAGCCCTCTTGCCAACCTTGCTGACGGGGTGAAGGACAATGGTGGCTTCGTGTCCACATCCCCACCTTGATTACGCTCACAGTCAGGTTGCCAGATATGATACCTTCATCTTGCCTTGGTACACGGCATGGATGCTACGCTTTCTAACCAAAGGAGG
Source organism: Triticum timopheevii (assembly GCA_963921465.1). Classification (NCBI taxonomy): domain Eukaryota; kingdom Viridiplantae; phylum Streptophyta; class Magnoliopsida; order Poales; family Poaceae; genus Triticum; species Triticum timopheevii. The sequence continues at coordinate 164,119,657 of OY997272.1, read as the reverse complement.
TCCCGACGTTCATGGAGTATTCTTTGGCGGAGCTTCTCGTGGCAACGAATGTCTTTGCAGCTGCAGGCAACATTCTTTCTTCGTCCTCGTATACTAAGAAGATGGGCATCAACCTGTAGTGGAGCCCCTCCACTTGCACTTTGTCATCATGCGTGGTGTTGAATTCACCCCACTAGAGCGATAGCACATGTCCTCCGATCCCCAATGCACTAGTGCCGAGCATGCTGCTATAGCTATGGCCTAACTTCTATTTTTTATCTCCTTCATTGTTGAGCAATAGGTTGTGCTCTCTCGTTGAACAGATTCATGATGAAGAAGGCAACAAATTCGATGTTGGAGTAAAAGCGATTCGGACAACATTTTCAACTGTATACATACCCTAGCCTAGCATGAATTAGGCTTAAGTCGGCCATTCTAGGATGGCGTGATAGGCGCTCGTGAAGCTGACTACCACAAAGATGAGGTTCTCCTTGTGGATTTTTTTTGTCACTAAAGACAACCACCAGGGAGATCTGACACATAGGCTTGGCCTTCATCCTTAAAATCACTCCATGAAACTACTTGTGGCTCACACTCAATTTGGATTTGGAGATGCCCATCTGCTTCAGCATGCTAGCATACAAAATGTTGATTGCACCGCCTCCATCCATCAACATGTTTGAAACTTCGGAACGTATTTTATATGATTTTTTGGTCCTCCAAAATTGATTTCTGAAAGTCTATAATAGCAGAAAATAACAACTGCACTGGATACTTAATTAGTATGCTAGTACATAAAAGGATAAAATATTATTATATATATAGATACAACTGAAACAAACAAAAAATATAGATACAAGTGAAACATATCAATCTCCTTGACGTGTCGCACCGGCAGGAAGTTGAACCCTGCTGATGCATTGATTGTGGCCGACCCAAGCTTTGTCGATGGGCGCCCTCTGACGGCGACAAGACGAGTATGAGTAGGGAGAGAGAGAAGTGACGCCGCTAGGGTCCCACCTCCCCGCGTTGGGTCGGTTGCCAACGCAGGGATGGCGTGTTTTTTGTGTGCAAATTTGATGTGCAAAAGGCAGTTTATGTACGAGCTCTCTCCGACACTTTTTTGCGGCGCCGAATTGTCTGTGCTAAGAAAAAAATGATGGATTGATCTGCAGCATGGGACAACTATCATATTTCAGACTTTTGATGCGTAGCACCGTTCTTTTTCATGGCGTGGATTGGTATAATTTTTATGACATAGTGGAACAACTTTGACAAGTTGCATGATCTTTTTTTTTTCAAATGGGACATCATTTTTGTGACATTCCTAACTTACCGTCTTATGCCATAAGATGTTAAATACAACTTTATTGATAAAGACGTGAAGTTAGGAGAAAACAGATCATGTTTTTTAGGAAATAAAAAACTGAAGAAATAAAGAGGTACAAAAAAAAGTCCCGCTCTCATGGAAGACCCCGCGATGGGAAGTCTACATAGTTTTTGGCCCCAAAAGAGAGGATTTTTCCTTTTGCAGATGGCCCAAAAAGAGAAGATGGTATACTCTGCATTGCTTCTAGCACTATTCATTTTTGGGAGTGAATTACGTATAATTTTTGTGACCTAGTGTAACAACTTTGACAAGTTGCATGAACATTATCCCCAAATGGAACATTAATTTTGAGATATTCCTACCTTATTGTCTTATGCCATAAGATGCTAAATAGCAATTTAAAATTATCTTGACTGAAAAAAATCGGAACAAACTAATCTTGTGTTTTAGGAATTTATATACAAGCGCTGTAAAAATAACTAGAAGATGGTTTTACTGCGCAAAAAATAGCATTTCTAGCCGAACATTATCCCCAAATGGAACATTAATTTTGAGATATTCCTACCTTATTGTCTTATGCCATAAGATGTTAAATAAAAATTTAAAATTATCTTGACTGAAAAAAATCGGAACAAACTAATCTTGTGTTTTAGGAATTTATATACAAGCGCTGTAAAAATAACTAGAAGATGGTTTTACTGCGCAAAAAATAGCATTTCTAGCCGAACATTATCCCCAAATGGAACATTAATTTGGAGATATTCCTACCTTATTGTCTTATGCCATAAGATGTTAAATAAAAATTTAAAATTATCTTGACTGAAAAAAATCGGAACAAACTAATCTTGTGTTTTAGGAATTTATATACAAGCGCTGTAAAAATAACTAGAAGATGGTTTTACTGCGCAAAAAATAGCATTTCTAGCCGAACATTATCCCCAAATGGAACATTAATTTTGAGATATTCCTACCTTATTGTCTTATGCTATAAGATGTTAAATAAAAATTTAAAATTATCTTGACTGAAAAAAATCGGAACAAACTAATCTTGTGTTTTAGGAATTTATATACAAGCGCTGTAAAAATAACTAGAAGATGGTTTTACTGCGCAAAAAATAGCATTTCTAGCCGAACATTATCCCCAAATGGAACATTAATTTGGAGATATTCCTACCTTATTGTCTTATGCCATAAGATGTTAAATAAAAATTTAAAATTATCTTGACTGAAAAAAATCGGAACAAACTAATCTTGTGTTTTAGGAATTTATATACAAGCGCTGTAAAAATAACTAGAAGATGGTTTTACTGCGCAAAAAATAGCATTTCTAGCCGAACATTATCCCCAAATGGAACATTAATTTTGAGATATTCCTACCTTATTGTCTTATGCCATAAGATGTTAAATAAAAATTTAAAATTATCTTGACTGAAAAAAATCGGAACAAACTAATCTTGTGTTTTAGGAATTTATATACAAGCGCTGTAAAAATAACTAGAAGATGGTTTTACTGCGCAAAAAATAGCATTTCTAGCCGAATACAGTGAAAAAAGTGCGTGGTCGGCAGGATTCGAACCTGCGCGGGCAAAGCCCACATGATTTCTAGTCATGCCCGATAACCACTCCGGCACGACCACTTTAGTGCTAAATTCTGAACTTATACCTTCTCCAGCAATGGTGGAACGAATACAAAAGGTATAGGGCTTCAGTTGCTTCTTCGTTGATTATGCTAATAATATACGTAAGACGAATTCTTAATCTTCTTTTTGGTTGTTGTAACTAAAAGTCGTACGAGGGAACCGCTCTATATATCATTTGTTGCGTGCCACTTACATGGTTCCAGCGATAGCTTCCACGCTTCTGCATGACACTTGCATCTTGCGTTTCCTAGTATACTCCTGCTCCAGTTGTACACGAAGGAAGCTCGCCTGAAGCTTCGTCGATCGATTCCGACGCCCTGCCCGCGAAATCGCCGGCTTTAATCACGCTGCAGGCTGCACCCTACCACGCTAACACGACAGGCTAGATCTGACCTCCCGACCCGTCGGTCGATCAATCACCCACTCCGTGGCTCGGAGACTCGCCATCGCCAGCGTCCAGTCTCCGGATCCATCGAGATCCCCCAACAGCCGTAACGAGAGGGACGCACACATGCATTCGTCTAATCGGAAAGAAACCCGGGCTGATGGATCGAAGTCCTGCCGGTGTCCGGGCGGCTCGTCGTCCGCGACGGCCTCGTCTGCTTTGTCGGGTGCCGTCTTGCCATACTGGCACCGCCGCGAGCCTGCGGACTGGTCTGTGGACTCATGTGCATGGAGGATGGCGGCAAGTCGGCAGAGCCGCGGAATAGGTCGCCCCCACGGCGCTGCGACGGTTTTCTTTGTCCTGTCGCCTCTGCGGGGCTCGGCGGAGGGGCCGGCCCGGAACGGCGTCTTGCGCCGGTGGCGGCTTCCGTGGCGGCCATGCTGCCAATCAGACGGGGTGTCAAGTACCTCGAAGTAAAATATAGTGTACTAGTCTCTGTTACTGCATCGGCGATCCCTATGTTAGAGTTAGTTTTAGTTAGTTGGGCCTCAAATAACCCAAAAGTATCCAAACATGATGGGTTAGTTTGGGTTAGTTGGATCTAACCCACCCAAAAAACTAGCCCACACTAGAGGAGCTTATTTGGGTTAGTTCTCTTGGTCCCACTAAAAAAAATAGTAAAAAAAGTTATCCCTCCCATTCAAACAAGGTCCAAAGTAGTCAAATGATTGAGAAGGAATATTTTATTGTCAATCTAACCCTACCATCCAAACAACTTTTTGGTTAGAGTTAGTTTGGGATTAGTTTAGAGTTAAAATCTAACTCTAACCTCTAACTGAATTAGAGTATCCAAACATGGCCAATGATTGAACGAATGGAACTGTTGCGGGGGGGGGGTCCTGCCTGATGTGACGTGACGCATGAGATTGAGAGGTGCCCATGTTGGATTTGGTACCATCTTTCAAGACTAGTAGGACTAGATTATCTTGTACTCCTAGTATACTGTAATATGCTTATTACTGATAATACTCCTGATAATCCCACGCGACAGACAACCTCTCTGCACCTGCACTTATTTTAAACGATTTCCTCAAGTACGGAACTGCTCTAGCCGGCCGAGAGTGAAAGCGGCGGAGCGACGGTGAGATCCGCCGTGGCCTGCACCCTGCAGATGGAACGGATATCAGCAGTGGCATGGGAACACAGGAGGATGGATGTCACAGCAAGAGATGCTGTTGCTATGCCGCGCCATCAGGCCATTGTGGGTGCCTCGTTGGACTGGATCCATCACGCCGATGCTCTTTGATGTGAGCGACGCCCTGGAGGCCTGAGCACGACCACGCACGGAAGTTCGGCGACGACGAGGGCGTCCGGCCAACGCAAACCCTGCACATCCCAAGTTGTGAGAAGATTCGGTCATTCATTCGAGGCATTATATCCTGTTCTTTCCAACGACTTCCTCCGTCGCGTACGACGCAGGCCGACCACCCACGGATTTTGTATAGGGAATGTTGTTTTCCCCGGGCCGGGCCGGGCAGTTGCCACAGGTCCGGCAACAGGCGCGCGACGACGTGTCCCGCGTCCACACCGTACCAACGCCACTCCCGCTGCCGCCCGCCCACGCTTCGCTGCTTTTCTCCACACGCCACGCCGGCCGTCCTGCCCATCCTCTGCTCTCTATCTCCCTTGCTCTCTCTCAGCCTCTCTCTGCCCAGCTCGTGCTCAATGGCATCAGCGGTAGGGGGCGGCATTGACGGAGCAGCGGGGACGACGACCAAGAAGAAGAAGAGAATCTCCGACTGCCTCGTCGACAGCGACGGCGGAGACGAGGTGGCGGTGGGCGCCGCCATGCCGCCCTCGCCGCCTTCCCCCGGGACGCCGCGGCTGCGCATCCCGATGTTCACCTGCGCGCGGCTCCGGTTCGTCAGGCTCGGCAGGAAAGGCGGCGGCGGGCGGAAGGATCAGGTCGCCGCCGAGAAGAGCGAGGCCGCGTCGACCGACTCCTCAGGTGCGTGCGCTTGTTGGTGGTTTCAGCTTCATATTCATTACAGCTAGCCTCTGTCTGCTCAATCTCTGAAAATTTTGCGTGTCATTGCGTCGTCGCGTAGGTGCAGCAGCAGGATGGAAAACGGCGAGCAGCGGCGCGTCGTCGACGGAAACGGCCGGCATGGGGCTGAGCCTGCTGTTCCTTCTCGCCAAGACCTGCGTCGAGCTCAACAAGATGGCCGAGGTGCGCGCGGAGATGGAGGGGCTCCTACGGGAGATGAGGGACCAGCTGGTGGTCAGGACGACGAAGGTCGCCACGACGACTGATTCGCCGTGCCAGTGCCACGCTCCGTCCAGTACGCGCACGGACGGCCAAGGCGCCGGCGCCACCTCTTCATCTTCTCCCGAACCGGCGCCTCGCCGCCATTTTCATCGTGATAGGCGTGCTGGACGGAAACGAAGAGACGGGCCGTTCTACGCGCTGACAGGAAACCCGCTGTTCGACGTCGACCGAGAACCGTGTGGCCGCGCTGTCGCCTCCTCGTCTGCCATGGATACCGCGAGCGGCGCGAGCGAGACGTCGTCTGAAGTGGAGGACCCTACGTCTGAAGTGGATGTCGCTGGGGCGCAGTTGCAGCTCAACTGCCGCACCGAGCAAGGAACACCCGAGGTTTGAATGATTGCTTCCTCTCATGAATACATCGAGTTCTGCACTTTTGCTCAAGATGTTGCGTGGCAGTTAACTCAAGGCAAGTAATTGCGTGTTGTGTTTGTTTGTGTTCGTCTGAGTGCAGTCGTCGTCGGACGGGGAGTCGTTCATCGAGCTGGAGGGGGGATTCGGAGCCGGAGCCGGTAGAGGCGGCTACAGTGCGGGGCGGTGGCGAGATTCAGAGGACGGACAGGAGCAGGAGGAGGAGGAGCGCGGCGACGAGGGAGTGCCGGCAGTGGAGCTGGAGAGGCGGCTGCAGGAGCTCCTGCACCGGAGGAGCCGGGAGCGGATCGAGGAGCTGGAGGCGTCGCTGCGGCGCGCGGAGCGGAAGGTCATGGAGAAGGAGATGGAGGCGCGGCTGTGGAAGGACACCGCGAAGCTGGCGCTGCAGCCGGGCACGCGCGGCGGTACGGGGCAGTGATCAATATCGACCCGTACGTAGTACGTACCTCGTGCGACAGTGAGTAGTGAACGTGCTCTGTACATGCTGCACACGTGCACGGGTGAACGGGAAAGGCTTAGGTCCAGCTGACTCCTGGCTGATGATGTATATACTTGGTGCTGTCGGGTATACTGCAGAAAGGTCTTTTAAAGAACTTTTTGTTTAGTTCAGCTAAGTGCTGATCAACAATTACTTTTTTTTTCACACTAGCTTATGTGACATAATGCGTATCACTGGAGACATGTTGGGTTTGCAAGTCTTGTTATCATGTCTAACTTTAGTCATGCCACAACATGTTATGCGGATGTTTGGTTCGTTGCCAGACTTTTGTAGCCATATGGTCTTACATATCATAGGCTTAGTTTTGCCAAAATGTTGTAGCATTTATGATGGTCATTTTGTTAGTCACATTTTGGGTGGCAGCCGCGGGTTGAGTAAGGTTTGTTGTGGCAAGATTCGTCATGAACCAAACATGCCATAGATTTCCAGTTGCTATGTAGCTTGTGCCCTTTTTTTCCTTCTAGTCGAGCTGCATGGACAGGAGACACATGCATATCTCCTAACCCAAGCAACATAATATACTCGAAATTACCAAATTTTTATGTCTTGTGCAGATTACTGGGGTGGAAGGGCAAGAACTTAGCATGGCCGGGAAGGGTCTCCTTGGCGAAGTCTGTCTTGTGCGCTATTGCCACCCACCACCTCACTACGCTCCCCCTTCCAGCTTGGGCAAATCACAAGCTTAGCAAGATTTCTCGTAACTTCATCTGGTGCGGCGACAATTTCGAAAATGCGACTGGGGGCCACTCCCTGATAAACTGGGAGACGGTGTGCAGGCCTAAGGCCCTGGGTGGGCTCGGGATCACAGACCTCAAAAGGTTTGGTAGAGCTCCTCATCTGCGCTGGCCCTGGCTCATGTGGACCGACCCTGACCGGCAGTGGGCGAGGTCCGCCCTACCTTGACGAGGCGGACATGGCGTGTTCAGGGCATCCACTACCATCATGCTGGGTAACAGCCTAAAATCTTTGTTCTGGCATGACGACTGGAGGGATAAGGGCCCTTTGTGATTGCTAGCCCACGGACTCTTCAATATCGCCACCAGAAAGCAGAGATCTGTGATGAAGGAGCTTCAGAATTAGAACTGGATTAGATCAGTCGCCCGTTTGGACACACCCGCATAGCTGCAGGAGTTCATTACGCTTGCATCTCTAACCGTGCAGACCACGCTGACCCTAGACTATGAGGACTCCATCTCTTGGCGTTGGACCCATAACGGTAGCTACTCCTTTGCTTCGGCTTACACGGCCAGTTGTATGGATCCTTATCCAGGTTCTAGCCGTCCAAAATTTGGGAGGCCCATGCAAAGCCAAAATGCAAGCTCTTCTCCTGGCTGGTACTCCATGGGAAGATCCTCAGGACGGACATGCTGGCTATTCGTGGCTGGCCGCATGACCCGGTCGGCCCTCTTTGCCTGCGGGCACCGGAAACAGCAAATCACCTGTGCAAGGACTGTCCGTTCGCGGTAGCGATTTGCTCGCATGTACAAGGGTGGACTAGGGAGGCGCCAACGGACTCGATGTCGCTACCGCCTAGCATGGGAATCTCAGATTGGTGGGATTCGGTCATCGCTCCGCTTTCCAAGGAAGATAGTCGCCGCAGTAGCGGTCGTTTCCACGACACCATCTGGAATATCTGGAAGGAGCATAACCGTCACATTTTCAACGGGACCCGCCTAACCCATGTGGAGGTGGCGGCCCTCGTGTTCGACGACATAAGACAGAGGGCCATGGCTTTCAGCAAGGCCCAAGTGGCGACCGGTATTGGTTGATCTGTAGGGCAATTCTTGTTTATATGGGTTTTGTCAGGTTCCTTTGAAAAACCTGACACATCTGTACACATACTCTCCTCTTTCATCTGAAATGAAAAGGCAGTGCTCCTGCTGGTTTCTTAAAAAAAATATTTATGTACAAACAAAACGGGTTATGTCAACGCCATGCAAAATAATACCAAACTTTCAAGAATGCACTACGATTGAAACCAATTGACCAAAATGAAAATCCGCATTCACCCTTGTGTTTCCCACGCTGAGATCTTCGAAACTAAATCTCACATGGGCACATTCTAGTAAAATATTTTTGGCAATCAACTTCTGGCGTAGAGCTGGAGCCAGCCCGTAGTCCACTTCACTGCGATACATGCATAGATGCATGCACACAACGACACAATCTCCTTGAACATACCCTCACTCGCCCCCACACCCTACCGTATCATCTTCCTCTATCCCATGGGTGGGATACATGCTTGCAACACCCAACGGGCTAGTATCACGTGCAATATTTGGTTAATTAAGCATCGGACACTAGCATTTACTTAAGTTAATTAATCACATGCAAAATACCCGTCACAGTCATTATCCAAATGGTACCGTGATGTGTTGCATGCAACTGTTAGCGACTATATGTGCACTCTCTCACACATATATTTATTTTTATATACATGCATAGAATACATTTTTCTAAATACATATATACACATGTACATACGTATATATCATTTTGAAGGGAGAGAAGAGGGTATTTAAACCCATAATTATCATTCATTTATGGCTAGTAATCATCACAGAATACATCTAAATATTTGTATCATTCCGATAAATTAAAAGTGGCATACTCAATATTGAAAATATTCCTACAGAAGGCACGCCACGTTGTACACGAATTGGGGATCACCGTTCTTGTAAAGGCGCCACACGAAAATTCCACTATTCCTTCTTAGATTTTTTTTTGCAAAAATGAATGAATTAATGACATTGCTATTACACTTCAAGAAGAAAGAGAATCAAAAACAAATAAAGACAAAGACGCAAAGAACTTACACATAAATTGCACTTTTTGTCTAGTATGCAAGAATAAGCATATAATAGTAAAATATATAATATGCAAGAGTAAGCATACAATAGTGGAATTTTCATAAAAAAAAATTTAAGATGGAACGAATGAATGACATACACGTTGCCTTAAAGAAAAAAAAAGTAAATTTAACAAAAAGTAAAAGAAAATAAAAACATTGAAATTTTCTAAAAAAGAATTAGTGACATTGCTATTACATTTTAAGAAGAAAGAAAATAAAAAATGACAAAAATTGCACACAATTTACATATAAATTACGTTTTTATTCTAAGATGCAGGAATAAGCATATAATAGTGAAATATTCGCAATAAAGGAAATTTCCTAACAAATAATGAATTAGTGGAACTTGAGTTACAATTAAATAAGAAGTAAAGTAAAAGAAAACTAAATGAAAAATAAAATAATGAAGTTTTCTACGAAAGAATTAATTAGTGGCTTTGATATTACCCTTTAAGAAGAAATAAAATAAAACAAAAACTAAATAAAAAACAAAGTAATGAAGTTTTCTAAGAAATAATGAATTTGTGGCATTGGTATTACCATTTAAGAAGAAAGGAAACAAAAAAAGAAATTTGCACATAATTTACACAGAAATTGCACTTTTTATAATATGCAAAAAGTACATAATAGTAAAATTCTCACTAGAAGGAAAGTTTCCTAAGAAGGAATGAATTAGTGACATTGGTATTACCAATAAAGAAGAAATAAAATGAAACAAAAACTAAATAAAAAACAGAATAATTAAGGTTTATCAGAAAGAATAAATTAGTGGTTTTGGTATTACTCTTTCAGAAGAAAGAAAAGAAGTAACTACTAAAGCGAAATCACAGAATCAAAATAATAATGTTTTTCTAAAAACAATGTATTAGTGGCATTAGTATTAACCATAAAGACAAAAGAAAAATGCAGATGAAATAATGACACACAATTAACATAGAAATTGCATTTTCTACAAAATGAAAGAGTAAGCATTCCATAGTGGAATTTTCATTAAAAAAATGTTTTATAAGATGGAAGGGATGAATGTTATACACATTACCCCTAAAGAAGAAAGTAAATTTAACAAAACAGCAAAAGAAAATAAAAACAATGAGTTTTCTAAAAAAAAGAACTAATGGCATTGCTATTACACTTTAGGAAGAAAAAAAAATTTAAAAACAAATAATGACAAAAATTGCACACACTTTACACATAAATTACTCTTTCTTCTGAGATGCAACAATAAGCATATAATAGTGAAATATTGAACATAAAGGAAATTTCCTAAGAAAGAATGAATTAATGGCACTTGTGTTACAATTAAATAAGAAATGAAATAAAACCGAAACTAAATGAAAAACAAAATAGTGAAGTTTTTCTAAGAAAGAATGAGTTAGAGGCCTTAGTAATACCTTAGGAAGAAAGAAAATAAAATAAAACTAAATTGAAATCAAAATAATGAAGTTTTATAAGAAAGAATGAATTAGTGACATTGGTATTACCCTTTAATAAGAAAGGAAACAAAAAATAAAAATAAAAATAAAAAATGTGTACACAATTTACGCAGAAATTGCACTTTTTTAATAATATGCAAGAATAAGTATACAATAGTAGAACTCTCACAAAAAAAAGTTTTCTAATATGGAATGAATTAGTGACATTGGTATTATCATTAAAAAAGAAAGAAAATGAAACAAACACTAAATCAAAAACAAAATAATGAAGTTTTGTAAGAAAGAATGAATTGGTGGTTTTGGTACTACCCTTCAGGAAAAAATATGGAATAACTACTAAAACAACAAAATAATAAAGTTTCCTAAGTAAGAATGAGTTTGTTGCATTGATATTGCCCTTTAAGAAGGAAGAAATTATAAAATAATCAAACTATAACAAAATTTACACACAATATATACAAAAAAGTGTGCTTTCAATAATATGAAAGAATATGCATATGGTAGTGGAATTTTCACAGAAAATGCAAATATACTAAAACTACACTATTTTGATAGCATGTACTCCCTTTGTAAGGCCATTCAGATAACTAAAGTAGTGACATAAACGCTCCTATATTTCTTTACAGAGGGAGTAAGAAATAAGTGACGAGGACATGTATGACGGCGGGATAGACCCCAGGTAGCTGCATCAGCACTTAACCACATTTCGAAACATTGGGGCTGGCCAAGCCCCTCGGTCCGACTGATCGCAAGGCCGGTCCTCTGGGCCGGCTGGAGCCAGAGGCCCGCCTCCTAGGAGGCGGCGAGCCCCAAGGAGGCGGCCTCAGGGAGCCGGCTTCTAGAAGGCGGCCCCTCGCCTCCTCAAAGTTTGCACCCACTTACTACGACAGGACATGGCGTGGCTATAGTGCCGGTATACCGAGCAGACGCCCCACGCCCGGCGCGGTACTGTAGCCACGCGAACCATGACATCACCTACGTCAGATGGGGCCATGCTCCCACGATGGGCGGTCGGCACGACCCGCAGATGGTGGGCCCTAGCTGTCCGCGTACCACCAGAAGGCGACATACCCCGAGTAGGCGACCGCAGGGAGGGCGAATCCTATCACGCGGCCATCCCTCCCCCTGGAGTCTGTGCACCATTAACCTGATGAGACGGGGAATGACTACAGTAAACGCCCGCCAGGTGGCGGAACTGTAGCCATGCGCCCCGACCAATCCTCCGTCATCAGGGGCAAGGCTACAGTGCAATGCAGTCAGCCTGACCCGCAGGCGGCGGGCCCTACCTGTCGGCCGGGTTCACGGCAGTCAGCGGGACCCACCTGTCGGTGGGCCCGAATGGCCCACGGAGAAGCCAGAGCCGAGAGACACTGCCAGCCGGGTCCTACGCCCAGCCGGATACCATACTACCCCTGCGGGGTAGGCCTATATAAACCCCTCAGGTTCAGCCATGCAAAGGGTTCAACATCCTAGCCATCACATACCCACATAGTTAGGGAAGAGATAGAGCTAGCCTTGCCTTCTTCTTCCTATAGCCGAAACAACTCAAGGAGCACTCTTGTAGCTACTCTATTGACCATAGTCATCATGCGGAGACCCCGCAGAGCAGGACTAGGGGTGTTATCAACACGGAGAGCCCCGAACCTGGGTAAGACTCGTAGGCGTTTGAGGTCTCGCTCACTCCCGCTTCTAGAGCCCGGCAACGTACTCCTGTCCCCCTCCATGATAAGCCATCCCTTGGCATATGTCGAGGAAATACCACGACATTTGGTGCCCACCGTGGGGCTAAGTGCACCGTTGGCCAGAGACATGTTCTGGACGGGAACCCTTTGCCTTCCCAGCGAGCGCAGCCAGCCTGGCGCGCCTGATGGCGTTTGCATCGATGCGCTGCGCGGCGTGGAAGCCGCGTGAGTCGCAAGCTCCCTCGCCGATCTTATCAGCGGGATTGGCCTCTCCGACGAGCCCGCGCCTGACGCGGGATCGGCCAGCTCCAAGAGCTACCTCGTCGACCTCCTCGGCAAGCTCTGCATCGCCAAGGAGCCGGCCTCTGACTTGGAGTACGTCGGCTCCACCGATCCGCCTGTCGAGATGCTCATCGACTCCGTCGCGGTGAGCACGGACGTCTTCCCCAACAACGTGAAGATCGTCGACGACCCGTTTTCTACCGCGGCCAGCAGCACCAGCACCAGCACCGTCACGGAGGTGCTGGTCAACTGCCACGACGGAGCCTCTGGCGGGGCAGCCCAAGACCCGTTGCAGGCGGCGGTGCAGGGTCTGTCTACCCCCTTAGAGGCGGGCGCTGATGGCACGATGCTGGAAACATTCCGCGTCTCGCTCCTCGATAGTGCCAACAAGCTGGCGACCATGAGGCGGCTCGCAGAAGCCTACCAGCGCGAGATTGATCGTGCCATGTGCGGCACACCGGCTGCTGGCGAGCCTAGCTGAGTGGGAGCAACGCGGCGTGGCCATCGCCGACAAGCCGGGGGCCGAACGCCCTGTCTACGCCACTCCAATGGAGAACTTGCGTGCCACTCAGGTGGCGGCAGACGAATTGGACCATCTAGAGGGCGACGAGCATCGCTGCATGATGGCGCGCCTTGAGCAGCTCCTCGACACGGCCGCCGCGCAGCGGGAAGCCAGCTGATGAAGTCATGTACCTAGGGTAGGGTCATAGACCTGATCTAAGTACCCTACCCAAGGACATTCTCAGAAGTAACTACCTTTCAGTCGACCAAGAGGGACTTCACTCGACGAACTCGAAGGACTCGACCATGAAGACTCACTCGACCACAAGGAGATCAAGAGCCACTCTGCATCCAAACGGTCTGTAATTAAGTAGTCTTTATGGCATTTAGGACACTTTATGTAAGGCGTTATCAGTAACGCCTAGACTTAATGTACTTTAAACCCTGCATTACTGATGGCCGGAGGGGTCTGGCGGACACTATATAAGCCAACCCCCTCCTCAGTGTAAAGGGTTCGCACCCCTGTAATCCATACACACATAATCCAGTCGACCGCCTTCGGGCTCCGAGACGTAGGGCTATTACTTCCTCCGAGAAGGGCCTGAACTCGTACATCCTTGTGTTCACAACTGCACCATAGCTAGGATCTTGCCTCTCCATACCTACCCCCCATTCTACTGTCAGACTTAGAACCACGACAGTTGGCGCCCACCTTGGGGTAGGTGTCTTAGCGATTTTTGGAGAAGTTGCAATTCTTCCGATTACTTTCATCATGGTTGCTGGTGGAGTTTTGGTCGAGGGCCGCGAGATCCGTCTCGGCGCTCTCACCTTCATCGCCGACGACTCCTCTTGGCTTCAGGAGGCTCCACTCGACATCGATGCGCTCCCCATCCGCGGTGCGATGCATTTTCGTGCATGTGTCCGCGGCGTTCTGCTGCGGCAACCGTCGACTCCATATCGGTCGACTCCCCTATCGTCCACCCTCCCTGTTTCCCGCCAGCGCAAGCGATCTGGTCGGTCGAGACTCCAGTGGTGGGTGAGGCACGCGGTGGCTTGCCAAATGGCCACCACCCAAGTCGCGGCAATCGAGCCCGACGAATCCCTCTACGACCTGTTCGATCTGTCGACTGGCTCCGTAGAGACTGCATCCGAGTGCGATAGCAGTGATCCAGCAGCGGAAGTCTTGATGGTCGACGGACCTCGTAGTCCTCCCGGCTACCCCCGCGGCGACGGGGTAGACGGCGGAGGCGACCTCGCTCAAGTCCATGAGGAGTACCAACCCGAGCCACTTAATTCTCTGCAAAGGGAAGAACTTCGCCGCAGGAACATGGATGCCCTGCATACTCCCATCGCAGGAGAAACCCCCGAGGCTCGCGCCTTGGAGGAGGCACGTTTGGCCAACTTGGCTGAACGCGCTCGTCTGGAGAACCTCCAGCGAGCACTCGACGAGCGCGCGCGGCAATGAGTACCCGACTCCAGTCGACGTCAACTCTTCCCACCGACTCAGGTATATTGAACCCTGATTCAGAATTTAGCAGCTGCAACCCGTATAGCAGAGTCAATTCAGCCCTCTCAGTCAGAGGCTGGCAGAGGCTTGATGCAGATCAGAGATTTGCTCCGGGCAGCAGGAGATCAGAATTCAGCCGTGTCACAGTCACGCAACAGAATTCACAGTCGATCCGTCGCTGCGAATACGGTTCAGTCGGCTCACAACCCCAGATCGCCTCCGCGGCGTGAAGGACGCGAGAATCGACGGGACCAATATGGTGACCGATACGATCGTGAGGATAGGCGTCGAGTGCCCACTCCTCCTCCGAGAGGCGGGTCTTACGCTCCTCGGCAGCAAGATGACAGGCGTCAACTCAGTGTGGGGCGAAGAGCTCCGGTCGACCCCCGGGAACCAGGCTTCGATGCGCGATCCATCATCGTGCAAGGCTTGGTCGATCGGAACAGGGCTCATCGGGGTGGCCATGACAGAGACGCGCCCACTAGCGGCCGAGTGCATGTTTCTGGTTCGGAATGTTTCAGCAGGGCTATCAGAGCCGCGGTGATTCCCCCCAACTTCAGGTTGGCGACTGGAGTAAGCAAGTTCACCGGTGAGTCTAAGCCTGAAACTTGGCTTGAGGACTACCGAGTGGCTGTACAGATCGGCGGCGGGAATGACGAGGTGGCTATGAAGCACTTACCACTCATGTTGGAAGGTTCGGCCAGGGCGTGGTTGAATCAGTTGACTCCAAGCAGTATTTACACTTGGGAAGATCTTTCCCGAGTGTTCGTCAGGACTTTTGAGGGAACCTGTAAGCGACCAGCTGGGTTGACAGAGCTGCAAGTCTGCGTGCAGAAGTTGAATGAAACCTTAATAGAGTACATTCAGAGGTGGATTACTTTGCATCATACCGTGGAGAACGTGTCTGATCATCAGGCAGTCTGCGCCTTCAAGGATGGTGTCAAGAACAGAGAGTTAAGTTTGAAGTTTGGGCGGACCGGAGATATGACCCTGAGTCGGATGATGGAAATTGCCACCAAGTACGCCAATGGTGAAGAGGAGGACCGACTCCGCAGCGGCAAGTACAAGCCGAGTTAGTCGGAGAAGGGAAACTCCGATCGGAAGCAGAAGCGGAAGGCCGAACCAGCGGCTCCTGGGGAGGCTCTGGCCGTGACTCAGGGCAAGTTCAAGGGAAAACCCAAAGGATCCTGGAACCACAAGAAGGTGAAGGATAAAGAAGGAAATGACGTGATGGATATGCCGTGTCACATCCACACGAAGAAAGACGAAGAGGGTAATATCATCTACCCGAAGCATACCACTCGCCAGTGTCGACTCCTGATCCAGCAGTTCCAAGGTAAACATCCCAAGGACAAGGAAAAGGAGTCGTACAAAGCCGAAGACAAGGAGGACAGTGAGGGAGGATATCCTCATGTTAACTCCACTCTGATGATCTTTGCAGATGTGGAAAGCAAGAGCCGACTGAAGGTTATTAACCGTGAGGTGAACATGGTCGCCCCGGCGACACCCAGTTATCTGAGATGGTCCCAAACTCCCATTACATTCGACCAGTCCGATCACCCGACTCATATAGCCACCCCTGGGAGGCAAGCTTTGGTGGTCGACCCGGTTGTCGAAGGCACTCGACTGACGAAGGTGCTAATGGACGGTGGTAGTGGACTGAACTTATTGTATGCGGACACGCTGAAAGGAATGGGCATTCCGATGTCCCGACTGAGCACCAGTAACATGAGTTTTCATGGAGTTATACCAGGAAAGAAAGCCGAACAAATAGCTCTGGACGTGGTGTTCGGTGATTGGAAGCATTTTTGCAAAGAGAAGCTGATGTTTGAGGTCATGGATTTTCAGAGCGCTTACCACGCTATTTTGGGGAGACCAGCTTACGCACGGTTCATGGCTAGACCATGTTACGTGTACCTCAAACTGAAGATGCCCGGCCCCAAAGGCGTGATCACTGTCACTGGTGATCGGAAAAAAGCAGAAGAGTGTTTCCAGAAAGGCTCAAAGATTGCCGATTCCCAGGTGACAGCGGTCGAGCTAGAAGGATATAAGCAAAATGCAGATCCGAGTGATTTGCTACGAGCCAAGAAGCCTGCCACAGAGTGAGCATTTCAGTCGTCCGGTGAGACGAAGCCCGTCCACATTCACCCGACCGACCCCAATGCAGCTCCGACCCATATCTCCACAACACTCGACCCGAAATAGGAAGAAGCGCTCATCCAGTTCCTCCGTGAGAACTGGGACATCTTTGCATGGAAGCCAGCTAACATGCCAGGTGTTCCCAGGGGACTGGCTGAGCATCGCCTTAGAGTCGACTCAGCAGCAAAACCAGTCAAGGAACATCTTTGGCGGTCCGCCGTCCAGAAGAGAAAAGCTATTGGTGAGGAGGTGGCTCGACTATTGGCGGCAGGATTTATCCGAGAGATATACCACTCCGAGTGGCTCGCCAATGTCATCATGGTTCCTAAGAAGGACAACTCACTCCGAATGTGCATTGATTTCAAGCACATCAATCGGGCCTGCCCGAAAGATCATTTTCCTCTCCCTCGCATTGATCAAATTGTTGACTCGACTGCGGGATGCGAGAGATTGTCTTTTCTAGACGCCTATTCCGGGTACCATTAGATCCGTCTGTACGGACCCGATGAGATAAAAACAGCTTTCATCACTCCATTCGGGTGCTTCTGCTATATCACCATGCCATTCATCCTCAAGAATGCCGGAGCCACGTTCATGCGAATGATTCAGAAGTGCTTGCTCACTCAAATCAGTCGGAATGTGGAAGCGTACATGGATGATATCGTGATAAGTCGCGAAAGGGTTCCGACCTGCTGACTGACCTCGCCGAAACATTTGCCAACCTCAGGAGGTATGATATCAAGCTCAATCCATCAAAGTGCACATTCGGAGTTCCTGGTGGAAAGTTACTCGGTTTTCTCGTTTCCGAACGAGGAATCGACGCTAACCCAAAAAAAATTGGCACTATACTCCGAATGAAACGCCCCGTGCGGGTGCACGATGTCCAGAAGCTTACTGGATGCTTGGCCGCATTAAGTCGATTCATCTCACGACTCGGTGAAAAGGCATTGCCTCTTTACCGACTGATGAAGAAGGCAGACAAGTTCGAGTGGACTCCAGAAGCTGATGCAGCGTTTGCCGAGCTAAAAGCTCTGCTCTCCACCCAGCCGGTGCTTGCTGCTCCAATCAGCAAAGAGCCTCTGTTGCTTTATATTGCAGCCACAGGACAAGTCATCAGTACAATACTTATGGTCGAGCGGGAAGAAGAAGGGAAAGCCTTCAAAGTTCAGCGCCCAGTGTATTATCTGTTTGAAGTTTTGACTCCGTCAAAGCAAAGATATCCTCATTATTAGAAGCTTGTGTATGGGATCTACATGACCACGAAGAAGGTTGCTCATTATTTCTCCGATCATTCCATTACAGTCGTCAGCGACGCTCCACTTTTAGAGATTCTGCACAACAGAGATGCAACTGGTCGAGTGGCGAAATGGGCGATTGAACTCCTTCCCCTTGATATCAAGTTTGAGGCAAAGAAAGCCATTAAGTCCCAAGCAATAGCAGATTTCCTTGCCAAGTGGATTGAACAACAGCAGCCGACTCAAGTTCACTCGGAGCATTGGACCATGTTCTTTGATGGCTCTAAGATGTTGAATGGTTCTGGTGCTGGGGTTGTCCTGGTTTCCCCCAGAGGAGATAAGCTCAGATATATGCTCTAGATTCACTTTGATTCCTCCAACAATGAGGCAGAATACGAGGCCCTTTTGTATGGGTTGCGCATGGCCATTTCACTCGGCGTCCGTCGCCTTATGGTCTATGGCGACTCGGATTTGGTGATCAACCAAGTGATGAAGGAGTGGGACGTTAGAAGCCCAGCCATGACTGGATACTGCAATGCAGTGAGGAAGTTGGAAAAGAAGTTTGAGGGGTTAGAGCTCCATCATATACCCTGACTGAAGAATCAAGCGGCTGATGATTTGGCGAAGATAGGTTCCAAGAGAGAAGCCATTCCCAGTGGTGTGTTCTTGGAGCATATCCATACTCCATCAGTCAAAGAAGATCCTTTCACCGAAGAAGCTCCGCAGCCCAAGAGTGCCACAGATCAGACTGAAGTTGAGGTCCCAGCAGTGGTCGACTTGGTCATGGAGGTTTTAGTGATCACTCCCGACTGGACAGTTCCATACATCGTGTATATCCTGAGAAAAGAGCTCCCGGAGGACGAGGAAGAGGCTCGACAGATCGTCCGTCGATCCAAGGCCTTTACTTTGATCAAAGGACAACTATACAGAGAGAGCGCGACTGGAGTTGCTCAGAAGTGCATAACGCCAGAAGAAGGTCGAATAATCCTTGATGACATCCACTCGGGGACCTGTGGCCATCATGCGTCCTCTCGGACCATTGTGGCCAAAGCATACCGAGCCGGATTTTATTGGCCAAGGGCGAATGAGATGGCAAAGAAGATAGTGGATAAGTGCGAGGGATGTCAGTTTTACTCCAACATGTCACATAAGCCTGCATCAGCTCTGAAGACCATACCACTCGTCTGGCCCTTCGCAGTATGGGGGTTGGATATGGTGGGCCCCTTGAGGACAGGACGAAGTGGTTTCACGCATGTACTGGTAGCAGTCGGCAAGTTCACCAAGTGGATTGAGGCTAAACCCATCAAGAACCTTGACGCCGGTACTGCTGTTAGCTTCATCAGGGAATTGATATTCAGATATGGAGTCCCGCACATCATCATCACAAACAATGGATCAAACTTCGACTCGGAGGAATTCAGAGAGTTCTGCACTTCTCAAGGCACACGAGTCGACTACGCTTCGGTCGCCCATCCACAGTCGAATGGACAAGCGGAGCGAGCCAATGGCTTGATCCTCAAAGGGTTGAAACCCCGACTGATGCGTGACCTTAAGCATGCGGCTGGAGCATGGGTCGATGAACTTCCCTTGGTGCTTTGGGGTCTGAGGACCACGCCTAATCGGTCGATCGGAAGGACTCCATTCTTCTTGGTCTATGGAGCTGAAGCGGTCTTGCCGAGTGATCTGCTCCACAACGCTCCTCGGGTTGAGCTCTACTCCGAAGCTGAAGCAGAACAAGCGCGGCAGGATGCAGTCGACCTCCTAGAAGAAGAAAGGGAGATGGCTCTGATCCGATCGACCATCTACCAACAAGACTTGCGTTGCTTCCACGCCAGAAACGTGAAGAGTCGAGCCTTCCAGGAAGGAGATTTGGTTCTCCGAGTGGATCAACAGAAACCACACAAGCTTGCTCCTTCTTGGGAAGGACCCTTCATCGTTACCAAGGTTCTCCACAACGGAGCGTATTGTCTTTACAACGTCGAGCACAAAATTGACGAGCCCCGAGCTTGGAACGCGGAGCTACTCCGCCCATTTTACACTTAAGTTTTCACTCGGATGAGTTGTAATAAAAGTACTTATGTAGTCCATGTTTTGCAAGATAATAGTGTCATAATTTCCCCAATGATTTTTGTCACTTTTATTTGTTTAGTAAAAATTTCCCCCTCAGTGGGTGACTTAGCTGCGAATCTGTTTCGCCTAAGTTTGTAAAAAAAATCCTTGCCGAGTGGTGAGCCAGCCTCCCACTCGGGGGCTTAGCTGCGAATCCGTTTCGCCTAAGTTTCTATAAAATCCTACCGAGTGGTGAGCCAGACTCCCACTCGGGGGCTTAGCTGCAGTCCAAGTACTCGCCTAAGTTTGAATAAAATCCTACCGAGTGGTGAGCCAGACTCCCACTCGGGGGCTTAGCTGCAGTCCAAGTACTCGCCTAAGTTTGAATAAAATCCTACAGAGTGGTGAGCCAGACTCCCACTTGGGGGCTTAGCTGCAGTCCAAGTACTCGCCTAAGTTTGAATAAAATCCTACTGAGTGGTGAGCCAGACTCTCACTCGGGGGCTTAGCTGCAGTCCAGGTACTCGCCTAAGTTCAAATTCAACGTGCGGTAGCAAGGAAGACGAGGTGCAGGTCGAATGTGACCCTCTCCTCTGAACTACGCCACAAGTACAACGTGCGGTAGCAAGGAAGACGAGGTGCAGGTCGACTGCGGCCCTCTCCTCCGATCTACGCCACAAGTACAACGTGCGGTAGCAAGGAAGACGAGGTGCAGGTCGACTGCGGCCCTCTTCTCCGAGCTACGCCACAAGTACAACGCGCGGTCGCAAGGAAGACGAGGTGCAGGTCGACTGCGACCCTCTCCTCCGAGCTACACCACAAGTACAAAACGAAAATCCTAGTGAGTGGAGAGCAGACCTCCCAATTGGGGGCTTAGCTGCAGCCCAGTGCTCGCCTAAGTTATAAAAATCCTACCGAGTGGAGAGCAGACCTCCCACTCGGGGGCTTAGCTGCAGCCCAGTGCTCGCCTAAGTTATAAAAATCCTACTGAGTGGAGAGCAGACCTCCCACTCGGGGGCTTAGCTGCAGCCCAGTGCTCGCCTAAGTTATAAAAATCCTACCGAGTGGAGAGTAGACCTCCCACTCGGGGGCTTAGCTGCAGCCCAGTGCTCGCCTAAGTTATAAAAATCCTACCGAGTGGAGAGTAGACCTCCCACTCGGGGGCTTAGCTGCAGCCCAATGCTCGCCTAAGTTTTGAAAATCCTACCGAGTGGAGAGCACGCTTCCCACTTGGAGGATTAGCCGCAGCCCAGTGCCTGCCTAAGTGAATTTGGGGAACAAGTCGATTGCAATGAGCACCTCGCTTTAACCTGCAAAAGACATCTCAAGCCAAATGCAAGCATATTCAAACATCGAATCCAAGTTCAGATACCTAACGGAACCGAAAGTGCTCAGGAGCTAGGCCTGTTAAGGTTTGTCGGTTACAAAATCACTCGGCATACCGAGGCAAATTTAAAGTGTCGAGCTCAAGAAGTTTTTTACCCCTCCTATGGAGGGCTGGAAGGTGCAACAAACTCATCAAGGTCGATTCCATCCGCGATCCGAGTGGCAGCGGCGATGAAAGTCTCCATGAAAGACCAGAAATCATGCTTCTTGGTGTTAGCCACCCGAAGAGCCACCAGCTTGTCCTCTCGTGCATCCTTGCAATGGACTCGGGCCAGACACAGAGCGACATCTGCACCGCACCTGGCAGAAGACTTCTTCCACTCCTGCACTCGACCAGGGACTATGTTTAGTCGAGTCATCAGAGACTCGAGGTCATTCTGGAGCGTCTCCCTGGGCCAGAGCGTAGTGTCAATGCGGGAAGTGGCGACCTTCAGCCTTGCGAGATAATCAATGACAGCAGCAACACGAGACTCAAGCCGGAACACGTTCATGGCGACTTCATCATTCACCGGAGAGTTGATGGGGTCCAGGTTTGGTTCCAGTCGACCAGTCTCCTCTTCAAAGTTTTGGCAAAATTCTGCAAGCACAACCACCGAGTCAAGACAACAGTCGAATGGAAAGGTCACTGTAAAAATACTTGCTTGGCGCAAAGGTTTACCTTCGAGCATGAGGAACAGCTTCTTGGCGAGTCCGCCCAGATAAGCCTCCAGATCTTTCTTCTTCCCCACCAACTCACTGGCTTTGTCGTTCAGGGCAATCTTGTCACTTTTCAGTCGACTCACTTTATTGGCAATATCAAGAGCAGCTTTCAGATTGGTGTTTTCTTCTTCAAGCCTGGTGACTGAAGCCAACTTCTCATCTGCGAGCTTGGTCTTCTCTAAAGCTGTCTTTTGCATCTCAGCTAGCTCAAGGTCTTTCTTCTTCTGGGCCTCCTTCACTTTGCCTGCAAAGTTACAACAAGATCAGACTTTGAAACAAATGAGGGGCAAAAGCAGTCGTCGAGGCCTCACCAAACATACCTTTGGTCTCCTCCTTTGCCTTCACCAAATTCTCTTGGACCAGCTTCAGATCAAGCTCGAGTTGGATATGTTTGTTCTCCAACTCGGTGTAACGAGCCGCCAGGTCGCAGGATTTCCACGAAGAACCAATCGACAAAATGTCAAAGATAATTCACTTCCGAGTGACTAAGAAAAAATCATACGTTTCTAAGACTACAGCCGAATACAAACATTCGACCGTAGTCTCGAGGACTACACCCAGTGGGTGCACTCAGCGTGCCCCCACTAGTTCTATCAAGATAGAGCCGACCAGTCGACCAACAAAAAAAAACATAAAGTGCTCTTCAGACTGTAGTCAACTGCCAGCAGTCGACCACAGTCTCGGGGACTACACCCAGTGGGTGCACTCAGCGTGCCCCCACCGGTCTGAAAATCCATTCGACCTAATCGAATGAAGGAAAAATTCAAGACATGAAGACTATGGTCGACTGCCAGCAGTCCACCATAGCCTTGGGGACTACACCCAGTGGGTGCACTCAGCGTGCCCCCACCATTTCGGAATTTCAATCGTCACACCCAGTGGGTGTAGGACAATCACTAAGAATTTCGGAAAAGAAGAATCTTCAGAGATCATATCCTAATAGAACAGGCGGTGATCGACCGACCTGAATGTTACTCTTGAGAGCGGAACTGGCGTCATAGGCTTCCTGGCTAGCCTCCCGGATGGCCTTCACCTGCTCCATCATGACTCCCGCCTGGCGTATCGCTTCTTTTGCAGCACTGGCTTGGTCCTCTGGGACGTAGTGGGTCGAGAAGAGTGAGGGCTGTGCAGCACTCGACGACGCGGGGTGAGCACTTGTCAACGGCACCGCAAAAGATACGGTGGGCCGAGTGGTGTTCTCCCCCTCCGCGACCAGTGTCTCAGGTGCTGGCACATCCTGAGTCACCCTGCCAGCAGACGCTTTCCTGCTCCTCCTTTGCTTCAGTGGTTCCTCATCGTCGTCGTCGTCAGGAAGGGTGATAACGACATTGGATGGAGCTACAGAAAATAATCAGAATTAGAGACTAAGAGCCAATCGACTAAAAGACGGAATTATGAGAGTCATACCAGGTTTTGAGGTAGCAGCATCTTCCATCTCATGATCGTCAGCCTTGGCCGAGGTATCAGAAGTAGCAGCACTGCAATCCCAAAAATCAGTCGGTTAACTCATGAGTCGACCAAAAATAAACTCATGTAGAGCAAGAAGACTTAAGTAGCATCATTACCCTGATATGGTGGGGATCGACACCTTCATCTTCGGCAGACCTTGGCTGGTTTCAACGGTGCCACCCTGGATTGCTTCGGAGCTTTCTCGGTCGGCGCCGGAGAAGTGGTTCGAGGGCGCTTGGTCGACTGAACGACAGTTGCGACCCCCTTACCACGCTCGGTTGCAGGGTCATGGACGAGCTTCGAGCGCCTTTCCGAGCGAGGCGGTGCAACTTCCTCCTCCTCCTCCTCTTCTTCCTCCCCATCAGAGTCATCATCGTCATCATCATCAGCAGCGTCCGAATCCCAGTCCTCCTGGCTTTCGCCCCCACTTCCTTCCTCCTCTTTAGTCGGCGTCTGTGCTCCATTGGGCATCGAGTATAGTTCGGTGAAGGCCTGATAGACAGCAAAATCAAGATCAATCGACTAATTTGCAGCGAAAGCAGAATAAGTATTGCAAGATTACAATTGGAGATAAAGTGGGCATACCTTGTCTAGAGTGCTAGAATGGTCGAGTGGCGGAATCCTTCTGGCTCCTCGAGGGTTGTCTTTGTTCCCTGTGACCGCGGCCATCCACCTCTCTAGTGTGGCATCGTCGACTGCTTCTGGATGGACCCGAGTTTCATCCTCGGTTCCACAGTACAGCCACATACAATGGCCTCGGTACTGAAGAGGCTGAATGCGCCGCCTAAGGAAGACCTCCAGAAGGTCCATACCCGTCACTCCTTCCCGAACTAACTAGACTACACGCTTCATCAACATCTTCACTTGGGCTTTCTCCTCAGGGAGCACCTTCATAGAAGAGGGCTTGAGCACTCGGTCCATAGAGAACGGAGGGAGACCACTCGACTGCCCCGGCGTCGACTCGTTTTGGTAGTAGAACCAAGTCGACTGCCATCCCCTGACCGACTCAGGGAGAGTCATGGCCGGAAAGGTGCTCTTACTCCTCATCTGAATCCCCAGACCCCCACACATCTGAATAACCTTGGTCTTATCATCATCTGGACTCGCCTTTTTCACTGTCTGAGAACGACAAGTGAATATGTGCTTGAACAGACCCCAGTGAGGTCGGCATCCCAGGAAGTTCTCGGACATGGACACGAAGGCAGCAAGGTAGGCGATAGAATTCGGATTGAAGTGGTGTAGTTGCGCCCCAAAGAAATTCAAGAAACCACGGAAGAAAACACTCGGAGGCAGAGAGAACCCACGGTCGACGTGGGTAACCAGAAGAACACACTCACCCTCTTTCGGCTGTGGTTGCCACTCGTTCCCCGGGAGCCTCGCTGCTCCGTGGGGGATCAAACCCTCATTGGCCATCTCAGTGAGATCCTTCTCGGTGATGGTCGACCGGATCCAATCCCCTTGGACCCAGCCTTGCGGCAGGCGGGACCTTGACGAGGATCCACCCCGACTAGTCGCTCTCCCTTTCGCCTTCCCCGTCGCCGTCGCCTTCTTCGCGCGCTCCAAAGTCGCCGTCTTCTCCTTCACCATTGTTACCATCGAAGCGCACGAGGAGTGGTTGGGCAGAGGCGAGAGCAGGCGATGCGGGTAGAGGTGGAGAGGACAGAAGGGGGATTGGAGAAGTACTGTTCAAAAACCCTCGCCGGGCGCATTTTATAGAGCCGCTTCCGAGAGGATGACAAGTGGGCCCAGGCAATCCAATCACATCCCGAAACAGTCGAGCGGACGCCACACGTGGCGAAAAAGACGGTGCGGGAATCGAGGCGTCTATGCCCTATCCCATCCGAGCGCCGCGGTCCGCCCCGCTTCGCGCGCTTCCCAAAATTTGGATCCCGCAAAATCCGCTAACAGCAGATCGATCTGTCAGACGAGAGATTTCCCGTGATCCGTCGCTCGGAAATTACTAAGTTCAAAAGTTCACTCGACGAGAGAAAAGAATGGATCAAGGCGACTGAAAGAAAAGTTGCTGTTATCAACGAAGAGATTATTGGTCCAAGACGATACATATCCAGAACACAAAAGCAGGTCGGAAATAATATCAACTCCTTCCTCACTCAAACCTCGATCCATTCGGGGGCTAATGATGAAGTCATGTACCTAGGGTAGGTTCATAGACCTGATCTAAGTACCCTACCCAAGGACATTCTCAGAAGAAACTACCTTCCCGTCGACCAAGAGGGACTTCACTCGACGAACTCGAAGGACTCGACCATGAAGACTCACTCGACCACCAGGAGATCAAGAGCCACTCTGCATCCAAACGGTCTGTAATTAAGTAGTCTTTATGGCATTTAGGACACTTTATGTAAGGCGTTATCAGTAACGCCTAGACTTAATGTACTTTAAACCCTGCATTACTGAGGGCCGGAGGGGTCTGGCGGACACTATATAAGCCACCCCCCTCCTCAGTGTAAAGGGTTCGCACCCCTGTAATCCATACACACATAATCCAGTCGACCGCCTCCGGGCTCCGAGACGTAGGGCTGTTACTTCCTCCGAGAAGGGCCTGAACTCGTACATCCTTGTGTTCACAACTGCTCCATAGCTAGGATCTTGCCTCTCCATACCTACCCCCATTCTACTGTCAGACTTAGAACCACAACACCAGCCGCCGTATGGTGGAACCCGGCGTGCAGGCCAAAAACCACCCCCCTCGCCGTGAGCACGGGGCAACCTCTCGGTCCCCAATAGTCAGCACACACGGTCGGAGGAACCCGGAGCCGGCTACTATCCGCATACGGCGCACCCTCATCGCGATCGAGCGCGACCAAGACTACCACCCACGAGTAATGTAACGGCGGGACGACCGTCCGCCTCCCCCACACAGGGAGAGGCGCATCTCCTTGCCGCCTGTTGAGCACCCGACTCTCGGAGGCCGGCTGGGCCCCCGTGAAGGAGTCGGAGAGAATGGCGCCCGCCACCAGATCGACCGACTCGCTCGGTCCCTGGCGGTAGAAGAAGAAGATGTGATCGGTCTGCCTTGTTTCGGAGCCCGCATACGTGATGAGCCCTTCCCCAAAGGGTTCTCGCTGCCACGAGACACTCCCAAGTATAACGGATCCGTGAAGCCGAAGGATTGGCTAGTCGATTACTCCACAACTGTCAACATAGAAAACGGCAACAAGCGTGTTGTTGTGAAGTATGTTCCGCTCATGCTCTAGGGCACGACCCAGACATGGCTGAACAACCTCAAGCCGTACAACATCAACAACTGCCTGGACTTCACCGAAGTCTTCGTCCGCAACTTCACCAGCACCTACAAGCGGCCTCCCAAGCCTCGCCAACTCTCCATGTGCATCCAAGGCCCGACTGAGTCCACCCGTGATTACCTGACGCGCTGGGCTAAGCTGCGCAACTCCTGCGAAGGAGTGCACGAGGTGCATGCCATAGAATACTTCACCGCTGGGTGCAGAGAGGGCACCCTACTCAAGCACAAGCTCCTCTGCGACGAGTCGGCTACCCTAGACGAACTGCTGATCATAGAGGACAAGTACACCATGTCCGACTCCTCCATGAAGTCAGAACTCCGAGTGGACGCATCCGGGAAGGTGTTCCCTCCGACTCCCCAAACGCTGGCTGGTGACACCAACCGGCTCCAGACGAACGACAACAAGTGCAAGGCCTAGCAGTCGGTTTCTAACAGCCGAAGGTGGCAACAGTCGAGGATCAGCAGCCGTCCGGGCAGGCCCCCAAGCGTCAGCGGAGTGGCAAGGGAGCCTGGCAGCCCGCCTTCTCCTTCGAGCAGGCCCTCGAAGCCCCGTGAAAGTTCCACAGCGGCGCAAAGCCGTCCAACCACACCACTCGGAAGTGTAATTGGCTCGCTCGGATCGCCAAGGGCGAGGCCATCCCGCCTCCCCCACCAACTGGCCCGGCAGCTCCAGCCGCTCCGCAACCGGCAGCTCGACCTGCGGCATGCTCCAAGATGAGTTCCCCGACGAACACACCGCCTACGTCATCTTCACAAGCGAAGCCCACGACAAGCACAACAGAGGGTAGCAGCACCGTGAGGTGAACGCTGTCAGCTCAGAGGTTCCCACTCGCATGCACTGGTCTGAAAGGCCCATCACCTGGAGCCAAGCTGACCACCCGGCCGTGATGCCCTCACCGGGTGTATACGCCTTGGTGCTGGAGTCAACCTTCACAACGGAGAGGCGAACTTGCCGCTTCGACCGAGTCCTGATAGATGGCGACAGTAGCATCAACATCTTGTACCGCAAGACCATGGAGCGGTTGGGCATCAAGGCCAAGTAGCTTCAGCCAAGCTGGACCGTCTTCCACGGTGTAGTTCCCGGCCTTTCCTACTCTCCAATCGGCAAGATCAAGATCAATGTCCTGTTCGATGACCGGGACCACTTCCGCCACGAACCAATCTGGTTCAAGGTGGTCGACCGAGACATCCCCTACCACGCACTCTTGGGCCGCCCTGCACTGGCCAAGTTCATGATGGTCCCGCACTACGCCTACATAAAGGCCAAGATGCCGGGCACCAAGGGCATCATCACTGTTGCCGGCGACTACCAGAAGTCGCTCGATTGTGCCGTTGCCAGCAGCCGGCTGGCCGAGTCCCTCGTCATCGCTCAAGAGAAGCGTCTCCTTGACCAGATGGTAACCATGGCTAGCGAGAAGCCGACCATGCCGATTGAACCCAAGGAGACGGAAGCAGGGGCCTCCTTCCAGCCGGCCAAAGAGACGGATCCCCCTGGACCCAGCACACCCGGAGAGGTTTGCTGTCTTAGGGATTGGCCTCGACAGCAAATAGGAAGACGAGCTCGTCGATTTCCTCCATGAGAATCGAGACATCTTTGCATGGCCCCCCAAAGACATGACGGGTGTCCTGACAAATTTTGCTGAGCACAAACTGCATGTGAGGTCGGATGCCAAGCCGGTCAAGCAACCCCTCCGCCGCCTATCAGAAGAGAAGAGAAGGATTGTTGGTGCAGAAATCGCCTGGCTTCTGGCAGCCGGCTTCATCATGGAAGTGTTCCACCCAGACTGGCTTGCCAACCCGATCCTCGTCTTGAAGAAGAACAACAAGTGGCATATGTGCATCGACTACACTAGCCTCAATAAAGCCTGCCCCAAAGACCGTTTGCTCTGCCTCGGATAGATCAAGTGATTGACTCCACAGCCGGATGCGATCTGCTGTCTTTCCTTGACGCCTACTCCGGCTACCACCAGATCAAGCTGGATCCGGCTGATCGCCTGAAGACCGCCTTCATCACACCATTCGGCGCTTTCTGCTACATCACCATGACGTTCGGCTTGAGGAATGCCGGCGCCACCTTCCAACGCTGTATGCAGAAGTGCTTGTTGAAGCAACTCAGACGCAATGCCCACGTCTATGTGGACGACATTGTGGTGAAGACGGAGAAGCGTGGTACCCTGATGGAAGACCTCAAGGAGACCTTTGAGAACCTGCGCCGGTTTCAAATCAAGCTCAACCCAGAGAAGTGTGTCTTTGGTGTACCAGCCGGCCAGCTCCTTGGCTTCCTTGTCTCAGAACACGACATTGAGTGCAACACCGTGAAGATCAAGGCCATCGAGTGGATGGAGATACCCACCAAGCCGCGTGACGTCCAAAAGTTCACCGGGTACGTGGCATCTCCCAGCTGCTTCATCAGTCAGCTAGGCGAGAAGGCACTTACCCTGTACCAGCTCATGAATAAAACCACTTGTTTTGAGTGGAACAACCAGGCGGATGCTGCCTTCCTCCAGCTCAAGCGCATGATGTCTACGCTGCCCATCCTGGCGGCTCCGACTGCTAAAGAGCCCATGCTCCTCTACATCGCCGCCACTAACCGAGTCATCAATACGGTTATCATCATCGAGCGTGCAGAAGACGACAAGGTACAGTCAGTCCATAGGCCGGTGTACTACCTAAGGGAGGTCTTGTCCGCCTCCAAGCAGAACTACCCCCATTACTAGAAGATGTGCTACGGCGTGTACTTTGCCGCCAAGCAGTTGAATCAATATTTCCAAGAGCACTCCATCACGGTTGTCTCCAGCGACACCCTCGCCGAGATCATGGGCAATAGAGATGCTTCGGGCCGGGTGGCCAAGTGGGCCATCGAGCTGGCTCCCCACACCATCCTCTACCAGCCCCGCACCGCCATCAAATCCCAAGCGCTGGCCGACTTCCTCGTCGACTGAGCCGAGTCCCAGTACCTGCTGCCAGTGCCGGATTCTCTGCATTGTCGGATGCACTTTGATGGCTCAAAGATGCGCACCGGCTTGGGAGTCGTCATCGTCCTCACCTCTCCCAAAGGCGACAAGCTGAAGTACACACTACAAATCCACTTCGCCGCCTCCAACAACGTAGCCGAGTATGAGGCACTCATCTTTGGGCTCCGACTGGCCAAAGAAATCAGCATCCGCCGCATCCTCTGTTACGGCGACTCGGACTTGGTGGTCCGGTGATTGGGACGCCAAGGATACCAACATGGCAAGCTACCATTTCCTCGTCCAGTAGATGAGCGGGCACTTTGATGGGTGTGAGTTCCTCCACGTACCACGAGCCGTCAACGACACAGCGGATGCCCTCGCCCTCATTGGCTCCACTCGGCAGGCCATACTAGCCGGCGTCTTCCTCTAGTGCCTGCACAATCCATCTATCAAGCCCTCACCAGAGTCCAACTCCATCTACATGCCGGCTGACCCCGGAGCAGTCGGACCCGGCTCGGGGACTTCAGCAGCCAGCCCGGGGACTTCGGCAGTAGGCCCGAGGACTTCACCAGGCGGCCCGGGGGCTGCAGTGCCAGTACCCGGCCCAGAAGCCCTAGAAGGCGCCCGAGGGTTGCAGTCGGCCTGGGGACTTCATCGGCACCATCAGGAGCGGCCGGCTCCAGCCCGCCGCCTCCCAACCCGGCCTCCCTCGTGCCAGTCGCTGTATTCACAGTGGTGGCGGCCCCGTCTTGGGCGCAGCCCATCTGCGACTATCTGGTGAGCCGCATGCTACCAACCAACCAAATACTATCCCGACAGATCCAACGCCGAGTAGGCGCCTACACCATCATCAATAGAGAGCTCGCCAGGCGGAGCATGACATGCATTTATTAGCACTGCGTGGAGCTGGAGAAGGGCATCGAGATCCTTAGGGACATCCTTCAGGGCGAATGTGGCCACCATGCCGCCTCTAGGTCCCTCGTAGCCAAAGCTTTCTGCCATGGTTTCTTCTGGACGACTGCTTTGGACGACGCCAAGGAGTTGGTCAAGAAGTGCAAAGGGTGCCAGAAGTTCAGCACCAAGCAGCACCAGTCGGCCTTTGTCCTCAAGACCATCCCCATCACCTGGCCATTTGTAGTGTGGGGTTTGGACATGGTGGGTCCTTTCAAGACAGCACGTGGCGGCATGGCACATTTGGTGGTCGCCATGGACAAATTCACCTGGTGGATAGAAGCCCAGCCAATCAAGAAGCTGAACGGTTCGACTGCCATCACGTTCATCACCGACATCACCATCCGATATGCCCCCCCACAACATCGTCACCGATAACGGCAGCAACTTTGCCAAAGGTGCCTTGGCCCATTTCTGCACAAACCAGGGTATCCGACTGGACCTAGCGTCTGTTGCCCATCCGCGGTCAAACGGTCAGGTAGAGCGAGCAAACGGCCTCATCCTATCCGGCATCAAGCCCCGCCTAAGTTTCCTTGAATTTTAATGTGTTCCTAGAGAAAGCTAAGTTGAAAGATGATGGTAGCAACTAGACGGACTGGGCCTGTAACTTGAGGATTATCCTCATTGCTGCATAGAAGAATTATGTCCTTGATGCACCATTAGGTGAAAGGCCTGCTGCAGGAGCAGATGCAGATATTATGAACATCTGTCAAGCTCGATCTGATGACTACTCGATAGTTTAGTGTGCCATGCTTTACGGCTTAGAATCAGGACTTCAAAGATGTTTTGAACATCATGGAGCATATGAGATGTTCCAAGAGTTGAAGTTAATATTTCAAGCAAATGCTCGAGTTGAGAGATATGAAGTCTCCAACAAGTTCTATAGCTGCAAGATGGAGGAGAATAGTTATGTCAGTGAACGCATACTCAGAATGTCTGGATATCGTACTCACTTGACTCAGCTGGGAGTTAATCTTCTAGATGATAGTGTTATTGATAGAGTTCTCCAATCACAGCCACCAAGCTATAAAGGCTTCATGATGAACTATAATATGCCAGGGATGGAGAAGACTATTCCTAAGCTCTTCGCAATGCGCAAAGCTGTGGAGCTAGAAATCAAGGAGCATCAAGTGTTGATGGTCAACAAGACCACTAGTTTAAAGAAAAAGGGCAAGGGAAAGAAGGGGAACTTCAAGACGAATGGCAAGAAAGTTGCCACTCCCAGGAAGAAGCCCAAAGTTGGACCTAAGACTAGAACTGAGTGCTTCTACTGCAAAGGGACTGGTCACTGGAAGCGGAACTGCCCCAAGTATTTGGCGGATAAGAAGGATGGCAAAGTGAACAAAGGTATATTTGATATACATGTTATTGATGTGTACGTTACTAATGCTCGTAGTAGTGCCTGGGTATTTGATACCGGTTTGGTCGCTCATATTTGTAACTCGAAATAGGGACTACGGATTAAGCAAAGATTGGCTAAGTACGAGGTGACGGTGCACGTCGGGAATGGTTCCAAGGTCGATGTGATCGCTGTAGGCACGCTACCTCTACATCTACCTTTGGGATTAGTTTTAGACCTGTATAATTGTTATTTGGTGCCAGCGTTGAGCATGAACATTATATATGGATCTTGTTTAGTGCGAGATGGTTATTCATTTAAATCAGATAATAATGGTTGATCTATTTATACGAGTAATATCTTTTATGGTCATGCACCCTTGAAGAGTGGTGTATTTCTGTTGAATCTCGATTGTGGTGATACACATATTCATAATATTGATGCCAAAAGATGCAAAGTTCATAATGATAGTGCAACATATTTTTGGCGCTTCCATTTAGGTCATATTGGTTTAAAACGCATGAAGAAACTCCATGCATATGGACCTTTGAAATCACTTGATTATGAAGCATTTGATACTTGTGAACCATGCCTTATGGGCAAGATGACTAAAACTCTGTTCTCCGGAACAATGGAGCGAGTCAATGACTTACTGGAAATAATACATACCGATGTATGCGGTCCAATCAGTGTTGAGGCTCGCGGTGGGTGTCATTATTTTCTGACCTTCACAGATGATTTGAGCACATATGTGTATATCTACTTAATGAAACACAAGTCTGAAACATTTGAAAAGTTCAAAGAATTTCAGAGTGAAGTGGAGAATCATCGTAACAAGAAAATAAAGTTTCTATTATTTGTTCACGGAGGCGAATATTTGAGTTACGACTTTGGCCTTCATTTAAAACAATGTTGAATAGTTTCACAACTCACGCCACCTGGAACACCATAGCGTAATAGTTTGTCCGAATGTTGTAACCGTACTTTATTAGATGTGGTGCGATCTATGATGTCTCTTACCGATTTACCACTATCATTTTGGGGTTATGCATTAGAGACAGCTGCATTCACATTAAATAGGGCACCATCTAAATCCATTGAGACGACACCGTATGAACTATGGTTTGGCAATAAACCTAAGCTATCGTTTCTTAAAGTTTGGGGTTGCGACACTTATGTCAAAAGGCTTCAACCTGATAAGCTCGAACCCAAATCGGAGAAGTGAGTCTTCATAGGATACCCAAGGATACAATTGGGTACACCTTCTACCATAGATCCGAAGGCAAGATCTTTGTTGCCAAGAATGAAACCTTTCTAGAGAAGGAGTTCCCCTCAAAAGAAGTGAGTGGGAGGAAAGTAGGAATTGATGAGGTAATTGTACTGACTCTCAATTTGGGAAGTAGCTCATCCGAGAAATCCGTTCCCATGATGACTACACCAACAAGAGAGGAAGCTAATGATGATGACCATGAAAATTTAGATCAAGTTACTACCGAACCTCGTTGGTCAACAAGAACACGATCAACACTAGATTGGTACGGTAATCCTGTTCTCGAATTCATGTTACTAGACCATGGCGTACCTACGAACTATGAAGAACCTATGATGAGCCCAGATTCCAATAAATGGCTTGAGGCCATGAAATCTGACATAGGATCCATGTATGAGAACAAAGTGTGGACTTTGGTGGATTTGCCCGACGATCGGCGACCCATAGAGAATAAATGGATCTTCAAGAAGAAGGCTGACGCTGATGGTAATGTTAGTATCTATAAAGCTCGACTTGTCGCAAAAGGTTTTTGACAAGTTCAAGGAGTTGACTACGAAGAGACTTTCTCACCCGTAGCGATGCTTAAGTCTGTCCGAATCATGTTAGCAATTGCCACATTTCATGATTATGAAATCTGGCAAATGGACGTCAAAACTGCATTCCTTAATGGGTTTCTAAAAGAAGAGTTGTATATTATGCAACCAGAAGGTTTTGTCTATCCTAAAGGTTCTAACAAAGTGTGCAAGCTCCAGCGATCCATCTATGGACTGGTGCAAGCATCTCGGAGTAGGAATATACACTTTGATGTGGTGATCAAAGCATATGGTTTTATACAGACTTTCAGATAATCCTGTATTTACAGGAAAGTGAGTGGGAGCTCTATGGCTTTTCTAATATTATATGTGGATGACATATTGTTGATTGGAAATGATGTAGAAATTCTGGATAGCATAAAAGGATACTTGAATTAAAGTTTTTCAATGAAAGACCTCGGTGAAGCTGCTTATATATTGGGCATCAAGATCTATATAGATAGATCAAGACGCTTAATTGGACTTTCACAAAGCACATGCCTTGATAAAGTTTTGAAGAAGTTCAAAATGGATCGGTCAAAGAAAGGGTTCTTGGCTTTATTACAAGGTGTGAAATTGAGTCAGACTCAATGCCCAACCACTGCAGAAGATAGAGAGAAAATGAAAGTCATTCCCTATGCCTCAGCCATAGGTTCTGTCATGTATGCTATGATGTGTACCAGACCTGATGTCTGCCTTGACGTAAGTCTGGCAGGGAGGTACCAAAGTAATCCAGTAGTGGATCACTGGACAGCCATTAAGAATATCCTGAAATACTTAAAGAGGACCAAGGATAAGTTTCTCGTTTATGGAGGTGACAAATGGCTCATCGTAAATGGTTACGTAGATGCTAGTTTTGACACTGATCTGGATGACTCTAAGTCACAAACCGGATACGTATTTATATTGAACGGTGGAGCTGTCAGTTGGTGCAGTTCCAAGCAAAGCGTCGTGGCGGGATCTATGTGTGAAGCGGAGTACATAGCTGCTTCGGAAGCAGCAAATGAAGGAGTCTGGATGAAGGAGTTCATATCTGATCTAGGTGTAATACCTAGTGCATCGGGACCAATGAAAATATTTTGTGACAATACTGGAGCAATTTCCTTAGTGAAGGAATCTAGATTTCACAAAAAGACCAAACACATCAAGAGACGCTTCAACTCCATCCTTGATCTAGTCAAGGAGGGAGACATAAAGATTTGCAAAATACATACGGATCTGAATGTGGCAGACCCGTTGACTAAGCCTCTTCCACGAGCAAAACATGATCAACACCAAGACTCCATGGGTGTTAGAATCATTACAATGTAATCTAGATTATTGACTCTAGTGCAAGTGGGAGACAGAAGGAAATATGCCCTAGAGGCAATAATAAAGTTGTTATTTTATATTTCCTTATTCATGATAAATGTTTATTATTCTTGCTAGAACTGTATTAACCGGAAACTTGATACATGTGTGGATACATAGACAAAACATCGTGTCCCTAGTAAGCCTCTACTAGACTAGCTCATTAATCAAAGATGGTTAAGTTTCCTAACCATAGACATGTGTTGTCATTTGATGAACGAGATCACATCATTAGGAGAATGATGTGATGGACAAGGCCCATTCATTAGCTTAGCATTATGATCGTTCAGTTTTATTGCTATTGATTTCTTCATGTCATATACATATTCCTTTGACTATGAGATTATGTAACTCCCGGATACCGGAGGAATACCTTGTGTGCTATCAAACGTCACAACGTAACTTGGTGATTATAAAGATGCTCTACAGGTATCTCTGGAGATGTTTGTTGGGTTGGCATAATCAAGATTAGGATTTGTCACTCTGAGTATCAAAGAGGTATCTCTGGGCCCTCTAGGTAATACATGTCATAAGAAGCCTTGCAAGAAAAAGTTACTAATGAGTTAGTTGCTAGATGATGTATTACGGAACGAGTAAAGAGACTTGCCGGTAACAAGATTGAACTAGGTATGAAGATACCGACGACCGAATCTCGGGCAAGTCACATACCGATGACAAAGGGAATAACGTATGTTGTCATTACGGTTCGACCAATAAAGATCTTCGTAGAATATGTAGGAACCAATATGAGCATCTAGGTTCCGCTATTGGTTATTGACTGGAGAGGTGTCTCCATCATGTCTACATAGTTCTCGAACCCGTAGGATCTGCACGGTTAACGTTCGATGACGATTTTGTATTATATGAGCTATGTGATTTGGTGACCAAATGTTGTTCGGAGTCCCAGATGAGATCACGGACATGACGAGGAGTCTCTAAATGGTCGAGTGGTAAATATTGATATATAGGATGCTAGTATTCGGACACCGGAAGTGTTCGGGTAGTATCGGGTATTTATCGGAGTACCGTGGGGGGTTACCGGAACCCCCCTGGGGGAATAATGGGCCATATGGGCCATAGGAGGGGAGCACACCAGCCCACAAAGGGTGCCCCCCTAAGGAAGGAGGCTGAATAGGAGAAGGAGGAGGGGGTTTGCCCCCCTTTCCTTCCTCCCTTCCCTCTCCCCTTTTCCCCTCCGGTAAAATAAGGAGGGGGGGGGGGTGAATTGGAATAGGAACCCCAAGTAGGATTCCTCCTACTTGGGGAGCCCCAAGGCTGCTACCCTCCCTTCCCACCTATATATACATGGGGCGGGGGCGCCTAGAACACACACAAACAATTGTTAGCCATGTGCGACGCCTCCCTCCACAGATTACACCCTCAGTCATATTTTCGTAGTGCTTAGGCGAAGCCCTACGCGGATCACTTCACCATCACCGTCACCACGCCGTCGTGCTGACGGAACTCATCTACTTCCTCGACACTTTGCTGGATCAAGACTTCAAGGGACGTCATCGAGATGAACTTGTGCAGAACTCGGAGGTGCCTTACGTTCGGTGCTTGATCGGTCGAAATGAGAAGAAGTTCGACTACATCAACTACGTTGTCAAAACGCTTCCGCTTTCGGTCTACGAGGGTATGTAGACACACTCTCCTCCTCTCGTTGATATGCATATCCTAGATAGATCTTGCGTCAGCATAGGAATTTTTTTAAATTGCATGCTACGTTCCCCAACACTTTCTTCACATTGACGCCATAGTCCTTGAGGGTTTGCTTCATCCATAGCAACAGTGAGCAGCAGCAACTATGAGTAGCAGGCACTAGCAGTAATGTGTTCAGCCTCAGATGTGGAAAGAGCCACGCTAGTTGCTACTTCTTGAGCTTGCGTTGATTTTTCTCTTGAAGTGGAAAGGGTGATGCAGCAAAGTAGAGATAAATATTTCCTTCAGTTAAGAACCAAGGTATCAATCCAGTAGGAGGCACAAGAAAGTCCCCAGTATATGCACCTGGATAAACTAACAAACACTTGCACACAACGCGAAAAAGGGGTTGTCAACCCCTTCACGATCATGAGAAAAAGTGAGATCTGATAGAGATAGGTATAAAACAAATAAAAGTAAATAAAACTCGGCGAGGTATTTTGGGGTTTTGGGTTTTATAGATATGAAAATATATGATGGAAAATAGACCCCGGGGCCATAGGTTTCACAAGAGGCTTCTCTCTCAAAGAAAGCATACGGTGGGTAAACAAATTACTATTGAGCAATTGATAGAAAAGTGCATAATTATGACGATATCCAAGGCAATGATCATGAATATAGGCATCACATCCGTGACAAGTAGACCGACTCCTGCCTGCATCTAGTACTACTACTACGCACATTGACCGACTCCTGCCTACATCTAGAGTATTAAGTTCGTAAGAACAGAGTAACGCCTTAAGCAAGATGACATGATGTAGAGGGATAGATCCAATCAATATGCTAAAACCCCCATCTTTTTAATCCTTAATGGCAACAATCAAATACGTGCCTTTCTACCCCTACTGTCACTGGGTGAGGACACCGTAAGATTGGACCCATCACAAAGCACGTCTCCCATTGCAAGAAAACCCAATCTAGCTAGCCGGCCAATCCTAATCGATAGATCACGGAGAAATACAAAGCTATCTTAATCATGCATAAAAGAGTTAAGAAAAGACTCAAATAATATTCATAGATAATCTGATCATAAATCCAAAATTCATCGGATCTCAACAAACGCAGCGGAAAAGAAGATTACATCGAATAGATCCCCAAGAACATCGAGGAGAACATTGTATTGAAGATCGAAGAGAGAGAAGAATCCATCTAGCTACTAGGTATGGACCCATAGGTCTATGCTAAACTAGTCACACATCATCGGAAGGGCAGCAAGGTTGGTGTAGAGACCCTCTGTAATCGAATCCCCCTCCGGCGAAGTACCGGAAAAGGACCCAAGATGTGATCTCATGAGGTCAGAGGCTTGCGGTTGTGGAAAAGTATTTTTGGTGTGCCCTCTGGTGTAGGGGGGATATTTGGGAATTTATAGTGCAAGGATTAGGGTTAGGGTTGTCCCGATGGGCCCACAAGCCTGGTGGCGCCCCCCTAGGGTGCGCCCTCAGGGCTTGTGGCCCTCTTGTGGCTCCTCTGGCCTCCTCCTGAAGCTTCGTGGTTGTCTTCTGGTCCAAGAAAAACCATCGTAAAGTTTTATTCCGTTTGGACTCCATTTGGTATTGATTTTATGTAAAAGACAAAAACACAGAAAAATAGCAACTGGCACTGGGCACTAGGTTAATAGGTTAGTCCAAAAATGATATAAAATAGCATATAGATGCATATAAAACATCCAAGATCGATAATATAATAGCATGGGACAATGAGAAATTATAGATATGTTGGAGACGTATCAAGCATCCCCATGCTTAATTCCTGCTCGTCCTCGAGTAGGTAAATGATAAAAAAGAATTTTTTATGTGGAATGCTACCTAACATATTATTAATGCAATTTTCTTTATTGTGGCATGAATGTTCAGATCCATAAGATTCAAAACAAAAGTTTAATATTGACATAAAAATAATAATACTTCAAGCATACTAACAAAGCAATCACGTCTTCTCAAAATATCATGGCTAAAAAAGTTATCACTACAAAATCATATAGTCTTGTCATGCTCTATCTTCATCACACAAAATATTTATCACGCACAACCGCCGGTTTTAGCCAAGCAATTGTTTCATACTTTTAATGTTCTCAAGCTTTTTCAACTTTCATGTGATACATAAGTGTGAACCATGGATATAGCACTATATGTGGAATAGAATACGGTGGAGGTTGTTAGGAGAAGATAAATAAGGAGAAAGCCTCACATCAACTAGGAAAATTAATAGGCTACGGAGATTCCCATCAATTGATATCAATGCAAGTGAGTAGGGATTGCCATGCAACGGATGCACTAGAGCTACAAGTGTATGAAAGCTCAAAAGAAAACTAAGTGGGTGTGCATCCAACTTGCTTGCTCACGAAGACCTAGGGCAATTTAAGGAAGCCCATCATTGGAATATACAAGCCAAGTTCTATAATGAAAAATTCCCACTAGTATATGAAAGTGATAAAATAGGAGACTCTCTATCATGAAGAACATGGTGCTACTTTGAAGCACAAGTGTGGAAAAGGATAGTAACATTGTCCCTTCTCTCTTTTCTCTCATTAATTTTCTTTTTTTCTTCCTTTTTTGGGCTGTTTGGCCTCTTTTTCATTTTGGGCTCTTTGGCCTCTTTTTTTTTAAAGTCCACAATCTCATCTCTACTTGTGGGAGACTCATAGCCTCCATAATTCTTTCCTCACATGGGACAATGATCTAATAATGATGATCATCACACTTTTATTTACTTACAACTCAAGAATTACAACTCGATACTAGAACAAATATGACTCTATATGAATGCCTCATGCATATGAGAACAATATGACAATGATGGTGTGTGTCATAACAAAACAGAACGGTGGAAGTTGCAAGGAAATATCTCGGAATGGCTATGGAAATGCCATAATGGGTAGGTATGGTGGCTGTTTTGAGGAAGGTATATGGTGGGTTTAATGCACCGGCGAAAGTTGCGAGGTACTAGAGAGGCTAGCAATGGTGGAAGGGTGAGAGTGCGTATAATCAATGGACTCAGCATTAGTCATAAAGAACTCACATACTTATTGAAAAAGTCTATTAGCCATCAAAACAAAGTACTAATACACATGCTCCTAAGGGAGAGGTTGGTAGGAGTGAACCATCGCGCGCTCCTGACTTCCACACAAAGGACAATCAATAATAAATCATGCTCTAACTTCATCACATAATGATAAACCATACGTGCATGCTTCAGGAATCATAAACTTTAGAAGTATTTCTATTAATCCACAATTACTCTATAGCATGACTCTAATATCGCCATCTTTATATCTCAAAACAAATGCAAGGAATCAAACTTCTCATATATTGAATGCTCTTTATGAAAGTTTTTATTATATTCCTCTTGGAAGCCCATCATATTTGTACCAAATTCATAACCTAAGCAAATTGCCATACTATTTTCAAGACTCTCAATATAATATAAGTGAAGCATGAGAGTTTATCAATTTCTACAAAACAAAAACACCACCATGCTCTAAAAAGATATAAGTGAAGCACTAGAGCAACTACCTAGCTCAAAATATATAAGTGAAACACATAGAGTATTCTAATAAATTCATGATTAATGTGTGTCCCTCTCAAAAGGTGTGTACAACAAGGATGATTGTAGCAAACTAAAAGGCAAATACTCATATCATACAAGACGCTCCAAGCAAAACACATATCATGTGGTGAATAAAAATATAGCCTCAAGTAATTTTACCGATGGATTGAAGACGAAAGAGGGGATGCCATTCGGGGCATCCCCAAGCTTAGATGCTTGGTTGTCCTTGAATATTATTCATCAAAATAAGCAAACAACACAACTGAAAACAGAATTTGTCTAAAACAGAACAATATGTAGCAATCTGAAAATTTTCTATACTTCTGTAACTCCAAAAATTCTGAAA
Source organism: Triticum timopheevii (assembly GCA_963921465.1). NCBI lineage: Eukaryota > Viridiplantae > Streptophyta > Magnoliopsida > Poales > Poaceae > Triticum > Triticum timopheevii. The sequence continues at coordinate 164,078,619 of OY997272.1, read as the reverse complement.
AATCATGACAACTTAGGCAATTTTTATATCAATCTTGTGAAAAAATTCAGATCAAAACACGTTTCTGTGATTTCTTTAAATTCTGGCAATGAGCGCAAAAGTTTCTGTTTTTCAGCAAGATCAAACCAACTATCACCATAGATCATCCCAAAGGTCTTAATTGGTTCAAAAAATAATTAAAACACTAAAACACAATTATTACAGAAGTAATATTGCATATACACATAAAAATAGAAAATAAATACATTAGGTTGTCTCCCAACAAGCGCTTTTCTTTAAAGCCTTGTAGCTAGGCATTGATAATTTTAACGATGCTCACATGAAAGACAAGAATTGAAGCACAAAGAGAGCATCATATAGCATGTGAAAACAAGTTTAAGTCTAACATACTTCCTATGCATCGACATTTTATAAGTAAAATATTTATCAAGACAAGCAAAAACTAGCATATGCAAGGAATAAGAAAGAAACAATAGCAATCTCAACATAATGAGAGGTAACTTAGTAACATCCCCAAGCTTATGGTTTTGCATATTCGCACAATTGACATTAATAGAATTTATAATAACATCAATGCAATCATGCTTTTCATTCATGGAGCTATCATGAATCGCTTCATACATTTCTTATTTTAATACTTCATCACAATTTTCAGATTCACGAATTTCAATTGGTTCATCATAGTTGGATATTTTAAAAAGATTAGCAAGTGGATGAGGATCCATAAGCGTTTTGTTTTTGATTTCCAATAAACATGCAATTGTACCAAGCGAACAAGCAAACAAACCATGTAATACATAAAGGCAAACGGAAAGAAGGCATATAAAAAGCAAATGTTTTTGTGTTTTACTTAAAATGTTTTAGAAGTGGGGGAGAGGAAAACGAGAGGCAAATGGCAAATAATGTAAGTGCACGAGATGAGAGTTTATGATAGGTACTTGGTAGGCTTGATGTATATCCTCCCCGGCAACGACGCCAGAAATTTTTCCTGCTACTTCCTGAGCTTGCGTTGATTTTTCCCTTGAAGAGGAAAGGGTGATGCATCAAAGTAGAGATAAGTATTTCTCTCAGTTAAGAACCAAGGTATCAATCCAATAGGAGGCACAAGCAAGTCCCCAATATATGCATCTGCACAAACTAACAAACACTTCCACACAACGCGAAAAAGGGGTTGTCAATCCCTTCATGGTCACGAGCAAAAGTGAGATGTGATAGAGATAGGTATAAAACAAATAAAAGTAAAAAAACTTAGCGATGTCTTTTTGAGTTTTTAGTTTTATAGATCAGAAAATATATGATGGAAAATAGACTCGGGGGCCATTGGTTTCACTAGAGGCTTCTCCCTCGAGGAAAGCATACGGTGGGTAAACAAATTACTATTGAGCAATTGATAGAAAAGCGCATAATTATGACGATATCCAAGGAAGTGATCATGAATATAGGCATCACGTATATGACAAGTAGACCGACTCCTTCCTGCATCTACTACTATTACTCCACACATCGACCAACTCCTGCTTGCATCTACTACTATCACTCCACACATCAACCGACTCCTGCCTGCATCTAGAGTATCAAGTGCATAAGAACAGAGTAATTCTTTAAGCAAGATGACATGATGTAGAGGGATATATCGAATCAATATGGTAAATACCCCATCTTATATCCTTAATGGCAACAGTACAAATACGTGCCTCGCTACCCCTACTGTCACTGGGTGAGGACACCGCAAGATTGAACCCATCACAAAGCACCTCTCCCATTGCAAGAAAAACCAATCTAGTTGGCTAAACCAAATTGATAGATCAGAGATAAATACAAAGATATCTTAATCATGCATAAAAGAGTTTAGAAAAGACATAAATAATATTCATAGATAATTTGGTCATAAATCCACAATTCATCGGATCTCAACAAATGCACCGCAAAAGAAGATTACATTGAATAGATCTCCAAGAACATCAAGGAGAACATTGTATTGAAGATCAAAGAGAGAGAAGAAGCCATCTAGCTACTAGCTATGGACCCGTAGGTCTGTGGTAAACTACTCACACATCATCGGAAGGGCAACATGGTTGGTGTAGAGCCCCTCCATGATCGAATCCTCCTCTCACGTACCGGAAAAGGCCCCAAGATGGGATCTCACGAGGTCAGAGGCTTGCGGTAGTGGAAAAGTATCTTTGGTGTGCCCTCTAGTGTAGGGGGAATATTTTCGAATTTATAGTGTAGGGATTAGGGTTAGGGGAGCCCCGAGGGGCCCACAAGCCCTGAGGGCGCGCCCTTGGGGGCTTGTGGCCCTCTCATGGCTCCTCTAGCCTCCTCTCAAAGCTTCATGGTTGTCTTCTGGTCCAAGAAAAAGCATCATAAAGTTTTATTCCATTTGGACTCCATTGATTTTCTGTAAAACACAAAAACAAGGAAAAAAATAGCAACTAGAATTGGGCACTAGGTTAATAGGTTAGTCCAAATAATGATATAAAATAGCATATAAATGCATATAAAGCATCCAAGATAGATAATATAATAGCATGGAACAATCAAAAATTATAGATACATTTGAGACGTATCACTAGTCCGCTTCTTTGAGGACCAGCAAACAAGAGATCGTCCGAGGAAATGGTATGTGCGTGATGTAGACTTGCGACCCACATGATCTCCAGCGTAATCAGAATTAGAAAATCCAGCTAGATCAAAAGATGAGCCCTTGGGATACCATAATCCAAGTGTTGGTGTGTGAGCTAAATATCGAAGAATTTGTTTCACAGCTTGGTGGTGTGATTCCTTCAGTGTCGCTTGAAATCGGGCACACATGCAAACGCTAAGCATAATATCTGGCCTATATGCACATAGGTAAGGAAGCGAATCAATGGTGGAACGATATACCTTTTGATCGAAATCTTTACCATTTTTGTCTATGTCGAGTTGACCATTAGTAGGCATTGGGATTTTGAGGCCTTTGCAGTCTTGCATGATGAATTTCTTCTGGCAATCTTTGAGGTATTGATGTCTACTACACAACTTATTCTTGTAGACTCGTGTTGGGCCTCCAAGCACAAAGTTTTGTAGGATAGTAGAAATTTTCCCTCAAGTGGATGACCTAAGGTTTATCAATCCATGGGAGGCTGATATGTCCATTTTGCATCATGCTTTTATATCAATGTTTATTGCATCATGGGCTGTTACTACACATTATGTCACAATACTTATGCCTTTTCTCTCTTACTTTACAAGGTTTACAGGAAGAGGGAGAACGCCGGCAGCTGGAATTCAAGACTGGAAAAGGAGCAAATATTAGAGACCTATTCCACACAAATCCAAAAGTCCTGAAACTCCACGAAAATCAGTTTTGGAATATATTAAAAATATTGGGCGAAGAAAGCACCAGAGGGGGCCACCCACAAGCCACGAGGGTGGAGGGCGCGCCCTACCCCCCTTGGCGTGCCCCCTGCCTCGTGGGCCACCTGACAGCCCCCCCGAGATCCATATTCTTCTATATGGTGTCTTTTGCCTTGGAAAAAGTCGTAAGGAAGCTTTCGGGACGAAGTGCCACCATCTCGAGGCGGAACTTGGGCAGGACCAATCTAGGGCTCCGGTGGAGCTGTTTTGTGGGGGAAACATCCCTCCGGGAGGGGGAAATCATCACTATCGTCATCACCATCGATCCTCTCATCGAGAGGGGGTCAATCTCCATCAACATCTTCACCAGCACCATCTCCTCTCAAACCCTAGTTCATCTATTGCATCCGATCTTTGTCTCAAAACCTCAGATTGGTACCTGTGGGTTGTTGGTAGTGTTGATTACTCCTTGTAGTTGATGCTAGTTGGTTTATTCGGTGGAAGATCGTATGTTCAGATCCTTAATGCTATTCAATACCCCTCTGATTATAAACATGAATATGATTTGTGAGTAGTTATGTTTGTTCCTGAGGACATGGGAGAAGTCTTGTTTTAAGTAATCATGTGAATTTGGTATTCGTTTGATATTTTGATGAGATGTATGTTGTCTCTCCTCTAGTGGTGTTATGTGAACGTCGACTACATGACAATTCACCATGATTTGGGCCTAGGAGAAGGCATTGGGAAGTAATAAGTAGATGAAGGGTTGCTAGAGTGACAGAAGCTTAAACCCTAGTTTATGCGTTGCTTCGTAAGGGGCTGATTTGGATCCATATGTTTCATCCTATGGTTAGGTTTACCTTAATTCTTCTTTCATAGTTGCGGATGCTTGCGAGAGGGGTTAATCATAAGTGGTATGCTTGTCCAAGGAAGGGCAGTACCCAAGCACCGGTCCACCCACATATCAAATTATCAAAGTAACGAACGTGAATCATATGAGCGTGATGAAAACTAGCTTGATAGAAATTCCCATGTGTCCTTGGGAGCGCTTTGCTTTATATAGGAGTTTGTCCAAGCTTGTCCTTTGCTAAAAAGAAGGATTGGGCCACCTTGCTGAACCTTGTTACTTTTGTTACTTTTTACCCGTTACGAATTACCTTATCACAAAACTATATGTTACCAATAATTTCAGTGCTTGCAGAGAACACCTTACTGAAAACTGCTTGTCATTTCCTTCTGCTCCTCGTTGGGCTCGACACTCTTACTTATCGAAAGGACTATGATAGATCCCCTATACTTGTGGGTCATCAATACTCTTTTCTGGCGCCGTTGCCGGGGAGTGAAGTGCCTTTGGTAAGTGGAATTTTGTAAGGAAACATTTTTATAGTGTGCTGAAATTTACTGTCACTTGTTACTATCGAAAATAATCCTTTGAGGGGCTTGTTAGAGGTATCTTCACCCCGACCAGAAGAGCAAAGAGTTGCTCCTCAACCTACTGAACCTACTGAAAATATTTACTTTGAAATTCCTTCAAGTATGATAGATAAATTGGTAGCTAATTCCTATACCGGAGATGGAACATTACATCCCGATATGCACCTAATCTATGTGGATGAAGTTTGTGGATTATTTAAGCTTGCAGGTATGCCCGAGGATGTTGTCAAGAAGAAGGTATTCCCTTTATCTTTGAAGGGAAAGACATTGACATGGTATAGGCTATGTGATGATATTGGATCATGGAACTACAACTGATTGAAATTGGAATTTCATCAGAAGTTTTATCCTATGCATCTGGTTCGTCGTGATCGGAATTATTTATATAATTTTTGGCCTAGTATCGCTCAAGCTTGGGGGAGGCTTAAGTCAATGTTATATTCATGCCCCAATCATGAGCTCTCAAGAGAAATTATTATTCAAATTTTTTATGCTCGGCTTTCTCATAATGATTGCTCCATGCTCGATACATCTTGTACTGGTTCTTTTATGATGAAGTCTATTGAATTCAAATGGGATTTATTGGAGAGAATTAAATGCAACTCTGAAGATTGGGAACTCGAATAAGGTAAGGAGTTAGGTATAACCCCTAAGTTTGATTGTGTTAAATCTTCTATGGATGCCGATGCTTTTCGTGAATTTAGCACTAAATATGGACTTGACTCTGAGATAGTAGCTTCTTTCTGTGAATCATTTGCTACTCATGTTGATCTCCCTAAGGAGAAGTGGTTGAAATATCATCCTCCCATTAAAGTGAAAGTAGTAGAACCTATTAAAGTTGAAGAAAAAACTATTACTTATAATGTTGATCCTATTGTTCCTACCGCTTATATTGAGAAACCACCGTTTCCTGTTAGAATAAAGGATCATGCTAAAGCTTCAACTGTGGTTCGTAAGAGTAATACTAGAACACCTACACCCCTGAGCAAATTAAAGTTGAACCTAATATTGCCATGGTCAAAGGTCTCTTGGTCAATAATATTGATGGGCATGTTATTTACTTCTGTGATGAAGCTGCTAGAATTGCTAGACCCGATACTAAAAATAAACATAGACCTATTGTTGGCATGCTTGTTGTTTCTGTTAAAATAGGAGATCATTGTTATCATGGCTTATGTGATATGGGTGCTAGTGTGAGTGCAATACCTAATTCCTTATACAAACAAATTATGCATGATATTGCACCTACTGAAATAGAAGGTATTGATGTCACTATTAAGCTTGCTAATAGAGATACTATTTCACCAATAGGGATTGTTAGAGATGTTGAAGTCCTGTGTGGGAAAATTAAATATCCTACTGATTTTCTTGTTCTTGGTTCCCCACAAGATGACTTTTGTCCCATTATATTTGGTAGACCCTTCTTGAATACTGTTAATGCTAAGATAGACTGCGAAAAGGAAATTGTTACTGTTGGTTTAGGGGATATGTCTCATGATTTTAATTTTGCTAAATTTCGTAGACAACCCCATGATAAAGAATTGCCTAGTAAAGATGAAATTGTTGCTCTTGCTTCTATTGTCGTGCCTCCTGATGATCCTTTAGAACAATATTTGCTCGACCATGAAAATGATATGTTTATGAATGAAAGAAGGGAAATAGATGAAGTATTCTTTAAGCAAGGACCTATTTTGAAACACAATTTGCCTGATGAAATTCTCGGAGATCCTCCTCCACCCAAGGGTGATCCCGTGTTTGAGCTTAAACAATTACCTGATACTCTTAAATATGCCTATCTTGATGAAAAGAAGATATATCCTGTTATTATTAGTGCCAACCTTTCAGAGCATGAAGAAGAGAAATTATTGAAAACTCTGAAGAAGCACCGTGCTGCTATTGGATATACTCTTGATGATCTTAAGGGCATTAGTCCCACTCTATGCCAACACAAAATAAAACTGGAGAAAGATGCTAAACCAGTTGTTGATCACCAATGAGGGTTAAATCCTAAGATGAAAGAAGTGGTAAGAAATGAAATACTAAAGCTCCTGGAGGCAGGTATAATTTATCATGTTGCTAATAGTCAGTGGGTAAGTCCCGTTCATTGTGTCCCTAAGAAGGGAGGTATTACTGTTGTTCCTAATGATAAGGATGAATTGATCGCACAAAGAATTGTTATAGGTTATAGAATGGTAATTGATTTCCGCAAATTAAATAAAGCTACTAGAAAAGATCATTACCATTTACCCTTTATTGATCAAATTCTAGAAAGACTATCCAAACATACACATTTTTGCTTTCTAGATGGTTATTCTGGTTTCTCTCAAATACCTGTGTCAAAAGAGGATCAGGAAAAGACCATCTTTACATGCCCTTTCGGTACCTTTTCTTATAGACGTATGCCTTTTGGTTTATGCAATGCACCCGCCACCTTTCAAAGATGTATGACTGCTATATTCTCTAACTATTGTGAAATGATTGTTGAGGTTTTCATGGATGATTTCTCTGTTTACTGAACTTCTTTTGATGATTGCTTAAGCAACCTTGATCGAGTTTTGCAGAGATGTGAAGGAACTAATTTTGTCTTGAATTGGGAGAAGTGCCACTTTGTGGTTAATGAAGGTATTGTCTTGGGGCATAAAATTTCTGAAAGAGGTACTGAAGTTGATAAAGCTAAAGTAGATGCTATTGGAAAGATGCCGTGTCCTAAAGGTATCAAAGGTATAAGAAGTTTCCTTGGTCATGCTGGTTTCTATAGGAGGTTTATTAAAGACTTCTCTAAAATTGCTAGGTCTCTGACTTAGCTCTTGCAAAAAGATGTTCCTTTTGTTTTTGATGACGATTGTGTAGAAGCATTTGAAATACTTAAGAAGGCCTTGATTTCTGCACCTATTGTTCAGCCACCTGATTGGAATTTACCCATTGAAATTATGTGTGATGCTAGTGATTATGCTGTTGGTGCTATTCTAGGACAAAGAGTTGATAAGAAATTAAATGTTATCCAATATGCTAATAAAACTCTAGACAATGCTTAGAGAAATTATGCTACTACTGAAAAAGAATTTTTAGCAGTTGTATTTGCTTGTGATAAGTTCATACCTTATATTGTTGATTCCAAAGTGACTGTTCACACTGATCATGCTGCTATTAAATATATTATGGAAAAGAAAGACGCTAAACCTAGACTTATTAGATGGGTTCTCTTGCTACAAGAATTTGACTTGTACATTATTGATAGGAAGGGAGCTGAGAACCCCGTTGCAGACAACTTGTCTAGGTTAGAAAATGTTCTTGATGACCCACTACATATTGATGATAGCTTTCCTGATGAACAATTAGCTGTCATAAATGCTTCTCATACTGCTCCATGGTATGCTGATTATGCTAATTACATTGTTGCTAAATTTATACCACCTAGTTTCACATACTAGCAAAACAAAATGTTTTTCTGTGATTTAAGACATTACTTTTGGGATGACCCACACCTTTACAAAGAAGGAGTAGATAGTGTTATTAGATGTTGTGTACCTGAGCATGAGCAGGAACAGATCTTACGCAAGTGTCACTCCGAGGCCTACGGAGGACACCACACTAGAAATAGAACTGCACATAAGGTATTGCAATCCTGTTTTTATTGGCCTACTCTTTTCAAAGATGCTCGTAAGTTTGTCTTATCTTGCAATGAATGTGAAAGAATTGGTAATATTAGTGGACGTCAGGAAATTCCTATGAATTATTCACTTGTTATTGAACCATTTGATGTTTGGGGCTTTGATTATATGGGACCTTTTCCTTCCTCTAACGGGTATACACATATTTTAGTTGCTGTTGATTACGTTACTAAGTGGGTAGAAGCTATTCCAACTAGTAGCGCTGATCATAACACTTCTATTAAGATGCTTAAAGAGGTTATTTTTTTTGAGGTTTGGAGTCCCTAGATATTTAATAACTGATGGTGGTTCACATTTTATTCATGGTGCTTTCCATAAAATGCTTGCTAAGTATGATGTTAATCATAGAGTTGCATCTCCATATCATCCTCGGTCTAGTGGTCAAGTAGAATTGAGTAATAGAGAGATTAAATTGATTTTGCAAAAGACTGTTAATAGATCTAGAAAGAATTGGTCCAAGAAACTTGATGATGCATTATGGGCCTATAGAACTGCTTATAAAAATCCTATGGGTATGTCTCCGTATAAAATGGTTTATGGAAAAGCATGGCACTTACCTCTCGAACTAGAACATAAGGCATATTGGGCTATTAAAGAGCTCAATTATGATTTCAAATTTGCCGGTGAGAAGAGGTTATTTGACATTAGCTCGCTTGATGAATGGAGAACCCAAGCCTATGAGAATGCCAAGTTGTTTAAACAAAAAGTTAAAAGATGGCATGACAAAAGGATACAAAAGCGTGAGTAAATGTAGGTGATTATGTTTTGCTATACAACTCTCGTTTAAAAAAATTTGTAGGAAAACTTCTCTCTAAACGGTAAGGTCCTTACATTATCGAGGAGGTCTATCATTCTGGTGCCATCAAAATCAACAACACCGAAGGCACAAATCCGAAGGTGGTAAACGGTCAAAGAATCAAACATTATATCTCAGGTAATCCCATGAATGTTGAAACCAATGTTGTTGACACCGTAACCCCGGAGGAGTACAGAAGGGACACTTTCCAGAACGTTTTAGACTCCGAAAAGGAATAGGTATGTGGTACAGTAAGTAAACCGACTCCAAAACTGTTCAAATAGCAATTTTTCCCCGTTTTGGAATATTTAAAAAATTAGGAAAATTAAAAGTAGTCCGAAAGAGACACGAGGCATCCACGAGGGTGGAGGGCGCGCCCTACCCCCTGGGCACGCCCCTGCCAGGTGGCCACCTCGTGTGCCCTCTGGACTTTGTTTTCATGCACGATACTTCTTATGGTCGGTAAAAATCCATTATATAATCTCCCGTTTGACCACCGTACCACGACAAAATCCTCTATTTTTGTTTCGAGCTGTTTTCTAACAGATCTAGATCACCATGACGTCTCCAAGCGCCCCCAAGGACAAGTTTTTTGAGAAGGTCATCAACCCTTACCTCACAGAGGTGCTGCAACACCCTCAAACCATTGAGATGCATGAGGGGGTGCTGCACATCCGCGATGTTGAGGGACCAAAGTGGACAGGAAGCATGGAGACAAGACTCGAAGCAATGGAGCAACAAGGTTTCAAGTGCCAAGTGAGGGAGTCCAGATTAGGGGGTCCTCGGACAGCCGGACTATATACTTTGGCCAGGCTGTTGGAATATGAAGATACAAGATTGAAGACTTCGTCCCGTGTCCGGGTGGGACTCTCCTTTGCGTGAAAGGAAAGCTTGGCAATACGGATATGTAGATCTCCTTCTCTCTAACCGACTCTGTGTAACCCTAGCCCCCTCTGGTGTCTATATAAATCGGAGGGTTTAGTCCGTAGGACAACAATAATCATAATCATAGGCTAGCTTCTAGGGTTTAGCCTCTACGATCCCGTGGTAGATCAACTCTTGTAATACTCATATCATCAAGACCAATCAAGCAGGAAGTAGGGTATTACCTCCATCGAGAGGGCCCGAACCTGGGTAAACATTGTGTCCCCCGCCTCCTGTTAGCATTAGCCTTAGGCGCACAGTACGGGACCCCCTACCCGAGATCCGCCGGTTTTGACACTGACATTGGTGCTTTCATTGAGAGTTCCACTGTGTCGTCATGATAAGGCTTGATGGCTCCTTCGATCATCTACAACAATGCGATCCAGGGTGAGGTTTTCCTTCCCGGACAGATCTTCGTATTCGGCTGCTTCGTACTACGGGCCAACTCGCCCCTGGACATCAGGTCAGGTTTGGAAGCTTGAACTATACTGCCGGCATCCGCGGAGACTTGATCTTCGACGGATTTGAGCCCATGTCAGGTGCGCCGAACATTCACAACGAGCATGACTTAGATCTGCCATCGAACAGTGTTCGGGAGATCGTACCTTCAGCTGCTCCGGCCCTAGATCCGGAGTAGATCGTGCCATCCGAGGATGGGTGGATGGACCCCGCCACGGAGGCCTCACACTCAGTGGCGATAGAGCCGAACACTGACTTCACCTCCTATGAGGCCGGTGTCATCGGACCCTCGGACTCGTCTCCGGCCACAGGCTCCGAACCGCGTACATCCATGCCTATCGAATCTAATTGGGCACCAATCATGGAGTTTACCTCCGCGGATATCTTTCAGCACTCGCCCTTGTGCGATGTGCTAAATTCATTGAGGTCTCTCTCCTTGTCAAGAGACTCTTGGCCGAACTATGTCTGGCTGGAGTGGGAAGCGGACGACGAAGAAATTCGTTCCCCACCCACCACCCACTTAATAGCCACTGTCGATGACTTAACCGACGTGCTTGATTTCAACTGCGAAGACATCGACGGTATGGACGACGATGCAGGAGAAGAACAGGAACCACCGCCCACAGGGCGCTGGACAGCCACCTCATCACATGATACATATATGGTGGACACGCCCAAAGAAGGCGATGGCGATGAGGCAATGGAGGATATTCCCCCTGAGAAGCAATCTAAGCACTGGCGTCATAGGTGCTGCTCTAAGCCCCGCCAGAGCAAAAATAGCAATACCGACACAAGAGACGATAGCAATCCGGATGGTGTCGAAGATGAAAACGATCCCGCCCAGCCAGGCTTTGAGAAGGCCGAGCAGGAGGACGGGCAAGCTAGCCCTAAGGAACAGGCAACGGATGGAGAATCAGAGGATGATAATTACATGCCCCTCTCCGAAGACGAGGTGAGCCTCGGTGATGAAGAATTCATCGTGCCTGAGGATCCCGTCGAGCAGGAGCGCTTCAAGCGCCGGCTTATAGCCACTGAAAAAGCCTGAAGAAAAAGCAGCAGCAGCTTCAACCTGATCAAGATCTGCTAGCTGATAGATGGACTGAAGTCCTGGCAGCCGAGGAATACGGACTCGAGCACCCTACCAAAAGTTACCCAAAGCACAGGTTGCTACCTCAACTCGAAGAGGAGGCATTAAAGCCTACACTACCAGCGCATGATGCAGCTGACCGACCACCTCGTGGCTGAGATAAAGCGGCGTATCAGCCCGAAGTCCAGCCCGCACCCCGTCGCCAAACAAGCAAGAACATGAAGGCCCGGGGCTACACGCAGGACCTATAAGATGTATTGGAAAACAAGGCAAGATAGTCAAGATCGATCTATGGATCACGGGGGCGCGCCACAATGCGTGATGATGACCATTACGCCGGATTTTCTAAAAGCAAATCCGGCCAAGCCAAATATAACAGACCAGACTCATTTGAACTGCGTCGTGATGTAGCCTGGCATAGAGGTGCCGCACACCCGCTATGCTTCACGGATGAAGTAATGGATCATGAATTCCCAGAAGGGTTTAAACCCGTGAACATTGAATCATATGATGGTACAACAGACCCCGCAGTATGGATTGAAGATTCCCTCCTCCACATCCACATGGCCCGCGGTGATGATCTACATGCCATCAAGTACCTCCCACTAAAATTCAAAGGACCGGCTCGGCATTGGCTGAATAGCCTGCCGACAAACTCCATTGGCAGTTGGGAGAACCTGGAAGACGCATTCCTTGACAACTTCCAGTGCACTTATGTGCAAGCACCGGATGCTGATGACTTAAGTCACATAACCCAACAGCCCGGAGAGTCAGCCAAGAAATTCTGGACTCGGTTCCTAACTAAAAAGAACCAAATCGTCGACTGTCCGGATGCCGAAGCCTTAGCGGCCTTTAAGCATAACATCCGCAATGAGTGGCTCGCCCGACACCTTGGCCAAGAGAAGGCGAAGTCTGTGGTAGCCCTCACAACACTCATGACCCGCTTTTGTGTGGGCGAGGGTAGCTGGATGGCTCGCAGCAAGAGCACATCAGGAAATCCTGGCACTTCTGATGCTAGAGATAGCAACGGCAAGCCACGACACAACAAACACAAGCGTCGCAACAATGGCAACAACGCCGAAGAAACGACATTTAATGCCGGATTCAGTGGCTCTAAGTCCAGTCAGCAGAAAAAGCCATTCAAAAGAAACAATCTAGGCTCGTCCAGTTTGGACCACATACTCGACCGCTCATGTCAAATTCATGGCACCCCCGATAAACCAGCCAACCACGCCAACAGAGAATGCTGGGTGTTCAAACAGGCCGGCAAGTTGAAGGCCAGAAACAAGGAAAAAGGGCTGCATAGCGACGATGAAGAGGAGCCCGGGCCGCCGAACACAGGAGGACAGAAGAAATTTCCTCCGCAAGTGAAAATGGTGAACATGATATACGCAACCCATATTCCCAAGTGGGAACGAAAGCGGGCACTAAGGGACATCTATGCGATGGAGCCAGTCGTCCCAAAGTTCAACCCATGGTCTTCTTGTCCGATCACTTTCGATTGCAGGGACCATCCTACCAGTATCCGTCATGGCGGTTCTGCCGCATTGGTCCTTGACCCCATCATTGACGGATTCCACCTCACACGAGTCCTTATGGACGGTGACAGCAACCTGAACCTGCTCTATCAGGATACAGTGCGCAAAATGGGCATCGACCCCTCAAGGATCAAACCCACAAAAACCACCTTTAAAGGTGTCATACCAGGTGTAGAGGCCTGTTGCACGGGCTCAAACACACAGGAAGTAGTCTTCGGATCTCCAGACAATTTCCGAAGCGCGGAGTTAATCTTCGATATCGTCCCCTTCTGCAGTGGCTATCATGCACTGCTAGGGCGAACCGCATTTGCAAGATTCAATGCGGTACCGCATTATGCATACCTCAAGCTCAAAATGCCAGGACCTCGCGGGGTTATAACGGTTAATGGAAACACAGAGCGCTCGCTCCGTACGGAGGAACACACTGTAGCCCTCGCAGTGGAAGTACAAAGCAGCCTTCTTAGGCAGACTGCCAATTCGACGATGAAGCCCCCGGACACCGTCAAGCGAGTCCGGAGTACCCTGCAACAGGATCGTCCGGCACGTCCAGAGCTCGCCTAGCAATTCGGCCTCCGTCCTAGTCCCAGTCAAGCGGCAAAATTCGTGCCGCGCGTACATAATTACGCACTCAAAATACCATGGACATAGGTGGAGGCACGGGTATGACACGGTCCACAATGAGGCTCAACTACCCCAGGATCCGTACATCTTCACACCTTTTCTTTTCAGGTCCTTACTTTCGGGAGGCTCTTCCGATAGTCCGACTATCGGACCCATAACGGGATGGAAACACCAAGGAGACAAGAAGCTTTGGCGTACAAGGGAATCCCCAGGTGGTCTCTGATATCGATCGCTATACCTGTTTTATATACCCACACGCAGCTCGCTCTTGGTCAAGGACATGTTAAATAGTCCTATTTTGCTTATCGCACCACCTGTACACATACGCCTTGACGTATTATTCAAATAACAATGGAAAATAATGTATAGCGTTAGCTTACTATTACATTTCTTTGTCCTTTTCCTTTAAATGCTTATTTATTACAAATTGCACCCGTACATTTTGGTACGACCAGTTCGCCAGGGGCTTCAGTGTACCCCATAACATGGCAAGAAAAGTCCAAACACTTTCGACAGTGCGGCACCCCGAACTTATAGCATTATATGCATCAGCTCCGAATCATGTCTTGGGTCAATAGTTGGGTTTGCCCTGCTCTCATGTTTTGTTGCCTTACGTCCCGCTATATCGGCTAAGGTAGCACAGGGAGAACTACTGCGATTGTGTCTCGGTTCTTCCGGACGAGCACCTCAGTAGAGAAAGCCAAACACTGACTATCATGATGCGGTGAGAGCTGGTCGCTGTTTGAGAGGTCTCAAATCCTTAAAGATTTTTTCCTCTTCGGGCGAGGAATCGGCCTTGTTCAATTTAGGCATGTATAGCGCCCCAAGTTCAGCCTTCTGAATACTAGGGGCTTCGCCAAAATTTAAAATTGTAGACTTCTATGGTTAAGTGAGAGTGATAAAGCTGTATAGTCTGATTGCCTTGTTCACTGCGCTAAACACCTCCTTAAAGGACCAATTTTTTTTGGATAAAGAGTGTTTAGATTTATCCCAAACACCCCAGTACTAGTTACATGGGGACAGAAGCCGACGACTGGCCAACTCTCAGACTTTATAAACGTCCGCACAGAAGGTAATATTTTAAATCAACAAGCGCTATATAGCGCACATGAACTTGTTTTCATATTACAGGATGACATGAGTACATTCATTCAAATATTACATCCTTAGCACATTCCTGCGCCACAAGATGGGCAGCCTTCAGGACATTGTTATAATATTGTTCGGGGTGGCGATGCTCCTCGCCCTTCGGCGGCCCCTCCATCACCAGCTTCTCGGCATCCATCTTCGCCCAGTGCACTTTTGCACGGGACAAAGCCCTGGGCGCACCTTCAATACAGGCTGACCGCTTTGTGACTTCAAGCTGCATGCAGGCATTCACAAGCCGCTTTACCAGGCCGAAGTAGCTGCTGGGCAGGAGCTCGCCAGGCCACATCCGGACGATGAGATCCTTCATGGCTAGTTCGGCCGCCTTGTGAAGTTCGACCAGTTGCTTCAACTGGTCGCTCAAGGGCATCGAGCGTTCGGCCCCAATATACTGGGACCAGAATAACTTCTCCGTCGAGCTCCCTTCCTCAGCTCGGTAGAACTCTGTAGCATCAGAGATGCTGCGCGGTAGATCTGCGAATGCTCCTGGAGAGCTCCAAATTCGGGTAAGTAAAAAGAAATTCTCCTTCACATGCTTGCTTTGCATATTGAATGCCTTACCCGCCGCAATTTTCTTGGCCGCTTGAACCTCTTGGAGGGCCTTTTGGGCTTCAGCTTTGGCATCCTGTGCACTCTGGCGGGCCTTCGCAAGCTCGAACACTTGCGTCTTAGAGTCACACTCCCAAAGACTCGTATTTTTTGACAAAGTCCTGGAGCTCTTGCTGGACCTCGCCAACCCGAGCCTCTTGTTTCTCGCGCTCGGTGCGCTCCTAGGCCGCTTTGTCCTCGGCCTCGGACAGTGCCTTCTTAAGGGCCGCCACTTCAGTCGTGGCCCCTATTGACATTCATGACGCTTCTATTAGCATCAACAACTTTTCCTTTATATGGCATACAGACAGGGCATTGTGTACCTTTGTTTTTCTCGAGCTGCCTCTTCACGAGGCTGAGCTCTTCCTCGTTCCGCTCCAGGTCCCGCTTCAGCCCGAAGACCTCCGCAGTGCGAGCGGCAACGGCCAGCAGCAACGCCTGCTTATTCACATAGACATACTCTTATAGACTCCTATGGATGTTATTTGATCCTCTGTTCAGCTTTTCTTTCCAAACACCAAACAGAGCATCAGGGGCTACTGTCTATGCTGGGATATTTTCTCATAATTTAATTACTTACCTCAAAGCCTGTTAGGAGGTTGGTGCAGGCTTCGGTCAATCCGCTTTTGGTGAACCGAACCTTCTCAATCACCATACTCATAAGAGTACGATGTTCTTCATCAATGGAAGCACCCTGAAGCGCTCCCAGCAAGTTGTCCGATGCCTCCGGATAGACAGAGGTCATCGACACAGGCGGCTCGCCCCCTTGGTGAGGGTCTGCTTGCCTGAATCTGGAATCACTGCGGGTTCCGGTGCAGTATCCGGCTGGGGGCCAAACTTGCTGCGGCCCCCCATCATTAGAATCCGTGGGGGTCTTTCCCCCCATGTGCCCGGGTGTCGGGGATTTCGCCTTGGGGCGTCTCCAGAACTGTCTCCCCTTGGTCCAGTATCCTCTGAGACAACACCTCGGTGTCGTCTGCGGGTCGGGGGGTGGTGGGTCGGGAGCGAATCGCTGTTCATCGCCGACGTGCTCAAAGACCCATCCGAGGAGGATACGTCGATGTGGGCTTTGGACGGACTGCACGGTCATATTTAACATGATAAGAAGCATTAAAGCAAAACATGCCGGAGGTACTATAGCATCTGGATACTTACTACTTCGCCAGGGGCTTGTCCCCGGGCAGCCACTCCTCGTCGTTGTAGGCGGTTGTTGTGGAGTGGCCTAGAGGGAGGTTCTTTCCCTTCTTGGACCCTTCGGCCTCCCCAGACGGGGCGGCCTTCCTTTTCTTCCCCCCTCCCCAGTTGGAGGGGGAAGATTTTCCTCTTCCTCCTCCTCGTTTTCGTTGGAGGAGCGTGCCTCGTTGTCTTCGGACGATGAGTCCGATACAACCTTGCGCCGAAGACCTTGCCTAGTCCCCATGGCCTTTTTCTTGGCCTTCTTCTCCGGCACCTCATAGGGCGCTGGAAACAGCATCTTCGTCAAGATGGGCGATGCTGGATCTTCCGGTAACGGAGTCGGACAGTCAATCTGCTCCGCTAACGCTACCCAGTCATGTTAAATCGGCATGGAGGCTTAGATTCCTCTCGCGAACATGTCAGGAAAGGTCCCATCTTGGAAAATATGAAAACTTACCGGATTATGGGCGGAGGTACCTCGGTGGCCTTGAATAGCACCTTCCAGACGTCTTCGTGCATCATGTCGAAGAGCTCTCGCAGTGTCTGGTGTTCGGCCGGGTCAAACTCCCACATATTGAAAGTTCGTCTTAGACACAGAAGGATCCGGCAGAAGAGCATGACCTGGACCATGTTGACGAGCTTGATCTTCTTGCTTATCATATTTTTGATACAGGTCTGGAGTCTGGTCAGCTCCGCCGATGCACCCCAGGCTAAGCCCTTATCTTTCCAGGAGGTGAGCCGTATGGGGATTCCAGATCGGAATTTGGGGGCCACCGCCCAGTTAGAGTCGTGTGGCTCGGTGATGTAGAACCACCCCGATTGCCACCCCTTCACGGTCTCCACATAGGAGCCTTCGAGCTAGGTGACGTTGGGCATCTTGCCTACCATGGCACCTCCGCACTTCGCTTGCTGGCCGACCACCACCTTCAGCTTCACGTTGAAGGTCTTCAGCCACAGGCCGAAGTGGGGCTTGATGCGGAGGAAGGCCTCACACACGACGATAAATGCCGAGATGTTGAGGATGGAATTGGGGGCCAGATCATGGAAGTCCAGCCCGTAGTAGAACATGAGCCCGCGGACAAATGGGTGGAGGGGGAATCCCAGTCCGCGGATGAAGTGGGCAAGGAATATAACCCTCTCATGGGGCTCTGGAGTAGGGATGATCTTCCCTGCGTCTAGGAGCCGGTGCGCAATGTTTGCGGCCAAGTATCCGGCTTCCTGGAGCTTCGTAATGTCCTCCTCCATAACGGAGGAGACCATCCACTTGCCTCCCGCCCCGGACATGTTTGGAATGGGTTTGCAGAGAAGGTGAGAACTTGGGCGCTGGAGCTCGAGCGCGCGGGAATGGATGGGCAGGGGAAGAAGAAGGCGTGGGTGAAAAAGAGGAATCCTTATCCCTTTATAAAGGCAGTAGAAACTATGCGCCTCCCCACTTGCCCTGTAAAATCGCTTATTCCCCAAGCACCGCGATTGATGGCGCGGTTGGGTTACCCACGCCCGTATTGATGAGAATCCCGTGATAAGGGGACACGATCTCTGCTTCGACAAGACATGCCAAGGAAACCGCCTTGCAATACGTGCAATAGCTGGTTGAGAAAAACGGTTCGAATAATGACCGGTCGTGGCGTGATGTCACGCTATGAAAAGTTGTCAGCAGATTAGATTTGTGGAATATTCTGTTCTCTACGGTGGTGTGTGGAATTTATTTTGGAGAGCCAGACATGATCCTTGTGTTCAAAATCTTCTATGGAGTATTCGGAGAAGGAACCCGCCTTGCAATGTCGAAGACAATCTGCGCACCGGACTCATCGTCATTGAAGCCTGGTTCAGGGGCTACTGAGGGAGTCTAGGATTAGGGGGTCCTCGGACAGCCGGACTATATACTTTGGCCGGATTGTTGGACTATGAAGATACAAGATTGAAGACTTTGTCCCGTGTCCGGGTGGGACTCTCCTTTGCGTGGAAGGCGAGCTTGGCAATTCGGATATGTAGATATCCTTCTCTGTAACCGACTCTATGTAACCCTAGCCCCCTCCGGCGTCTATATAAACCGGAGGGTTTAGTCCATAGGACAACAACAATCATAATCATAGGCTAGCTTCTAGGGTTTAGACTCTACGATCTCGTGGTAGATCAACTCTTGTAATACTCATATCATCCAATCAAGCAGGAAGTAGGGTATTACCTCCATCGAGAGGGCCCGAACCTGGGTAAACATTGTGTCCCCCGCCTCCTGTTACCATTAGCCTTAGACGCACAGTTCGGGACCCCCTACCCGAGATCCGCCGGTTTTGACACCGACACCAAGGGATGGTGAAACATGGACTCAACACCAATCACATGATGATCGTGGAGTTCAGCAACAACCACAAGCTGGATGCCAAGAACATTGGGGAGGCCATCTTCAAGCTTCACGAGAAAATCGAGCACCTCCAGGCCCAAATTTATGACCTCCAAAACCAAAACTGTGAGTATGAATATAGATTCAAAATGAGTTTGGCTACAGATTGAGGATCCCGGAGACTCGTTCATCCTTCTATGATGGTGAGCCTATGCCTTGGAAGATGGACGACAAGCCTACATCATCAACAACTCTATCATCACCGCCTCCGAAGAATGAATCATAAATACATGGGTATGGGCACTCCCCTTGGCAATTGCCAAGCTTGGGGGAGGTGCCTTGGTATTGTATCACCATCACACTTATATCTTTATCGTTTTTCTTAGTTCGATCCTTTTGGTTATATCTTGATCTAGTAGAATAAAGTTTTAGTATGATCTAGCTTTGAGTTTTGTTTTGATCTCTATGTATGTAATCGAGTCTGTGAGTTATATAATAAAGAGTAGTTTTGAGTTGAGGGCTTTGCTATCTTGCTATGATCTTGAGGGAATAAAAGAAAGAATAAAAAGAAATAAAAAGATCATATTGGTCTTATGGAGAGTAATGACTTCACATATAAAGAGTACGATGAATAAAATTGTTGAGAGTTGACAAACATAGTTTTGGTCATCATTGCAATTAATAGGAAGTAATAAAGAAAGAGAGGTTTTCACATATAAATATACTATCTTGGACATATTTTATGATTGTGAGCACTCATTAAAATATGACATGCTAAAAGGTTGATGTTGGACAAGGAAGACAACGTAATGAGTTATGTTTATCCAAAAAGCTATATTGTCATGGATCATCCAACATGTTGAGCTTGCCTTTCCCCCTCATGTTAGCCAAATTATTTGCACCAAGTGGATATACTACTTGTGCTTCCAAACATCCCTAAACCCAGTTTTGCCATGAGAGTCCACCATACCTACCTATGGATTGAGTGAGATCCTTCAAGTAAGTTGTCATCGGTGCAAGTAATAAAAATTGCTCTCTAAATATGTATGATCTGTTAGTGTGAAGAAAATAAGCTTTATACGAGCTTGTGATATGGAAGTAATAAAAGCGACAGACTGCATAATAAAGGTCCCTATCACAAGTGGCAATATAAAGTGACATTCTTTTGTATTAAAATTTTGTGCATCCAACCATAAAAGTGCATGACAACCACTTCTTCCCTCTACGAAGGGTCTATCTTTTATTTTTACCTTCAACCCTCATAAAAGAGTCATGGTGATCTTC
Organism: Triticum timopheevii; assembly: GCA_963921465.1. Classification (NCBI taxonomy): domain Eukaryota; kingdom Viridiplantae; phylum Streptophyta; class Magnoliopsida; order Poales; family Poaceae; genus Triticum; species Triticum timopheevii. Next base: position 164,058,218 of record OY997272.1, on the reverse strand, counting down.
ACCTTTCCTTTTTACACTTTTATCCTTTGGCAAGCACTATGTGTTGGAAAGATCCTGATTTATATAACCACTTGGATGTAGGTTTTCATAAAGTATTATTGTTGACATTACCCTTTAGGTAAAAGGTTGGGAGGCGAAACTATAATCCCCTATCTTTCTCTATTTCCGATTGAAACTTTGAACCCATAAGTATCACGTGAGTGTTAGCAATTGTGAAAGACTAAATGATAGTTGAGTATGTGGACTTGCTGAAAAGCTCTTATATTGACTCTTCCCGATGTTATGATAAATTGCAATTGCTTCAATGACCGAGATCATAGTTTGTTAGTTTTCAATGAAGTTTCTGATTCATACTTCACATTGTGAATAGATTGTTACTTTAAGCATAAGAGATCATATGAAAAAATATATGTTGTTGTTCTAAGAATGATCATGATGCCCTCATGTCCGTATTTTATTTTATCGACACCTCTATCTCTAAACATGTGGACATATTTTTCGATATCGGCTTTCGCTTGAGGACAAGCGAGGTCTAAGCTAGGGGGAGTTGATACGTCCATTTTGCATCATGCTTTTATATCAATATTTATTGCATCATGGGTTGTTACTACACATTATGTCACAATACTTATGCCTTTTCTTTCTTATTTTATAAGGTTTACATGAAGAGGGAGAATGTCGGGAGCTGGAATTTAGGACTGGAAAAGGAGCAAATATTAGAGACCTATTATGCACAACTCCAAAAGTCCCGAAACTCCACGGAAATCAGTTTTGGAATATATTAAAAATATTGGGCGAAGAAAGCACCAGAGGGGGGCAACCCACCAGCCACGAGGGTGGAGGGCGCGCCCTACCCCCCTGGGCGCGCCCCCTGCCTCGTGGGCCACCTGGCAGGCCTCCGATGTCCATTTTCTGCTATATGGTGTCTTTTGCCCTAAAAAAATCATAAGGAAGCTTTCGGGACGAAGCGCCGCCGTCTCGAGGCGGAACTTGGGCAGGACCAATCTAGGGCTCCGACAGAGCTATTCTGCCAGGGAAACATCCCTCCGGGAGGGGGAAATCGTCGCCATTGTCATCACCATCGATCCTCTCATCGAGAGGGGGTCAATCTCCATGAACATCTTCACTAGCACCATCTCCTCTCAAACCCTAGTTCATCTCTTGTATCTGATATTTGTCTCAAAACCTCAGGTTGGTACCTGTGGGTTGCTAGTAGTGTTGATTACTCCTTTTAGTTGATGCTAGTTGGTTTATTCGGTGGAAGATCGTATGTTCAGATCCTTAATGCTATTCAATACCCCTATGATTATGAACATGAATATGATTTGTGAGTAGTTACGTTTGTTCCTGAGGACATGGGAGAAGTCTTGTGATAAGTAATCATGTGAATTTGGTATTCATTCGATATTTTGATGAGATGTATGTTGTCTCTCCTCTAGTGGTATTATGTGAACGTCGACTACATGACACTTCAGCATGATTTGGGTCTAGGGGAAGGCATTGGGAAGTAATAAGTAGATGATGGGTTGCTAGAGTGATAAAAGCTTAAACCCTGATTTGGATCAGTATGTTTCATGCTATGTTTAGGTTTACCTTAATTCTTCTTTCGTAGTTGCGGATGCTAGCGAGAGGGGTTAATCGTAAGTGGGATGCTTGTCCAAGGAAGGGCAGCATCCAAGCACCAGTCCACCCACATATCAAATTATCAAAGTAACGAACGTGAATCATATGAGCGTGATGAAAACTAGCTTGACAGAAAATCCCATGTGTCCTCGGCAGCGCTTTGCTTTATATAAGAGTTTGTCTAGGCTTTTCCTTTGCTACAAAAAGGATTGGGCCACCTTTCTGCACCTAGTTACTTTTGTTACTTGTTACCCGTTACGAATTACCTTATCACAAAACTATCTGTTACCAATAATTTCAGTGTTTGCAGAGAACACCTTACTGAAAACCGCTTGTCATTTCCTTATGCTCCTCGTTGGGTTCGACACTCTTACTTATGGAAAGGACTACGATAGATCCACTACAAAAAAAGACACATCCGTGCCATTTTGGGCCGAACGAAGTTTTTTTCTGTCATACATATGACACTTCTATGACGATAATTGTGACAAAACCCGGTATCATCATAGATGTGGTGGGCTCCTACTTCTATGACAAAAAATCATGACAGAAAATGGGCTTTTCGTCCTGGGCGGGCCGGAGACGTAGCTGCATGACATTCTTTGGGCCGCCCATGACGGAAAAAACCGTGGTAGAAGCGAGGGGGAGGAAAATTTTGGGGAGTTCCCGTTTACGGTGGGAGGTCGGGGGCCGAGCGATGCGCGTTTCTCTCGTACACGTACGCGCGTGTGTGCGAGGCGTTGGCTCTAACTGAACCTGAGCGAGGCATTGGGCTCTAACTGAACCCGAGCGATTGCACTGCAGGCTACGCGTTACTGAACCCGAGCGATCGATCGATGGTTGTTAACTGAACCCGATCGAGCGATTCCTTCGCTGCTGCTGCTAACTGAAGCCGATTAATTGGATGAACAGTGAGCGTTGCGGGGGGGGGGGGGGGGGTGGGTTGGATGAACAGTGAGCGGTGGCGTTGCCTCTGGATGAACAGGACCCCGTGGTGTGGAGGGTTGGATGAACAGTAGACGGTGGAGGGGTGGCCGTGGAGGGGTGGTTGAACAGGACCCCGTGGTGTGGAGGGCTGGATGAACAGTAGATGGTGGAGGGGTGCCCGTGGAGGGGTGGTTGAATAGTAGCCGGTGGAGTAGCACGCGGTGGAGTCTGGATGAACAGGAGCTCGTGGAGGCTGGAGGAGGTCGACGGTAGCCCGTGGAGACTGGAGGAGGTCGACGGTGGAGATGAACACTATCCCGTGGAGTCCCGTTTTGCGGTACGCCACACCCCTCCCGATGAACAGGACTCCTATTTCGATCGTAGCGCTCCAACACAAGTCCGTTTCATCCGTTTTGCGGTACGCCACACGCCTCCCGATCAACAGGACCCCCGTTTCGACCATAGGAGGTCCGTTTCCTCCGTTTTGCGGTATGCCACACCCCTCCCGATCAACAGGACCCCCATTTTGACCGTAGGAGGTCCATTTCCTCCGTTTTGCGGTACGCCACACCCCTCCCGATCAACATGACCCCGTTCCGAACATAGGAGGTCCGTTTCCTCCGTTGTGCGGTACGCCAGGCCTCGTTTCCGTCGCATGTTCCGTCCAAGCCCTCCCGATGAACACGACCACGCATTCCGTTCCGACCCAGCCGGTTGGCTCCCCATGAACACGACGACGATGCTGTTTCTCCGTTCCGACCCAGCCATATATGTATGCGTGAGTAGGCATTCGAGACCCTACCCGTATGTACGTACGTGGCCGTATTTTCTTTCTTGCACCCTCGCCGCTGTACATACGTGTACATGCTACGTGCGCGCCTCTACTACGACACGTGCGCGCCTCTACATCGACCAGTATGTACGTACAAGTTCGCGATCAGAATGACAACGCTACGTACGCTTCGACCAGGTGGGTCCCGACTGTCAGGCACTTCCTTGCCTGCGAAGATGTAGCTGGTGGGTCCTAGCAGTCAGGGGGCGAATCGTTTTGTTTTTTTTTTGCCCGGACGCACTTCCTTGCGTGCAAAGATGTAGCTGGTGGGTCCCAGCAGTCAGGGGGGCAAATCGTTTTTCGCCCGGACGCACTTCCTTGGGTGCGAAGATGTAGCTGGTGGGTCCCAGCAGTCAGGGGGGCGAATCGTTTTTTTTGTGGACGCACTTCCTTGCGTGCGAAGGTGTAGCTGGTGGGTCCCAGTAGTCAGGGGGGAAATGTTTTTTTTTTTGCAAAATACGGTGGCCCGTCTGGTGGGTCCCCGCTGTCAGGTGCAGGAATAATTATTTTCCGCGTAATAAGGAGGCACTTCCTTTCTGCGGCCGTGGACCCAGCTGTCAGCCTCTCCACATATAGTCCACGCCCGATGGAAGTCGTTCCTTGACCACGTTAACCACTGATGTCTACTACACAACCTTCTTCTTGTAGACGTTGTTGGGCCTGCAAGTGCACGGGTTTGTAGGACAATAGCAAATTTCCCTCAAGTGGATGACCTAAGGTTTATCAATCTGTGGGAGGCGTAGGATGAAGATGGTCTCTCTCAAACAACACTGCAACCAAATAACAAAGAGTCTCTTGTGTCCCCAACACACCCAATACAATGGTAAATTGTATAGGTGCACTAGTTCGGCGAAGAGATGGTGATACAAGTGCAAAATAGATAGTAGATATAGGTTTTTGTAATCTAAAAATATAAAAACAGCAAGGTAACTAATGGTAAAAGTGAGCGTAAACGATATTGCAATGATAGGAAACAAGGCCTAGGGTTCATACTTTCACTAGTGCAAGTTCTCTCAACAATAATAACATAGATAGATCATATAACAAGCCCTCAATATGCAACAAAGAGTCACTCCGAAGCCACTAATAGCGGAGAACAAACGTAGAGATTATGGTAGGGTACGAAACCACCTCAAAGTTATTCTTTCGGAGCAATCTATAAATGTTACGCCCAATATGTGATACTATCCTAAAGAGACTCGAAGGTCCCACCAAGGATAGAACTGCATATTGATACGCTTTTGCAAGGTGGATATCATTACATCAACATTACATAATAGATGGGGATACATACAAGAGGCATACAATGCCACACGAATACACCAATACATCATACAAGAACAACATCCGACTATGGATGAATCACAAACAGAAACTCAAACGACATCCAGCCTGCTAGCCCAGGCTGCCGACCTGGAACCTATCCCCTGATCGAAGAAGCAGAAGAAGAACTCAACGCACGCAAGCATCGCTCTCGCGTCAAGATCATCACACAACCTGTACCTGCAACTGTTGTTGTAGTAATCTGTGAGCCACGAGGACTCAGCAATCCCATTACCATGGGTATCAAGACTAGCAAAGCTTAATGGGAAAGGAAGGGGTAAAGTGGTGAGGTTGCAGCAGCGGCTAAGCATATATGGTGGCTAACATACGCAAATGAGAGCGAGAAGAGAAGCAAAGGAACGGTCGTCAACTAGTAATGATCAAGAAGTGATCCTGAGCTCCTACTTACGTCAATCATAACCCAAAGACCGTGTTCACTTCCTGGACTGCGCCGAGAAGAGACCATCACGGCTACACACGCGGTTGATGCATTTTAATTCGGATCTGGTGTCAAGTTATCTACAACCGGACATTAACAAATTCCCATCTGCCACATAACCGTGGGCACGGCTCTCGAAAGTTTATACCCTGCAGGGGTGTCCCAACTTAGCCCATGATAAGCTCTCGCGATCAACGAAGGATATACCTTCTCCCAGGAAGACCCGATCAGTCTCGGAATCCCGGTTTACAAGACATTTCGACAATGGTAAAACAAGACCAGCAAGACCGCCCGATGCGCCAACATCCCGATAGGAGCTGCACATATCTCGTTCTCAGGGCAACACCAGATAAGCGAAGCATACAGGTACCGACGAATCCAAGTTGCCAAGGAATGGTCCCGCACGGTGCTCTAGTTTGGACCAACACTTATGTAAGTGCATCTAGTGCCCCTTAGTGATTTTGGTGTATTGAAGACTTATAGGTTAAGTGACTGATGCGTTTGTGAGTGTACACAGGTCTATAAGTCTATGAGGAGTTTGATATTTACAGAGAAAGTCGACCCCTAAAAATGAAGTTCTTCGACTGAAGACTTTGATATTCTGAAGACTTTCTGAAGACTTTGAAAGTGAAGAAATTGGTGTGACCTTGAAGACTTGGTATTCATTCGAGGAATATGAAGCGTGAAGACTTTTGTTTTCGTAGTTTCATTTTCTCTTTCTTGAGTCATAGGAAACACCGTACTGTTAAAGGGGGTCGAGGAAATACTAAGGAAAAATTTCCATGTGACGCTCAACTCAAAATCCTACACCTACCAATCCCTTCGAAGTGAAGTCATTGGAAATCTCATACAGTTCAGTCAATTTCTTCAGTGACAGAGACGCAGTTGTTCTGGTCACTGAGGACTTTGCTCTGACCGAGGAGTTAGGAATTCTCCAGTGCGAATTGCCTACACAGTGAGGAACATGATAGCCCTGAGGAATTTGAGAGTCAAATTTCCGACCGTTGCTGTGCTGCGCGCCGGCTGTCCAAAATATCCTATCCACCTAACGGTCATATCATTGAAGGGCATTTATGTCTTATCATGTTGGGCTGCTCCGAGAGAACTTGACACTTGTCATCTGAGAGCAACCCATCCTCCGAGGACTTTGAGCGAAAATCATCAAGTGAGGAAAATCCCAAAACCAAACCCCCACAAACCCAAAGTGATTGAGCATCACTGAAGAAATTGATCCTGCGTGGATCCGACGCTTGTTACCTTTGAAGACTGTGCTTCTTCCAGACAGTTAGGCGTCAAGGTCTAGAGCATCCAAGAGGAATTGTGGATCGTCGAGTGACCAAGTCTGTGCAGGTTTGGAAGTCACCTGAAGACTTACCACGAGTTATTGGACGAGACCTGCGTGGTCTTAGTTCAAGGAGAATACGGTGAGGACTGGGTGTCCTGAGTTGCGGCTCAGAGACTGGGTGTCCGGGACTACGTGTCCTCGAGTTTAAATACTCAGCCGCTCCAACCAGACGTACAACTGAGACAGCAGTTGGAATTGGTTTACCAAATCATTGTCTTCACCAACTAACTGGTTCTATTTCCTCAACTCTTTCATTTCCTCATGACTGTGTTGTATGTTGTTCATATCTGTGCTTGAAGACTTTGACTGAAGACTTTCACAAATTCCTCAGTTCAATTTCTTCAGTCTGTCTTCATCTTGTTATCCTGTGTTTACGCTTTCTGTACTCTGTGCTAGTCTTCATTTCATCATGATGACTATGTTTGTATCCTGTTATGTTTACTTCTGAGTACTTATTTCGCTGCAAGTAGTTCTTCGCTAAGGAATTTCCTCACCAGCAAATTCCTCAGTGAAGAATTCATAAAAATCGCCTATTCACCCCCCTCTAGTCGATATAACGCACTTTCAATTGGTATCAAAGCAAGGTACTCCCTTGTTCTGTGTGATTTTGGTTTAACCGCCTAGAGTTCTAGTTATGTCGACCGCAGGTATGAAGAAAGTGACATGCCCTATCTTTGACGATCATGACTATCCCAAGTGGAAGGCCATGATGAGGAAGCACCTCATGGCAAGGAACATTGAGCTGTGGACCATCACTGAGATTGGTCTTACTGATTTATGCAAGACGGTGAATGCTGATGATATTCGCAAGTACACTCGACTTGACATCATAGCGAAGGATATCATCTGCTCCTGCCTATCCAGAGATCAATTCGGGCAAATTATGCATCTTGGCAATTCAAAGCTCATCTGGGACCGAATCTCTGATGTCTATGAAGGTCATCGAACTCGTCATGATCCCTGGTTTGAGGACTTGAAGGAATCTCTCAAAACGATGACTTTCGAGCCAGAATCATCATCTTCTGCATCTTGTCTCATGGCAAACGGTGCTGAGGTAACTGAATGCTCCTCATCCGAGTCTTGTGATGATGACTCTGATAATGATGAATTTGACAATGATGAATCTGATGATGATATTGAATCCTGCTATACCAAACTTGTTTGCATTGCCACTAAACAACAAAAGGCTTTAGAACAAACTCAAGATATGCTAGACAAAAGTGATAAAATGTTGCGCAGAGAAATGGATCAGTCAAAAGCTTTGGGTGAATGTCTTCAGAGAATTCACTCCAAGTTTGACGCCCTTCAAGATCAACATAATACCCTCTTGACTGATCACGAGAAGCTTTCTCTTGAATCTCTTCAAAGAAAGGAAGATCTTGAAAAGCTAAGAGTGTGTTATGAAGATCTTTAGAAGGAGCGCGATTCATTACTAGCTCAACAAATCAGCGCTTCTCAGGAAGAATTTGTTCCCCCATGCTTAAAGTGCATTGAACGTGAATCTGCTAATTTTTCACCTGAATGTTCAAATGCTTCAACTGTTACAAATTCTTCATCTGCCCCTGCTACCACTAATTCCTCATCTGAGGACATTGCTAGTATCACTGACAATGCAGGGCTGAAGGAACTGTACATGACAGGCATGTACAAAAGCCTCAAAGGGCATTAGACACTTTGTGATGTGCTCAAAAAGCAGATCCTCAATAGAAACCCTAGGAAAGAGGGTATTGCCTTTGAGAGGAAACTCAATGTTGATGGAACATATTGGAAGCCTGAGCAGTACCCCAAAACCTCATGGGTGGCTGCAAAGGGACCTCCAGTTGATCCATCTAACTTATCTGGCTTTACATGTGAATCTCCTCATTCCTCTGATGAGTCTTTTGACTCCAACTATAAACTGTTCAGAAATCAGAATGGTGAAGTGTTTGCTAGATATGTTGGCACTAACTGCAGGAACGGTTCCCCTATGAAGAAAATCTGGGTTCCCAAAAGTTGTGTTAAAAGTCTTCAGGTGAATGTCCTCATGACACCACCTGTGAAGAACAGGAACCCCAGATCAAATTCTTCATATGGACCAAATTCTTCACATGGATCGAATTCCTCAAATGGATCAAAGTCCTCATATGATTATCATCGTGCTAACAACTCTATCTCGCAGGGTAGAGCTAAGGGCTATGAATATGTGCATTATTCTTCAAACCATTATGTTCATAAGTCCTCGAAGAATTACTCTGCTTATTCATATTCTTACCCTAACCCCTCTTATGTGAAACGAAATGGTTTGGCGTCTTTGCCACCTTTCTCATATGGTGCTCGCAGAATGATGAACTCTTTGCCACCCCTCCAGATGTGGGTGGTGAAGAAAAAGAACTAATCTCTTCTGCAGGGTCAGGTCTCCAGACGTGCTCTAACGTCTGAAGAATTTGCTGGGGACCTGACGAAACTGCCTGAAAGGACGCAGGAAAATCATGATGAAATGAACTTTCATTTCACACGTCCTAATACTGCTATATCTGTTTACTGCTTGATGAAATTCATCTCATGAACTTGATATCATATTCTTCACTGATGAAGCATATGAGATTGTAAGTTACACTAATTCATCTGCAGGATGATCAAACCAAAACCACTGAATGGGTCCTCGATAGTGGATGTACAAATCACATGACTGGTGACAAGAATCTATTGATGGATGCTCCCTTATCACCGTCACCTCTGAAGCATATCATCTTTGCTGACAAAGGCAAAAGCCAGGTATTGGGTCTTGGTAAGGTTGCTATCTCTAAGGATAAGCACATGGACAAAGTCATGCTTGTTGAGTCCTTAGGATACAATCTCATGTCAGTCTCAATGCTTTGTGATCTTGATATGGTTGTTGTCTTTGGCAAATATCGCTGTGTTGTCATTATGGAAGCTGACAATTCCAAAGTCTTCGAAGGCTTTAGGAGAGGAGATCTGTATATTGTTGATTTCTCTACAGGACCACAACTAGCCGTGTGCCTACTTGCAAAAGCTTCAGAAGGCTGGCTATGGCATCGATGACTTGGTCACACAGGCATGAGGAATTTGAACACGCTTGCGAAGAAGAAGCATGTCATTGGCATTGAGAATGTCAAATTCCTCAAGGATCACTTATGTGGAGCCTGTGAAGCTGGAAAAATGACAAAGGCCAAGCATCCAGCGAAGACTATCATGACCACTACCCGTCCATTCGAATTGCTTCACATGGACCTCTTCAGACCTAATCATTACTCAGCAGTCACTAATGATGCATCTCTATATGGTTTTGTCATTGTTGATGATTATTCTCGATATACATGGGTACACATTGTTACTTACAAACATGAAGTGCAGGAAGTCTTCAAACGATTTTCCTCGAGGGCTTCAACCAACTTTGGTGTGAAGATCAAGCATATCAGAAGTGACAATGGAACAGAGTTCAAGAATTCCGGTCTTGATGCCTATCTTGATGAACTTGATATTACTCATGAGTTATCTGCTCCCTATACTCCTCAGCAGAATGGCGTCATGGAGCGCAAGAACAGAACTCTTGTTGAGATGGCTTGCACTATGCTTGATGAATACAAAACGCCTCAGCGTTTTTGGATTGATGCAATTGATACTGCTTGCCACATCATCCACAGAGTATATCTTCACAAATTCTTCAAGAAGACTGCCTATGAACTCCTCACTGACAAGAAACCCAATGTGAGTTATTTCAAAGTCTTCGGTGCTAAATGTTGGATTAGGGATCCTCACCACAACTCTAAATTTGCACCGAAAGCACATGAAGGTTTTATGCTTGGTTACGGAAAGGACTCGCACACCTACAGAGTCTTCAACATTGTTCTTCACAAGATTGTTGACACTGTAGATGTGCGGTTCGATGAAACTAATGGCTCGCAAAGAGAGCACCTACCTTCTGTGTTAGATGAACCAATACCTGAAGATGCTATCAAGCTCAAGGCAACTGAGGATGTCATTCCGACTGAAGAATCTGAAGAATTCATTCCGGTTCATGAAGAACGTCGAGCTGATGCACCTGAAGAACATGATGAGGAAAATGGTGCTGAATAAAATACTAATCAAAATCCTCAGCAACAACCAACTCATCCACGTGTTGCAAAAGAAGTGCAAGTGGAGAAGATCATCGATGACATTAGCGCACTAGGTCAATAAGTGCATCTAGTGCCCCTTACTGATTTTGGCGTATTGAAGACTTATAGGTTAAGTAACTGATGCGTTTGTGAGTGTACACAGGTCTATAAGTCTATGAGGAGTTTGATATTTACAGAGAAAGTCGACCCCTAAAAATGAAGTTCTTCAACTGAAGACTTTGATATTCTAAAGACTTTTTGAAGACTTTGAAAGTGAAGAAATTGGTGTGACCTTGAAGACTTGATATTCATTCGAGGAATATGAAGCATGAAGACTTTTGTTTTCGTAGCTTCATTTTCTCTTTCTTGAGTCATAGGAAACACCGTACTGTTAAAGGGGGTCGAGGAAATACTAAGGAAAAATTTCCATGTGATGCTCAACTCAAAATCCTACACCTACCAAACCCTTCGAGTGAAGCCATTGGAAATCTCATACAGTTCAGTCAAATTCGTCAGTGACAGAGACACAGTTCTTCTGTTCACTGAGGACTTCGCTCTGACTGAGGAGTTAGGAATTCGCCAGTGCGAATTGCCTACACAGTGAGGAACATGATAGCCCTGAGGAATTTGAGAGTAAAATTTCCGACCATTGCTGTGCTGCGCGCCGGCTGTCCCAAAATATCTTATCCACCTAACGGTCATATCATTGAAGGGCATTTATGTCTTATCATGTCGGGCTGCTCCCTAGGCTATAAATAGCCGCCCCCTACAACCACTAGCTGGTTGGCTGCTCGGAGAGAACTTGACACTTGTCATCTGAGAGCAACCCATCCTCCGAGGACTTTGAGCGAAAATCATCAAGTGAGGAAAATCCCAAAACCAAACCCCCACAAACCCAAAGTGATTGAGCATCACTGAAGAAATTGATCCTGCGTGGATCCGACGCTTGTTACCTTTGAAGACTGTGCTTCTTCCAGACGGTTAGGCGTCAAGGTCTAGAGCATCCAAGAGGAATTGTGGATCGCCGAGTGACCAAGTCTGTGAAGGTTTGGAAGTCACCTGAAGACTTACCACGAGTGATTGGACGAGGCTTGCGTGGTCTTAGTTCAAGGAGAATACGGTGAGGACTGGGTGTCCTGAGTTGCCCCTCAGAGACTGCGTGTCCGGGACTGTGTGTCCTCGAGTTTAAATACTCAGCCGCTCCAACCAGACGTACAACTGAGACAGCAGTTGGAACTGGTTTACCAAATCATTGTCTTCACCAACTGACTGGTTCTATTTCCTCAACTCTTTCATTTCCTCATTACTGTGTTGAATGTTGTTCATATCTGTGCTTGAAGACTTTGACTGAAGACTTTCACAAATTCCTCAGTTCAATTTCTTCAGTCTGTTTGTCTTCATCTTGCTATCCTGTGTTTACGCTTTCCGTACTCTGTGTTAGTCTTCATTTCATCATGATGACTATGTTTGTATCCTGTTATGTTTACTTCTGAGTACATATTCCGCTGCAAGTAGTTTTTCGCTAAGAAATTTCCTCACTAGCAAATTCCTCAGTGAAGAATTCATAAAAATCGCTTATTCACCCCCCCTCTAGTCGATATAACGCACTTTCAATTGGTATCAGAGCAAGGTACTCCCTTGTTCTGTGTAATTTTGGTTTAACCGCCTGGAGTTCTAGTTATGTCGACCGCAGGTATGAAGAAAGTGACATGCCCTATCTTTGACGGTCATGACTATCCCAAGTGGAAGGCCATGATGAGGAAGCGCCTCATGGCAAAGAACAGCGAGCTGTGGACCGTCACTGAGATTGGTCTTACTGATCTATGCAAGATGGAGAATGCTGATGATATTCGCAAGTACACTCGACTTGATATCATAGCGAAGGATATCATCTGCTCCTGCCTATCCAGAGATCAATTCGGGCGAATTATGCATCTTGGCAATTCGAAGCTCATCTGGGACCAAATCTCTGATGTCTATGAAGGTCATCGAACTCATCATGATCCCTGGTTTGAGGACTTCAAGGAATCTCTTAAAACGATGACTTTCGAGCCAGAATCATCATCTTCTGCATCTTGTCTCATGGCAAACGGTGCTGAGGTAACCGAATGCTCCTCATCCGAGTCTTGTGATAATGAATCTGATAATGATGAATCTGACAATGATGAATCTGATGATGATATTCAATCCTGCTATACCAAACTTATTTGCGTTGCCACTAAACAACAAACGGTTTTAGAACAAACTCAAGATATGCTAGAAAGAAGTGATAATATGCTGCACAAAGAAATGGATCAGTCAAAAGCATTGGGTGAATGTCTTCAGAAAATTCACTCCAAGTTTGACGTCCTTCAAGATCAACATAATACCCTCTTGACAGATCATGAGAAGCTTTCTCTTGAAGCTCTTCAAAGAAAGGAAGATCTTGAAAAGCTAAGAGTGTGTTATGAAGATCTTCAGAAGGAGCGCGATTCATTACTAGCTCAACAAATCAGTGCTTCTCAGGAAGAATTTGTTCCTCCATGCTTAAAGTGCATTGAACGTGAATCTGCTAATTCTTCACCTGAATGTTCAAATGTTTCAAATGTTACAAATTCTTCATCTGGCTCTGCTATCACTAATTCCTCATCTGAGGACATTGCTAGTATCACTGACAATGCAGGGCTGAAGGAATTGTACATGACAGGCATGTACAAAAGCCTCAAAGGGCATCAGACACTTTGTGATGTGCTCAAAAAGCAGATCCTCAACAGAAACCCTAGGAAAGAGGGTATTGCCTTTGAGAGGAAACTCAATGCCGATGGAACATATTGGAAGCCTGAGTAGTACCCCAAAACATCATGGGTTGCTGCAAAGGGACCTCTAGTTGATCCATCTAATTTATCCGGCTTTACATGTGAATCTTCTCATTCTTCCGATGAGTCAATTGACTCCAACTATAAACTGTTCAAAAATCAGAATGGTGAAGTATTTGCTAGATATGTTGGCACTAACTGCAGGAATGGTTCCCCCAAGAAGAAAATCTGGGTTCCCAGAAGCTGTGTTGAAAGTCTTCAGGTGAATGTCCTCATGACACCACCTATGAAGAACAGGAACCCCAGATTAAATTCTTCACATGGATCAAATTCCCCAACTGGATCAAATTCCTCATATGATTATCATCATGCTAACAACTCTGTCTCGCAGGGTAGAGCTAAGGGCTATGAATATGTGCATTATTCTTCAAACCATTATATTCATAAGTCCTCGAAGAATTTCTCTGCTTATTCATATGCTTACCCTAACCCCTCCTATGCTAAGCGAAATGGTTTGGCATCTTTGCCACCCTTCTCACATGGTGCTCGCAGAATTATGAACTCTTTGCCACCCCTCCAGATGTGGGTGGTGAAGAAAAAGAACTAATCTCTTCTGCAGGGTCAGGTCTCCAGACGTGCCTTAACGTCTGAAGAATTTGCTGGGGACCTGACAAAAATGCCTGAAAGGACGCAGGCGAATCATGATGAAATGAACCTTCATTTCACACGTCCTCATACTGCTATATCTGTTTACCGCTTGATGAAATTCATCTGATGAACTTGATATCATATTCTTCACTTATGAAGCATATGAGATTGTAAGCTACACTAATTCATCTGCAGGATGATCAACCCAAAACCACTAAATGGGTCCTCAATAGTGGATGTACAAATCACATGACTGGTGACAAGAATCTATTGATGGATGCTCCCTTATCACCATCACCTCTGAAGCATATCATCTTTGCTGACAAAGGCAAAAGTCAGGTATTGGGTCTTGGTAAGGTTGCTATCTCTAAGGATAAGCACATGGACAAAGTCATGCTTGTTGAGTCCTTAGGATACAATCTCATGTCAGTCTCAATGCTTTGTGATCTTGATATGGTTGTTGTCTTCGGCAAATATCGCTGTGTTGTGATTATGGAAGCTGACAATTCCAAAGTCTTCGAAGGCTTTAGGAGAGGAGATCTGTATATTGTTGATTTCTCTACAGGACCACAACCAGCCGTGTGTCTACTTGCAAAAGCTTCAGAAGGCTGGCTATGGCATTGACGACTTGGTCATGCAGGCATGAGGAATTTGAACACGCTTGCGAAGAAGAAGCATGTCATTGGCATTGAGAATGTCAAATTCCTCAAGGATCACTTATGCGGGGCATGTGAAGCCGGAAAAATGACCAAGGCCAAGCATCCAGTGAAGACTATCATGACCACTACCCGTCCATTCGAATTGCTTCACATGGACCTCTTCGGACCTAATCATTATTCAGCAGTCACTAATGATGCATCTTTATATGGTTTTGTCATTGTTGATGATTATTCTCGATATACATGGGTACACATTGTTACTTACAAACATGAAGTGCAGGAAGTCTTCAAACGATTTTCCTCGAGGGCTTCAACCAACTTTGGTGTGAAGATCAAGCATATCAGAAGTGACAATGGAACTGAGTTCAAGAATTCTGGTCTTGATGCCTATCTTGATGAACTTGGTATTACTCATGAGTTATCTGCTCCCTATACTCCTCAGCAGAATGGCGTCGTGGAGCGCAAGAACAGAACTCTTGTTGAGCTGGATCGCACTATGCTTGATGAATACAAAACGCCTCAGCGCTTTTGGATTGATGCAATTGATACTGCCTGCCACATCATCAACAGAGTATATCTTCACAAATTCTTCAAGAAGACTGCCTATGAACTCCTCACTGACAAGAAACCCAATGTGAGTTATTTCAAAGTCTTCGGTGCTAAATGTTGGATTAGAGATCCTCACCACAACTCTAAATTTGCACCGAAAGCACATGAAGGTTTTATGCTTGGTTACGGAAAGGACTCGCACACCTACAAAGTCTTTAACATTGTTCTTCACAAGATTGTTGACACTGTAGATGTGCGGTTCGATGAAACTAATGGCTCGCAAAAAGAGCACTTACCTTCTGTGTTAGATGAACCAGCACCTGAGGATGCTACCAAGCTCAAGGCAACTGAGGATGTCGTTCCTACTGAAGAATCTGCTGAAGAATTCATTCCTGTTCATGAAGAACATCGAGCTGATGCACCTGAAGAACATGATGAGGAAAATGGTGCTGAAGAAAATGCTGAACAAAATCCTCAGCGACAACCAACTCATCCACGCGTTGCAAAAGAAGTGCAAGTGGAGAAGATCATCGATGACATTAGCGCACCAGGTCCTCTCACACGCTCAAAAGCCTCACACTTATCTAACTTTTTTGGGCACTATGCTTTTGTCTCTATCTCAGAGCCCACTAAGGTAGATGAAGCATTTCTGGAGCCGGAGTGGATTCAGGCTATGCAAGAAGAATTACATCAGTTCGAGCTGAACAATGTCTGGGAATTGGTCAATCGCCCAGATCCTCGCAAGCATAATATCATTGGCACAAAGTGGATCTACCGCAACAAGCAAGATGAAAATGGCCTTGTGGTGAGGAATAAGGCACGACTAGTAGCTCAAGGCTACACACGGGTTGAAGGAATTGATTTTGATGAAACTTTTGCACCTGTTGCTAGACTTGAGGCTATTCGCATTTTACTTGCCTATGCTAACCATCATGATATCATCTTATATCAAATGGATGTGAAAAGTGCATTCCTCAATGGTAAGCTTGAGGAAGAAGTATATGTTGCTCAACCCCCAGGTTTTGAAGATCCCAAGAATCCTGACAAAGTCTTCAGACTCAATAAGGCCCTCTATGGCCTCAAGCAAGCCCCTCGGGCGTGGTATGATACATTGAAGGAATTCTTCATGAAGAATGGCTTCACACCCGGTTCACTCGACCCTACTCTATTTACTAAATCATATGATGGTGAACTGTTTGTGTGCCAAATATATGTTGATGATATTATCTTTGGCTGCACTAACCAACGATATAGTGATGAATTTGCCTATATGATGAGTGAAGAATATCAAATGTCTATGATGGGAGAGTTGAAATTCTTCTTAGGTCTTCAAATTCGTCAGCAGCGCAATGGCATATTCATATCTCAGGAGAAATACCTCAAAGATATTCTGAGGAAATTCGGCATGCAAGATTGCAAAGGCGTCAAAATTCCTATGCCCACAAATGGCCATCTATGCACTGATGAAAATGGTATTGACTTCGATCACAAGGTATACCGCTCCATGATTGGTTCCTTATTGTACTTATGTGCATCTAGGCCAGATATAATGCTTAGTGTTTGCATGTGTGCCCAATTTCAAGCTGCACCGAAGGAATCACACCATAAGGCTGTGAAGCATATTCTTCGATATCTAGCTCACACACCAACACTAGGATTATGGTACCCCAAGGGCTCTGCTTTTGATCTCATTGGATATTCTGACTCTGACTATGCTGGTGATCGTGTGGACCGCAAGTCAACATCTGGCACTTGTCATTTCCTCGGACGATCTTTGGTCTGTTGGTCCTCGAAGAAACAGAACTGCGTATCACTGTCTACTGCTGAAGCTGAATACATTGCTGCTGGCTCATGCTGTGCTCAACTGCTTTGGATGAAGCAAACCCTCAAGGACTATGGCGTCAACGTGAAGAATGTGCCTCTCCTCTGCGACAATGAGAGTGCCATCAAGATTGCTCACAACCCAGTTCAACACTCGAAGACTAAGCACATCCAGATTCGTCATCATTTTCTTCGTGATCATGTGTTAAAGGGCGATATCTCCATCGAGCATGTGAAGACTGAAGAACAGCTAGCTGATATCTTCACTAAGCCCTTGGATGAGAAGAGATTTAGCAAGTTGCGGTGTGAGCTAAATATCTTAGAATCTTCGAATGTTCTTTGAAAAGGACACACATCCTAACCCTTATGCAGAATTGATGACTTAGATGTGCAACACATGAAGAAACGTTTTTCTTCAATCAATGAAGAATAACACTCTAAGTGTGAAGAAATTAATGAAGAATTTGATTCTCAGAACCCTACGACAATTGTACGCGGTGTCTGAAATCATCATTCTTATACGGTGGGTTACACCACCACAAAAGTTGAAAATCTTCAAATTTGAGTTTTTCCTTATTTTTGAAATTCTCCAGTTTTACAAATTCTTCAACTTTGCAAAATCTTCACTGTTCCCTTCATTTTTCTTCATTGACTATATATATATATGTGAGTTTATGTCCTCTACAGCATTCACTTATTGCTATTTCTTCAAGTTGCAATTTCTGCTAAGTGAATGTGATCGGACCCTTCCCCCTCTATGCTATACTCAACCCAATCTATTCACAAATTCTTCATGTGCGTTCTGATTGAAACTCGTTCAAAGTCTTCACTGTGTCCTTGTCAGCTGAAGAAATTGCGAACGAAATTTTAAAACAAATCTTATCCAGATTTTCGGTTTTACCGCTCAAACCGTTCCGCATCCCACGATACATTAGTTTATTCACCCACGATCTTACACAATCTCATCTGCACAGTACGCGGGTGACACATGTTGCGTGAAGACGAAAGGGCAGGGGCATGTTCGTCCCAAAATCTTCGGGCGAACAGTTTTTACCGTGGCTATAAATACCCCTCTCCCTTCCTTACTTCATTTACTCCGCTCGGTCGCTGTCTCTCGCTCGAGCTCTCCTCAAACCCTAGCGCCGCCGCTACTCCATCGCCGTCGGTGAGGAAGAGCTTCACTGCCTCGATCTCGTCGCCGTCGTACTCGCGCCGGCTGTGGAAATCTTCACTCCGCCGCCGCCGTAGCTGTCTCCCTCTGCCAAGTTAGGGCGTGGGAGATCTAACGTGACGAACTTCACCACAGTTCATCTCTGTTCGTCGTGTTCTTCAGTTCGGGTAATTAAAAGTCACTTTTATTACTCGCTTTGATTCTCAAATCTTTCTGAAAATCTTCAAAGGTGTTTTATTCTTCAAATCTTCACACATGAACACCTCACACACTGTATGCTCTTGATTTATCTCTCTAAGCACTCATTTCTTTAAGATTCCTCAATTGTGCGGATTCTCAATCTGTACAACTCTGGAACCTCAGACAAAAAGCTTAGTGAAATTCCTCAAGGCTCAACTGGTCAAATTCCTCAAAACTTGTATTTTTCGAAAAATCTTCTGAGAACGCATATGACCTCTCCAAATTCCTCGCACCTACACTCTGTTCACAGGCACTCATGTCCGCTGCTGAATCACTAGGTTCTCATCAACTTAACTCATTTGCAGCGTTCCTCGAAGAAAAACTGCATACTTCTTCAGAGTGTTCTATTGTTCAAATTCCTCATCTGAAGAAAATGGCAGAAGGCAAGAGACCGCAGAAGGGAGGAAAGAAACCGGAGGTCATGACTGCCTTCGAGATCCCTGAAGAAATATACAAAGACTATTGCACACCTGATGAAGGCAAGTTTGGCAAGGAGAACAAAAATCAGCGCAAAGTGCATATCCAGAGGATAGAACGAAGATGGGCACGAGAATGGAGGGAATATCGCTATGTTACTCCAAAGTACATGAAGAAATTCGCCTCAAACCCTCCATGCCCAAGAGCTCCATTGGCACCTGGCCAAGTCGCTGATCCCACCAGCATCAAGCGTGGTGAAGACTTTCCTGAAGAATGGTCCAGGCGCCAAGCCAAATTGGCAAGACAGGCCAAGGAGGTAGTGAGGAAATTCAATGAGGATTCTGCTGCTGCTGCTGCCGCTGAGACCTCGGTCAAGCCGAGGAAATCAATGTCGAAGAAGCCTGCTCGCAAGCCAAGTGCTTCACCATCAGCACCCTCACGGCCCAGTTCCTCAGCCGCGCCCTCACGGCAAATTCCTCAGACTGCTGCTGCTCCCTCAAAATCCTCAGCAGCTCCCTCCAAGTCCTCAACTCCAGTGCATCTGGCTACCTGTCAAAGGACTCAGGGTTTCTCGATTGCTTCTGGTGTCTCAGCAAGTTCCTCAACTGCACCTATGTCCTCATCAGGCCCCACTCTGCTGAAGACAAAAGCAACAGCTGGACGCGGTCCTCGGCTAAGTCCAAGAAAGAAATGGGTTGCCTTCAACGTGCCCTCTGATGACGAAGCTTCTGATGAAGAACTTGCAGAAATCATCAGAGACAGACTAACAAAGGCCTCTAGAGCCAAAGGAACAATTGTGCCTCTGCTTTTGGATCCGAAGAAGATCCTTGACTTCATCGACTTATGGCATCAGGATCCAAACACTCCCATGCCTGATCTGCCTATGACTCCTGGTCAAAGTCATATGCTGAACCATTTCATCGCTGAAGAGAAATGGAAATTTGAAAAGGCTCGTGAGATAAAGAGAGCACAAGCCAGAAAGGAGAAGCTTCTGAAGAAGAACATCGTCAACCTGACTCCTGAAGAACTTCTCAAAGCTCAATCTGAAATCCAAGCCCTCAGCAAGGATTTCGATGCTTACAATGCTGATTGGCAAGGAGCCCAGGTGAGATTCGTCAATTTGACGAAGAAAATGACAACTGTTGCAGCCCCATCGCAACAAGAAAATCCTCAGGCTGCAGACTATGCTCAGCCTGCTGAAGAACATGCCAGCACTGCTGATGACCTTCAGCCTGCTGATGAAAATACAAGTTCCAGGGCTGATGACTCCATTCCAGCCGCTGAAGAAATCCCCAGGGCATCCACTAGTGGTGCGCGTGAAGAAACTGAAGAAATCAGGGCAACTGCACCAATTGCGCGTGAAGAAACTGAACCACAGTCCTCAGCTCCTCCTGCGCCAACACCAACTCCAATTCTTCCTTCTGCTTATGAAGTGAAGAAGACAAAGGCTGCAGAGCGAGCTGCAGTGAAGAAGAGGAAGGCATCAGCTGCGTCAAATTCTTCGGCTGCGAAGAAAATGAAGCAGATGACCAGCTCACTTGAAAATCCTATTGATGTCGTTCCCATTTCCTCCATGTCGTCTAAGGAAATTGTTCCTTATGGAGAAGACTACAAGATCCCAAGCGGATCTGATGAAGAAAATCACTCTGTTGCTACCTCAGAACAGTTTGATGAAGAAATTGAAGTGGAAGCATTCCCTTCACCGCCAGTCGTTTCCTCACCCATGCCCCAGTTCACAGCTGAAGAGGCTGGTGTTGAGGAAATTGAAAAAGAAGATGAAGACGTGGATATTGGATGCACTACACCAGTGATGAACGATGACTTTTGGGAAAGTCAGCATCCCAATACTCCTCTCTTCACTCCGATTCAACAAATTCCTCAGTCCCCGGCTACAACTGTTCAAATGGGCTCTGAAGAAACTCATCCCACATCGTCTGTTCATGAAGAAATTCCAGCCGCTACTGCTGTAGAACCTGCTGCTGATCCCCAAACTGCACAAGAAGAGGAACCAGAAATTCCTCAGCCTGAAGCACCTGAGATCGCGATTCCTGAGGTTGTGCTACAAATCACTGACATTCCTCTGCCCAAACCGAAGAATCCGTTCTCGAGCAAGCAAAAATTCAAGGCTGAAGACTTCTTTTCTGAGCATGTGTTCTTCACTGCTTACAATCCATATGACTCTACTCGCATAAGGAAAAGACGCTTCTGGACTGCTACTCAAGCCAACTTCTATTCCTCAGTGCTCCTTGACAAGGACAAGATCTTCGATCATGAGCATATTCCTCATGTGGATATGGAATCTCTGCCGTGCTTCGAGCCAGTTCTCCGAGTTATCCACGATGCAGGGCTACTGCACTTCTGCACTGATATTTGTGATTGGAATGAAGAACTCATTCTTCAGTTCTATGCCACTTTGCATATCACCGGAGATGCTGAAGATGTCAATTCATGGGTGCTGGATTGGATGACAGAAAACACTCACTACAAGGCACAAGCAACTGAATTGCTTCGTGTCCTTCCTCTTGATCCTCCCCATGAAAGCGCACGTTGCATCTACAATGACCGCGAGCTGACTGATCATTATATGCAAGTGCTCATGAAGCCTTTGAAGCCAGGGCAGGCCCCTCGAACCAAATTCCTCGTGAAGGAACTGCTGTATGTGCCTCGGACTGTCTATTGAGTCCTGACAAAGACAATGAGTCCCATCAAAGGCCACGACTCAAATGAAGAAGATGTCGTTGGCATCATGAAGAACATGCTTTTCAACATCATTCATGGCGTTCCCGTCAACTTCCATGATTTCTTCATGATGACTCTGGCTAATGTTGCAATGTCACCTTTTGAGCTAAAGCCCTATGCGCCTTGGATTATGAGATTCATAAGGGCAAGATCTTCACTGAATTACAAGGCTGACACTCTGAACCATGGTAGCTACTTGCCGCCCATTGAAGTCCTCAAGTGACCAGTTTCATCCTCTGATAATAAGGGCAAGGCAGCTGCTGTGATTGATGAAGGCACTCGTCCATTGGATGGTCAATTCCGTCTCGCTACATCTTACTCCACCAATGACGATTCTGCAACACATGACACTGCCGCAAATACCTCAGCTAAGCAAAAGCCTCAAGCAACTGCACCCAGGGTGATGACTGACAGTGAGTTACTCCTCAGTCTTCATCAGAAGGTTGAACGCAATCAGAAATGGGTGAAGCGTCAATTTGCTGCAATTCTTCACAACATGACCTCAACACATAATGCAGTGAAGAAAAATCAATATTACCTTCATGAAACCCTCAACCGCACCTGGGCAGTTCTCACGCATGTATATTCCGCGGAAGAATTGAAGACTATGGGTCTCCAAGAAGCATTTGACTGGTCTGCACCACCTTCGAAGAAATTCAAGAGAGTCAAAGTTCCTGATCTGGTGGCCAGTTCTTATTCTTCATCGCGTGAAACTGATGAACATGAAGATTTGGACGACATTGCGGCAGGCCCTACTTCAACAACCAACCCCGACAATGCTGGTGCTCCTCCATCGACTTGAAAATCTTCAGGGGCGTTAGTCCTCAGTTTCGATCCTTTTGGTCATTTGATGACAAAGGGGGAGAAATCTGAGTTAGTCTTCAAGCGGGTTTATATTATGGGTGTTTTATTAAGTTACAACTCTCGTTCTTCCGAAACTTTTATTGGATTGAGTTGTAATCTTAAATCTGATGGTGCCTTGATACTTTTGGTCGTGCTCTGATGCTTTTGATGCACTGAGCTCTGAAACTTTTGATGTGATATTCCGCATGCTTATTCCTCGTTAATATTATTGCACGCATGCTAAATCTCATCAGACACCATATTTCATCATGCATTTCAAATTCTTCATATTATATATCAAATGCGTGTATGAATTACAAGATATAGGGGGAGATCTCCATGATTCGATTCTTCAAATGTGCATTGCCTCAAAAGCAAATTCCTCACTATGCACACATTCAGGGGGATTTCTTCTATATCTTGCAATCAAATTCCTCAATATCAGTATTTACACTTCATATGTTTATCCCCGTTGAAAACTTAACCTATGCTGTCATCAATCACCAAAAAGGGGGAGATTGTAAGTGCATCTAGTGCCCCTTAGTGATTTTGGTGTATTGAAGACTTATAGGTTAAGTAACTGATGCATTTGTGAGTGTACACAGGTCTATAAGTCTATGAGGAGTTTGATATTTACAGAGAAAGTCGACCCCTAAAAATGAAGTTCTTCAACTGAAGACTTTGATATTCTGAAGACTTTCTGAAGACTTTGAAAGTGAAGAAATTGGTGTGACCTTGAAGACTTGATATTCATTCGAGGAATATGAAGCGTGAAGACTTTTGTTTTCGTAGCTTCATTTTCTCTTTCTTGAGTCATAGGAAACACCGTACTGTTAAAGGGGGTCGAGGAAATACTAAGGAAAAATTTCCATGTGATGCTCAACTCAAAATCCTACACCTACCAAACCCTTCGAGTGAAGCCATTGGAAATCTCATACAGTTCAGTCAAATTCGTCAGTGACAGAGACGCAGTTCTTCTGTTCACTGAGGACTTCGCTCTGACTGAGGAGTTAGGAATTCGCTAGTGTGAATTGCCTACACAGTGAGGAACATGATAGCCCTGAGGAATTTGAGAGTAAAATTTCCGACCGTTGCTGTGCTGCGTGCCGGCTGTCCCAAAATATCTTATCCACCTAACGGTCATATCATTGAAGGGCATTTATGTCTTATCATGTCCGGCTGCTCCCTAGGCTATAAATAGCCGCCCCCTACAACCACTAGCTGGTTGGCTGCTCCGAGAGAACTTGACACTTGTCATCTGAGAGCAACCCATCCTCCGAGGACTTTGAGCGAAAATCATCAAGTGAGGAAAATCCCAAAACCAAACCCCCACAAACCCAAAGTGATTGGCATCACTGAAGAAATTGATCCTGCATGGATCCGACGCTTGTTACCTTTGAAGACTGTGCTTCTTCCAGACGGTTAGGCGTCAAGGTCTAGAGCATCCAAGAGGAATTGTGGATCGCCAAGTGACCAAGTCTGTGAAGGTTTGGAAGTCACCTGAAGACTTACCATGAGTTATTGGACGAGACCTGCATGGTCTTAGTTCAAGGAGAATACGGTGAGGACTGGGTGTCCTGAGTTGCGGCTCAGAGACTGGGTGTCCGGGACTACGTGTCCTCGAGTTTAAATACTCAGCCGCTCCAACCAGACGTACAACTGAGACAACAGTTGGAACTGGTTTACCAAATCATTGTCTTCACCAACTGACTGGTTCTATTTCCTCAACTCTTTCATTTCCTCATTACTGTGTTGAATGTTGTTCATATCTGTGCTTGAAGACTTTGACTGAAGACTTTCACAAATTCCTCAGTTCAATTTCTTCAGTCTGTTTGTCTTCATCTTGCTATCCTGTGTTTACGCTTTCCATACTCTGTGTTAGTCTTCATTTCATCATGATGACTATGTTTGTATCCAGTTATGTTTACTTCTGAGTACATATTCCGCTGCAAGTAGTTCTTCGCTAAGAAATTTCCTCACTAGCAAATTCCTCAGTGAAGAATTCATAAAAATCGCCTATTCACCCCCCCCCTCTAGTCGATATAACGCACTTTCAAGGTCCTTGAGGGAGTCCTGGACTAGGGGTGTCCGGACAGCCGGACTATCATCGTCCGCCGGACTCCAAGACTACGAAGATACAAGATTGAAGACTCCGTCCCGTGTCCGGATGGGACTTTCCTTGGCGTGGAAGGCAAGCTTGGCGATACGGATATGTAGATCTGCTACCATTGTAACCGACTCTGTGTAACCCTAGCCTCCTCCGGTGTCTATATAAACTGGAGGGCTTTAGTCCGTAGGAGACAACATACATTACAACAATCATACCTTAGGCTAGCTTCTAGGGTTTAGCCTCCTTGATCTCGTGGTAGATCCACTCTTGTACTACCCATATCATAAATATTAATCAAGCAGGACGTAGGGTTTTACCTCCATCGAGAGGGCCCGAACCTGGGTAAAACATCGTGTCCCTCGTCTCCTGTTATCATCCGCCTAGACGCACAGTTCAGGACCCCCTACCCGAGATCCGCCGGTTTTGACACCGACATTGGTGCTTTCATTGAGAGTTCCTCTGTGTCGTCACCGATAGGCTTGATGGCATCTTCAACCAACAACGCTGTCCAGGGTGAGACTTTTCTCCCCGGACAGATCTTCGTATTCGGCGGCTTCGCACTGCGGGCTAATTCGCTTGGCCATCTGGAGCAGATTGAAAGCTACGCCCCTGGCCGTCAGGTCAGATTCGGAAGCCTAAACTTCACGGCCGATGTCCACGGAGACTTGATCTTCGACGGACCCAAGCCACAGCCAAGCGCGCCGCACTGTTGCGATGAGCATGATCTAGCTCTACCACTGAACAGTGCCTTGGTGGCCGCACACAAATCCTCTCCGGCCATTAGTCCGGAGCCGATCGCCCGGACAGAGGATCGGTGGATAGACACCGCCTCGGGGGCTTCAACTTCCACGGCGATGGAGCCGAACAATAATCTTGTCCCCCGCGAAGTTTGTGATTCCGAGGTGCCGGACTCCTTGCCGGACTCTGAACCTCCCACGCCCCTACCAATCAAATTGGACTGGGCGCTGGTTATGGAATTCACCGCCGCGGACATCTTCCAGTACTCGCCTTTTGGCGATATCCTGAATTCACTAAAGCATCTCTCATTATCAGGAGAGCCCTGGCCGGACTATGGCCAGGATGGTTGGGATGCGGACGACGGAGATATTCAGAGCCCACCCACCACCCACTTTGTAGCCACTGTCGACAATCTAACCGACATGCTAGACAATGACTCCGAAGACATCGACGGAATGGACGACGATGCCGGAGACGAACAAGAAACAGAGCCTATAAGGCACGGGAGGACCACCTCGTCACATGACATATACATGGTGGACACCCCAAAGGAGAGCAATAACGAGGACCAACGGGCCGCGGCAGAAGATAACCCCACCGATAAACAACCAAAACGGTGACGCAGACGCTGCCCTAAGTCCCGCCTCGACGACAACAACGCTCCCAATAAGCCCATCATACAGCAGGGCTCACAATTGGACGACGAACATGCAGACAAGCAACTGTCCGAACATGACGAGTCAGATAATCAGTCCAGGCCCGGCGAAAACAACAGTCCGGACGACCTCATGCCGGACACGCTGCCGGAGAGCAAAAACCTTCGGAAAAGACTCGTCAACACTGCAAGAAGCCTGAAGAAGGAAAAGCGGAAGCTCAAAACAGCGGAAGACACACTCAAAATGAGATGGAGCAAAGTGCTCAAAACCGCAGATAAATACGGCAATGGCCACCAATCAAAGAGCTACCCGAAGCGTAAGCTGCTACCAGAATTCGACGAGGAGGCCATAGAGCCCCCACCGTCAAAAAATAAAAAGGCCGCCTGGTTGGATAGACGGCCAGATGATAGGCCAAATTCTGAAAGCGGCGCCACACATAAACCAACCAACGAACTTGGAAGGACAGATGGCCCAGCCAGGTCCATCTACGGGCCAAAGAAGAAGGCCCCAAGAAGCAAGACAACACGTCAAGTGTCCGATGATAGCGGCACACACAAATACAGGGGCGCCGCACACCCACTATGTTTCACCGATGAGGTGCTGGACCATGAGTTCCCAGCAGGATTTAAACCCATAAACATAGAGGCCTACGATGGAACAACAGACCCTGGAGTCTGGATAGAAGATTATATACTGCATATACACATGGCCAGAGGAGACGATCTCCACGCCGTAAAATACCTACCCCTCAAGCTCAAAGGGCCAGCCCGTCATTGGCTTAAAAGCCTCCCAGAAAACACTGTTGGAAGTTGGGAAGAGCTCGAGGACGCGTTTAGAGCAAATTTTCAAGGGACTTATGTCCGCCCTCTGGATGCAGATGATCTAAGTCATATATCTCAACAGCCCGGAGAGTCAGCGTGGAAATTCTGGAACATGTTCCTCACCAAAAAGAA
Organism: Triticum timopheevii; assembly: GCA_963921465.1. Taxonomy (NCBI): domain Eukaryota; kingdom Viridiplantae; phylum Streptophyta; class Magnoliopsida; order Poales; family Poaceae; genus Triticum; species Triticum timopheevii. The sequence goes on along the minus strand of OY997272.1, from coordinate 164,031,293 downwards.
CCAAATAGTTGACTGTCCGGACGCCGAAGCCTTAGCAGCTTTCAAACACAATGTCTGAGACGAATGGCTTGCCAGGCACCTCGGCCAAGAAAAACCGAGGACAATGTCCGCACTAACAAGCCTCATGACCTGCTTCTGTGCGGGAGAGGATAGCTGGCTAGCCAGATGCAGCACCAGCGACCCAAGTACATCCGAAATAAGAGATGGAAACGGAAAATCACGGCGCAGAAAAGAGCAGCGCCGGAATAAAGAGAAAGGCCCAAAGAGCACGACAGTCAACACCGGATTCAAAAGCTCGTGGCCAAACAACAAAACACAGCCTCTTAAGGATGACAGCGATGAATTGTCCAGCTTAAACAAGATCTTGGGTCGGATATGTCAAATCCACAGTACCCCCGGAAGACCTGCAAATCACACCCACAGGGATTGTTGGGTTTTTAAACAGTCCGGCCGACTAAACGCCGAACACAAGGGGCTCGACGCGTCAAGCAAAGAAGATAAACCCCACCAGCAGAGCTCCGGAAAACAAAAGACTTTCCCACAAGAGGTGAAAGCAGTAAACTCACTTCATGTGATAATGCGGAAAAATAGTGCGGCACTTCCTAAAAAGAGCCTCGCACGGTCCAACCCAGCAGACCGTAGAGATTGGATATCTAAACCAATCACTTTCGACCACCTGAACTATTCCAAAAGCGTTCGAAGCGCGGGACGGACTGCTCTGATATTGAATCCCATAATCGACGGATTACAATTCACTAAAGTCCTAATGGACGGAGGCAGCGACTTAAACCTACTGTATTCAAACACAATCCGTCAGATGGGGATAGACCCTACAAAAATTCGACACAGCCGCACTTCCTTCAAAGGAGTGACGCCAGGACCTTACGCCAAGTGCACAGGCTCCATATTACTAGAAGTCGTGTTCGGATCACCGAACAATTGTCGGCGCGAAAAACTAATTTTTCACATCGTCCCATTTAAAAGTGGATATCAAGCACTGGTGGGACGAAAGGCTTTTGTCCGTTTCAACGCCATACCGCATTACGCGTCTCTTACACTCAAGATGCCCGGTCCGCGTGGCATCATTTCAGTGCGAGGGTCACTCAAAGACCCCGGACTCGGATAGACGAGTCCGGCTTCAGCAGACTAGGGGCTCCCTAGCCGCACACCTCTTCACAGGGGGCTGCGCGCACAAACAACCGCGGGTTCATACAAACCCCGCTTTACTTATTTATATTTCTTCTTTTACACACATACTTTTCGCACACATCATTTTCAAACTAAGTGTTCCTCTCTTTCTACAGATGAACAACGTGCATTCCCGTCCAGGATAACGGCGCAACGGAGACACAGGCGCAGACGTGCAGTAGGGACCTGTTGCGAGGATTCTTTTTAGATTAAGACCCTGCGTAGACCTTTTCTAAATGTCTCTTGTTGTTATTCTCCCTTGGTTTCTTCTTATAGCCAAAGCGGAGCCTGACGTTTTGGCATCGGCCGCGTCAGAAGACCATGCCCGTACTTGGACACTAGGGGCTTAGGGCATTGTTCTGCCCATTATCATAAAGACCGAACACCTCAGGGAGTGTTCGGCGTCTCGAGTTAGGCATTATATGCATCAGCTCCGAATCATGTCTTTGGTCAAATGTTGGGTTTGCCCGGCTCCTGTGTTTTGCTGCCTTACGTTCCGTATCATCGGCTAACGCGGCACCGGGAGAACTACTGCGATTGTGCCCCAGCTCGGCTGGGCGAGCACCTCAGTAGAGAAAGCCGAAAACTGACTGTCATGATATAGCGAGAGACTGGTCAACCACTTGATCGACCACCGGAATGTCTAGAATTCCCTGCTTTGACGAAGGACCATTTCCCGGTCAGGCACACACGCGCCCCGAACTCGGAGAAGTGCGGTGCCCCAAGGGGCTATATCATAGCCCCACCCTCGAGCTCGATTGGCTAAGTGAAAGTGATAAAGCATTATAGTCCGGATTGCCTCGTTCGCTACGCTACCACCTCCTTAACAGGACCGAGACGTCGGATTAAGTGTGAAAACGCGCTATTTTTGCGAACACCCCCGCACCTTGTGCGTGGGGGCTGAAGCCGAAGACTGCAATCTTTCAGGTTATACAAGTGTATACGTAAACGGCCGCAAAGGAGAAGTTTTACTACTTGGGACGCACAAGTATAAAAAGCAGTTATAGCATAATCATTGTTTTACAAGCTAAAACGTTCATTTGAACGTGACATTTTTTGAGCACTGCGACTCTATTACACGAGCGCCACGCATAACTTCCCCGAAATAGTGCTCGGCGGGGAGCCGGTCTTCATCCGAGCCCTGGGCGGCAACAGCGGTGGCATCCATCTCTGTCCAATGCGCCTTGACGCGGGAAAGTGCCATCCGCGCGCCCTCGATGCAGGCCGACCGCTTCATCTCCTTGATATGCGGCACCGCACCAAGGAATTGCTGCAGTAAGCCGAAGTAGCTCGTCGCCTTGGGCCTCTCTGGACAGACATGAGCCACGATGTCAGTCATGGCAAGTCCGGACAACCTATTTAGCTCGGCCCATTTGGCCAACCGGTCGGTCAACGGAAGTGAGCGATCCGGACTATGGAATTGAGACCAAAATAGCTCTTCCGTCTTGTGATCCTTCTGGCTCCGGAAGTGCTCAACGGCATCAGCCGCACTTGCCGCTAAGTCCATATACGGATCCTCCGGACTCCACAGCCGATCAAATTGAGCATACTTTTGATCCATAAACCGGCGACGCAGCAGATAAGGCTTGCCAGCCACGATATCTCCGGCCTGGCGCAGCTCCTCCCTCATGGCCCGCATTGCAGAGCGGGCATCCTTGGCCTCAGCGGTGACCTTCTTCAGGTCTTCCCGCTCCGATAAGCGCTCCTTTTCAAGAGCCTCATTGCGGTCGGCAGCATCCTTCACTTTTACGGCCAATTCAGCCACTTCTTCCCTGCTTAGGCAGTGAGCAGCCTTTTCGGCTTTCAACTCCTCGGCCGCCCTCGTGGCAGCCGCGTCACTCCTTCGGGCTTGCTCCTTAGCTTGAGCAAGTTCGGCCCGAAGGCTCTCCATGGCAGCAGCACCGTCTGTACAACAGCATATAATTTATCAAGAGGAGGGCTTTGACCCCATTAATAAAAACGACCGTGGAGAACTCATTTACCTTGCGACTCGTCAAGTCACCGGTTGACAAGTGCGATGTCCGCATCCGCGGCGTCAAGTTGCCGCATTAACTCGGCAACCCCGCTAGTCCGGCTAGCCCTCGGACTATCCGCCACCTACATAGGAACGGCGACATTCATTTCTTGAGATTTCGATCCTCGGCACGCTGTCGTCTTCGACAATCTACCGAGTCTCAGGGGCTACTATCTATACAGAGCACACTTTTATGTGCAAAACTGTCAAAAATAGAAGGTGCGTCATTTTCGCGTACCTCAAATCCCGCCAGCAAACTCATAGCGGCGTTACGCAATCCGCTCTCGGCGGACGAAATCCTTCCAATCACCATGTGCATCAACGCACGATGATCTTCTGAGATGGACGCCCTCTCAAGCAGATTCTTCAGTTCTCCCGGCCGGATACTAGAGGGCGCCGAACTCTCCGGCCCCTCCGGACTCGGGGATACCCTCCGTGACGATACTTCAGGCTCGTCTGCCTTATTTGATGGCGCAGCAGACGGGGGCGTCTCCATCATCTCCGGAAGAAGGTCCCCCGAAGACGAACTCATCTGCGAAGGCTGCAAATCCGAACTGCAAAATGAAAATTTCGGTCACCCACAGAAGCATAAATGGAGGTATTTTCTTACTGATAAAATTCCCTTTTCATACTCACGGCTCGCTAGAGGGCTGATTCTTTGGCGATGATTGTGCGTCCGGATTCTCCCCGGACGCCGGACCCCCCGGGGAAGATCTCTTCCCCCGTTTAGGGGCTTTGGCCTCCGGATCTTCGGAGGCGGTCCTCTTCTCCCCCTGGAAGGAGGGGTTCTTGATTCCCCCCTCTTCAGACGCCCGTTTGGGCGAAATATTAGCTCCTCTGTTTTCCCCTTCGCTCCCTTCTGTGGGCGTGACCTCCAACATTCTGACCAGCACGGGCTCCAGTGCGGTCTCTGGGAGGGGGGGCCGGACACCTTATCAGCCTTGATCGCGCCACCCACTCCTGTGAAGAGCAATGGGTCAGGAGGCGAACTCTAGAAAGGCATATAAACAGAATGTCCGGACTCGGAGCTATTTACCTGAGTATCCGGGCGATTGCGGCTTAGGCCTGCGTCCTTGGCTAATTCCGGACACGCCACCTGTGGTCCGAAGAACAACTTGTACATCTCCACGGGTGTTGCACCCATGAAGTGTTGGAGAATCCGAGGTCCCTCCGGGTTGAACTCCCATAGACGGAGAGGACGGCGTTTGCAGGGCAGAAGATGCCTGATTAGCATAACCTGCATCACCACAACCAGATTGATCTCCCTCGCTTGGAGGTCTCGAATCCGGCCCTGCAGTGAGGGCACGTCTTCGGACGGCCCCCAATTGAGCCCTTGGTTGACCCATGACATCAGTTGGCGTGGAGGTCCCAGGTGGAATGAAGGCGGCGGCTTTTGTTTGCTGCCCCTCGGAGCGGTGATATAGAACCACTCCTGCTGCCACAGTCCGAGTTCCTCTTGGAAGGAACCCTCGGGCCACGGGGCATCGGCCTTTTTGCTTATGGCCGCCCTGCCGCACTCCGCTTGACGCCCCCCGATCATCTTCGGCTTCACATTGAAGGTCTTCAGCCACAGGCCGAAGTGGGGAGTGACGCGGAGGAAGGCTTCGCAGACGATAATGAATGCGGAGATATGGAGGATGGACTCTGGAGCCAAGTCATGAAAATCCAGCCCGTAGTAGAACATGAGCCCTCTCACGAAGGGGTTCGTCGGGAAGCCTAAACCCCGACGGAGGTGGGATACGAAGACGACGTATTCGCCGGGCTCGGGGGCGGGCACGGCCTGCCCTTGGGCGGGCAACCTATGCGAAACCTCGTAGGCTAGGTACTTGGCCTCACGTAACTTCAATATGTCCTCCTCCGTGACGGAGGAGGGCATCCACCGGCCCTGGAGGTCGGAGCCGGACATGGTTGAGGATCCGAAGCGCTCGAATCTGAGGCTCTGGGTGTTGGAACTGGGAGCGAGGAGGAGATTCAATGCGAGATTGAAGAACAAGAGCAAGCCATGGTCCTCTTATAAAGGTGAAAAATACCAAGAGCCGTCTCCGTGACCGTTTGGGATTCACCTTCGATAGAGGAGGCGTGGCGACGGGAACGGTTGGGTTACCCACGCACGTATTGATGAGAATCCCGGAATAAGGGGAACACGATCTTTGCTTCGACAAGACGTGCCAAGGAAACCGCTTCGCTAAACGTGCTGAGGCGGTACAGTAAAAAATGATTCAAACAGTGGCTTGGTAGCGGTGTGATGTCACGCCGCATAATACGTCAGCAGATTGAACTAGTGTACATTTTATTCTCTCTATAGTGGGATGTGGAATTTATTTTGCAGAGCCGGACACTATCCTGGTGTTCATGATCTTCTCTGGATTATTCAAGGGAGGAACCCGCCTTGCAATGCCGAACATTATGCGCGCCGGACTTATCGTCATTGAAGCCTGGTTCAGGGGCTACTGAGGGAGTCCTGGACAAGGGGGTGCCCGGACAGCCGGACTATCATCGTCCGCCGGACTATCATCGTCCGCCGGACTCCAAGACTACGAAGATGCAAGATTGAAGACTCCGTCCCGTGTCCGGATGGGACTTTCCTTGGCGTGGAAGGCAAGCTTGGCGATATTGATATGTAGATCTCCTACCATTGTAACCGACTCTGTGTAACCCTAGCCTCCTCCGGTGTCTATATAAAACCGGAGGGCTTTAGTCCGTAGGAGACAACATACATTACAACAATCATACCTTAGGCTAGCTTCTAGGGTTTAGCCTCCTTGATCTCGTGGTAGATCCACTCTTGTACTACCCATATCATCAATATTAATCAAGCAGGACGTAGGGTTTTACCTCCATCGAGAGGGCCCGAACCTGGGTAAAACATCGTGTCCATCACCCCCTACCCGAGATCCGCCGGTTTTGACACCGACAATCCTCTCACACGCTCAAAAGCTTCACATTTATCTAACTTTTGTGGGCACTATGCTTTTGTCTCTATCACAGAGCCCACTAAGGTAAATGAAGCATTTCTGGAGCCGGAGTGGATTCAGGCTATGCAAGAAGAATTACATCAGTTCGAGCTGAACAATGTCTGGGAATTGGTCAATCACCCAGATCCTCGCAAGCATAATATCATTGGCACAAAGTGGATCTACCGCAACAAGCAAGATGAAAATGGCCTTGTGGTGAGGAATAAGGCACGACTAGTAGCTCAAGGCTACACACAGGTTGAAGGAATTGATTTTGATGAAACTTTTGCACCTGTTGGTAGACTTGAGGCTATTTGCATATTACTTGCTTACGCTAACCATCATGATATCATCTTATATCAAATGGATGTGAAAAGTGCATTCCTCAATGGTAAGCTTGAGGAAGAAGTATATGTTGCTCAACCCCCAGGTTTTGAAGATCCCAAGAATCCTGACAAAGTCTTCAGACTCAATAAGGCTCTCTATGGCCTCAAGCAAGCCCCTCGGGCGTGGTATGACACGTTGAAGGAATTCTTCGTGAAGAATGGCTTCACACCCGGTTCACTCGACCCTACTCTTTTAACTAAATCATATGATGGTGAACTGTTTGTGTGCCAAATATATGTTGATGATATTATCTTTGGCTGTACTGACCAATGTTATAGTGATGAATTTGCCTATATGATGAGTGAAGAATATCAAATGTCTATGATGGGAGAGTTGAAATTCTTCTTAGGTCTTCAAATTCGTCAGCAGCGCAATGGCATATTCATATCTCAGGAGAAATACCTCAAAGATGTACTAAGGAAATTCGGCATGCAAGATTGCAAAGGCGTCAAAATTCCTATGCCCACAAATGGCCATCTATGCATTGATGAAAATGGTATTGACTTCGATCACAAGGTATACCGCTCCATGATTGCTTCCTTATTGTACTTATGTGCATCTAGGCCAGATATAACGCTTAGTGTTTGCATGTGTGCCCGATTTCAAGCTGCACCGAAGGAATCACACCATAAGGCTGTGAAGCATATTCTTCGATATGTAGCTCACACACCAACACTAGGATTATGGTACCCCAAGGGCTCTGCTTTTGATCTCATCGGATACTCTGACTCTGACTATGCTGGTGATCGTGTGGACCGCAAGTCAACATCTCGCACTTGTCATTTCCTCGGACGATCTTTGGTCTGTTGGTCCTCGAAGAAACAGAACTGCGTATCACTGTCTACTGCTGAAGCGGAATACATTGCTGCTGGCTCATGCTGTGCTCAACTGCTTTGGATGAAGCAAACCCTCAAGGACTATGGCGTCAACGTGAAGAATGTGCCTCTCCTCTGCGACAATGAGAGTGCCATCAAGGTTTCTCACAACCCAGTTCAGCACTCGAAGACAAAGCACATCCAGATTCGTCATCATTTTCTTTGTGATCATGTGTTGAAGGGCGACATCTCCATCGAGCATGTGAAGACTGAAGAACAGCTAGCCGATATCTTCACTAAGCCCTTGGATGAGAAGAGATTTAGCAAGTTGCGGTGTGAGCTAAATATCTTAGAATCTTCGAATGTTCTTTGAAAAGGACACACATCCTAACCCTTATGCAGAATTGATGACTTAGATGTGCAACACATGAAGAAACGTTTTTCTTCAATCAATGAAGAATAACACTCTAAGTGTGAAGAAATTAATGAAGAATTTGATTCTCAGAACCCTACGACAATTGTACGCGGTGTCTGAAATCATCATTCTTATACGGTGGATTACGCCACCACAAAAAGTTGAAAATCTTCAATTTGAGTTTTTCCTCATTTTTGAAAGTCTTCAGTTTTTCAAATTCTTCAACTTTGCAAAATCTTCAGTGTTTCCGTCGTTTTTCTTCATTGGCTATATATATATATATATATATATATATATATGAGTTTATGTCCTATACAGCATTCACTTATTGCTATTTCTTCAAGTTGTGATTTCTGCTAAGTGAATGTGATCGGACCCTTCCCCCTCTATGCTGTACTCAACCCAATCTATTCACAAATTCTTCATGTGCGTTATGATTGAAACTCGTTCAAAGTCTTCACTGTGTCCTTGTCAGCTGAAGAAATTGCGAACAAAACTTTAAAACAAATCTTATCCAGATTTTCGGTTTTACCGCTCAAACCATTCCGCATCCCACGATGCATTATTATAATCACCCACGATCTTACACGATCTCATCTCTACAGTATATGAGTGACACATGTCGCGTGAAGAAGACAGGGCAGGGGCATGTTCGTCCCAAAATCTTCGGGCGAACAGTTTTTACCGTGGCTATAAATACCCCTCCTCCCTTCCTTACTTCATTTACTCTGCTCGGTCGCTGTCTCTCGCTCGAGCTCCTCAAACCCTAGCGCCGCCGCTACTCCATCGCTGCCGGTGAGGAAGAGCTTCACTGCCTCGACCTCGTCGCCGTCGTACTCGCGCCGGCTGCGGAAATCTTCGCTCTGCCACCGCCGTACCTATCTCCCTCTGCCAAGTTAGGGCGTGGGAGATCTAACTTGACGAACTTCACTACTGATTCATCTCAGTTCGTCGTGTTCTTCAGTTCGGGTAATTAAAAGTCACTTTTATTACTCGCTTTGATTCTCAAACTTGTCTGAAAATCTTCAAAGGTGTTTTATTCTTCAAATCTTCACATATGAACACCTCACACACTGTATGCTCTTGATCCATCTCTCTAAGCACTCATTTCTTCAAGATTCCTCAATTGTGCGGATTTTTGATTTGTACAACTCTGGAACCTAAGACAAGAACGCTTAGTGAAATTCGTCAAGGCTCAACTGGTCAAATTCCTCAAAACTTGTCTTTTCGAAAAATCTTCTGAGAACGCATATGACCTCTCCAAATTCCTCGCACCTACACTCTGTTCACAGGTACTCATGTCCGCTGCTGAATCACTAGGTTCTCATCAACTTAACTCATTTGCAGCGTTCCTCGAAGAAAAACTGCATACTTCTTCAGAGTGTTCAATCGTTCAAATTCCTCATCTGAAGAAAATGGCTGAAGGCAAGAGACCGCAGAAAGGAGGAAAGAAACCGGAGGTCATGACTGCTTTCGAGATCCCTGATGAAATATACAAGGATTATTGCACACCTGATGAAGCCAAGTTTGGCAAAGAAAACAAGAATCAGCGCAAAGTGCGCATTCAGAGGATTGAACGAAGATGGGCACGAGAATGGAGGGAATATCGATATGTTACTCCAAAGTACATGAAGAAATTCTCCTTAAATCCTCCATGCCCAAGAGCTCCATTGGCAACTGGCCAAGTCGCTGATCCTACTAGTATCAAAAGTGGTGAAGACTTTCCTGAAGAATGGGCTAGGCGCCAAGCAAAATTGGCAAGACAAGCCAAGCAGGCAGTGAGGAAATTTAATGAGGATTCTGCTGCTGCTGCCGCCGCTGAGACCTCGGTGAAGCCGAGGAAATCAATGCCGAAGAAGCCTGCTCGCAAGCCAAGTGCTTCACCATCAGCGCCCTCACGGCCAAGTTCCTCAGCCGCGCCCTCACGGCAAATTCCTCAGACTACTGCTGCTCCACCAAAGTCCTCAGCAGCTCCCTCCAAGTCCTCAAATCCTGTGCATCTGGCTACATGTCAAAGGACTCAGGGTTTCTCAATTGCTTCTGGTGTCTCAGCGATTTCCTCAGCTGCACCAATGTCCTCATCAGGCCCCACTCTGCTGAAGACAAAAGCAACAGCTGGACGCGGTCCTCGGCCAAGTCCAAGAAAGAAACAGGTTGCTTTCCAAGTGCCCTCTGATGATGAGGCTTCTGATGAAGAACTTGCAGAAATCATCAGAGATAGACAAGTAGAGGCCGCCAGAGCCAAAGGAACACCTGTGCCTCTGCTTCTGGATCCAAAGAAGATCCTCGACTACATTGACTTATGGCATCAGGATCCAAACACTCCTATGCCCGATCTGCCTCTCATTCCTGGTCAAAGTCATATGCTGACCCATTTCATCTCTCAAGAGAAATGGAAGTTTGAAAAGGCCCGTGAGATAAAAAGAGCACAAGCTAGAAAGGAGAAGCTTCTGAAGAAGAACGTTGTCAGACTAACTCCTGAAGAACTTCTCAAGGCTCAATCTGAGATCCAAGCCCTCAGCAAGGACTTCGATGCATACAATGCTGATTGGCAAGGAGCCAAAGTGAGATTCGTCAATTTGACAAAGAAAATGACAACTGTTGCAGCCCCATCGCAACAAGAAAATCCTCAGGCTGCAGACTCTGCTCAGCCTGCTGAAGAACATGCCAGCACTGCTGATGACTTTCAGCCTGCTGATGAGAATACAAGTTCCAGGGCTGATGACTCCATTCCAGCCGCTGAAGAAATTCCCAGGGCATCCACAGGTGGTGCGCCTGAAGAAACTGAAGAGATCAGGGCAACTACACCTGTTGCGCCTGAAGAAACTGAACCACAGTCCTCAGCTCCTCCTGCACCAACACCAACTCCAATTCTTCCTTCTGCTTATGAAGTGAAGAAGACCAAGGCTACAGAGCGAGCTGCAGTGAAGAAAAGGAAGGCATCAGCTGCGTCAAATTCTTCGGCCGCGAAGAAAATGAAGCCAATGACCAGCTCGCTTGAAAATCCTATTGATGCCATTCCGATTTCCTCCATGTCATCCAAGGAAATTGTTCCTTACGGAGAAGACTACAAGATCCCAAGCGGATCTGATGAAGAAAATCATTCTATTGCTACCTCAGAGCAGTTTGATGAAGAAATTGAAGTGGAAACATTCCCTTCAACGCCAGTCGTTTCCTCACCTATGCCTCAGTTCACAGCTGAAGAGGCTGGTGTTGAGGAAATTGAAAAAGAAGAAGAAGATGTGGATATTGGATGCACTACACCAGTGATGAATGATGACTTTTGGGAAAGTCAGCATCCCAATACTCCTCTCTTCACTCCTATTCAACAAATTCCTCAGTCCCCGGCTACAACTGTTCAAATGGGCTCTGAAGAAACTCATCCCACATCGTCTGTTCATGAAGAAATTCCAGCCGCTAGTGCTGAAGAACCTGCTGTTGATCCCCAAACTGCACAAGAAGAGGAACCAGAAATTCCTCAGCCTGAAGCACCTAAGATCGCGATTCCTGAGGTTGTGCTGCAAATCACTGACACTCTGCCCAAACCGAAGAATCCGTTCTCTAGCAAGCAAAAATTCAAGGTTGAAGACTTCTTTTCTGAGCATGTGTTCTTCATTGATTACAATCCATATGACTCTGCTTGCATAAGGAAGAGACGTTTCTGGACTGCTACACAAGCCAACTTCTATTCCTCAGTACTCTTTGACAAGGACAAAATTTTCGATCATGAACATATTCCTCATGTGGATATGGAATCTCTGTCGTGCTTCGAGCCAGTTCTCCGAGTTATTCACGATGCTGGACTACTGAATTTCTGCACTAATATCTGTGATTGGAATGAAAAACTCATTCTTCAGTTCTATGCCACTTTGCATATCACCGGAGATGCTGAAGATGTCAATTCATGGGTGCTAGATTGGATGACAGAAAACACTCACTATAAGACACCAGCAACTGAATTGCTTCGTGTCCTTCCTCTTGATCCTCCTCATGCCAGTGCACGTTGCATCTACAATGACCGCGAACTGACAGATCATTATATGCAAGTGCTTATGAAGCCTTTGAAGCCAAGGCAGGCCCCACGAACCAAATTCCTCGTCAAGGAATTGCTATATGTGCCTCGGACTATCTATCACATCCTGACGAAGACAATGAGTCCTATCAAAGGCCACGACTCAAATGATGAAGATGTCGTTGGCATCATGAAGAACATGCTTTTCAACATCATTCATGGTGTTCCCGTCAACTTCCATGATTTCTTCATGAGGACTCTGGCTAATGTTGCTATGTCACCTTTTGAGCTGAAGCTCTATGCGCCTTGGATTATGAGATTCATAAGGGCAAGATCTTCACTGAATTACAAGGCTGACACTCTGAACCATGGTAGCTACTTGCCGCCCATTGAATTCCTCAAGCGACCAGTTTCATCATCTGATGATAAGGGCAAGGCAGCTGCTGTGATCGATGAAGGCACTCGTCCATTGGATGGTCAGTTCCGTCTAGCTACATCTTACTCCACCAATGACGATTCTGCAACACATGACACTGCTGCAAATACATCAGCCAAGCAAAAGCCTCAAGCAACAGCACCCAGGGTGATGACTGACCATGAGTTACTCCTCAGTCTTCATCAGAAGGTTGATCGCAATCACAAATGGGTGAAGCGTCAGTTTGCTGCAATTCTTCACAACATGACCTCAACCCATAATGCAGTGAAGAAAAATCAGTATCACCTTCATGAAACCCTCAACCGCACCTGGGCTGTTCTCACTCATGTATATTCCGCGGAAGAACTGAAGACTATGGGTCTCCAGGAAGCATTTGACTGGTCTGCACCACCTCCGAAGAAATTCAAGAGAGTCAAGGTTCCTAATTTGGTGGCCAGTTCTTATTCTTCATCGCGTGAAACTGATGAGCATGAAGATTTGGACGAGACTGCGGCAGGCCCTACTTCAACGAACAACCCCGACAACGCTGGCGCTCCTCCATCGACTTGAAATTCTTCAGGGACGTTAGTCCTCAGTTTCGATCCTTTTGGTCATTTGATGACAAAGGGGGAGAAATCTGAGTTAGTCTTCAAGCGGGTTTATATTATGGGCGTTTTGTTAAGTTACAACTCTCGTTCTTTCGAAACTTTTTATTGGATCGAGTTGTAATCTTAAATCCGATGGTGCCCTGATACTTTTGGATGGTGCATGGTGCTCTGACTTTGATGCACTGTGCTCTGATACTTTTGATGTGTTATTCTGCATGCCTATTCCTCGTTCATATTATTGCACGCATGCTGAATCTCATCAGGCACCATATTTCATCATGCATTTCAAATTCTTCATATTATATATCAAATGGGTGTACGAATTACAAGATATAGGGGGAGATCTCCATGATTCAATTCTTCAAATGTGCATTGCCTCAAAAGCAAATTCCTCACTATGCACATATTCGGGGGGAGTTCTTCTATATCTTGCAATCAAATTCCTCAATATCAGTATTTACACTTCATATGTTCATCCCCGTTGAAAACTTAACCTATGTTGTCATCAATCACCAAAAAGGGGGAGATTGTAAGTGCATCTAGTGCCCCTTAGTGATTTTGGTGTATTGAAGACTTATAGGTTAAGTAACTGATGCGTTTGTGAGTGTACACAGGTCTATAAGTCTATGAGGAGTTTGATATTTACAGAGAAAGTCGACCCCTCAAAATGAAGTTCTTCGACTGAAGACTTTGATATTCTGAAGACTTTGAAAGTGAAGAAATTGGTGTGACCTTTAAGACTTGGTATTCATTCGAGGAATATGAAGCGTGAAGACTTTTGTTTTCATAGTTTCATTTTCTCTTTCTTGAGTCATAGGAAACACCGTACTGTTAAAGGGGGTCGAGGAAATACTAAGGAAAAATTTCCATGTGACGCTCAACTCAAAATCCTAGACCTACCAATCCCTTCGAAGTGAAGTCATTGGAAATCTCATACAATTCAGTCAATTTCTTCAGTGATAGAGAAGCAGTTCTTCTGGTCACTGAGGACTTTGCTCTGACTGAGGAGTTAGGAATTCGCCAGTGCGAATTGCCTACACAGTGAGGAACATGATAGCCATGAGGAATTTGAGAGTCAAATTTCCGACCGTTGTTGTGCTGCGCGCCGGCTGTCCAAAATATCCTATCCACCTAACGGTCATATCATTGGAGGGCATTTATGTCTTATCATGTTGGGCTGCTCCGAGAGAACTTGACACTTGTCATCTGAGAGCAACCCATCCTCCGAGGACTTTGAGCGAAAATCATCAAGTGAGGAAAATCCCAAAACCAAACCCCCACAAACCCAAAGTGATTGAGCATCACTGAAGAAATTGATCCTGCGTGGATCCGATGCTTGTTACCTTTGAAGACTGTGCTTCTTCCAGACGGTTAGGCGTCAAGGTCTAGAGCATCCAAGAGGAATTGTGGATCGCCGAGTGACCAAGTCTGTGAAGGTTTGGAAGTCACCTGAAGACTTACCACGAGTGATTGGACGAGACCTGCATGGTCTTAGTTCAAGGAGAATACGGTGAGGACTGGGTGTCCTGAGTTGCAGCTCAGAGACTGGGTGTCCGGGACTGCGTGTCCTCGAGTTTAAATACTCAGCCGCTCCAACCAGACGTACAACTGAGACAGCAGTTGGAACCGGTTTACCAAATCATTGTCTTCACCAACTAACTTGTTCTATTTCCTCAACTCTTTCATTTCCTCATGACTGTGTTGTACGTTGTTCATATCTGTGCTTGAAGACTTTGACTGAAGACTTTCACAAATTCCTCAGTTCAATTTCTTCAGTCTGTCTTCATCTTGTTATCCTGTGTTTACGCTTTTTGTACTCTGTGTTAGTCTTCATTTCATCATGATGACTATGTTTGTATCCTGTTATGTTTACTTCTGAGTACTTATTCCGCTGCAAGTAGTTCTTCGCTAAGGAATTTCCTCACCAGCAAATTCCTCAGTGAAGAATTCATAAAAATCGCCTATTCACCCCCACTCTTGTCGATATAACGCACTTTCAACTTAGACAAGCATTGGCCCGGGGGGGCTATAATAAAGATGACCCTTGGGTTAATTAGTCCCAAGGGAAATGTAGGTGGTGGTGAGGCAAATGGTAAAACCAAGGTTGGGCCTTGCTGGAGGAGTTTTATTCAAAGCGAACTGTCAGGGGGGTCCCATAAATCACCCGACCGCGTTAGGAACGCAAAATCCGGGAACATAATACCGGTATGACGAAAACTAGGGCGGCAAGAGTGGAACAAAACACCAGGCAAAAGGCCGAGCCTTCCACCCTTTACCAAATATATAGATGCATTAATAATATAAGAGATATTGTGATATCCCAACAAAACCCTGTCCACCATGGAGCAATCTTCAACTTCACCTGCAACTAGCAACGCTATAAGAGGGGCTGAGCAAAGCGGTAACATAGCCAAGCAATGGTTCGCTAGGAAGGGTGTAAAATGTTAGAGGTTCATGGCAATTTGGGGAGGCTTGAAGAGCAAATGATAGGTAACGCAGCATAGCAATAGAACGAAGCAACTAGCATAGCAATGATAGTAGTGAGATCCAGGGTAGCGGTCATCTTGCCTGAAATCCCGCAAGGAAGAAGAACGAGTCCATGAAGAAGATGAAGCCACGAAGACGAACCAAGCATAGACGAATGAATCCTCACGATCGCAACGAAACAGGAACTATCGAGAAGAAGCACAAAACATGGTAAACACACCACACATAGGCAAGACATGATGCACAACTAGCATGATGCATGACAAGGCTACATGAAGCTACTCATGGCAAGAGATGATGCAAACAAGAACAACACATCAAGTCAAGTTTAAATGAGGCCGGAAACAACATATAACAATTCCGGTAAGTCCTCATATGCATATTTCGAAATTGGTCCAGATCTGAACAAACCTTATGTTCAAGTTGTTAAACAGAAAGTTAAAGAGCACCAAGAGGATCTACACGAAATTCTAGTCAAGTTACATATAAAGTTCATTTAATTCGGAGCTACGGCCTAGAAGATATGAGCAAAACAAGTTAAGCATGGCATTGATGCAAAATGCATACAAACATCAAGCAAACACCTCAAAACAAGGATGCAACATGATAATATGAAACAACATGCAAAATCAAGCAAGTTTCATATAGAGCACACTCAAAACGGAGCAACGGTGCAACACATACACTCTATACAAGTCATAACAACAATCTGTCCATAACAGCAACTAGGCATCTTGCAAGCATCAAAACAACAAGCTACAACATCCCAACATAATAACAAAAGACATGGGCATGAAGTACTGGTAAAGCATAACAAAACATGAACACTGAGCTATCTCCAGAAAAGACTAGAACATGCTCAAAAGGACATGGTAAGATTGCAAATAATAACAGTTTCAGGCTTAGCAGAAATAACATCAGGTTGCAATGTTTAGAGCTATCAAACAGCATGTTACTGGTACTTAACATGGCAAACAAAGGCATGACATGAATCTACTAATTTCATAGAACAAAAGTCCCTTACTGATCATGAGCTAAAAAGGCACATAAGATATGATGGCAACCCTGTAAACATGGCAAGTTATATGACAGATTCAAACATGGCAGGAACAACAATAAGTAAGCATGTTGGTGAGCTTGAACCACTCACCACAGAGCAATACATGTCATGGAAAGGCAACCAACAGCAAGAAGACATGTTTATGAAGCTAAGCATGGCAAGAGAAGGTTCATAGGGTGCATGGAACACTAGAAAAACACATGGCCAAAACTGAACTTAATGTTAACAAGCTGACAGCAACATCATTTAGCAACTTTGGAGCAAGATTACAACAAGCTACAGCAAGCTATAATTGCAACCAAGGGCATGAATGGATAGAGCATGACATGTATAACAATTCATCCTTAGTGAACACCTCCAGATTATGCACGAAATGACTTGTAGCAGCAGGTTAACATAGCAATAAAATATAACAGATTCAGCCTAGCAAAATAGTAACAGCAAGTACCCTCCTTAACAAGCTCGATGCACTCAGCATACAACTCACAAAAATAAATGGATGGCACCACTAGAAAGATGGCATAGCATAGATTAAAACACATGTAAAGCTCATACTCATAGGATGCACACATCAATCATGGCAAAAATGACAAAAGTGCAAGTTATAACAGTTTTAGCAGATTAACATCAACATGCACTCTTCCAACAGCATTTAGGGCATCAAGGTGAGCTCAAATGAAAATGATGCAATAGAATGAAATGAAGTACTCGTCGAGTCGAACAATTTGACATATTATACGCACGAAACGGAGCTACGGATGCAGAGATACGATGCGATGAACATGGCATGATTATGCAAAATATTCGGGACTTGGTGGATTCGGGGTCAACCTCGGGTCCGCACGGATTTCGAGACTTGGCCGGAGTTGCTTGCCGGAGATGACGGGGAAGACGCCGGGGAGGGCCGGAGATGGCGGATCCGGGCCGGATCTCGCCGGATCCGGCGGGATCTGGGCGCGGGGAGGCGGAGGAGGACGCGGCGGAGGGCGGCGGGCGGCGCCCGGCGCCGGCGATCGCCGGCCGAGGCTGCGGGCGGCGCGGGGCGGGAGCCTCGGGCGCGGAGGGGCTCGGCTCCGGCCGGGAGCAGAGCGGTGGCGGAGCTCCGTGGCGGAGCGGGACGGGCGCGGGGTCCCGGTGGCGGCGCGGGGAGGCGTCGGCGAGTGGCGGCACGGCGCACCGGCGAGGCGGCGGCTGGCGCCGGCGCGGGTGCCGGGCGGCGCGCGGGAGGCGGCGGCGGCGGCGTGCGGGCCGCGCGGGTCGGCTGCGGGCCGGGCGGGCCCGACGGCGGAGGCGGCGGGAAGCGCCACGTGGCGGCTGCCGGTTCGTCCGGGGCGGCGGGCGGACGTGTCCGGCCCGAATCGGACATGTCCGGCGGCGGTGAGAGGAGCGGGGCTAGGGTTAGGGGTAAATTGATCCGGAATTTCGGGGGAGGAGGTGTTTAAATAGGTAGAGGGAGCTAGGAGAGT
This sequence comes from Triticum timopheevii, assembly GCA_963921465.1. Classification (NCBI taxonomy): domain Eukaryota; kingdom Viridiplantae; phylum Streptophyta; class Magnoliopsida; order Poales; family Poaceae; genus Triticum; species Triticum timopheevii. The sequence goes on along the minus strand of OY997272.1, from coordinate 164,013,472 downwards.
CCAAATGAGGAGCGGTTTTCGCTCACACGATCGTGATCGAACGACCAAGAGCATGGAGGGGAGTTTGCTGGGTTTTGGGCCACTTTGGAAGGGGTGTTGGGCTGCAACTCAAAGAGGGCTTTGCGGTTACCCGGTTAACCGTTGGAGTACCAAACGACCTCCAAATGACACGAAACTTGACAAGCAGTCTACCGGTGCTATACCAAGGCCGCTTGGCAAACCTCGGGTCATTCCGAGAACGTTTAACACCCGCACAAGAGAAGAGGCAAAAAGGGGACGCCGGAGGACATAGGAGTGCCGGATTGCAAAACGGACAACGGGGAAAATGCTCGGATGCATGAGATGAACATGAATGCGAAATGAGATGCACATGATGACATGATATGAAATGCAGATGATGACATGGCAAAGTGCAACACGCAAGCAAATGACATGGCAACGACGGCGAATAACTGGCGGACACCTGGCGCATCGAATCCGGGGCGTTACAATAAAAGAGTTCGTACTAGAATAACACCTTAAGACACAAATCAACCAAAACCCTAATGTCACCTAGATACTCCATTGTCACCTCAAGTATCCGTGGGCATGATTATACGATATGCATCACAAAATCTTAGATTCATCCAACCAACACAAAGTACTTCAAAGAGTGCCCCAAAGTTTCTATCGGAGAGTCAAGAATGTGTGCCAACCCCTGTGTATAGGTTCCCAATGTCACGGAACCCACAAGTTGATCACGAAAACATACATCAAGTGGCACATGATATCCCATTGTCACCACAGATAATCCCGGCAAGACATACATCAAGTGTTCTCATAAAAGACTCAATCCGATAAGATAACTTCAAAGGGGAAACTCAATTCATCACAAGAGAGTATAGGGGGAGAAACATCATAAGATCCAACTACAATAGCAAAGCTCGGGATACATCAAGATCGTGCCATAGAGGGAACACGAGAGAGAGAGATCAAACACATAGCTACTGGTACATACCCTCAGCCCCGAGGGTGAACTACTCCCTCCTCGTCATGGATAGCGCCGGGATGATGAACATGGCCACCGGTGATGGGTTCCCCCTCCGGCAGGGCACCGGAACAGGCTCCCGAGAGGTTTTTGGTGGCTACAGAGGCTTGCGGCGGCGGAACTCCCGATCTATCTTCTGTTCTGAAGTTTTAGGGTACGTAGGTATATATGGGTGCAAGGGGTACGTCGGTGGAGCTTCGGGGGCCCCACGAGGCAGGGGGCTCGCCCTAGGGGGGTGGGCGTGCCCCCCACCCTCGTGAGCACCTCCCTCATCTCCTGACGTAGGGTCCAAGTCTATCTGGTAGGTTTCCTTCCAAAAATAACTTCTCCAGTTGATTTCGTTCCGTTTTGAGTCCGTCTGATATTCCTTTTCCTCGAAATACTGAAATAGGCATAAAACAACAAATCTGGGCTGGCAGGTTAATAGGTTAGTCCCAAAAATAATATAAAAGTGGATAATAAAGCCCAATATAGTCAAAAATAGTAGATAATATAGCATGGAGCAATCAAAAATTATAGATACGTTGGAGACGTATCAACCATGCCGCGCCGAGAGCACCAGGGCGGTGGACGATGGCGAGGCCTAGGAAGGGGACGACGGGGAGCCGGGGAAGATGCGGCAGTGGAAGCCCGCGCGGAAAGGAGTACGAGGGTTCACTGGTTTGGGTGCGGTGTGAGGCTGCCGTCGCCGCAGGGCCTGGCCAGTGGTGGGAATAGTAGGGGCGGTGAGGCCTCTGCGGCAGCACATCCAGCCACGGGAGGCAGGAGCATGCGGCACGACCGGCGCTGCTTTGGGCGGCTGAAGCAAGAAGACCAGAGGTTGAAGAAGCACTACGGCCGTTGGATGTACATCGTACGGTCACTGGAGTTAGAATCGTTTATATTGACTAAGTTGACAAAGCCCTCCGTCCCCGTCAACTTAGTAGGCCCACAAGTCAGCCTCCCACCAAGGTGGGTCCCAGCTAGCAGGGGGTATTCATTTTTTTGTGCGTAATAAGGAGGCACTTCCGGTGGGTCCGAGCTGACCATAGGGGAACATTTTTTTTCGCGAAATACGGTGGCCCGTCGGGTGGGTCCTAGCAGTCAGGGGAAAACGTTTTTTCGCGAAATATTGGTGGCCCTTCCGGTGGGTCTCTGCTGTCAGGTGGAGGAATAATTATTTTCCGCGTAATAAGGAGGCACTTCCTTGCGCCTGCCGTGGACCCAGCTGTCAGCCTCTCCACGTACAGTATTCTTCCGATGGAATTCGGTCGTTGACCACATTGACCACGCCGCGCCGAGAGCACCACGGCGGTGGTCGACGGCGAGGCCTAGGAAGGGGACGACGCAGAGCCGGGGAAGATGCGGCAGTGGATGCCCACGCGGAGAGGAGTACAAGGGTTCACAGGTTCGGCTGCGCTGCCGTCGCCACAGAATAACAGGGGGTGTAGGTGAGTGGAGTGGAGGGATGGCCTGGCCAGCGGTGGGAGTAGTATGGGGGCGGTGAGGCCTCTGCGGCAGCACAGCCGGCCACGGGAGGCAGGAGCAGGCGGCACGACCGGCGCTGCTTTGGGCGGCTGGAGCAAGAAGACCAGAGGTTGAAGAAGCACTACGGCCGTTGGATGGACATTGTACGGTTAGTCGAGCTAGAATCGTGCATATTGACTAAGTTGACAAAGCCCTTCGTCCCCGTCAACTTAGTAGGCCCACTATACTGGGTCCCAGCTAATAGGGGGAGTATTCTTTTTTTTGGCGTAATAAGGAGGCACTTCCTTGCGTGCGAAGATATAGTTGGTGGGTCCGAGCTGTCAGCGGCGGTAACTTTTTTTCGCGAAATACAGAGGCCCTTTCGGTGGGTCCCAGATGTCAGTCTGAGGAATCATTATTTTGCGCGTAATAAGGAGGCATTTCCTTGCGTGCGGCCATGGACCCAGCTGTCAGCCTCTCCACGTACAGTCCACTTCAGATGCATGTCGGTCATTGACCACGTTGACCACGCCACGCCGAGAGCACCAGGGCGGTAGACGACGGTGAGGCCTAGGAAGGGAACGACATAGAGGCAGGGAAGACTTGGCAGTTGTTTCCCACACGGAGGGGAGTACGACTGTACGAGGGTTTACTGGTTCGTCTGGCATCGCCGGAGAATAACAACAGGTGTGGGACTGTGGGTGAGTAGAGGGATGGCTAGGCCAGCGATGGGAGTACGGTGGGGCGGTGAGGCCTGTGCGGCAGCACAGCCGGCCGCGGGGAGGAGGGAGCAGGCACTCCCGCCGGCGCTTGTTTGAGCGGCTGGAGCAGGAAGAGCAGAGATTGAAGAAGCACAACGGCCGTTGGATGGACATCCAACAGTATACAGGCCATCTGTGGAAAGCCTCAAATATGTGGAAAACAGCATACAGTCCATCTGCCATTATTTCGAATAGTTTACAGCCCATTTGATAATTCTTACGGGTTTTTTGGAGCCCATATTCTTTTTGTTAGCATTACAGCCCATATTGTGGCCACGGTTAAAAAGTTATACGAAATTTTGCATATGTCGGTGAGGTCTGAACTATTTTTAATCCCGAAATTTCGAGTCACATTCAGACTGATTTTAAAAATAAATGTATATCAATATAAAATCCAATAAATTGTCCACGCATAAAAATCAATGCAATTTAAAATCTCGAAATGAAAAAAATATATTTGAAACTAATTGCCGGTTTGATGTGTTTTAAAAATGTACAGCCCATTTCTCATTACTGATAGGCCATTTTCTCTGCCAGCCGAATGAAGCTCTCCTCGTCTTGAAAGATTTGCAGCCCAACAGGCCTGATAAAGCGACTTACTTGACAAATCACAAAAAAACTGGGCTAGCCATTTTCAGAAAGAAAAAAAAACTACTGGGCTGGTCTGTGGTAAACATAAAAGAAAGGCTGTCTAGACAGGCCAGAGTGTCCCGCACAGCCTAGTTGACACCCTACTTCCGTCTCAAAAACAAATTAGATAAATGCCACACCAATTACGGCGATTCATAAAAATGCCACCGCAATTTCCAAACTTTGAAAAATGCCACTGCAATTTTTGCAAACTTTGAAAAACGCCACTGCAGTTTGCAAACTTTGAAAAACGCCACTCCAGACTTCGAAAAATGCCACTAGAAATGGCATGAAATGGCATTTTTCAAAGTTTGGAAATTGTAGTGGCATTTCTCGGAGGCATTTATCGAATTAACCCAAAACAAAAATAACTGGGCGAGCTACTGGATCCCTGGTGTCAGCCGCTCGTTGTGCAATTCTCTCGTTTATTGACTACATTGACAATGGCATGGGATCCAGATGTCAGAAATCCACTAGGAGGAGCCATTTTTTATTGGCTTGAAATAAGGAGGCACTTGCTTGCGTACTACCATGACCTTGGCGGGTCCCTGCTGTCATCCTCTCCACGTACAATCATCTCCAGATTGTGTACGCACCAACTTGCTAGGCCCACAAGTCAGCCTCTAAACCCGTGGAGGACAAATACAACCCATTTAAAAAAATAACAGCCCATTCCATACGTTCAAATGGAAATTTCAACATTCAGAGCAAAGTAACAGGTCTGATCCAGATATAGGGTACTGAACTTCCATGTTGACAACCATCATAGCCAAGTTAACTATCTACTCCCACTAGACAAGTACTAACTTACTCTTAGCTAACTAGACGATGCCGGCTGCCATCTGTGGTACACGCTAAACGTCAGCACCGGCGTCCTGCGCCTCGCCTCGGACTTGCCAGAGGTGCGATAGGATGCATTGCTCACACGCGTTGGCCCTTTCCATGCCGGCATGGTCCACCGAAGCTTCGGCTTCCAAGCAGGAAACCCACTTGACGAGCTGGTAGTAAAAATCAGCGTCGCGAATGCGTGCGTGCCCGACAGCCTCCAGGGCTATTTGCCGGGCGCTGGCCTCCATGTAGTCGGCTTAGTTGCGGGCGCTCTGCTCGCGACTCAGAGCGTCGGTGCGCTGCTGCTCCATGTTCCGCTGGCGGCGCAAATCGGCGATACGTTGCTCCTCCGCTAGGCGGTCGCGCTCCAACAACTCCTGCTCCTCCGCCATGCGGTCGCGCTCCAACAACTCCTTGATCTGTGCATTGCCATCGAAAGACAGATAGAATGCCTCCTCCCTCCGTCTGCCTTCCGGTGAAAAACCGAACACTAGTTCCGGCGGTGACCACCTCCGGCGTCGCCTACCGCGGACGGGCGGGGGCATGGCGGACGTGGCGAGCGACGTCGGGCCGGTGGGGGCTTATGAGGATATGGCGAGTTTGGTCAGGGTGGCACCAGAGAAGGCCGGGAAACAGTACTTATAGGGGGAAGGTAGCACGACGGTCATCGGAATTCAATGCATAATGGCTTAGCGCGCCAGCTTGCCATGGAAAACTAGGGAAACTGAAATTATGACTGTGCCGTCCCGTCCCGTCTGGGTCGCATGCCGGCATGGCAGTCAAACGAGTGCACTCGAATCATCTCCCTCCTTGTCAATAATGATTTCACGGATTTAAAAAGCCCGCAAAAATTAAAGCGTATCTTTTTTCGCATCAGTTAGTTGCCTTAATTACGGCCGGCTACATGCAGGCACTCAGAATCACTCGCAGGCAGTACGCGAAGCAACATGCAACGAGTCGCAATCGAGGGCACGCATGCAGCCACTTAAATCGATGGAATTAATTAGGCTTAAACTTCTGCATGCCGTTAATTATTGCCATGCCTTTGTCTTGCTGCTTTGCTAATGGGACTAATAAACCCGGACGGAGGGAGTACCTTGGTTGGTGAGAGGTTTGAATTAAGCCCTGCAAACCGGAAAGGAGGTACTAGTACGTGCGTGATCCGCTATTTATTCGTGTAGGATCGAGTAGGTCGTTTCTTGAATTGAGCCCTGCAAACCGGAAAGGAGGTAGTACGTGCGTGATCCGCTATTTATCCGTGTAAGTTTGATAGTGTAGCTTGTCAGTTTCATCAGAGGTAGGCATTTTTATCCGTGTAGGATCGATAGTGTAGCTTGTCAGTTTCTTCAGAGGTAGGCATTTTATTCAAAAAACTGCCACTTCGCATCTTGCGTCGCAAATAAAACTGCCAGGAGTGCATTTGTAGGCTAGCTAGTGATCGATCAGTAACTTGTAAACACTGAGCGAACAGAAATAAGTAACTGTTAATGCATCTCAATGATTCACGGATCATATACAAATATGTAGCTCCAATAGCAAAGATCAGCCACTTCGGATCGTGCGTCGCAACTAAAACTAACTAGTACGATTCCCCTACATAAGATCAACATGTTAATGCATCTCAATGATTCACAGATCATATACAAATATGTAGCTCCAAAAGCAAAGATCTAGAAAAAACATCTGTTCTTCCTACTAACATGGATGCTTTTCTTGGCCAACATTCAGTACAGACTGAAAGACAAATTTGTTTGTGAAGTCTACAATTCCTCTTGCAAACGTAAGTGGTTCACCAACAGCTAGAACCATGAGAATGAACCACACATGATGGAGGAACATCCACTGCAATATGATTTGGTCTTCTCTCAATCACACCGTAAGACTATTTTTGGAATACAAACTTTAACTTAGGGAAAATGATTCCCATTGTATAATCAGACCAAAGCAATGAAGCACCTAGTGTTGGCCAGTAAATAGTACAGTACTACTTTTCTGCAGTCCATGAAGTGACTATCCAATCTTTGTGTCTATTTTCAAATGGCACTGCCTGCAGTGACTATACTATTCTCTTGTGCAGTTCAACCAAAATTGCGGACACTTTTTTTGTTTGCCAAATAGCAACGGGCAGACATCTCAGTTTGCACAAATATCAAGCAACTAGTAAACATATACCACACCATGTTCGCAGTGATGGAAGAGGTGAAATCGATACAACCGAAATTGAGCATCCAATCATTGAATCATGTCCTGCACCTCCAATGTAGGTCCACCCTACCAATAAATTCACATGCAAACCACTAGTATTACTATGTAATGACAGTACAAAAAGAGTAGCAAGATAGTAGCAAACCATGTACCTTCTTAATGAACAGCTCATAGTGCCACCAATTGCATATAAAGGTTTGGAAAAAAACATGCTCCTAATGTTGAACCAGTTGGACTTTTTGTGCAGTTCCACTAAAATCGAGCATCCCTGTTTGCATATATATTGAAAGTGTGATTACTATAAAAGTGGCACTAGTTGAAGCATAGACTCACAAATATAAGCATTCCAATTTATTAATGGGAAAAGGTAGTAAGACTGTTTCTAACCACCTGTTTGAAGGAATAAATAAAGCAACAATGGCTGATGTCAGGAAGGCATACATAGTTTTTTCTGAAAACTGAGCCATTCCTGACCTTTCCTCTTCTTTTAAGCAAATTTTGTGCAGTTCTACTAAAATAAAATGCCATCAATGCCTTGACAATTCAGTGACACTGTACAAAAGGAAATGACTTAACATTACATTATGATGTCGGGTATGTAGTCGACAGGCATTAGAGACAAACATACAGACCTCCTCCGGTAACATAATGAACATTAATTTTAACAAAGGTGTGACTAGCTTTACCCGGATAATTTGAGTGAACTCTACACCCTCTATTCCTTAATATAAGACGTTTTCACGGTTCAATTTAAAGTACCCAAACGTCTAGTATTTAGAAAAATAGTTAGTAGTTTCCTTGAGCGCATATCTGGGAAAGCTTGCCACACTTTATTTACGTCCATACGCTAATGCAACACCATTCGAATAGTACAAATATACACTAATCCAGTGGCTAGTGCAACAGTAGAGTAGTTAGTTTATTACAGGGTACAATACAATGGTTTTACTGAACAGATTTCAATAAACTCTAGCACTGGAAGGTTTCTATAAGAATTAACAATACAAAATGTAAAGGTAACAAGTTTCAGCATTGGTATACTAGCTGTGCATGAGCATTAAACCAAATACAGAAGTCTGAAGGTAACTAGCATTATTAACTAATGACAGTATAAAAAAATTGCAAACCATGTACCTCCAAGGTAAATATCATTTTGAACTCAGGGGGACCTTAAAAATTGCTATCCCAATCTTGATAATCGATCAAACATAAAAACTTGATCGAATGAATCAAGAGAACAGCCGGAGGAGGAGGTGCCCACTCTTGACCTTTCCTCTTGTCTTCATAATTGTCTGTGCAGTTTAACCAAAATAAAATGACATCAGCGCCTTGGCATTTTCGTGACACTGTACAAAAAAATTAACTTATCTCATGAAAGTGAGGTATGTAATCTATAAGCATTAACAGTGCAAAAATCTGAAGGTAGTAACAAGTTTCATCATTGGTATACTGGCTGTGCAACAGCATTTGAATGCCTTAGCTGAAAAATCTTTAATACATCCACAATCAACAGCTAACCCTGAAATGATCTAGTGACATTAAATGGCACTAATTAAATTTATCGGTGGCATTAGACTGAGAGCGGCATTAGTTAAATGTGGCATCACTTTAGCAGTAGCATTGCTTGACGTGACTGCTGGCGTTATACTAATAGCAACAAAAGTGGCAATAAGAGCTTGGGAGGACCATTCGGACAGTGGGCGCACCAGTACGATGTACCTCCACGGACGCAGAGTGGTGAGGGAGGTATGGTTGCCCAGAGCAACAAATATCCAGGCAGCATATGTGGATTACGTCCCATTTTTGTTCTCTTTAGCCACGTTTTTCCTATGTGAGTTCAACAAACTGACCGACCTGGTCATTCTCTATTGCATTGTCATGCCTTTCTACCCTTCTTCAACCAAGAGACACACGACTCATTCCTTAGCTACTGATTTTCCCCTTTTCAACCTAGATGTGGGTTCGATGCCTACTCTCTTGGACAGTACAGTCTCCCTTCCTTTCCTTATTCAACCCAGACATGGATTAGTCTGCATGAAGTAGGGTTTCCTTTAATGGTGCAAATTATGGTTTTCGTCTGCGTGGCCAGCAGAGCAGAGGATAGCGAATTGGGAAGATGGTGCAGTGGAAAAAGATCCACATGCAACGACGTGCCATATGGGGCAATAGAACAAGGGTATGGTTCGAAAAGAGGTAGCATACCTAAGGGTCGGCGGGAAGTGGCTTCGCTCATGGTCGTCGTCCTCCGCACACACTACGGCAGCAAGCTTGGGGACAGAGGCCATCCCGCGCGGGCGCTAGCTCTGAGAGGACGGCCTTGTTGTCAGTGCGTGACCTCGCTCGCCAACGACGAGTGCGTCAACACTGCACGTCCTTTTCTTCCCCGGCAGATCTGTGACCACCGGTGAGGAGGAGAGAGGGGCCGTCTTTTTTAGATCTAGAGAGAAGGTGGTAGTGTGAGAAGCAAGTGGGCAGCCCTTGGCAAGAAAGCGCTGAAGCTCCAGCCTATATATCTTTTCTATACTACTAGTACTGGAGGTGGAGTAGTGGTAGAGTAGTTTATATTTTCTCTACGTACAGTACCAGTTAGTCGTGCTTCAAAACTAAACGGCACGCCATTAAAAAAATAAAGGTCGATAACTAATGCGGCACCTCGGGTCAACGCGGCCAGATCGCATTTTGCACGAGAAATTACACACCATGTTTCGTTGACATGTGGTTCCGTTCCAACATATCAGTGAGATGACGGCGAGTAGTAGGAGTATTTCCGAACCGACGTGTAGGCCAGGGCGCCCCTTCGTGAACCGTGGCAAACTGGCAACCGTCCACCGACTCTTCGCCTTTCCCTCTCGATTTGGAACTGCTGTCGCACGCTCTTCCTCTCCCTCCTCCATTTTCCTTCAGCCCTTCACCCTTTCTTCTGCCATTGTTCAATCGTCTTCTCCATGGAGGGAACAGGACGGAAACGACCCCGTTATTCTTGCCCCGATCTGAAAGATGACGTGATGGAGGAACTCATTGATCGGTGCGACGTCATCACCTCGGCTAGCATGGCAGGTTCGTTCAAGCCCATTCTCGACTCAACTAATAACATCATTACAAGAACCCAAGAGTCAAGGAGCGGTTTGATCTCCCCTATCTTCTTCGCCGTGACCCTGATGACTGGCGCCGTCACGACGGAGGCCTCGCCCTGTGCAAGTTGATGCCACTTGATAATGATACTTATGATGTTAAGATGCCATCGCTTGAGGGCAAGGCTTGGGCAAGCACAAATGGAGATTGGGTTGTTTACATTGGGTCCAACTACGAGCGGGAACTTGTGAATGTGTACACTCGTGACCAGGTTCCACTTCCAAAAATCTCAGCAGACTGCCCAGAGGTTGAGCACACCGGTATTGTGCGCACGTTCAAATACAATCATGGTGACTGTCTTCTACGGAAGATAGCAATTTCTTGAGTTTCCAACCGCTCTTGGAATTACAACAACTATGAAGTTGTTGCTATCTTCGACAAGCTTGTTGCCATCCTTGGTGGTTTGACTGGATGGATATTGCTCAAAATTCAGTTTCTGTACACGGATGAGTACTGTGATGCAATTCAGTACGAGGGCCTTGTGTTTGCTGCCACCACTCGTGGCACTGTTTTTGCATGGCATCCTCGTTGTTTCGGTACGTTTATCTTCCACCGTAATTATAATTGTTTCATCCACATGCATGCGGGTTAGCAAGTTTCCCTTTACTAATTAACCTTCTTCTTGTGTTTCCAAGGTCCTGTGAATATTCCACCACCTATACTTGAAGATTTTTATAACCAAAGGGGAGATGACAATGGTGATGATCACGAGCATGAGGACGAGCAGCGCCCATATACTCTTTGGCGCCTGGCAACTAATTCCGGTGGATCACCTCTTCTCGTGTGTATACAGGCCACTAATGATGTTACTGCTAAGGAAGCAGGTGTAGTCTCCCATGGTCGCACTCTTCGGACCTATTCCAACACCCGTTGCATGGTATTCGGGATGGATACTAGTGTGCTAGCACCAACTCCTTCTCCCTGGTACAGAATTGATAGTCTTGGAGAAAACTCGCTCTTCCTTGGACAAAACTATCCAATGATGGTGAAAGGCGATCCAACTGCTGTTGACACAACGTTACTACCATTTATGAGAAGCAACTGTGTCTATACCTCGGACATTTGGGTGGTTCCCTACCCTGGTACTGATATAGTAGGCCGCTTCAGCCTGGATGATCAGTCCTGCGTTGGTCTCCAGATCGACAATGGATGGCCCGTCCCAGAGAATCACTTGTGGTTCAAAGCAAGCGTTTCCAACGCCGAGGAATGGTTGAGTTGAAGTTCATTTCATTGCTTGTTATTTGTTGTGTGGTGAAAACTTTAGTATTTATAATGTATCCTCGTTGTCGATGTGGGTTGATGACCTGTTGTATGTAATAAAATGATATGCCTGTGATAAACTTACTAAATTTATGAATGGCTTTCGAGTCGCTTCTATGAGTGAGTGGTGCGACGAGGCAAAAAAATATTTTTCGAATACATAATTGTACGTGCATTGCAACAGGTTATCGGATGAGGCCAATCAATAGTAGTACACTATTTGTACTAGCTTCACATGCTTCAGGCGTCGTGCGGGTGTTTTTACTGTAGCCATATTGTACTACGTACCCAACACCTCGAATCCTCGATACTAGTAGTACTATATAGTAAGTAGTAGTAGGAGTAGTAGGGTGGCATGGGCCAAAACAAGCATTCACGTCCAGGAGTACGGCACACGCCACCAGCACAACTTCCATCTAACACCATATTTCTTGGAGTCCATGCTAGAGCAATCTCTTCAACCTCATCGTTTCTCTAACTCAGCCATCACGCGGCGGGTGAGGTGGGGGTTTGCCGATAGTCGGTTTCCCTAACTGCGGTCCCACTTGTAAGGCCAACTGCAACGCACGACCCCAAACGAACCTCCATTTTGTACGAACTCCAACGATAATTTTGAATAGAAAAGCAAGACCAAAGAAAACAAGAACCACAAGAATACATTTTATTACTCCTGTAAGTTGGATTAGTGCCTTCTTGATGCATTCATTGTTGATCCGCGCATGCTCGATCTTGCGTGCTTCTTTCTTCTTCGAGTGTAAAGAAGTAGACGTTGCTTCCTCGCATCTAGTCTCATGTCTAGCCTCTATTCTAGTAGGAGTATCAACAAGTGCACTAATCTCATCTCTAGCCTCTGTGCTAGCTAAAAGTTATAGAACATCTACTAAATTGCACTCTATCAATATATGGATGTACTCTTCTTCCCAATACAAAAACTTGCATCCATTCTACTCCCTCCGTTGCACAATACATGCCTTCTATTTGTCAAAATATATATGTATCTAGACATGTTTTAGTATATAGGTACATCCATTTTTGGACAAATGGAAGTCAAGTATTTTGGAACGGAGGGAGTACACAATAAAAATCTTAAGTTAGCACAACTAGTCTAATCTGAGAGCACAACCGAAGATTTGGTCGGGTTCTTCCTCCTTTTGCCGACACGTGGGACATCCATCATCAAAGTCGTGTCATGAAAGAAAATAGAGTGGTAGTTGAAGCCACGAGATGTGCATCTTGGGTTAAATTGTAAACAGAATCTTACTACTCTTGAGTAACTCCAAAAGCGGCCACCAAAGATCTTTCTCTGATTTGTTTTCCATCACCAGCACGTCGAGGTGAAAGATGTGCAGGTTCAGTGGGTCTGCTTGCGTTTTCACTGACATGTGGGACCGCATGTGAGCAAATAGACGATGGGCTCCACACGTCCGCTGGTTGGCTGAGAAGAGATATAGAGGAGGGTTGAGCATGGACTGCAGGAAATTTGTTCTACGTATCTCAATATAGGCTCGATATAGTGGGGTGGCATGGGCCATAACTAGCATTCACGTCTAGCAGTACGGCACACGCCACCCACACGAGTCCCATCCGACACCAATTTTCTTGGAGTCCGTGCTACAGCCATCTCTTCTCCCTCCTATTTTCTCAGCCATCACGCGGTGGGCGGGGTGGGGGTTTGCCGATAGTCGGTTTGCTCAACTGTGGTCCCACTTGTAAGTGAATATGCAACACCGCACGCATTCCCGCTTGAGCGGCATGCTGGACCAACCGTGTGGGGGTGCGACGCGAACACGGCCGGCTTTTCCTTTTGAATTCGTAACTTGTAAAATTTGGTTCTGCTCCATGGCGCGATCGATAGATAGTAAATAACGATTTTGCCTAGAGTAATGAGAAGTTTGGTTCTGGCGCCGTTCATGCATGGAGTACGTACGAAAATTATGAAGTTGATGCGAAAGGTAAGATAATTACTGTAGTATCATATACTACTACATGCATTTGATGGGAAGATAAAAATACATACGGATCCATCAACGACATCCTCACGCCCTAGTGCGCCGTCTCACCAACCGACGTGTGAGGAGCAGCGGCGTTGGCGGCGAGCTCAATGTGCTTCTGAACAGTGCCGTCCAAGGTTGCCCTGTGGTCCAAGAAGGCCAGCGTCCTATCGTCCTCCTCTTGCATGTAGTAGTCCTTGTGGACGATTTGCGCATAGACGTGGGTGATTATGTCGATGGTGTCTTGCTGCGCCAGGCGCTGCGTGGTGAGCGCGACCTCGAGGTGGACATTCTCTGGCGTGATGGGGGGCAGTCGTAGGGCCACCAGTGCGTCGAAGAGGTTGTCACCATAGTGGCCGTTGAGGGTAGCAGGCATCACAGAGCCTGGGCGCGTCAGCTGGAGGCTTATGTGAAAGTCGTTCGCGAGCTTCTTGACGACGGTGAACTTGTCAAGGAAACCAACGAGGACCTCGTCGAACAAGGAGACGAAGTTGTCGTCCAAACGGCCCCTCGCCCTGGTGGCCTCAAGCAATACTACCTGGAGACGTTCCTCGTTGTCGGGCCACAGGCCGGCGTCGTGGACCATCTGGCACAGCTGGCTGATGCTCGTGCTCATCGCCTCCATGGATCTAGCTTAGCTTCTAGTCAATTGATCTTGCGATTCGAGTGATCACTCTTGCCCTTGGTTAGCGTGCGTAGGTGCGTAGGATTTCGTACTAGTCCTCGGCCCTCTACTGCACCTGCCTTTGGCTGTATGATAGGTGGGCCAGCCACCCCCTGGGCCCACGTGTCATTCACCCAAAGGTAGTTGCCGTAAGTCCATGAAGCTGCATCCCCCTCCGTGCCGGTGCAGTATAGTCATCTCACCAGACCTCTAGTTGGGGCCAAACGAGAGAAGTTTGATGTTTACTGGTTTATTGGTCCCCTTTGCATTTTGCGCCAAGTTTTGACCTTTGATTTAACTAATAAAATGTTAATCCATGTAAACAAAAATGTTGTGTAAGTCACATTACGAAAACAAAATAATCCCAAAACACTTAGGCACGGTGCATTAACTCCCTCCTTGTTTCTTTTTTCGTGACATATCAACCAATGAGAGATGTGGGCCGTGCATGCTTTCAATGACTAGAGACTAGCAAACATGACATGCAGTGTTTAGTTCATTGCATGTAATCCTATTAGTACTCTAGTTAGCAAAAAAACATTAAGTTCTCTTGCCGATAGGAATAAAACGCCATGTATTTATTTACAGAGGGAGTAGTACATTTTTTGTGACATGCATTACTAGATATTGCTAGTCAAATACTAAAATCCAGATGGACGTGGTAGTACTCCTAAATCCAGACGGTGGTGCTACTAGTACTAGTAGTAGTACTACCAATGTAGTAGTAGGAGTACTAGCACTGTACTACCCGTTGGTCAAATTATTACGTGCTGCTCCTCACAGTGAAGTGACAAGACCCTGCGTCAGAGATGACACCTGAGTATAGGCGCCGTGTTCGGCATACCATAGTCAGCCTCATCGTCTGCAGTCACTATCATCATGGCTGTAGAGCTAGCCTGCTTACAACTAGCCCTGTTCGACATAATTTCCCGTGCGTAGATACCCGTGCATTGCACGGAACACCAAGATTGGGGGTGGACGGCTCCGGCAGTGGCCATCGCCCCAGATTTTTCCATGGCCTTCTAGATGTGGTGGGGAGGAGATAAGGCTGATTGTGGGAGACAAGGAGTTCTTTGTAAATAGGGAACAAGTGCGGGCATCTTTTTGCAAAAATGGAGAAGCTTGGTTTGTATGCGTCAGATCTAGATCTGACGGCTATTGGTGAAAGATGGGAGGCACAACATCATCACCAACTCAGGACCTGTTTGATTCGTAGGATTTTGAAAACGCAGGAATAGGACACAGCAATATTACAAGTTTCAAACTGATATTACAAATGTTAGGAGTAATGCTGCACCTACGAAAAGGGATTTACTAGGATGTTTACGTAAGAACTTTCGTTACTTTAGGTGGATGCAGCATTATCGTACAAACTAAAATCCACCGCCCTGACAAGTCACTAATGGGAAAATAAGTTTTCGAGTCTCTGGCCACTTGATGTTTCAAAAACAAATTCAGCTTCCGTGGAGACTTTGTCATTTAGGCTTAGACGCTTGCGGTGATCAACACGCCATTCATTGTTGCGCCAGAGAACGCCAAACCTCATTACCTTGAGCACACTTGCCTCCAGAACAAAGAACCTGGCCAATTTAATCTCAGATGTGCTGCCTCGGTAGTCGATCAAATCAATTTCTGTAAGATGGAGATCAAGGCATTCGATGAGATTGTTATAGTGCAGCACATTTTTCACTTTCGGGTCTTTTTTATCTGCAAAAGAAGAGAACATATTAGAGCAGCTGGCTGCATAAGATTGTCGTGTCATCAATAGGTACCAATATCATTCGCTCATACGATAGGGTTGGCTGGCTAGTGATATTCTCTCTCTCTCTCTCTCTCTCTCTCTCTCTCTCTCTCTCTGTCTCCTCTCATTTAACTAGGAGCACGTGAAGAGCTTGGGCATTTGTTGCCTTCCACTATGTGGCCGATGCCATATTTCGCAAAAGTATGCCACATAATACGCATCGATGTCAAATCAAAAGATTTTGGCACTGCTCTCGCGATGTGAGAGAGTTGGCACCGCTGTGCACACAGACCCACATGTATAAAAAATCAATCAAACCAACTACACCAGCCTCTCACTCTCCCAAACAAGTGTTTTTTATTGCCTCAGTCCTCTCTCTCTCGCACGCAGTGTTTTTTCATTGCGTGAGTTAATTTGGCACCGGAGCAAAGTAGGTGATCCAGATTGGGGCACCAGGTGAGCAGTGGAGGGGCATCGACGCCAAATGCATCACAAGTGAATTTGGCACATGTTTTGGCCTACATAGCCCACTTTTGTACTCCCTCCGTCCCAAAATTCATGTCTTAAATTTGTCTAAATACGGATGTATCTAGTTACATTTTAGTGTTAGATACATCCGTATCTAAACAAATGTAAGACAAGAATTTTGGGACGGAGGGAATACTACCTCGTATTTAGTATAACATTTTGACCATAGATTTACCTAAGAAAATGCCAATGCATGTCACTAAAAATTACACCATTTGAAATTATGTTCAAATATGAATCCAACGATATAGTTCTTAGTGACATGCATTAACATTTTGTCAGTTAAATCTATGGTCAAATTTTGATAATACAAAATTGGAAGAGTAAACCAAGACGGAGGTAGTACTTGCTCTTAGGGTAACCATAGAGTTACTAGAGTAGTCTAAGTTAGTTTCCACTATGACTAGCCTAGGCTACTATATTAGTACATCATAAAAACGATGCAGGTGATCACGTGAGAAAAAATACTAAAAACATTTCTTTCGGTGTAGTGCGTAGATGCAGTTTTGAACACTACACTTGTCATCGTAATTTGGGAAAATTACGAAAAAATTGAGCTTCGTTGTGATTACTGTTTACTTATAGGAAAGAAATTTCACCTCGATGAGTAGCTTCTCCGTGCACGGAAAGCATATAAGGAATCCAACAACTTGATCCAGATTGGGGCCGATAGATTTTAGTGCTAAGATCTTCACTGTGTGCATGGACTGGGTCAAGCTTGTGGGAATCATTTTCTGGAAGACGGTCGTAAATACATCAAGAAGAAATTTAAAAATGTGAATTTCAAGAAGACGGAGAAGAAGATGAGTGATGTACCTGAACGATTATGGATCCAATAAAGAGTTCGGAGAATTTGGCAGACGAGTACACCAACGCTGTCAATTTCGGCGCGTTAATGACCCTGATTTTTGTTGGACCTTCTAGATCCGATACAAGCAATCTCTCAAGGAAAGGCGCATTCTCAATGACCATAACGTGGAACAGCTGGAGTGATCTCTTCCCAGTTGATGTCTTGTTGCGGGGCCAGGAAGACACATAAATCCATCAGAGATTCGTCGAGGCGATGTGGAGGCTAATGAACCCGTGGATCTTCTCAAGACGAAGGTACTCGAGCGCAGTACAGCTGCGGAGCAGGTGCTCCACAGCCTTCTTTGAGATGACAATGTTGAAGAGGTCGAGCTGCTTGAGTTGAGGGAGAAGAAGGGCGGGCGCGGCATTAATCTGGGGAAGATAGCAGGAGCTGAAGCTGGTGCAGCGCAGCATTGACGTGAGGCGGAGCGCGGACAGCGGCAGAGAGTGACATCGTCCAGCTTCAAAGCTGAGCTCCTCGAGCTGATCTAGGGCGGGGGATAAGAACTACTCATCGAACTTGGGTTGGACCTTGCAGTTGGTACTGAACATGCGGATGTCAAGGCGTCTGGCTGGCCCAGGGTGCGATGAAAGGATCTTGGAGACTGCGGCCATGCGTTTGCAATCCCTGTCGCAGAGGCAGCTGTCGACGGTGAGGTTGAGGGGAACGCAGCACCAGAGGGGGTGCCACCGCCGGGAGAGCAGGGCGGTCCACTCGGCAGATTTGGTGGGGAGGAGGCCGATGATGACGAGCAGCATGTCGTCGGGGAGGCTGCTGATGAAGTCCAGGCTCGCCGGATGTGGTTTTGGCTCAAGCCGCCTCCGCTTGTTGGCTGCCTTGCCGTCCATCTCAACCGGCGGCGACACCGGTGTACACGTGTGCTGGTGTGTGTTGTGTGCTGGGTGTGCGCGAGTGCGTCCTTCTGTGCATGCCGCCGCGCAGTGGTGAATTGTGCGCGAGTGCGTCCTTCGTGCGCAAGAAGTTTGTCCTCAATGCACCCTCAATTTACTAGCGTGCGGGGTGCTACCCCGAGTGGTTTCAACTTTGTTTACTTCACCGCGTGTCAGATGGGTCTCTAGTTTACTTATTTTCACCCACTGCCACATGGGCCAGCACACCAAGATACAGAACACGAGCTGACAACACAGCATGTGGATTGGTTGACCGGTCAACTAAACAATATATGGAGCTATACACTGACACAGTGAGCATATAATCCATCGGTATAGAGAGCTCGAGTGAGAGGGGAGGCCCATGAGAGATAGCAGAGAGAGAGAGAGAAAGAGCTACTCCCTCCGTTCGATAATGTAGTTCCAACATTTTTTTAAGTCAAACTTTTGAAACTCTGACCAAGTTTATAAATAAATTACTTATATCTACAATACCAAAGATAAATTATAGTATGAAGTAAGTGTGATGAATCTAATGATCGTTCCAGATGTAAGTGTTTTTCTCCACATATACCTGGTCAAACTTTTTTGAGGTTTGACTTTTCAAAACATCCATATGCTTATGGACGTGACAGAGTCCCTAACGAGAGAGGGAGAGATAGAGAGAGAGAGGGAGAGAGAGTGAGTGAGTGAAAAAAGTGTGTGTGCGTGTGTGAAAGAGACATGGACAACACACGATAAAAGTAGAGAAAAAGCGTGCATGTCTTATGCAAACATATCACACATGCATCTTCGACAACGGAGGCAAGGTGAGGAGATAGTGTGTGGTTGTTTGGAACCGAGAGAGGAAGACCCCTAGCACGTGGCCAAGAGGGGTCTGACAAACAAGGGAGAGAGGTCGAGAGAGACGTACGGAGAAAATGCAGACATGGGGAGGAGAGAGTGTATGTTTATCATAGAGAGATCCCCTGGAGATCGTGATGGGACTACATGGGTGGGAGATCGAGTGACAAAGTGTGTGCGCGATAGAAGATGCCCCGAGAGATATCGAGATAGACGTATGGATGGAAGGAGACAATACGTGTGTTCCTGATGGCTAGTAAGAGATAACCATACTTAGGAGGGGGGGAGGGCTTGTGCCTATGGACCTGTTTGGATACTCTAACTCAGTTAGAGATTAGAGTTAGATTCTAACCCTGAACTAACCCTGAACTAACTCTGAGTAAAGAGGTGTTTGGATGGCAGGGTTAGATGGAGTGCGGATACGGCGAGGCATCTTCACGGGCGGTGCGAGAGGGAGGGAGGGAGAGGACAAGAAGCTTTGAGGAAGTGGGGAGGGATCTGCTGTGGGGAGAGCGAGAGAAAAAAGTGTTTATTGGTGGTCCCGAGAAGAACTAACCCAAATAAGCACCTCTTGGATGGGTTAGCTTTTTTGGATGGGTTAGATGCATCTAACCCAGACTAACCCTCCTGTTTGGATCTTTTTGGGTTAGTTGACTCCAAACTAACCCAAACTAACTCTAACCCATAGATCCAAACAGAGCCTATGATGGAGTGAGGGATTATGGTACTTAGGGGGGTACGTGTCACATGGAGAGAGAACAAGGGCGGAGAGTGTTGGATGGGTCTATATGAACAGCGCGAGCGAGACATGTGTATGTGTGAACTAGGGAGATATAAGGCCAGTTTGGCTTACGTCCTGAGCATATTTTCTGTGGCCTGGGGTTGTGGCTGGATTTCATGCATGCTTGTTTGGTTGCTACCCTGTGAAAAAGAAAGCCCGCCTGGGCTGGGTTCCCTTGCACTTTAATTAGCATGGCTAAACTCCAGACAATGCAAGTAGCCTGGCCCAAGCGACCGATTTCAAACGCTTGGCCGTGCCTGGTCGTGCGGCCACGAGGCTAACAGCAACATGGATGGATATTACCATTAAATAATTGATGCATGGATTGGTTGATGGGACGTTGATGCTTTGCCTGGCCCAGGCATGAACCAAACGATTCAGCACCACACAAGCCTGGCCAGGTAGAAATATTTTACATCTCACATCCACACCAGGTAGTACCAGCCATCAAGGCATGAGGGTCAGGTCAGGAACCAAACTAACCAATAAAGTTTGAGAGAGATTGAGGAGCCCCCATAAGGCTGAGTGGTGCGTCAGATAGCTGAGAGGGGGAAAGAGATATTCCATCCGCTTGATAATGCAATGCATGTAAATTTTTTAGAAGTCAAACTTTGGAAACTTTGATCAGGTTTACGCAAATGTTATTTATAACTACAATACCAAAGATACACCATACAAAACTACATCTCATGGTGAATCTAAAGGGATATGTTTGCCGTACTAGATGTAATTCTTTTTCTCCACGTACATGGTCAAACTTTGTGATGCTTTACTTTTCAATAAATCTATATGCTATGGATGGAGGAGAGTGCCTCAGTCGAGACAGATCAAGTGCGTGTGAAGGAGAATGAGTAAGTGTGCAAAAAGAGTATGTGTGTGAAAGAGAAAGTGACAATAAACGATAAATTAGAGAGAGAGAGTGTGTGTTTTTTCGTTTCTTATGCGAACATATCACGCATGCATCTCTGAGATGGAAAAGCGAGGCGAGGAGATATAGGAAGATAGCTAGTGTGTGATTGTTTGCAACAGAGAGAGACACCCCTGTAGCACATGTCCAATAGAGGTCTGGCCAACAAGGAAAAAAGGTCGAGAGGGACACATGGATGGCATGGACGCATGGGGACGGAGAGAGAGTGTGTTTGTGATAGAGAGATCCCCTCGAGATCATGAGGGGACTATATGGGTGGGAGATCGAGGGAGTGCGTGCGTGATAGAAAGATGCCCCGAGAGAAATCGAGATAGACCATGTGTCATGGCACTAAGACAGACAATAGAATAGGGGGGTAGGTATGGAGAGGCAAGATCCTAGCTATGGAGTAGTTGTATACGCAAGAGATTTACGAGTTCAGGACCTTCTCGGAGGAAGTAATAGCCCTACGTCTCGGAGCCCGGAGGCGGTCGACTGGATTATATGCGTATGAGTTACAGGGGTGCGAACCCTTCTGCCTATGGAGGGGGGTGGCTTAAATAGAGTGCGCCAGGACCCCAGCCAGCCCACGTAGCGGAGGGTTTAAAGTACATTAAGGCCTGGCGTTACTGGTAACGCCTTACATAAAGTGTCATCATGGCCATAAATACTACTTAGTTACAGACCATTTGATATAGAGTGGCTCTTGAACTCCTGGTGGTCCAGTGAGTCTTCATGGTCGAGTGTCTTTGAGTCTATCGAGTGGAATCCTTCTAGGTCGACTGGAAGGCAGTTTCTTCTAAAGATGTCCTTGGGGAGGGTACCTTGGACAGGTCCATTACCCTACCCTAGGTACATGACTTCATCATTAGCCCCCAAATGGATCGAGGTTTGAGTGAGGAAGGAGTTGATGAACTTTCCGACCTGTTGTTTGTGCTGCGAGTGTGTCTTACTCCGGATCAATGACTCTTTAGTGATGGTGTCAACTTCTCTTTCAGTCGCCTTGATCCATTCTTTACATCTATCGAGTGAACTTTATGACTCTGGGGATTTTCCGAGCGACGGATCAGAGGAAATCTGCCGTCTGGCAAGTTGCACTGCTGTTAGCGGATTTAGCGGAATCCGAATTTTGGGAAGCCCACGAAGCGGAGAAGGCCGCGGTACTCGGATGGGATAAGGAAAAGACGCCTCGATTTCCATGCCCACTTTTTTGCCATGTATCGCGCGCGCGACTGTTGCGGGATTTGACAGGATCGCCCAAGCCTACCAGTCAGCCACTCGGAAGCGACTTCATCTATGGCGCCGGACGGGGTTTTTTTGAACAGTGTGCCCTCATTCTCCTCTCCCTTTTCCTAGAACTCGCCCGCTGTGCTCGCTTCTATCCCCGCTCTACTGCTCCTTGCGCGCCTCGCCGGCAACGATGGTGAAGGAGAAGACGGCGGCCTTGGAGCGGGCGAAGAAGGCGACGGCGAAGGCGAAAGCAAAGGGGAGAGCGACCAGTCGGGGCGGATCCTCGTCGCGGTCCGGCCTGCCGCAAGGCTGGATCCAGGGAGACTGGATCCACTTGACCATCACCCAGAAGGACCTCGACGATCTGGCCAACGAAGGACTGATGCCCAGACTGAGTTGGAGAACAAGCATACCCAGCAAAGACACGAAAGCGGCGAGATAGGCAATGGAATTGGGTTTGGAGTGATGGAGTTGTGCCCCAAAGAAGTTCAGAAACCCCCGAAAGAAAAGATTCGGCGGCAGAGAAAACCCGCGATAGACATGGGTGGCTAAGAGGACACACTCACCCTCCTGTGGCTGCGGCTGCCACTCCGTCCCCGGAAGTCTTGCTGACCCATGGGGGATCAGTCCTTCGTTGGCCAGATCGTCGAGGTCCTTCTAGGTGATGGTCGAGAAGATCCAGTCTCCCTAGATCCAGCCTTGCGGCAGGCCGGACCGCGATGAGGATCCACCCTGACTGGTCGCTCTCCCCTTTGCTTTCGCCTTTGCCGTCGCCTTCTTCGCCCACTCCAAGGCCACCGTCTTCTCCTTCACCATCGTCGCCGGCGAGGCCCGCAAGGAGCAGTAGAGCGGGGATAGAAGCGAGCGCAGCAGGCGAGTTCGAGGAAGAGGGAGAGGAGAATGAGGGTGCACTGTTCAAAAGACCCCCGTCCGGCGCCTTATATGAAGTCGCTTCCGAGTGGCTGACTGGTAGGCCCGGGCGATCCTGTCAAATCCCGCAACAGTCGCGCGCGCGATACGTGGCGAAAAAGCGGGCGCAGAAATCGAGGCGTCTTTGCCTTATCCCATCCGAGTACCGCGGCCTTCTCCGCTTCGCGCGCTTCCCAAAATTCGGATCCCGCTAAATCCGCTAACAGCAGTGCAACTTGCTAGACGGCAGATTTCCTCCGATCCGTTGCTCGGAAAATCCCCAGAGTCATAAAGTTCACACGACAGATGTAAAGAATGGATCAAGGCGACTGAAAGAGAAGTTGACACCATCACTAAAGAGTCATTAATCTGGAGTAAGACACACTCGCAGCACAAACAACATGTCGGAAAGTTCATCAACTCCTTCCTCACTCAAACCTCGATCCATTCGAGGGCTAATGATGAAGTCATGTACCTAGGGTAGGGTAATGGACCTGTCCAAGGTACCCTCCCCAAGGACATCTTTAGAAGAAACTGCCTTCCAGTCGTCCTAGAAGGATTCCACTCGACAGACTCAAAGACACTCGACCATGAAGACTCACTCGACCACCAGGAGTTCAAGAGCCACTCTGTATCAAACAGTCTGTAATTAAGTATTCTTTATGGCCATGATGATACTTTATGTAAGGCGTTACGAGTAACGCCAAACCTTAATGTACTTTAAACCCTCCGCTACGTGGGCTGGCTGGGGTCCTGGCGCACTCTATATAAGCCACCCCTTCCACAGGCAGAAGGAGTCGCACCCCTGTAACTCATACACATATAATCCAGTCGACCGCCTCCGGGCTCCGAGACGTAGGGCTATTACTTCCTCCGAGAAGGGCCTGAACTCGTAAATCTCTTGCGTATACAACTACTCCATAGCTAGGATCTTGCCTCTCCATACCTACCCCCCTATTCTACTGTCAATCTTAGTACCACGACACCATGCACATGTTTGTGATGGAGACTAAGATTAGCTAGTCATATACATATAGGGGGGACTGCGTGTGCCTACAATTGAGTGAGAGATCATCATACTTGGCTAGCTGGGCATGAGATTGTGTGTGTGTGCGTGTGAGATGGAGAGAGAACGAGGGAGAGAGATAGATTTTTAGATGGGCCTATCGAGTGCGAGTGAGATATGCATGTTTATGTGTGACCCAGGTGGATGGAGAGTTTGAGAGAGGGGGGGAAGAGCTCCGAGACGACATAGTGCTGCGTGAGAGAGTTACGGGCAAAGAGCCAAGGAATTTGTGCGCGTACGATGAGTGCACCCAAGATATCTAGCTTGGACTAGCTAGAGTATCATACATAGTGTGCGAGAGAGACCTAAAGATGGTGTATATATGAATGTGAACTAGAAAGACCCCCCCCCCCCACACACACACAAAGAGAGAGAGAGAGAGAGAGAGAGAGAGAGAGAGATGGAGAGAAAGGGAGATGGACCAACAAGGTTTTTGTGTCGGATGTGTGTGACAGAATTGAAGATTGTCGGCGAGAGAGAGAGAGAGAGAGAGAGAGAGAGAGAGGGAGAGGGAGGGAGAGAGAGAGAACAGGAGTCCGGGAGAGGGGGAGGTCGCGTTTTATGCATCAAAGACTGATATAAACCATGTTTCGATATAAACTTGCATTCAAATATTTAAATTGGAGAACATGTTGTCTGCAATCCACACATGAACGGATATGCGTGTATATCAAACAAGTTCATTAATTTGACTTTCAACATGTTCATGGAGTACTATAATACTATACAACATGCTACTCGATTGAGGTGTTCAATTTTGGATTTAGTTCACTATTTTGACCTACTGAACGAGCTAGTTCATTGAATCGAGATATTTCATTTTGGGTTTGATTCGTGTTTTTGAGTGGGTCAACTATTTGTCATATAGTAAATCGCTAGCAACGAGCATGTAAAAACACATTACTCCCGAGCATCATCTATCCATCTAAAAAAGAAGTGGCAAGCTAATATTTCAAAATTTGATTCGAATCGACTTGATAAGGTAGACGTGGATGCTCGTTCTCCCAAAATTTGAACGAACCGTTAAACATACTCTCTGCTCGGTGGAATTCGCCCGAGCAAATAAATGGGAGACGCGAAATTACCGTCCTATGTGGGACACGCATCAATTGGCCCGTTGTACATCGAAGGTAGGTTCGTAACTTCATCCAAGAGCGCCTTATCCTCGGCCGAAATAGCTCGCGCCCACTATTTCAAAACACGCTCTCCTCGCCCGAAATAGCTCGCGCCCACTATAGTTCAAAACACGCCCTCCTCGCCCGAAATTGCTCCCGCCCACTATTTGGGGATAAGCAAAGTTACTCTATACTACGTCTTGAGCTTGCGTTGGTTTTCCTCGAAGAGGAGAGGGTGATGCAGCAAAGTGTAGCGTAAGTATTTCCCTCAGTTTTGAGAACCAAGGTATCAATCTAGTAGGAGGCTCCTCAAAAGTCCCACGCACCTACACAAACAAACTGAGAACTCGCAACCAACGCAATAAAGGGGTTGTCAATCCCTTCACGGCCACTTGCGAAAGTGAGATCTAATAAAGATAGTATGATAAGATAAATATATATTTGGTATTTTTGATATAGACGCAAAAAGTAAAGATGCAAAATAAAAGTAGATTGAAAGCAAATATGATGAGATAGACCCGGGGGCCATAGGTTTCACTAGAGGCTTCTCTCAAGATAGCATAAGTATTACGGTGGGTGAACAAATTACTGTCGAGCAATTGATAGAAAAGCACATAGTTATGAGATTATCTAGGCATGATCGTGTATATAGGCATCACGTCCATAACAAGTAGACCGACTCCTGCCTGCATCTACTACTATTACTCCACACATCGACCGACTCATGCCTGCATCTAGAGTATTAAGTTCATAAGAACAGAGCAACGCATTAAGCAAGATGACATGATGTAGAGGGATAAACACATGCAATATGATATAAACCCCATCTTGTTATCCTCGATGGCAACAATACAATACTTGTCTTGCAACCGTTTCTGTCACTGGGTAAGAACACCGCAAGATTGAACCCAAAGTTAAGCACTTCTCCTATGGCAAGAAAGATCAATCTAGTAGGCCAAACCAAACTGATAATTCAAAGAGACTCGCAAAGATAACTCAATCATACATAAAAGAATTCAGATAAGATTCAAATATTATTCATAGATAAACTTGATCATAAACCCACAATTCATCGGATCTCGACAAACACACCGCAAAAAGAGATTACATCGAATAGATCTCCACAAGAGAGGGGGAGAACATTGTATTGAGATCCAAAAAGAGAGAAGAAGCCATCTAGCTAATAACTATAGACCCGTAGCACCACAAAAAAATACACTTCCGTGATGATACGTGTTTGTCACAGTAGGTCGCGTTTTTTGTCATGCACGTACATCCATGACCAATTTATGACAGAATCAAGATAGTCATACCTGTGCTGTCATAGAAGTGTTCCATGACATTACCAAAATTATCATCACGGAAGTGTCCACTTCCATGACGATAAATCGCGCGTCACAGAAGTGCTTTCGTCAAGGGTGACCGACACGTGGCATCCACCATAACGTAACGCCATTAAGCTATCGGGTCGGGTTTTGGATCCAATAACCCGTTAACAACCCCGACCAATGGGGATTTTCCATGTGTAAAATCATCATTGGCTGGAGGAGACACGTGTCAAGTCCGCGCTGGCACAGGTGTCACTCATCCAATGGGCGAGACGCGCCTATGATATGTTGACACATGGACCGGCCCATCAAGTTTAAATGGGCCGGCCCAACTAAAGGCCCACAAGATTTTGCGGACCATAATGGGCCGGCCCAGCTAAAGGCCCACAAGATTTTGCGGGCCATAATGGGCTTGCCCAGCTAACGGCCCACAAGATTTCACGGGCCATAATGGGCCGGCCCAGGTAAAGGCCCACAAGATTTTTGTTTGCCATAATGGGCCGGCCCAGGTAAAGGCCAACAAGATTCTTGTGGATCATAATGGGCCGGCCCGGCTAAAGGCCCACGAGATTTCGCTGATATTAATGGGCCGGCCTAGCTGTAGGCCCACAAGAATTTGAGGGCCCTAGTAGGTCGGCCCATTAACTGGCTGCCATGTTTTGGGCCAAATGTCGGCCCATATTTGATCCGGTCCATTAATGGCCTGCCACGTTCCGGGCCTAATAGTGGCCCATATGAGATCCGGCCCGTTAAAAGCCTACCACGTTCTGGGCCAAATTACGAGCCAGATCAGGTACGGCCCTTTAAGAGGCTATGGGCTCAATTATGGCCCATATCAGATTCGGCCCGTCAACTGGACACTATGCTTTTGGGCCCACTTGCTAGAGGCCCACTTAGTAATTCGGCCTTACATTAGTTTTGGCCTTGAGGGAGTCCCGAACTAGGGTTTTCTCCCCGGACAGATCTTCATATTCGGCGGCTTTGCACTGCGGGCCAATTCGCTTGGCCATCTGGAGCAGATTGAAAGCTACGCCCCTGGCCATCAGGTCAGATTTGGAAGTTTGAACTACACGGCTGATGTCCACGGAGACTTGATCTTCGACGGGTTCGAGCCATAGCCAAGCGTGCCGCACTGTCACGAAGGGCGTGATCTAGCTCTGTCGTCGGACAGTGCCCTAGAGGCCGCACCAGTGTCCGCTCCGACCCTTAGCTCGGAGCCGACTGCGTCGATCGAGGACGGGTGGCTGGACACCGCCTCGGGGGCTGCAATCTCTACGGCAATTGAGCCGAACACCAACCCTGTCCTTTGTGAAGCTCGTGACTCCAAGGTGCCGGACTCCTCTCTGGACTCCCAACCTTCCGCGCCCCTACCAATCAAATCCGATTCGGAGGCGATCATGGAGTTCACTGCCGCGGACATCTTTCAACACTTGCCCTTTGGTGACATCCTGAATTCACTAAAGTCTCTCTCTTTATCAGGAGAGCCCTGGCCGGACTATGGTCAGGAAGGTTGGGATGCGGACGATGAAGAAATTCAAAGCCCACCCACCACCCACTTCATAGCCACTGTCGACGATTTAACCGACATGCTCAACTTCGACTCCGAAGACATCGACGGTATGGACGACGATGCAGGAGACGACCAAGAACAAGCGCCTACAGGGCACTGGAAGTCCACCTCGTCATACGACATTTACATGGTGGACACCCCAAAAAATGGGAATGGCGATGGAACAATGGAGGACAACCCCTCCAAGAAACAGCCTAAGCGCCGGCGTCAGCGGCGCCGCTCAAATCCCGCCACTGCAAAAACGGTGATTCCGGCACGGCAGATAATAACACCCCGGATAGTGCCGAAGACAACCCCCTCCAGCAAGATTCAGCGCATGAGGATGGAGAAGCCAGCCCTCATGAGAGAGCGGCAGACAGAGAGGTAGAGGATGATAATTACATGCCTCCCTCCGAAGACAAGGCAAGCCTCGACGACGACGAATTTGTCGTGCCTGAGGATCCCGTCGAACAAGAGCGTTTCAAACGCAGGCTTATGGCCACGGCAAGCAGCCTCAAGAAAAAGCAGCAGCAGCTTAGAGCTGACCAGGATTTGCTAGCTGACAGATGGACCGAAGTCCTGGCAGCCGAAGAGTATGAACTCAAACGCCACTCCAACAGCTACCCAAAACGCAGGCTGCTACCCCAATTAGAGGAGGAAGCACCTAAACCTACATCACCAGCGCATAATATGGCCGACCGGCCACCTCGTGGCCGTGACAGAGAGGCCTTTCGGCCCTCCACTCAAGCCGTACCCCGGCGCCGCTCAAAAAATACCAAGACGCGGGAAAATGCGCCAGACCTGCAGGATATGTTGGAGGGCATGGCAAGACAAACAAGATCGATCTACGGATCGCGTGGGCGCCCCACGATGCGTGATGATAACCGTCACGCTGGATATGGCAATTCCGGCCGGGCTGAACACAGTAGACAAAGCTCATTTGAGCTACGTCATGATATAGCCCAATACAGGGGCGCCACACACCCACTATGCTTCACAGACGAAGTGATGGATCATCAAATCCCCGAGGGTTTCAAACTCGTAAACATTGAATCATACGATGGCACAACAGATCCTGCGGTCTGGATTGAGGACTACCTCCTTCATATCCACATGGCCCGCGATGATGATCTACACGCCATCAAATACCTCCCTCTCAAGCTTAAAGGGCCAGCTCGGCATTGTCTTAACAGCTTGCCAGCGGAGTCAATTGGTTGTTGGAAAGACCTGGAAGCCGCATTCCTCGACAATTTCCAGGGCACTTATCTGCGACCACCAGATGCCGATGACCTAAGCCACATAATTCAGCAGCCAGAAGAATCGGCCAGACAATTCTGGACACGGTTCCTAACCAAGAAAAATCAAATCGTCGACTGTCCGGATGCAGAGGCCCTTGCAGCCTTCAAACATAACATCCGCCACGAGTGGCTTGCCCGGCACCTAGGATAGGAAAAGCCAAAATCCATGGCAGCCCTCACAACACTCATGACCCACTTTTGCGCAGGAGAGGACAGGTTGCTAGCTCGTAGTAACAACATGACCAAGAGCCCTGGTAGTTCGGATACCAAGGACAGCAACGGCAGGTCGCGTCGCAACAAGCACAAGCACCGCATTAATGGCGATAATGTTGAAGATACGACAGTCAATGCCGGATTCGGAGGCTCTAAACCCGGTCAGCGGAAAAAGCCATTCAAAAGAAATAATCCGGGCCTGTCCAATTTGGACCGAATACTCGATCGCTCGTGCCAGATACACGGCACCCCCGAAAAGCCAGCCAATCACACCAACAGGGATTGTTGGGTGTTCAAGCAGGCAGGCAAGCTAAATGACGAAAACAATGACAAGGGGCTGCGTACTGACGACGAGGAGGAGCCCCGGCCGCCGAACAATAGAGGACAGAAGGGCTTTCCCCCACAACTGCGGACGGTGAACATGATATACGCAACCCACATACCCAAAAGGGAGCGGAAGCGTGCACTAAGGGACGTATATGCGATGGAGCCAGTCGCCCCAAAGTTCAATCCGTGGTCCTCCTGCCCGATCACTTTCGATCGAAGGGACCACCCCACTAGCATCCGCCATGGCGGATTCGCCGC
The DNA here is from genome assembly GCA_963921465.1 of Triticum timopheevii. NCBI lineage: Eukaryota > Viridiplantae > Streptophyta > Magnoliopsida > Poales > Poaceae > Triticum > Triticum timopheevii. The sequence continues at coordinate 163,983,695 of OY997272.1, read as the reverse complement.
ATTGGTTCTAGACCCAATCGTTGACGAATTTCACCTCACTAGAGTCCTGATGGACGGCGGCAGCAGCCTAAACCTGCTTTATCAGGATACAGTGTGCAAGATGGGCATAGACCCCTCAAGGATTAAACCCACAAAGACAACCTTCAAAGGCGTCATACCAGGTGTAGAGGCCAACTGTACAGGCTCAGTTACGCTTGAAGTGGTCTTTGGATCACCGGATAACTTCCGAAGCGAGGAATTAATCTTCGACATAGTCCCGTTCCGCAGCGGCTATCATGCACTACTCGGATGAACCGCATTTGCAAAGTTCAATGCGGTGCTGCACTACGCATACCTCAAGCTCATGATGCCAGGCCCTCGAGGAGTCATTACGGTCAACGGGAACACCGAACGCTCTCTTCGAACGGAGGAGCATACGGCGGCCCTTGCGGCAGAAGTACAAAGCAGCCTCTTAAGGCAATTCACGAGTCCGGCTATTAAACGGCCGGACACCGTCAAGTGCGCCCGGGGTAACCAACAACAAGACCTCCTGGCACGTTTTGAGCACGCGTAGCAATGCGGCCCCAACCCCAGCCCTCGCGAAATTGCGAAACCAGTACTACGCGTACATAATTATGCTCTGGAAATACCATGGGCATAGGGGGAGGGGCACGACCACGACAGGCCCAGAATGCGGCTCAACCGCACCAGGGGCTCCCAATTGTGTCGTTCTTCTTTTTTCTCTTAATTTCAGGACTCCTTTCTCAAGAAACCCTGTCCGGCAGTAGAATCACCGAACACACGATGCAACAGCCAGGGAAGCAGAAAGCTACGTCGAGTGTCCAGGTGGTCTCTATAACGAGCAGTATACTTGTTTTACATATCATCCCGCAGCTCGCTCCTGGAGGGAGACATGTCAAATAGTCCCGTCCCTTGCTTATCGCACTATTTGTATCGTTCTGCTTTTACCACACCTTTTTTGAATAAACAATGCATAGCCTTTGCCTATTATTGCATTCCTTTTTTTATTTTATCTATACATGTTCACTTATGACATGTTGCACCCGTACGCTTTAGTACGGCCACATACACCAGGGGCTTAAGTACCCCAAAATATGGTGTGATAAGTCCGAACACTTTCACAAGTGCGGCACCCCGAACTTATAGCATTATATGCATCGGCTCCGAATCATGTCTTGGGTTAATAGTTGGGTTTGCCCGGCTCCCATGTTTTGGTACCTTACGTTCCGTTATATCGGCTAAGGTAGCGCTGGGAGAACCACTACGATTGTGCCCCGGTTGAGCTGGGTTGAGCACCTTAGTGGAGAAAGCTAAAACTGACTGTCATGATAGGGCGAGAGCCGGTCGCTGTTCGAGAGGTTTTTGAGTCCCTAAAGACTTATGCCGCTTAGAGCGAGGAGTCGGCTTTTTCCGACCTAGTCGGTCTTCCAAATACTAGGGGCTTCACCGAAATTTAAAATTATAGAATTCTATGGTTAAGTGAGAGTGTTCAAGCATTATAGTCCGGTTGCCTTGTTCGTTGCGTTGAGCGCCTCCCTCGAAGGACCCAAGAATGGGAAAAAGAGCGCTCAAGTTTATCCTGAAGACCCCAGCACTCGTGGCATGGGGGCAGAAGCCGATGACTCGCCATCTCTCAAATTTAATAAACGGCCGCACAGAAGGTAATATTTTAAATTCACAAGCGTTGCTTAGCGCATATGAACAAGTTTTCAAGCGTACAGGATAACAAATGTGAGTTTACTAAAAAGTTACATCTTTGGAGCATTCGCCCGCTATAAGGCGGGAACCCTTCAGGACGCCCGCATAATACATCTCGGGCGTGCGATACTCCCTGCCCGGCGGTGGAGCGTCAGTCACAAGCTTCTCAGCGTCCATCTTGCCCAGTGCACTTTAGCACGGGCACCTTCGATAAAGACGGTGCGCTTGACGACTTCAATCCACGGACAGGCGTCCACCAGCCACCACACCAGCCCGAAGTAGCTCACAGGCATGGCTTCTTTAGGCCACAGCTGAACTATGAGGCCCTTCATGGCCTGTTCGGCCACCTTGTGGAGCTCGACCAGCTGCTTCAGCTGGTCGCTCAAGGGCACCGGGTGTCCGGCCTCAGCATACTAAGACCAGAACACCTTCTCCGTAGAGCTCCCCTCCTAGGCCCGGTAGAATGCGGCAGCGTCGGACACACTGCGAGGCAGATCTGCGAATGCTCCTGGAGAGCTCCGGATTCGGGTAAGTAACAAGTAATTCACTTTCAAGTGCTTGCTTTGCATGAAGAATGCCTTACCCGCCGCTATCTTTTTTATTACCTCAATTTCCTGGAGGGCTTTTTGGGCTTCGGCCTTAGCGGCTCTGGCACTCTCAAGAGCCGAGGCGAGCTCGGACTCTCGAGTCTTTGAGTCACGCTCCAAACTCTCGTGTTTTTCCACGAGAGCCTGGAGCTCTTGCCGCACCTCCGCCACCCGCGCCTCCTGCTTCTCTCGCTCGGTGTGTTCTGCGGCTGCATTGCTTTCGGCCTTGGACACCGCTTCCTTCAGGGTCGCCACCTTGTTCGTGGCCCCTGCAATTCTCATGTTATTCCTGTCATTTTTTGCAACCACATCTTTTATATACTTTCATAAGGTATTACTTACCTTCCTTGTCCTCGAGCTGATTCTTGGCAAGGCCAAGCTCGTTCTCGGACCGCTCGAGGCTCTGCTTCAAAGCATTGACCTCCGCAGTCCATGCGGCAGAGGTCAGCAGCGCAGCCTGCATTACCATATTGACATACTTATGTTAGACTCCTGTGTACATCTTTTTAGATCCTCAATTCGACTTTTCTTTCCGAACACCAAACTGAGCATCAGGGGCTACTGTCTATGCGGTAATATTTTTACATATCTTAATACATACCTCAAAGCCTGTTAGAAGGCTGGCACAGGCTTCAGTCAGCCCGCTCTTGGCGGACTGAACTTTCTGGATCACCATACTCATAATAGTGCGGTGCTCCTCATTGATGGAGGCGCCGTTAAGTGCCTCCAGCAGATTATCCGCTGCCTCCGGTTGGACGGAGGTCACCGGTGTCGCAGTCTCGCCCTTTTTACGAAAGGGCCACCTGCCAGACTACGGAACCACTGAAGGTTCCGGTGCGGAGTCCGGCCCAGGGCTGGACTTAGAGCCCTTTGGGGTTTGATCCCCCTTGTGCCCGGAGTCCGGGAGGTTGCCTTGCGGCACCTCCGGGACCTCCTCCTCATGGCTGGGCCCCTTTTGGGACCCCACCTCGGCGTCATCCGCAGCGTGAGGAGAGGAACAGTCGGAAGTGAAGTGCTATTCACATCCGACGAAGCCAGGGAGCCGCTCGTTGAAGTGTCGAGCCCGTCCTTGGGCGGGCTGCAGGGTTATATTCGGCGTTAGGAGATTCTATGCGACAAACGAAACGCCATGAATTAGTCGGACACTTACAATGTCGCCAGGGGCTTAGTCCTCGGTGTCCACTCCTCTTCGCCGTCGTCGGCGTTGGTGGAGTAGTCCGGAGGGAGGGTCCTTCCCTTCTTGGACCCTTCGGCCTCCCCCATTGGGGCGGCCTTCCTTTTCTTCTCTCCCCCCCGCTGGGGGAGAGGCCTCTTTTTCCTCCTCCCCGTCTTCGCGGGAGGAGTCTGCCTCTGAGTCATCAGACGATGAGTCTGATAACACCTGGCGCCGGGAACTCTTTCGAGTTCCCGTGGCCTTCTTGTTGGCCTTCTTCTCCGGCACCACGTGAGGTGCCGGAACCAGCAGCCCCGTCAATCGGGCGTCCGTCGAAAACAGCACCTTCCAGGCATCTTCGTATGTAGTGTCGAAGAGCCTGCTCAAGGTTTGGTGCTATGCCAGATCAAACTCCCACAAGTTGAAGGCCCGTTGTTGGCACAGGAGGATCCGGCGGATGAGCATGACCTGGACTACGTTGACGAGCTTGATATTCTTGTTCACAAGGTTTTGGGTGCGGGTTTGGAGTCCGGTCAGCTTTTCCAAATCACCCCATGCCAGGCCCTTCTCTTTCCAGGAGGTGAGCCGTGTGGGGATGCCGGATTGGAATTCGGGGGCCACTGCCCATTCAGGGTCACGCGGCTCGGTGATGTAGAACCACCCCGATTGCCACCCTTTGATGGTTTCCACAAAGGAGCCCTCGAGCCATATAACGTTGGGCATCTTGCCCACCATGGCGCCTCCGCACTCCGCCTGCTGGCCGCCCACTACCTTCGGCTTGACATTGAAGGTCTTCATCCATAAGCCGAAGTGGGGCTTGATGCGGAGGAAGGCCTCGCACACAACGATAAACGCTGAGATGTTGAGGATGAAATTCGGGGCCAGATCGTGGAAATCCAGGCCGTAGTAGAACATGAGCCCCCGGACAAATGGGTGGAGTGGGAGGCCCAGTCCGTGGAGGAAATGGGGGAGGAACACCACCCTCTCATAGGGCCTGGGGGTGGGGACGAGCTGCCCCTCGTCTGGAAGCCGGTGCGAAATGTCGTTGTGCAGGTATCCGGCTTTCCTCAACTTTTTGATGTGCCCCTCCGTGACGGAGGAGGCCATCCACTTGCCTCCCGCTCCGGACATGGCTGGGGAAGGTTGAGGCAAGATGTGCAGACTTGGGCGCTGGAGCTCGCGTGCGCGGAAATGGATAAGCAAAGGAGGAAGAAGGCGTAGGTAAAAAGGTGGATCCTTATCCCCTTATATGGACGGACGAAACTATGCGTCCCCACCAGCCTGGTAAAACTCGCTTATCTCCCAAGTGCCGTAATCAATGGCGCGGTTGGGTTACCCACGCCCGTATTGATGGGAATCCCGGAATAAGGGGACACGATCTCTGCTTTGACAAGACGTGCCAAGGAAACCGCCTCGCTAAACGTGCTGAGGTGGAACAGTAAAAACGATTCGAATAAAGGCTTGGCCGTGGAGTGATGTCACGCCACGAAATACTTCAGCAGATTGAATTTGTGTAAATATTATTCTCTCTACGGTGGTATGTGGAACTTATTTTGCAGAGCCGGAAACTATCCTTGTGTTCAAAATCTTCTATGAAGTATTCGGAGGAGGAACCCGCCTTGCAATGTCGAAGACAATATGCGCGCCGGACTCGTCGTCATTGAAGCCTGGTTCAGGGGCTACTGAGGGAGTCTCGGACTAGGGGGTGTCCGGATAGCCGAACTATCATCTTCGGCCGAACTCCTGGACTATGAAGATACAAGATTGAAGACTTCGTCCCGTGTCCGGATGGGACTTTCCTTGGCGTGGAAGGCAAGCTTGGCGATACGGATATGTAGATCTCCTACCATTGTAACCGACTCTGTGTAACCCTAACCCTCTTCGGTGCCTATATAAACCGGAGGGTTTTAGTCCGTAGGACAAACAATCATACCATAGGGTAGCTTCTAGGGTTTAGCCTCTCTGATCTCGTGGTAGATCTACTCTTGTACTACCCATATCATCAATATCAATCAAGCAGGAGTAGGGTTTTACCTCCATCGAGAGGGCCTGAACCTGGGTAAAAATGTCGTCTCCCTTGTCTCCTGTTACCATCCGCCTAGACGCACAGTCCAGGACCCCCTACCCGAGATCCGCCGGTTTTGACACCGACAGGCCTCTTAAGGACCCGTTTAACATTTTGGCCCTATATTAATTTCGGCATGTTAAATGCCCATCATATAGTTGGGCCTAACTACGGCCTGGTTTGCATCCGGCCTGCTCGCAGCCGATATCTGATTGGGCCAAAGAAGGACCGAGACAATTTTGGCCTGTTAAAAGTGTTGTTGCCGCCGGCCTCCTCCCGCTGCTCGCGGGAGCTCGACCTCCCTGCCTCACTCAGCTCTCGACGAAGAAAAAGACTAGAGGAAGGAGATGGACACAAAGACACAGGTAGTTTTGCCCGGCGCACGTACACTACCGGCCGCACGAACGGCCGCTTGTATTTCCCTGAGCACGAAATCAATCCGCAGACTACAATGAATACACAGAGGGCCTTTTATACCCAAGCTACACACATCAGGCAAGCACGCATGCATCCACCGTAGCCAGAGCTAACTACATGCACGCATGCAGCCCACGACCCGGCTGCATGATGCCCGCGCCTGCCGAGTCCACGATCCGCAAGCTCAGCCCATGACGCGCACGAACGCGTCCTACACGGCCGGCTGCAACCCAACTCTACGCTAGTCAACACACTCACGCACGCTTGCCGCACACGCTCGGGCACGCACACACTTGCCGGACTATGCCCAGTACATGACTGTGGCTTATTTGCCCAACACATCACCTCCTAAGCCACGACATTGCCGCACGACCTGCCGACAGGGGCCTGACTCGTCGTCGTCGTCTCCGTGCCACGCACCTCCAGGTTGTCGCGCCGAGCGGTCGCGATCTCTACGCCACCAAGAAGGTCCTTCGCGACCTCCTCGTCTCCGCGACCGCCGTGCCCTTCGCGCGCACTCCCCACGTCCCCGCGCTCCCGGCACGCGCTCCCGCCGCGCACGTACGCGATATGCACAACCAGGTCCAGCGCCTCGACGCGGTCCACTCCCGCGGTCCCGACGCGTCCAGTGCGCACCCATAACACGCACCGGCCGCGCCCAGCTCGCCACCGCGCCTCATTCGCCACGCTCTGCACGTCTCCAGCTCGCCCCCCGATCGCGCTCCGACGCGATCAACGCGGACGATCCGGCATGTCCAGGAGCTTGGCCTTCTCTCCGCCGAGCCACGCAGCGCCACCGTAGCCTCTGCGCCACCACGCAGGTCCGCCGCGGCCGCCGTGCTCCCCGTACGCACGGCATCACCGTGCTCCGCCGCCGCACGGGACGAGCGCCATCGCCAGCGAGCTCCTCCGAACCCGATGCTCCGATACCAATTGTTGTTGCCGCCGGCCTCCTCCCGCTGCTCGCCGGAGCTCGACCTCCCTGCCTCACTCAGCTTTCGACGAAGAAAAAGACTAGAGGAAGGAGATGGACACAAAGACACAGGTAGTTTTGCCCGGCGCACGTACACCGCCGGCCGCACGAACGGCCGCTTGTATTTCCCTGAGCACGAACTCAATCCGCAGACTACAACGAATACACAGAGGGCCTTTTATACCCAAGCTACACACATCAGGCAAGCACGCATGCATCCACTGCAGCCAGAGCTAACTACATGCACGCATGCAGCCCATGACCCGGCTGCATGACGCTCGCGCCTGCCGAGTCCATGATCCGCAAGCTCAGCCCATGACGTGCATGAACGCGTCCTACACGGCCGGCTGCAACCCATCGCTACGCTAGTCAACACACTCACGCACGCTTGCCGCACACGCTCGGGCATGCACACACTTGCCGGACTATGCCCAGTACATGACCGTGGCTTATTTGCCCAACAAAAAGCCCGTGATTTGATTGGCACAATCATGGGCCGGGGTTCATTTTGGGCTGCTGCCGGCCCGTTAGCTGTTCAGCATGTTTCAGGCCCAACCTACATCGTGATTGCATGACGGCCCGATTATGTACCGTAATTTTACGGTTTGGCCGGTTTACTGCAAAGACAGTAAAATAACTGGAGCGTCGAGAATAAGAAAAAACCTAGACTATACAATAAAGAAATTACAGCATATTACATCCACTCGGCATCAAAGTTCGCCACTATGATAATAAAGCACAAACAGACAGCAAATTACATACACTGGGCATCAAAGATCGCCACCAGTGCAAATAAACACGCCGACATAATAATATACAAAACCGACAACACTTCAATAGAGTTCAAGAAAGGTTAACCCTGCTGGGGAGCTGCAGCGCAAGCAGCTAAGCAAGATGATGAGACTGCGCTTGTTCAACACTTAAATCTTCCTCACTCTGAAAGATAAACAAGCAGACAGATGACAGGTTTTGCACATAAAAGTATCAGTGCTGACAATTCATCACATTTCTTACTGGCGAATAAAGTGACACAGTTTAAAATTGCATTAACACCATATGGTATTGTTCAGGTCAAGACATGGCAGGAAATGACAGGTGAAGGAGTTGGCAGCTTCACGACACCACTGGATTACATATCAAGAACTCATAAGTATCAATGGTTGGTGTCCTGTCAATTTATCCCATTTTAGATTGGCAAATTGAGAGACGGTTTAAATAATACTCCCTCCGTCCGGAATTACTTGTCATCAAAATGGATGTGTCTAGAACTAAAATACATCTTGATACATCCATTTCAATGACAAGTATTTTCGGACGGAGGGAGTAGTAGAATGATATGACATTGTTCATAGTTAAGACATTGCAAAATATGACATTGTGCTGTAGTGGGTAGGTTCACCACACCACTGGATTACGGATGAAGAACAGAAGCATACATGCAGTGCAAAAGAAGATCACTTGCTCTGTATACTTTAATTTACATGGTATGAATAAGGAACTTGGTTGTACAACTGAAAACTTAAATTGAGAAAGGACAAAGTTTTGTTTATGAACTACTCCCTCCGTTCTAAAATAGATGACCCAACTTTATACTAACTTCAGTACAAAATTGGGTCATCTATTTTGGAACGGAGGGAGTACATAATAAACTTTAAACATGCAATTTGATGCAAACACCAAAAATAAACAGCTGTTGCAGTCATGCCTAACCAAATATATACAACAAAGTTTGAAGGCTTGAGATGGACAAACTTACATTATTGGTGAAGACAGGCTCTATAAAGGCCTTTTCCATGCTGATGGGGGGGGGGGGCAATTCAAGAAGTTTACCACAGAATCTTCTTCATAAGCATTGCCTTTATTCTACATTTTGTTAAGAGTAAATATAGATGTGATAAAATACAAAAAAATGGAGAATATTTAAGATAAGATGAAGAGTGATGCTATATAACCAAGTAGCTATAAATGTAAGTGCAGCGATACAAGCAAAAGGTACAACCAAGAGCAATGCACAGCTAAACTTCTTCAGTACCAACCTTATGGTAAGAGTAAATATAGATTTGATGTGTAGAAAATGGAGGGCAAAGGAAAATAAGCTGCAGAGTGATGGTACATGAACAACTACCTGTCATTATAAGTACACTGATAAAGGACATCATGTACTTACAAGAACAATGCAGAGCTAAAAAAACATTGGCATTGGATACTAAAGAATTTGGAGCGAACAATTGATAAGCAAGCTATCATGCATACTGCTGTCACATAATGAACCAGGTATGTATGCAAGTACAGTGATACAGGACAACAGGTACTAACAAGAGCAAAGCAACGGGCAGCATAGTTGCCATATCCCGTCGTTCTTTACAAACCGGAATTCTTCTTCGAGCAGATTTCTTGCAAACAAGATCCGTAAGGCACATGCGGAAAAGTAGAAGTTCAAATTTTCATGTGATTTCATAGACAGTACCTCATCCTGGGAATGAGACTAGTGCATAACAATGTTTTTCCCTTCAATGTCTTCAAATTTAGCACAAGAGACTTCACCAGAAATTCGTTTATAGATTTGCCACCAAAGTGTGATTTCCTCAGGTAACACCGATACTGCTGCAATGCTTCCTTGAAAAGCACAAGCAAGCTTTCCTCGTCATGACTATCCAGATTGACCCTCGCCTAGTTACAACAATGTAATGTAAATCAGTGATGTGTTCAATCAGCAGAAAACAGGAAAATAATAACCATGAATAATAGCACTTACACGTAAGTTGGACAGGAAGATGTCAAAATGGTGTTTGTCTTCACAATAATCTTACCATGATGCGAATATATGCACGTAGTCCCTAACAACATTGAAAGCATTGTCTTTTGAACTGGGAATAAATCGGATGGGGTTCCAATCTGCAGGAATTGGCCGTCTCTGCAGTTGGGATAGGTCTTCGGCCAGTGGACTTGCTGCACTTTTTGCTGGAGTGGGATTTTTCTGTGGTACAGCTGGTGCTGTGGCAAATGAAATCAGTATACCTTTTGCTGGAGTGCAGGTCCTGTGTGGTGGGGCTAGTGGTGTGGCCAGTGAAGTATGGGTACAGTCTGCTGGAGTCGGTCCTACGTTTTGTGTCACAGCTCTATCGAACATGGTAAAGAAGAGCAAGCAGATTTTGGATAATAAAATGTTGGTTGCGCAGTGCCCACACATGATGAACCAGAGCGCATTAAGAATGCAATTCCCAGCTGTCTCTCGACCATTTCAGGCGGTTGGATGAAGATCCTACGTCTCCTAACCCTTCTTCTTCCTCGTCTGTGATTCTTCCCATACAGAACACCGCATGGGCCGCCGGCCAGACCACCGGCCCCCACCGCCTGTGTTCCTCCGCCACCCCCACCCCCCACCCGCGTTGAGTTTTCTTCGCTCGGCGAGGCCCCACAACCACTTGAGCCCCTTGGATCGCACCGGCGAACTCCGGCGAGCTCTAAAAAATCAGCTGATCCAATTTTGAAATTTAGTCTACTGTGATTTAACTAGTGTGGAATATAAAAGGGGAAAACCATAAGCATTGGGAGTATAGTGTTGAGCATGCCATGGCGGATCTGAAGGTGCAAACCGGACAAAGGCAACTTCGCAACCAAGACAAGAAATCAGAGTAAAGCAGTGGCAATCTATTTTCTTGCTGCGATAAATAAGTTGAGAAGATACGAAAGAGTACCGCCTCTGGTGCGGCGTCGTGTACGCATCTGGTGAGAATTTGACGGTGCTGCGGTAGCGATGGCTGTCGGCAGTGTGGAAGCAGATCTAGGAGGGTAGATAGTGGCGGCGGGGCGCGGTGGACGAGACGGTCATAGGAGCGGCGCCGGCAAGGTGGACGGCGGCGGGGATGAAGCGAGAGGACGAGATGCAAGGATCCCGGTCCGAAGGCGTGGATGAGAGAGGTCGATCTCTTATAATGGACGGCGGCGGCGGGGTATCAGCTCCGGCATGGTGGAGAAGGACGGCGGTGGATGGGATGGCGGACGGCGGCGGACGGAGGAGGGTGGGGTGGAGAGGGTGTTTTGGCGCCCACGGAGTACGAATGGGGAAAAGGGAGGTAGAGAGGAAGGGGGGAACCATGTAGTTAGGGCGCACTTTTCTCAAATGCGAGGAAATTTACAAACTTAGCCCCCGTTTCAAATTTCTACTACATCACAACAACATTAGTTGGTTGGGATAAGACGGTAATCTATCATACACCGAATATTTGCCGACGAGAGTTTGTTTTTGGCGCCCACCATGTATGAATATGAATCGGGGAGGGAGTCGATTTCGGCCGAGGGCACACTGTGTTTTGGCGCCCACCATGTATGAATCCGGGTGAGAGGCGGTTACGTCACGTTTGGGTGAAATTACAAACCTACCCCTATCGAAACCTACAGAAATCCAGCAGATAGGCTTTGCGCGGCAGGGATAGGCAGTAGTGATTGCCATCTCGCAGATGTTGGTTTCGGGCAGTTACTACAACTTTCCCCGCTTCGCTCAAATTTTGCACAGTGCACGTTTACCGTGCCAACTCAATTTGAATCCCGTTTGTATTCTACTATTTTTTTCGGGCGGGATCCATTTTCAATTGGAATTACATTCTATATACATCATTTTTTACATATATACTTTCAAAAGCACAACAAAGAATTCTACTCCTTTATATGTATAATATGATTTACAAATACAACGATCTCGAAATCTTAAGGTTGAATTCGAAATTTTTTAACCAAATTATGTTCTACTAAAATGTATGGATCAGTAATATCTACATATTAAATAACATAGATGTGCGTGAATTCATATGAGTATGCATGTTTGATAGATCAATTTTGGTTCGAGTATGGATTACATGTATCATCATCTCGAATTCAAATATTTGAATCCCTTTTTTGTTCACTCCTTTCATGCCCATCTCTCTCGCATGCATGCTCCTTCAGGTAGCCATCACTCTCTTTTCTCCAGCTCACCCGCACGCTCACTTCATGTTTCTCCTATCCTCGCAAACATGGTCTCTCGACGTCTCCATTGAGAAGTGTCACACTCTCCCTATCATTATACATTACACGGTTTTCATTATCTCTCACGTCTCTACTATTCTCTGGTATCACTCGGTACCTAAGCTTTCTTTTTCACCGCCACACACACAGTCTCCACTCATCTTTCACTTTGTCTTTCTCTCTATGGGATTCTCTCACACACCCTATATGTCTCTAAATATGACTCATACCACTAAAATTACTCTCTCTCTCTCCTGTAGACACAACATTTGTTGCGGTCTCCTTTTCGTCTCCATCCCAGACTGACACCGATCATACAACCCCGACTACCGTCTCCTCTCTCTCTCTCACAGACACACACACACACAACTCCTGCTTCCACCCCCCTTCTCGACTACCGTCTCTCTCTCACACACACAAAACTCTCGCTTTCGCACCCCGACTCGTATTTCTCTCACAAGCATTTATCGACTAGCTAGCCTCTAGATAGGTTTATACACCCGCACACTCATGCTTCCACCATCGCATACATGTCTCTCTCTCACTCCTTGTATCTATGTAGCTTTTTCTTCTCTTCTTGAGACACGCCCTCTCGATCGTGCACACACACACTATCGCCTCATTTTAAGCTGATACCTATCGCACACACACTACTTGTGTCTTTGTCACATATGCACTCCGTCCTCCTCCACTCTCCCTCTCTCTCACACACACATGGGCTTTTTGCAACAACTTGCAAGATGCCATGCGTTGCACGGAATATCAAGATGCATTTGTATGAGTAGTTTATCTTGTGGGAGAAAAGGATGAACGAGGGAAGACCTTATTTGCAAATGTGGAGAGGGGTGTGGGTATCTTTTTGCAAAATTGCCATAGTTTCCTTCCTATCCGTCAGATATAGGTCGGACGGCCTATATTGCAGGATGGCAGGAACACAATCATCACCGACAATGCTTTTTATAAGAGTAGGGATAAAAAATAGAGTTGGTGATGATGGTGGGCCTGCCATCCTGCAATGTAGGTTGTCCGATTTATATCTAACGGATAGGAAGGAAAATATGGCAATTTACCCACACTCTTCACCACATTTGCAGATAAGGCCTTCCCTCGTTCATCCTTTTCTCCCATGAGATTTTGATGTTCCATGCAACGCACGGGCATCTTGCTAGTAAGAGTAGAAATTAGACATATACCACTTCTCGAATCTTGAAACCAACAACATGCCTCCCTTATCTCATCAAAACTGCCAAAGGAATATATTTTGAGTGAAACATAACATATTTTAGTGATATACGTATTTCAAAACTAGACTTTTTTTTCTATCAAATCGGTGAATATGTATTAATCTACTTTGATCGTGTGGCAACGCATTGGCACATTGCTAGTAGTTAATATAATTTTTTGGACACCAGACAAACGGTGGAGTACATATACGAAGAGAAGAGGTGCACGCACGCAGTCGGCCTCTCGTTGTCTCGCACACATGAGTGTTACGTAAAGGCGACGTTAACAAAAAACCCTAATACCCTAGGTGCATGATTGCTGCATTCGCGGGTACCGGTTACGTGGTGGAGCACCTTTGTAGGAGTTGATGGTCGGGACCACAGGTGAACGACTTGGAGCGCGGTGGCTCGCCAGTTGCCACAGACCGAGTAGCCACGTTTAAAATATTGTTTTTTAGCGGGGTTAAGAGTTCCGATTTTAAATGGCACGTTATAAGTAGTAAGTAGTTTTTAGAACGATTGGTATGGAGAGAAAATGGAATTCATAGTACTACGTACCTCCTTGGCGTATGGTTGTATGGGTTTATGTTACGAGATGTTGAACCTGGTAGTTCTAGGGCAAATACTATGGTTTAGATTTAGATGCTGGTTTTCAGTAATCTGAAGGGGAAACCCTTCTTTGATTAAAAAAAACTACTACCTCCATTCTGGTTTACTAGTCCCCATCGTACTGTGGGTCAAAGTTTGTCCATGAATTTTACTTGTAAAATGTGAATGGAAAACGAGATTATGTTATACCCAAACAAAAAAGGACTGGAGGGAGTGATTGCTCTGACACGGACGCGACCTCTCATAGCGCAGGCATTGAATCGGCACACCGGCCAAGAGGGCCGCACTCGCTGCAGGCCCGGCTGAGCACGCCTCCTCGCCGCGTGCAACCAGCTTAAGACTGCCCCGCCTGCCTTCATTAAATCCGCGCATGTGCCGGCAACACGTCCTTCCGCGAGTCGGCAGGCATTTTAGAACACAAAAAATGACTAAAATATAATTAATTTACGCATGGTCTTGACTTGTTGTGCTCGCACTGGTGGCAGGAACTAGTAGAGGTTTTTCTTTATTTATAACTCTCCTCACATTTTTTTGGCTTTGATGTGAATCATGGTTGTGGACATTATGTATGAATGTGCAGATATCTGTGAACATGAGTTTGATGTGGAAGTTGGACTTGGAATGTCGGGCTTGCGCGTGAACTATACCATGTCCAATGCTTCATCTGTTATTGTTTGGAAAGTAATTGTTGTTATTACATGACCCGAAAAAAACATTTTGTGCCACATCAGTAGATGCACAGACATCACAATAGGCATGCTGACTGGATAAACATTTGAACCTAGCTATTATGAAGGAAATTTTGTATTGACAACAGTTTTAGATAGCAGGAGACGCCTAGCCTGCTCTGCCTCTGCTAGCTTATTTCTGGCTTCTTCCATCTCTTCTTTGGCTTGGGTGAAGAGAGCATCTGATTGCTCTTTTCGCTTCTTCAGGAACTCAGCTACATTCTCAAGGGCTGCTGCATGCTTTCTTTCAGCCTTTACTAATGCCACGAGGACACAAACAGCTGACGACTCCACCTGGCTTGTGTGTAATCCAGAATCATCTGGGAATTTGCACCTTGTGTCTAATCCAACATCATTAGGGAACTAGCACTTTGTGTGTAATCCAGCCTCATTTTGGAAACATGATCTCGAGGTTGACCATACTTCCCTCCTCGCAGGAACTGCATCCTGACATGAAGTTACTTCTTTTTTAGATCAATACTCAGAGAAACCTAGATCCATTTAGTAGAGGCCAGATAAACAGAACTCGGAGAAGTGAATTCAAAAGGAAAAGAAATATAAAAACAGATTGCACGGTGAGAACACCCACTTCCTACATCAAGTTAAAAACGAAAGCATTAGGACGATTAAGACTCTTCTTATTACACATCGAAGAAGACCACGCTTAAGAGAAACAAAAACTACAACATATACACATCGAAGAACACGAGGCTAAACGAAAGTAATTGAAAGGGTGTTACTTACCAAAGCTCGTTTTACAGGTTCGGTGCAGCTACTCTTTAACTTGCGACGCTCCTTGAAGATGTCCCGAATATCCCGTGTTTGGTCTTCATTGCTCCTCTGCATGTTCACACTCGTGGTTTCAAAATCTCAACATGGCAAGAAAAATACTACTAGTAATACTCGCACATCTTGTGGGCAACATTAAAGCACTCGTCTGCCATGTTAGAGCATCTCCAACAGAATCGCAACGCGCGGCGCTTTAAAAAAGCATTTACAGTGCTGAGATCGAGAAGTAGATACTAGAGAGTAGAGGATAGTTCTCAGCATAGATAGATACAAAAAAGATAATTCACCTACTCCTCGTCGTCCGACTGCTCCTCGGTGATGTCCTCCTCCGACGTCTGACTGTAGGCGTGAAGATACCGATTGTCGTCGGATTCCCAGGGCGACGCTGCTCCTAGCCTCATGTTGAATTGAGCGTCCGCTTTTCGCCTACGCTTGTCCTCGTGATAGGCGGCTCGCTCCGCCCTCCTCTTATCCCTCTCCGCCCTCCTTTGCGCGTAGAACTCGCACTTGTTGATGATGTCCTGCGGGAAGTGTTGGCGCCACAGCGCAATGGCTTCCTCGTCAATCTCGGCGATGCCGAGACGGTGCTCCCGCCTCCAGTTGTCGCGACAATCCTCGTCGGTGCTAAGCCGCGGCAGAGGCGCGAGCTCCTGCGCCCGCTCCCGCGTCGGCACGTTGGGGAAGTTCAATGTTCTATGAGGCCACCGGAGGCGCCACGCCACCGCGTCGTACGCGCGGGCAGCCTTGGTGGCGGTGTCAAAATTGCCGAGGCCGAGGCGCATCCCGCGGAACCGGATCTCGGCGGAGAAGCCGCTGGAGGGGCGCGCACGGATGCCGCGGTATCCCCAAGTTTCCCGGCGATGCGGCAGCGAGGCGAAAAAGAGCGGCGAGAGGGCGGTGGCGAGGCACAGAGTGGTGGGAGGGCATTGGATTTTGTAAAGAGCGCCGGATGCCACGCGCCAAAACTAGTGCACGCCCGGCCGCTTTTTCCCGCGCGCGCGATCCTTTCCCGACGTCTCTGCTATCTCTACTCTCTTCTCTACGGTTATATTTATTTTATATTTAATATTTATCTCTACTTCCTTTACAGTCTAATTTTTTTCTCTATACTTTTTTTTCTTGCAATATAGGCCGTCCGATTTATATCTGACAGATAGGAAGGAAACAAATGGGAATTTTGCAAAAAGATACCCATACCCCTCTCTCGATTTGCAAATAAGGCCTTCCCTCGTTCATCCTTTTCTCCCACAAGATAAACTACTCATACGAATGCATCTTGATGCGTGCAACGCATGGGCATCTTGCTAGTTCTAAAAACCTTTCCATCATTTGCCACACTGCTGGTTGCAGATGAAAAACCTACCCAAGCATAGCGCGATACAGGAGCGACACACAATTACAAGCCAATATTCTGTTGGACAATGGAGGCTATAACCAATTAGTTTTACGGGAACAATAGCACCCAGGAAAATTGAAGGGTAGGTATGAACAAAATTGGAACTGCACATGTACTGCTAAGTGATTCAATACACACATTACCAATCGAGGAGGAGAACGATGGTCGCGGCGGCCTCTGTGAGTCATGGTCGGCAACGGGAGTCAGTTCATTGTCCACGACGGTGGTACTTCTGCGCTTGGCGTCGGCTTCCAGGAAGCAGATCCGAGACCGTGGAAGACGATGCCGGGGAAGAGGCTCCGTCTACGACAACGATGGTGGACCGGCTCCAGTGCAGCGTACGAGGTCGTCGATAAGGCAGATGCGCTGCGGTGGACGAGTGCGCCAATGTAAAGGGGAGGAGCACAAAGGCTGCAGTGTCGTGGAGAAGTCTATTTTGCGGTGGGGATAGAAAATGGGGAGTATTCAGGTGTACTACTCTGGGTGCCGGGGTGGGGCTAGCTGGGTAGGGTGAACCTGAAGTTACGAAAACAGCCCCCTACCAAGCGTCGTACGTAGGCATGTTCCAAAGGCTATGATGGTAACTTCCCACTACTCGAATCAAGGTCGCGGGAGATTTTCTCGCCGACCTCAAAATTTTGTGACACTGGACTCCCCGTGTGGCGTGTTGAGTGATTCGGCTAAGCAACTAGCGAGTAGTAGTAGTAAACTCTGCATATTAGATTGTATGTATGTGGACGAGAGAGTAGGAGACAAACCTAACGAGACACACACACACACACACACACACACACACAGAGAGAGAGAGAGAGAGAGAGAGGAAGAAGTTGGGTCTGTGAGAAAGATGGAGACATGTAATATACGTGATTCTGTATACGTGGAAGGAGAAGAGACAACATGTTTGATGAGAGAGTTGGAAAAACATGGACGAGAGGGGAAGGATCTCATGGGTTGAGGGATTGACAATTTTGTGCGGGGGAGAGAGGGATTGGTAATTTTGTGCAAGAGAGAGAGAGGGTGGGGGGGAGGAGTCAGTCAGCCGTCGTCACATCACCCTGCTTCCAAATGACCCCGCATTCTCTAGCGTGGTGTGGTCGCCGTCTTCGATCTGCTCGATGCCCTCTTTGAAGATTGAGGTGTTGTGCATGTTGGGGTGCAAAGAAGAACAAGCGAGAGTGGTCGCCGTATAACCTTGGATAGGGATGAATTGTGTGCTCGGGGGAGTGTGTGTGTGTTGTGTTGCGTGTGTGTGTGTGTGTGTGTGTGTGTGTGTGTGTGTGTGTGTGTGTGCGTGCATGTGTGTGTGTGTCAGATATTGAGCGAAAACAAACCTAAGGAGAGAAATGGGTATTCACGAAGAGATTGCGCGGGCCCTTAGGTGGGCAGGGGCCGAGTGAGGGTGTCAAAATGTGTGCGTTGATGCATATGTTGCATGCGATCGTGTAAGGGACGAACGAGTCGAGACAGATGGTCGTTGTGTTACGGATGCTCCTCTCTCTCTCTCTCTCTCTCTCTCTCTCTCTCTCTCTCTCTCTCTCTCTCTCACACACACACACGCGCGCGCGCGCGCACAAGTGAACTAGAAGACCGTTCTCTCATGTATACACAACGTATCGGCATCTGTCTATGTCTCACTCATGCATGATCGTTTGCACATTCACACCTCTCTATGTCTGTATCACACGCACACCGTCTCCACATTGCCCTTCCGCCACAACACACATATGGACACATACACAAGTTCTCTCTCAGTCACACACACAGAATAAGTATTAAAAAAAACTAGGGCACACCTAAAACGTCCAAATCCAAATAAACACAAACTGGAGCTAAATGCAAATATATGGAAATATTGCAGCGTCAAGAACTTTCCCAGGAAAAAAAGTTGAGTAATATTTGAGGATTGTTTTCACACACACAAAAAGGTTCGGTGGATGTCCTTCGAGCGCGACACGGTGACGCACCATTCGATCGACCGCGCGGCCGCGGTTCATGCGCTTGCACAGGATTCCATATCATGGCTGTGGTACTAACTTCAAAATAAATAAATAATAAAAGCGCTGCCTAAGTCTAATGTTTACGTGTACTAGTACGGTTTTCTTTTAAGTTTGTCCAACCTCATATAAAACTAAAGTAAGCTCCCATATGCGCACTCATCAATATGCCGCCGCCGCCGTTGCGCATGCCGGCGCCCGCCTGCTCCAGCCAACAATTTCTCGCCCATCACCGTCGTGTCGCCGCCATCCCTGTGCCATGAAGCTGAAGGCTCGCCCTCTCACATTGTCTGCAGTCCCTCCTCGCCATGTCGTCGCGCTGCCAAGCACGCGAGCAGCTGGTGGAGCCGCGTCTATGCACGCAGCGTATGATGAGGAGGACGAGCGCGTGCTCCAGCACGCCGGCAAGGAGGAACTAGCGTGTCATTGTCGTCTCCGCCCGCGCGGAGGAGCACGTATGGTGGCTGTTGCGGCGGAAGCCGGTCGCGCGCGCGTCTAGCCCCCAAACCGGGTGCGGATGCGGAATCTACCTTCGAGACCTTGAATGCCATGTGGATCCTGCAATCTGAAGGAGCAATTTGGGTCAAACGACTCATGTGAGCCGTTTGATGCAACATGGATGGCTAGAAGGGCTTCTTCCACCTCTTCTGCCGTCTTCTTCCTTCGCTCCGTCGAAGTTCTTTCACAAATCGACTGACCCAAATTATACTACTAGTACGAACGTATTAAGTATAGTGGGAACACGAAGGTATGAGCAGTAGTACGAACTGCAAGAAGAACAGTAGTAAGACATAGTACTAGTACTACTCTACGTACTAAACAGTTCAAATAACGAGAAAGAACATAAACATAGTTCTGCTGGGGCCTCAGCACAACACACCCTTGAAAATAAACTAAGCAACTAGTCAGCTTGACACTGCAGTAGAACCAGCATGAGCGACGGCACTGCCACCCACTCAGAGTCCGAGTCCACGTCCTCGACTTCGTCCTCGTCCCTCTTCCTCTTCCTCTTCGCCGATGCTTCTTTGCTTGAACCGGACACTGGGCTCTGCTTCTTCATCCAACCCATGTAGATATTTAAACAAAGGTAGGCGTCCATTGCTGCGTACAGGATGTGATCTTCATCTAATGTCTTCGACTCCCATGCATGATGAAACTCGTGATGGGTTTCTTCAGTTTAGCGTATGAAGGATCAATCATGGCTGCTGCTAGGGTCAGCATTGAAGGTTGAGAGGAGGACACCAGGCTTGCCTTCTGGAGATCGAAGGGCTAGCCTACAACGAGACCTATTTGACGCAGGACTTCTTTGTCGTTCTTAAAGCCTACAGTAACGAATTTCACTCTTTTGTCCTTGAGGAAGTTCTTAAAATCCTAGCACTCAATGTCAGCATGGCATATGTGGTAGACCAAGCAAACGTTATGTACGCAAACCTGGATCACGGCGGGCTTCTTCCTCTCTTTGTCCTTTAGATCCTTCTCTCGTCCCACGACTGTGGTGTACTCAACATCTAGCCCAGCGGCCCACTCATCCGTTGAAATGTTGAACATGCGTAGGAAGCGAGCAAGCCATGCTTTCACCATCGCGGATCCACGTGTGTAGATGATGATGAACTGATTGCCGGTGATGGCTCTAACCTGGTACTCAGCAGCGACCATGGAGATTTGGGAGGCCATGGATTTTGGAGGAGGGTTAGGAGACGTTGAACTATTGTACCCCGCAAAAACTGGGAGCGAACTAATGTGAAAGGACGGACGACTGGGAGCAAACTGTTGTGAGGTAGAAGACGGGGACGAGTAGGGCATGCAAACAGC
This sequence comes from Triticum timopheevii, assembly GCA_963921465.1. Classification (NCBI taxonomy): domain Eukaryota; kingdom Viridiplantae; phylum Streptophyta; class Magnoliopsida; order Poales; family Poaceae; genus Triticum; species Triticum timopheevii. Next base: position 163,963,247 of record OY997272.1, on the reverse strand, counting down.
ATGGGGTTGCTGGCTTGCCCGGTGGATAAACGGCTGCAAGCCCCCAAAGAGTTCTCGAGAACTATGCGGGACCCACTAGATGTCATGTCTACTAGACCCATATCGTAGGCCTAACGGTATAGCTTCTGCCTGTTCGCACGCCATGCCGGCGCGTGGATGTAACTTCACTTAATTCCATCAACCGTCGCGCCTCCCACGACCTTCACCTCCCTCGCGCGGTCGCGCCCTTTGAGACTTCGACCTGCTAAAAATGAGCAATTTTTTTGCCTACTCCGCATGCATGATACTCCCTCTGGTCCTTTTTACTCCCGTCAACCGTTTGCAAAGTGTTTGACCAAATATATACTTTTTTAAACACCACCTTATATTAATTAACCAGATACACCAGTACACTCATTCGATACAATATTCACCACACAGGGCGGTACGTTATTTACAAGAATACCATCTAATCTATTGTCAAAGCTATACTTAGCGATTAAGTGTGCCACCTTATTGGTCGAACGGCTAATCTTTGACAATTGAAGATTGGTGATCAACTTCGAGATGCTGAATGCTTTCATCTTCAGGTCATGCATAGCAGACCTGTCATAGTCCCCCGATGCAAGAGACGCTACCACAAAAGCGCAATCAGTCTCTAAAATTACAGGATTGTGAAGAGAAATGCCTATGTAGAGACCGGCAATGCATGCCCTAAGCTCCGCTTCCTCCACGCTTTGACATGCATCAATGAAATCCCACAACCAAATTTATACTAAAAATATCAATATCTACAATACTGATTATAATGAGTATAAGAACTATGTTTTATAATGAGTGTAAAAATATTGATTTGACATTGTGAATGTTGATACTCCCTCTGTCTAGGTGAGTAAGTCATCTTAGGCTGTGCACCGTGACCAAGGAGGAGGGGAAAACGAGAGACATTAATGTTTATTTGCCAATTAAATAGTATTGCATGCAATGAACTAACCACTGCATGTCATGTTTGATAGTCTCAGGTCATTAAAAGCATGCACGCCCTCATCTCTTATTGGTTGATATGTCAAGAAACAAGAAACAAGGTAGAAGTTAATGCACCGCGCCTACGTGTTTTGGGATTATTTGGTTTTCGTAAGATGACTTACACACCTAGCTATTAGAGTACCACTACCTCCCTTCTAGTTTAAAGGGCTTGACTCAAAAAATTTACCTACTCTTAGCAAGATAGTAGAGGCAGTGGAATAGTTTTTGAAGTCTGCAAAAGTACTCAACTAATGCTGTCGTTCTTCACAAAAAATGTGTTTACCAATGCGTGCATGAACACTAGTTAGTCTAACCCCCCTCTCTTCTTTAATTCTTTGTCACATCAGCATGTTTGCTATTCCCGTGTACCAGCTAAGATACCACCATGATTGTCAGCCTTAATCATCGCATGCAATAATTTAGTGCACCTTGAAATATGAATATGTGTGGGGCGTGTATGTTTTTAATGACTTGAGACTATACCTAGCCAGGCATGCAAGATGACTTATTATGCACCATTCCCCATAACTGCAGGAAGCCCGTTCGTCTCCAAATCTTTTCCTCTCCATGTGTGGAAACAATATGCCTGCCAAACTCTCCTTCTCCCTCCGGCGGTCCCACCACTCCACCCCATGTGAAAAAATCTGCATGCATGACTCTCCTCCCCCCACGCTCGTCCAATCCGTTGTGACCAGCAATATTTCCACCCCTTCGCTCCCCCGTAATTTACTCCAACAAATATGCCCACATAACTTTTACTTAACTTCAGGTGCATTGGGTCACTAACATACGGGCCCAGCAGTGTACTGGCCCACATGTCAGTGATGCAACTGGACCTACAGTTAAGTCAGTGCAGCTCAGTCCATATCTTACGTAGGTGTGCCATTGCTCGCTATAAATACTGCGCCTCCCACGACATCGCTATCTCCTCCCCCTCACATTCACATTCATCGCTATCTCCTCCCCCTCCCTCTCACGTCGACCACCATGGCATCTCCCCTCCCAAGCCCTAGGAGTCCCTCGCTGCACCGCGCGGATGGTCACGCGTCGCCTTTCCGTTCCTTGCCGCCACTAGTCGAGGAGGACGCGTCGGCGTTCCGCTCCTCGCCGCTACGCGACGCGTCGCCGTTCCGTTCCTCGCTGCCACTAGTCGAGGAGGAAGCGTCAGCGTTCCGCTCCTCATCGCCACACGACGTGTCGCCGTTCCGTTCCTCGCCGCCACTAGTCGAGGAGGACGCGTTGGTGTTCCGCTCCTCGCTGTGACGCGTCGAGGTGGATGCGTCGGCGTTCTCAATCTCGCCGGCACGCGCGTCGGAGGACGCGTCGGCTCCCCGCTACGAGGAGAACGCCGCGCCGCCCGCCGAGCCCCCCAGCCTTGAGGAGATTTGGAAAGAAATGGATGTCGCCTTGTGGGAGGCTTTGCCTCCAGCAGAGCGCGCTAAAATAGAGGCGGAGAAGAAGGCCGAGGAAGAGAAGCGCGCCGTGCAACAAGCTTTCTGGGAGATCTATGTCGCGTCCGAGAGAGTCAAGCAATTGGTTCTTTGGCAGAAGGCTCATGCGAGGGCCGTGAGGGTGGCGGAGGACGCCCGTGCCGACGCCCAGAGTGCAGTCGGGCCTAAGCGCCTCATCTACGCTTGGCGGTACGTGGACCGGGTGCACGCTTCCAGCCAGGAGGAGTACCTGTTGGCACCGGATCACCACACCGGTGAGATCGCACTCGCCCGCCGGCAAGCCGGCAATCATCACCTTGCGAGTTGCGAGGCTGAGGAAGAGGCGTTGTGTCGGCGCACTGGGAAAGGGCCGCGCACTAGGGCACTCGTGGCGTGCCGCAAGTGCTCCTGCGAGCGTCGTGGCTTTTAGGAGGAGTATAATTTTTGTTTCGTAAGGCGATCTCATTAGTTTTGGGACGCAAATGATAAATCCCGAACATTCAGGAATTTTTAGCGTCCTTAGTTAAGTATGTAAAAGGGAAAGTTTGGAAACGTTGTGTATTATTACGCATTTTGCAAGTACGTGCATATAGCACAAACTTTACTATATACTATCGGACTACACATCTCTCTCGATATATGCTTGCAGACTGTGCTACTCCCTCTGTCCAGGTCAATAAGTCATCTTTGGTTGTGCACAGTGACCATGAAGGCGGGAAGACTTGTACACCTAGACGGAGGGAGTACTACTATTACTTATGTACGTGCAAATGCACGTTTGAACATTACGATGCGGTTTTTGTAAAAGTGGAAAAACAACACTAGTCAAGCTTGTGAAACGATTCAATGCAAAACAAATACAAAAATGCTCATTTGATTGTTTACTTTTAGCTTCCTTCTCTGCGGTTATTTCTCTGTGCACCGTGACCAAGGAGGAGGAGAAAATGAGAAACGTTAATGTTTATTTGCTAATTAATAGTATTGCATGCAATGAACTAACCACTACATGTCGTGTTTAATATATCAAGTCATTAAAAGCATGCACACTCTTTATCTCTTATTGGTTGATATGTCAAGAAACAAGAAACGAGGTAGAAGTTAATGCACCGTGCCTAAGTGTTTTCGGATTATTTGGTTTTTGTAAGATGACTTACACACCTAGATGCACCGTGCCTAAGTGTTTTGAGTAACATTTTATCAGTTAAATCTTTGGTCAAAATTTAGCACAAATTACAATGGTGAGGAATAAACCAGGACGGAGTAGTAGTTTAGAAGCCCAAATAAATGAGTGAGGCGCCTTATTGTTACTCTCCACTTTGACTAATCTTGTGGGAAAAGCTGGAGAAGCCGCCAAAAGAACTGGCCCTAGGAGTAGTAGCTATGGATCGAGCGTGGGAGATGAACCGGACAAAGTAAATGCAGAGAGATGAAATGCAAAAAAGATGGAGGGATGTGATGGTTGCTTGTCCGTTTATTTTACCAGGCCATTTATTACTGGGAGTGGTTGGGTTTTGTGATATGACGGCTTTACTGCCGCACCACGAGCGGGGTGAGAGGTGAGACTCCCGTGCAGCGCCGCCCTCTACACTTGTACTACATCGGTCGTGGTTTATTACTCCCCCATTGAATTTGACTGAAGATTTAACTGACAAAATGTTAGTGCATGTCAACAAAAACTATATCGTTGGATTCGTATTTGAACATAGTTTTGAATGATATAATTTTAGGTGACATGCATCAGTATTTATCGTACTATATATAATGTTAGTTCAATTTTTGGTCGTACTAATCTATAGTAGTAAGGTGCCCGTGCGTTGCACCGAAGAGTGAAATGCATTGATCGGGGAATTGTTTATTTTGACAAAGGATGTGGGGGTCATCTCCTGTGTAACGGGTATCGATAGGTTTCTTTGGATATTATCTCATCTCTAGAGCTCACAAACATCCAGGTGAAATAGATAAAAAGGTATCTTTTGCAAACAAAAGCGTTCAACTGTTCAACCTGCATCCAAACCTTGTGAAGAAATAACACTTATTGTGCTTTGCAAGAAATGATCTTTAAGAATTAGTTTTTGAGTATCGATTGTTATACATGTTGGCTACAGATGACATGGCACTTTCTTATAGTCAACAGTTGGCTATACTATTAAGTAATATTAACCATGCCCTTATACACCTAGACAGAGGGATTAAATCAGGATGACTTGCAAGGGGGAAAAGGAGATGTAAGAAATGGTTCATCGTAAGTCTTTCACCAGTACTATAGTAAAAAATCATACATGGAAGATTCTAGACTAAACCATAAACGGATACACTTTTATTCGTGCACGATACTCCAATAGAGCAAGATCCTGCATGGAAGTCTCCACATGCTTAGACAGCGGATTACAATGAGCGAAGACTAATGATCAACATTTAACTTGATAATGCGTATTTTTTTAGAAGAACAGGGAGGCTCCTCCCCGGTTCCATTATCAAATGAAACCCAAAGTGTCTTACATCAGCTCACTGAGAGGAGCAATTCAAAGGAAGGACTGCGGCGAAAGCCACTCAAGTTTAACGACAAGCTTACAGAATCAAAAGCGGCAAAGACATGCGCCCTAAGCGCCCACACACACACACTACATGTTTTCTAAGTGCACTTGATAATGCGTATGTCCAGGTGAACCTCCTTGGAGTCCCCGTGCACCGAGTCGGCAGGTAAAGGATAGAACGGATGCCATGGGTTTTCCAAGTCCACAATGGCGGGATAGTCCCAGCTCCTCAGATTCCAAGTCTGTCCGATGAGGCCGGTTTCGCCGCCCACGTGACCCGGAGGGGTAGTAACATTGACCTTGCACCCGTACATATGCCTCGTGTCAGTGTCAGCGTCAGTGGCGACGCCCCTGATGCACGCTACAAATCCGGGGCGGCGGCCTGCGCGGGCCTCGCCGGTGCCCACGATCAAGAGGAAGACGCTGCCATTCTCCCTCGAGACTAGCAGGCGGCGGTGATCCTCCAGACTCCGGCATGGTGAACTGGTAGCACATGTCATACTTGATGTTCTCCGCCAAGGGCCAGCAGTGACTGCTGCACGCATCCGTGAGGTGATGCACCATGTCCGCCGGCGAGCCACAAAACGGCATCGGGCACTCATAGCAATGGACGAAGGGCTCCTTGGAGGCATCGACCAGGCCGTCCATGAAAAGGGAGTCGTTGTAGGGGACGTTGCGCTAGTTGAATATGTGAGCAAGTTACTACGATATTTAATCCAAATAAGCACAAAATAAATCATGACGGCTATAACAGAGATGAAACTAATCATGTGGACTAGCATAGTAGTAGGATACAGAGTAGAAACATGAATTCTACCACGATTTCGAACAGGAAGGACAGAAACACATACGGTGCAATGGGAGCAGCACCGTTGGTGTTGAGGTTGTCGCCCATGTCGTTGAGGAAGAGGTTGCCGAGGATGGGGAAGAAGTCGTCATCGGTGAAGTCTTGGCTACCAGCAGTCGCGAGAGTGCGCTCCCCAGATTTCAACAGCGCCCGTCGAATGGAGCGCAGGAGGGAGTGGCTATAGGGGACGTTGCGGCCGTCGAATGGAGCACAGGAATAGCACACGAAGCAGTAGATGGTGTCCTTACTGGTACTCCCTAGTCTCTATCTATCTATATCTATATATATCTACTCTTATAGAAAACCGAGTTGGTGGTGATGGTGTGCCATGCAATGCACGGGCATCTTGCTATTTTTTTTGCATATAAGTCCAAACACCACGTAGACATGGTCTTTGAGCACGGTTCGTAGTCATTCCATGATCGGGCATCAAAGTTTGTAACTATTTTAGATTAGAATATACTACTCCTCTGGTGCTAGTAGTAGAGCAGAGTCCTACTCTACTACTCCACTCTAGCAAGCTAGGGCATATTACTGTAGTAGGTACTGTAGGGAGTACCAGTACTGTGATCACTCAAGCAAGTTGTCTGGCATCGATATGACCCTACACTGCTGGTATGTGTCTCGTAAGTCAAGCGGCGGGTTGTAGTCATCATCACATGTCCACTTCCCGCAGCACATATTCGCTTCTCCATCTTTGTCCGCACATAATCTCGTCCAAGCTTCCATCCCCGCTAAGGCACCTCCCCCCCTTGTCCGAAACCCAAGCACTAACAATGGCAGAACCGAGCAGCGTCCGCCGAAAGAGTGGCTGGAATTCGCTCCCCACAGAGGTAATCAAGATCATTGTTTCGCGTGTCGACAATCTCAGTACCATGCCGCTCGCCGCGTGCTCGCCGGGGCTGTACCGTTCACTCAAAGCCCTCAGGCCGGAGCTTTTTAAGCCAGCTCCTTGCTTGCTGATGCCACCTGATCTTCAGAAACGGCATGTCACGCAGCATAACGATCGTAGGGTGGCGATCATCAACCCCCTTCACTGCGATCCGATCCCCGTCAGCCTCAGCTACATTAACGATATGTACTGGGTCGGCATGAACACGTCTTGGATGGTGCTCGTCGACGGTCACGGCAGTTGGATGCTCGTGGAGGTCTACACCCGGCGATTGATCCCCCTTCCTTTGATTAACACTGCACTACTTTGGCACCGCAGCCCAGAATACTTGGAATCTTACAGTAGCCAACATGATACCAAGTTTGATTTGCTCAAGGTTGTAATCTGCCAAGTGCCCACAAGATCTGGGAATTATAAAGAATTCAGGCTAATTGTGTTCTTCAACCGCGGTCTCGCCTATCTGACAGGTCACTACGGTAAGTGGATAAATCTGCAGGTCCATCGCAGGATCATACATCCTCCATGGTTCTCTAATGCCATTGAACACAAGGGCTTCATTTACGCTGTCGACTCCTTCTATGGCTGGACGTATTGCTGGCCTACTCCAGTCATTGCTACAAACGGCTGTTACAACAGTATGTTACTTTCTTACGATATCATGATGGCTTGCTTATATTACTATCAACATTTACTGAAAAAATATTCATGCTCATAACATGTTGTTCTTAAGATTGACTAAATCAAGAGCCCTTTTTTATTTGACTCCAACTTGATATGATGTTGTAGGCCGCCTGGTGTCCCTACCCTTCCTAATCCCAGATCCTTTCAAAGAAAAGCGGCATGGCAGTTGCAGGTGGTTCCTGGCTCGATCAGACGAAGGCAAAAGATTGATGATCGTTCGCACGTACCGGACATGTTGTTTCGCAGAATACAATCACAGTCACTGCAAGGTCTTTGAGCAGGATCCCAGCTTCTCTGGGCCTTCATTAATTTTTGACTGGAGGCTAGTAAGTAGCCTTGGCACACGCTCTCTGTTTGTTGGACTGAATTATCCGATTAACCAGGAGATAACCAACGACAAAGATCATGATGGCAGCGCGGTTTCGTTCATCAGGCAAAACTGTGTGTACACAACATACCATGCGTCTCTGCATGCACCATACCCTGATATGTGCCGCCACGCTCTGCAACCCAAAGTAGGAGAGAGGGTTGCAAGTATCAGACTTCGACCTGCTGGATGGAGTTTCCCCCGTCAGGCACCCATCTGGTTCAAGCCGCCAGCCAATCTCCACAGCTTAATAAATAGTAACGTCTAAGTGAGCCAGTTAGTTAGATACGTACACTTGGTGTAGTAGGATCTTTATTTAGTTTGATGCATACACTTGTTCTTTTTTGGTAGCCCTTTTGTAATGATGGCTGATGTTTGGTTTGGAAGAGAGAGCTACGTCTTCACTCTTCTGGCTTGCTTACTGCTTCTATTGCACCCCCAGCCCTGGTTGCTGCTGCTGCTGTTTTCAATGTACAATCAGTAGTATATTTCGTCTGTTGGTTGAATATAAATGTGTTGTTAGAACGACAAACACAATGTTTTGGAAGTTATTGCACGGTTCGATCCTTTAGTGCCCCATACCGTACGTAGCTCATACTATTTTTCGTACGGAACACATTTTCCACTTGTTGATAACATGCAGCCCACTGATGAAGGCCCAATAGAGAAGCCCATAATTAACTGGAAAGGACGCTCTCACATGAATCTGGCCCGGGTAAATGCTCATGGTCCCCTAAACATAAATAAGTAAGTAAATAAATAAAGCTAAATGCTCATGCACCAGTTCTTTGGGAAAATAGGTAGCCCAGTATTTCTTTTTGAAGAATACCAAGCTAGGCCTATTTATTTTCTCCGAATTACTGGGCTGCAAATCTTTCAAGACGAGCAAATGGGATATTAGTTTTTTTTGAATTTTGTTCTTCACTGATATCTTATACGTATTTCATTGGATTTAACATGACATAGTACTAACTTATTTTTAAATTTGTTCTAGTATGGCTATTAATTTTTGGAATAAGAATATTTCGTTCCCCGGCAAAAATTTCCCACATATTTAGTAAATTTTTGACCCTGGTACTGACCAGAAAATGGCCGGCAATTCTAAAAATGGAAAACGGGCTGCAAGAAATTCCATATGAATTAGAAAGTGAGTAAAAATTATAAAAATAATAGCAAATGGGATGTACATGCCACAGATTTCGAGGCTAACTTGTTTACGCAAGGCTTTGTCAGTGAACACATGATTCTAGCCGCCGTGCTTCTTCAATCTCTGATCTTCCTGCTCCAGCCGCCTAAACTAGCACCGGCGGGACTGCCTGCTCCCTCCTCTTGTGGCCCGCTGTGATGCCACGCAGGCTTCCCCGGCCCACCCTACTCCCTCCGCTGGCCTGGCCGCATGCAATCAACTGCCTCCTGATTATGCGAGAAAAATGATTCCTCCCACTGACATCTGGGGCGAACCGGTTGGGAGGCTGACCTGTGGGCCTACTACGTTGACGCGTACGCAGGGCTTGTCAACATAGTCAACAAACGATTCTAGCAGCAGTAACCGTTGGATTTGAATCGAACGGTCCTGCTGCTTCTTCAATCACTGCTCCTCAAGCACCGGCCGCCCAAACCAGTGCCGGGGAGACCGCCTGCTCCTGCCTCCAGTGGCCGGCTGTGCTGCCGTTGAGGCCTCATCGCCCCCTACTACTCCCACCGCTAGCCAGGCCCTGCGGCGACGGCAGCCTCACACCGCAGTCGAACCAGTGAACCTTGGTACTCCTCTCTGTGTGGGCATCCACTACCGCGTCTTCCCCGGCTTCGCGTCGTCCCCTTCCTAGGCCTCGCCGTCGTCCACCGCCTTGGTGCTCTCGGAGCGGCGTGGTCAATGTGGTCAACGACATTCCATCGGGAGAGTACTGTACGTGTAGAGGCTGACAGCTGGGTCCACGGCCACAGCCTAGTTTTTTTGTGATTTGCCAAGTAAGTCGCTTTGTCAGGCCTGTTGGGCTGCAAATCTTTCAAGACGAGGAGAGCTTTCATTCGGTTGGCCGAGAAAATGGCCCATCAGTAATGAGAAATGGGTTGTACATTTTTAAAACACATCAAACCGGCAGTTAGTTTCAAATATCTTTTTTTTCATTTCAAGATTTTAAATTACATTAATTTTTATGCGTGGAGAATTTGTTGGATTTTATATTGATATACATTTATTTTTAAAATCAGTTTGAATGTGAGTCAAAATTTCGGGATTAAAAACAGTTCGGACTCCACCGAAATATGCAAAATTTTGTATAAGTTTTTAACCGTGGCCACAATATGGGCTGTAATGCTAATAAAAAGAATATGGGTTCCAAAAAAAACCTTAAGAATTAGCAAATGGGCTGTAAATTATTAAAAATAATGGTAGATGGGATGTATGCTGTTTTCCACAGATTTGAGGCTTTCCTAAAAAAAGGTTGACGCACAAGCAGTGACTATTGGATGGACATCCAACGGCCGTCGTGCTTCTTCTATCTCTGCTCTTCCTGCTCCAGCCGCTCAAACAAGCGCCAGCGGGACTGCCTGCTCCCTCCTCCCCGCGGCCGGCTCTGACAGCTCGGGCCCACCAGTTATATATTTGTACGCAAGGAAGTGCCTCCTTATTACGCACAAAAAAATGAATACTCCTCCTGTTAGCTGGGACCCAGTATAGTGGCAGGCTGACTTGTGGGCCTACTAAGTTGACGGGAAGGAGGGCTTTGTCAACTTAGTCAATATGCATGATTCTAGCTCCAGTAACCGTCCATCCGATGGCCATAGTGCTTCTTCAACCTCTGGTCTTCTTGTTCCAGCCGCCCAAACCAGCGCCGGTCGTGCCTCGTGCTCCTGCCTCCCATGGCCGGCTGCGATGCGGCGGAGGCCTCACCGCCCCCTACTACTCCCACCGCTGGCCAGGCCATCCCTCTACTCACCCACACCCCCTGTTATTCTGCGGCGACGGCAGCCTCACACCGTAGCAAACCAGTGAACCCTCGTACTCCTCTACGCGTGGGCATCCACTGCCGCGTCTTCCCCGGCTCCACGTCGTCCCCTTCCTAGGCCTCGCCATCGTCTACCGCCCTGGTGCTCTCGGCGCGGCGTGGTCAACATGGTCAAGGAACGGCTTCCATCAAACATGGATTGTACGTGGAGAGGCTGACAGCTGGGTCCACGACTGCAGCAAGGAAGTTCCTCCTTATTATGCGCAAAATAATTATTCCTCCACCTGACAGCGGGGACCCACCGGACGGGCCACCATATTTAGCGAAAAAAACGTTTCCCCCCCGACTGCTGGGACCCACCAGCTACACCTTCGCATGCAAGGAAGTGCGTCCGAGCAAAAAAACAAAACGATTCGCCCCCCTGACTGCCGGGACCCACCAACTACATCTTCGCACGCAAGGAAGTGCGTCCAGGCAAAACAAAACGATTCGCCCCCCTGACTGCTGGGACCCACCAGCTACATCTTCGCACGCAAGGGAAGTGCATTTAGGCAAAAAACGATTCGCCCATCTGACTGCTGGGACCCACCAGCTACATTTTCGCACGCAAGGAACTGCCTGACAGTCGGGACCCACCTGGTCGAAGCGTACGTAGCGTTGTCATTCTGGTCGCGAACGTGTACGTACATACTGGTCGTTGTAGAGGCGCGCACGTGTCGTAGTAGAGGCGCGCACGTAGCATGTACACGTACGTACAGCGGCCAGGGTGCAAGAAAGAAAATACGACCACGTATGTGTACATACGGGCGGGGTCTCGAACGCCTAGTCGCGCATACGTACGGTGAGGGCTCATGTTCATGGGGAGGCAACGGAATGCATCATGTTCATGGGGAGGCAACGGAATGCGTCGTGTTCATGGGGAGGCCACAGAATGCGTCGTGTTCATCGAGGGGCAACGGAACGCGTGGGAGCCAACCGGCTTGGACGGACCAGGCGATGGAAACGAGGCCTAGCGTACCGCAGATCGGAGGAAACGGACCTCCTACAGTCGAAACGGGGGTCCTGTTGATCGGGAGGGGTGTGGCGTACCGCAAAACAGAGGAAACGGACCTCCTACGGTCGAAACAGGGGTCCTGTTGATCGGGAGGGGTGTGGTGTACCACAAAATGGACGAAACGGACTTGTGTTGGAGCGCTACGGTCGAAACGGGGGTCCTGTTGATCGAGAGGGGTGTGGCGTACCGCAAAACGGACGAAACGGACTTGTGTTGGAGCGCTACGGTCGAAACGGGGGGGGGGGGGGGTGTGGCGTACCGCAAGACGGGACTCCATGGGATACTGTTCATCTCCACCGTCGACCTCCTCCAGCCTCCACGGGCTACCGTCGACCTCCTCCAGCCTCCACCGCGCTACTCCACCGGCTACTGTTCAACCACCCCTCCACGGGCACCCCTCCACCGTCTACTGTTCATCCAGACCTCCACACCACGGGGTCCTGTTCAACCACCCCTCCAAGGCCACCCCTCCACCGTCTACTGTTCATCCAGCCCTCCACACCACGGGTTCCAGTTCATCCAGAGGCAACGCCACCGCTCACTGTTCATCCCCCCCCCCCGCAACGCAGTAGCAAAGGAATCGCTCCATCGGGTTCAGTTAACAGCCATCGATCGATCCCTCGGGTTCAGTAACGCGTAGCCTGCAGTGCAATCGCTCGGGTTCAGTTAGAGCCCAACGCCTCACTCGGCTTCAGTTAGAGCCAACGCCTCACACACACGCGCATACGTACGAGAGAGACGCGCATCACTCCGCCCGACCTCCCACCGTAACCGGCAACTCCCCAAAATTTTCCTCCCCCTCGCTTCTACCACGGTTTTTTTCCGTCATGGATGGCCCAAAGAATGCCATGCAACTGCGTCTCTGGCCTGCCCAGGATGAAAAGCCCATTTTCTGTCATGATTTTTTGTCATAGAAGTAGGAGCCCACCACATCTATGATGATATCGGGTTTTGTCACAATTATCGTCATAGAAGTGTCATATGTATCACAGAAAAAAATTCGTTCGACCCAAAATGTCATGGATGTGTCTTTTTTTGTAGTGTAGGTTTGTGGTAAACTACTCACAACTCATCGGAGGGGCAAGGATGTTGATGTAGAGGCCCTCCGTGGTTGCTCCCCCCTCCGGCAGAGTGCCGGCAAGGGCTCCAAGATGGGATATCACGGATACAGAAGGTTACGGCGGTGGAAATTGTGTTTCGTGGTGCTCCTGGATGTTTTCGGGGTACGTAGGTATATATAGGAGGAAGAAGTACGTCGGTGGACGCCCAAGGGGCCCACGAGACAGGGGCGCACCCTAGGGGGGCGCCCTCCTATCTCGGAGGGCCCTCGGAGCTTTCTTGACTTGCACTCCTGGCTCTCCGGATCAGATTTGTTCCAAAAATAACGCTCCCAAAGGTTTCATTCCGTTTGGACTCCGTTTGATATTCCTTTTCTTCGAAATACTGAAATAGGCAAAAAAAACAGCAATATGGGCTGGGCCTCTGGTTAGTAGGTTAGTCCCAAAAATGATATAAATGTGCAAAATAAAGCCCATAAACATCCAAAAGGGGTAATATAATAGAATGGAACAATCAAAAATTATAGATACGTTGGAGACGTATCAAGCATCCCCAAGCTTAATTCCTGCTCGTCCTCGAGTAGGTAAATGATAAAAAAGAGAATTTTTGATGTGGAATGCTACCTAGCATATTTCATAATGTAATTTTCTTTATTGTGGCATGAATGTTCAGATCCAAATGAATACAAAATAAAAGTTCATATTGACATAAAAAATAGTAACACTTCAAGCATACTAATCAAAGTAATCATGTCTTCTCAAAATAACATGGCAAAAGAAAGTTCGTCCCTACAAAATCATATAGTTAGGCTATGCTTCATTTTCATCACACAAAGATGTTCCCAACTTCTATAACCCCGATGACAAGCCAAGCAATTGTTTCATACTTAAACAATCTCAAACTTTTTCAACCTTCACGCAATACATGAGCGTGAGCCATGGATATAGCACTATGGGTGGAATAGAATATGATGATGGGGATTGTGTGGAGAAGACAAAAAAGGAGAAAGTCTCACATTTGACGAGGATAATCAACGGGCTATGGAGATGCCCATCAATTGATGTTAACATGAGGAGTAGGGATTGCCATGCAACGGATGTACTAGAGCTATGAATGCTCAACAAAAGAAAACTAGTGGGTGTGCATCCAACTTGCTTGCTCACGAAGACCTAGGGCATTTGAGGAAGCCCATCGTAGGAATATACAAGCAAAGTTCTATAATGAAAAATTCCCACTAGTATGAAAAAAACAACTTATGAGACTCACTACATGAAAAACATGGTGCTTCTTTAAAGCACAATATATGAGACTCACTACATGAAGAACAAGGTGCTACTTTGAAGCACAAGTGTGGAAAAAGAGATAGTAACATTGCCCTTTTATTTATTTTCTTTTTCTTTTTTGGGCCTTTCCCTTTTTTCCTTTTTTTTCTTTGGGAAATGCTCTAATAATGATGATAATCACACTTCTATTGATTACAACATAAGGATTACAACTCGAAACTAGAACAAGATATGACTCTATATGAATGCCTCCGGCGGTGTACCGGGATGGTGCAATGAATCAAGAGTGACATGTATGAAAAATAATGCTTGGTGGCTTTGCCACAAATACGATGTCAACTACATGATCATGCAATGGCAATATGACAAAAGTAAAGTATGTCATGAAAATGATGAACGGAACGGTGGAAAGCTGCATGGCAATATATCTCGGAATGCCTATGGAAATGCCATAATAGGTAGGTATGGTGGCTGTTTTGAGGAAGATATAAGGAGGTTTATGTGTGATAGAGCGTATCGTATCACGGGGTTTGGATGCACCGGCGAAGTTTTCACCAACTCTCAAGGTGAGAAAGGGCAATGCACGGTACCGAAGAGGCTAGCAAAGGTGGAAAGGTAAAAGTGCGTGTAATCCATGGACTCAACATTAGTCAAAAGAACTCATATACTTATTGCAAAAATTTAGAAGTCTCCAAAAACTCAAGTACTACGCGCATGCTCCTAGGGGGATAGATTGGTAGGAAAAGACCATCGCTCGTCCCCGACCGCCACTCATAAGGATGCACAAGCCAGGTACACTTCATGTTTCAAATTTGTTACACAACTTTAACCATACGTGCATGCTATGGGATTTGCTAACTTCAACACAAGCATTCTTTAAATTCACTACCTCCATATCTCAAAACAATTATCAAGTATCAAGTTGATCATGGCATCCAATTCACTTTTCTATGATAGTTTTATTATACCCAACTTGGATGCTCATCATTCTAGGACCAACTTTATGACCATAACAAATACCATGCTGTTCTAAAAGACTCTCAATATAATATAAGTGAAGCATGAGAGACTAGTAATTTCTACAAAATTAAGACACCACCGTGCTCTAAAAGATATAAGTGAAGCACTAGAGCAAAAACTATCAAGCTCAAAAGATATAAGTGAAGCACATAGAGTATTCTAGCAAATTCTAATAAAATAGGCTTCTCCCAAAATGTGTGTACAGCAAGGATGATTGTGGTAGACTAAAAAGCAAAGACTAATATAATACACGACGCTCCAAGCAAAACACATATCATGTGGCGAATAAAAATTTAGCTCCAAGTAAAGTTACCAATGAACGAAGACGAAAGAGGGGATGCCTTCCCGGGGCATCCCCAAGCTTAGGCTTTTGGATATTCTTGAATATCTTGGGGTGCCATGGGCATCCCCAAGCTTAGGCTCTTGCCACCGTTTATTCCATAGTCCATAAAGGCTTTACCCAAAACTTGAAAACTTCACAACACAAAACTCAAATGAAATCTTATAAGCTCCGTTAGTGAAAGAAAACAAAACCACCACATAAGGTACTGCAATGAACTCATTCTTTATTTATATTGGTGTTAAACCTACTGTATTCCAACTTCTTTATGGTTTATAAACTAATTTACTAGCCATAGATGCATTGAAATAAGTAAACAACACACGAAAAACAGAATCTGTCAAAAACAGAACAGTCTGTAGAAATCTGTAACTAACGCAAACTTCTGGAACTCTAAACATCTAGGAATTCCTGGACAATTTGTCTATTGAACAGCAGAAAAAAGAATCAACGCAAAAGCACGTTCCTGTGATTTAATAAAATTATATTCATGCGTGCAAAGTTTCTATTTTTCAGCAGAATCAAATCAACTATCATCGTAGGTTATCCTATAGGTTCTACTTGGCACAAACACTAATTAAAAGATAAAAACACATTTATCCAGAAGGTAGATGAAAGATTTATTACTAACCAGGAGAAAAAACTAAAAACATAAAGAAAAATTGGGTTTTCTACCAACTAGCGCTATTGTTTAACGCCCCTAGCTAGGCATAAAAACAAAGATAGATCTAACGAGTGCCATCTTTGGCACTAAATTCATAAGTAGCACGCATGATAGATTCATAAGGTAATTTAACTTTCTTTCTTGGAAAGTGCTCCATGCCTTTCTTTAATGGAAATTGGAATCTAATATTCCCTTCCTTCATATCAATAATCACACCAATCGTTCTAAGGAAATGTCTACCAAAAATAATAGGGCAAGAAAGATTGTAATCTATATCAAGAACGATAAAATCTACGGGCACCAAATTTCTATTTGCAATGATGAGAACATCATTGATCCTTCCCATAGGCTTTTTAATGGTGGAATCCTCAAGGTGCAAATTTAAAGAGCAATCATCAAGATCATGGAAACCTAGAATATCACATAAAGTTTTCGGAATCGTGGAAACACTAGCACCCAAATCACACAAAGCAAAACACTCATAATCTTTAATTTTAATCTTTATAGTAGGTTCCCACTCATCATTAAGTTTTCTAGGTATAGAAACTTCCAAATTAAGTTTTTCATCATAAGATTGCATCAACGCATCAACAATATGCTTGGTAAAAGCTTTATTTTGACTATAAGCATCAGGAGAATTAACAACGGATTGCAACAAGGAAATACAACCTTTCAAAGAGCAATTATCATAATCAAATTCCTAGAAATCTGAGATGGTAAGTTCAATATTATTAGAAGTTGAGGATTCTCCAATCTCACTTTTACCAAATTTAACATCAAGATCTAAAGACTCCAAATTTTTGGGACGCCTTCTAGGCAAAGTTGATTCATCATCACTCCCATAATCATCAAAATCCATATTGCAAAACATAGATCTAATTGGAGATGTATCAATAACTTTAAGATCCTCATCATTATTTTCATGTAATTTTTCTGGTTTAGCAGCCATCTTATTGACAAAGGTGGCTTGCTTGTCAGAAATTTTGGCTATAGCATTTTCAAGCCGGGTAATTTGAGCGTTAGCACCATAGAATTCTTTATTCATATCATCAAGCTCTTTGTTCATGAACCCCAAAAAACTCTTTTGTTCCTTAAGCTCTTTTCTAAAGAAATTATTATGCTCAAATTGCAAATTCATAAAACTTCTATTATTTGATTCAATCTTATCCATCCTTCTGAGAAGGTGGTCAGGGCCCTTAGGCGCAGCCATAAGGTCAAGCAAGCAAACAAGCACACAAAAGAAGACAAACGGAAAGAGAGGAGGAGATTGGGAAAGAGAGGGCAAATAAAACGGCAAGGGTGAAGTGGGGGAGAGGAAAATGAGAGGGAAATGGAAAATAATGTAAATGCGAGGGAGATGGGTTTGTGGTGTGTACTTGGTATGTCTTGACTTGAGCGAAGACCTCCCCGGCAACGGCGCCAGAAATCCTTCTTGCTACGTCTTGAGCTTGTGTTGGTTTTCCTCGAAGAGGAGAGGGTGATGCAGCAAAGTGTAGCGTAAGTATTTCCCTCAGTTTTGAGAACCAAGGTATCAATCCAGTAGGAGGGTCCTCAAAAGTCCCACGCACCTACACAAACAAACTGAGAACTCGCAACCAACGCAATAAAGGGGTTGTCAATCCCTTCATGGCCACTTGCGGAAGTGAGATCTAATAAAGATAGTATGATAAGATAAATTTATTTTTGGTATTTTCGATATAGATGCAAAAAGTAAAGATGCAAAATAAAAGTAGATTGAAAGCAAATATGATAAGAGATAGACCCGGGGGCCTAAGGTTTCACTAGAGGCTTCTCTCAAGATAGCATAAGTATTACGGTGGGTGAACAAATTACTGTCGAGCAATTGATAGAAAAGCGCATAGTTATGAGATTATCTAGGCATGATCATGTATATAAGCATCACGTCCATAACAAGTAGACCGACTCCTACCTCCATCTACTACTATTACTCCACACATCGACCGACTCCTGCCTGCATCTAGAGTATTAAGTTCATAAGAACAGAGCAACGCATTAAGCAAGATGACATGATGTAGACGGATAAACACATGCAATATGATATAAACCCCATCTTGTTATCCTCGATGGCAACAATACAATACGTGTCTTGCAACCCTTTCTGTCACTGGGTAAGAACACCGCAAGATTGAACCCAAAGCTAAGCACTTCTCCTATGGGAAGAAAGATCAATCTAGTAGGCCAAACCAAACTGATAATTCAAAGAGACTTGCAAAGATAACTCAATCATACATAAAAGAATTTAGAGAAGATTCAAATATTATTCATAGATAAACTTGATCATAAACCCACAATTCATCAGATCTCAACAAACACACCACAAAAAGCGATTACATCGAATAGATCTCCACAAGAGAGGGGGAGAACATTGTATTGAGATCCAAAAGGAGAGAAGAAGCCATCTAACTAATAGCTATGGACCCGTAGGTCTGTGGTAAACTACTCACAACTCATCGGAGGGGCAAGGATGTTGATGTAGAGGCCCTCCGTGGTTGCTTCCCCCTCCGGCAGAGTGCCGGCAAGGGCTCCAAGATGGGATCTCGCGGATACAGAAGGTTACGGCGGTGCAAATTGTGTTTCGTGGTGCTCCTGGATGTTTTCGGGGTACGTAGGTATATATAGGAGGAAGAAGTACGTCGGTGGACGCCCGAGGGGCCCACGAGATAGGGGGCGCGCGCTAGGGGGGCGCCCTCCTATCTCGTGGGGCCCTCGGAGCTTTCTTGACTTGCACTCCAGGCTCTCCGGATCAGATTTGTTCCAAAAATAACGCTCCCGAAGGTTTCATTCCGTTTGGACTCCGTTTGATATTCCTTTTCTTCGAAATACTGAAATAGGCAAAAGGAACAGCAATATGGGTTGGGCCTCTGGTTAGTAGGTTAGTCCCAAAAATGATATAAATGTGTAAAATAAAGCCCATAAACATCCAAAAAGGGTAATATAATAGCATGGAACAATCAAAAATTATAGATACGTTGGAGACGTATCACTCTACTATCCCCGACCCTCAGTACACAGACCCAAGCCAAGAAGCCTATAGGCAAGGGTAGAACTGTAACTCCCCCTCACATTTCAGACAAATGCGTCCGTAAGACATGGTTCCACTCCCCTCCCAATTCCCCCCCGCCCGCCCCCATTCATACCTCATGGGCGCCAAATCACCTTCTCCCCGGGAAGCTCCCTTCTCCCGAGCCACGAAACCTCAGTCCCACCTCCATGGCGCCCCCTGAGGGAGTCCTGGATAAGGGGGTATCCGGACAGCCGGACTGTGTACAACGTCCGGACTATTGAAGCGTGAAGATACAAGACTCAAGACTTCGGCCCGTGTCCGGATGGGACTTTCCTTGGCGTGGAAGGCAAGCTTGGTGATCCGGATATTATATTTCCTTCCTTGTAACCGACTCCATGTAAACCCTATCCCTCTTTGGTGTCTATATAAACCAGAGAGGTTGGTCCTTAGAAGGCCGATCACAATTACAATCATACCATCATAGGCTAGCTCCTTGGGTTTAGCCTCTACGATCTCGTGGTAGATCTACTCTTGTACTACCCATATAATCAATATTAATCAAGCAGGAAGTAGGGTTTTACCTCCATCGAGAGGGCCCGAACCTGGGTAAACATCTGTGTCCCTTACTTCTTGTTACCATCAGCCTTGACGCACAGATCGGGACCCCCTACCCGAAATCCGCCGGTTTTGACACCGACATTGGTGCTTTCATTGAGCGTTCCTCCGTGACGTCGCTGCAAGGCTCGATGGCTCGTCTCGTCATCAAGGACGACATCACCTCGGAGGGGGCTTTGGCTGTAGGCCAGACGCTCCGACTTGGCGGCTTATCATGGCCGCCCCATCGGCGGAGGCGCCGATGATGGCCTCTCGGATCATCAGTCATAACCTTCACGTCAGTTCGGAACTCGCCAAACAGATGGATCCAATGGAGCTCTCCTCCCTTAATGAGCTCTTGGATCGCATCGCCGCTCTGGGAGTCGCTATGAACTATGACCGGATTGGGCTTAAACCCGACCAAAGGGACATCAGGTCCCCGCTGGCCACCCATGAGGTAGCGATAGTGGAGGAACCACAGGCAGATTGTCCCTCAACTTTGAGGACAAATTATGTTCGAATTGCCGAACTCCTCAAGCTGAAAACCTGCTCAAAGGAAAACATGACCCAGGCCCCGGGCTTAGAATCGGACATTGGGCCAAAGAAATTGGGTAATATTCCGGATTCTGAGCTGTTAAGCTCGGAACCGCCCACGCCCTTGGGCGTTGGATCGGATCAAAATCCGAATTCTGCTAACAACACCTATCTGGACCTAAATTGTCTCTACCGCATTAGGCAGGAGCCCCAGGAAACAGTACATCATTACTGGGCCAGATTCCTCCTTGCGCTTAGCAAGGTCATGGACTGCCACAAGGAGAACATGGTCACGCTCTTCTGCAAAAACTGCACGGACGAAGGGCTCCTCAACGCTATAAGCCTCCGTGACATAGTACGTTTCGCGGACTTGGCAATCATAGTACGGAAGTACTGTGCGATGGAGAGTGCTTGGAAGACCCAAATAGAATTTTGGGATAGTACCGCTCTCACCAAATCATTCGCCCAAACTAAACGGACAAACTCTCGTAGGACGTCCGATCCCATCCCTAAGAAACCGAAGCCCACCCCAGGGCAGGGATCCGTATTGTAAGAATGGCTTGACGGACCATGTAAACTCCACAGTACCCTGGATACAATGCCAACTCATAGCCTTAGGGCATGTTGGATACTCCGGCAGGTGGCAAAAAGTGGCGAGGATCTTCTTGTAAGGCATAAAGCGGAACCACATCCTGCCAGCAAGCACAATATGGTACTAACAGTCTTCGAGACTTTTGCCTCGAACAACAGGCGCAAGCGAGCTCACCGAAGCTCTACGGAAATTTGCCGTGTGGCAAAGATAAACCCCTGGAATGACACTGCTATAACTTTCAATGCGAGTGATGAACCTCGATTCCAAACTGTCCGGGCACTGGCCGCTCTGGTCCTAAGCCCAATCGTCGACGGCTTCCGGCTCACCAAAGTAATCATGGACGGCGGAAGCGGGTTAAACTTGATCTATGAAGAAACGCTCAACAAAATGGAAATTGATAAAGGCCGCATTGAGCAAAGCGGTACCACCTTCAGTGGAATCATCCCTACGCGGGAAGCGTGGTGCGTGGGAAAAATCACACTTGATGTGGTATTCGGCACCCCGGAAAATTATAGGTCCGAAGAAATCACATTCCAAGTGGCTCCCTTTAGCAGCGGATACCACGCCCTTCTAGGGCGAGACGCGTTTGCAAGCTTTCAAGCCGTACCCCATTACGGGTACATGAAACTTAAAATGCCCGGGCCTAATGGAATCATCACTCTAGCCAGTGATCCGGACATCGCACTTCGCGCCGAAAACAAAACCGCGGCACTAGCCCTGGAAGCATTATCCGAAGCCCTGGCAGCCGAAGAGTTAACAACACTGCGGGCCACCGTGGACAGGGACAACGTGATACTCGACAAATGACCCAAGTCCACCTCATTTAAATCTGCAGACAAGATAGTCAAATTCCAGGTCCATCCAACGGATCCCACGAAGACAGCATCCATTGGGACACAGTTGAGCCCTGGAATGGATGCCGCACTCGAGATTTCTTACGCGAGAATTGGGACATTTTCGCCTGGCACCCTTCGGACATGCCAGGCATCCCACGCCGGCTGGCCGAACACAGCCTCAATATACTAAAGGGATACAAACCAGTCAAACAGACCCTACGGCGGTTTTCAGAACCCAAACGGCAAGCCATGGGGGAAGAGCTAGCCAAGCTGCTTGCGGGCGGATTCATCAGAGATATTAAACATCTGGATTGGCTGGCGAATTTGGTAATGGTACCAAAAAAGGACAAATCTTGGCGCTTATGCGTCGACTGCAAAGACCTCAACAAGGCTTGCCCCAAGGATCCCTTTCCCCTCCCTCGCATCGATCAAATTATTGATGCCACAGCTGGACACGACTCGCTGTGTTTTCTCGATGCATACTCCGGATACCATCAAATAAAGATGGCAGAGTCTGACCAAGCTGCAACAGCTTTTATAATGCCATATGGCCCCTTTTGCTTCAACACTATGCCCTTCGGGCTCAAGAATGCTGGCGCAACATATCAACGCATGATTCAAACATGCCTGGAAAAACAAATCGGCTGAACAGTGGAAGCATACGTGGACCACGTGGTCATAAAAACTAGACACGTCGAAACCCTAATAGATGACTTGAGGCTCACATTCGATAACCTCCGGACATACGACATCAAGTTGAATCCGGAAAAATGCGTTTTCAGTGTCCCCTCGGGGAAGCTGCTGGGCTTCATCATTTCCAACAGAGGAATCGAAGCGAATCCAGCAAATATCCAAGCTCTGTCGCAGTTGGCTATACCAACAGACCTCAAGCACATCCAGAAGCTAGCTGGATGCGTGGCCGCTTTGAGCCGCTTTATATCCAGGCTAGGAGAGAAGGCATTGCCTCTTTACCGCCTCCTTCGGTGCACCGAACACTTTGTATGGACGGAAGCAGCCGCGGCCGGACTGGATGAGATAAAGACCTTATTGGCCAGTAATCCAGTCCTAACAGCGCCAAATATCGGTGAAACTATGCTACTATACATAGCTGCAACACATCAAGTGGTAAGCGCAGTGCTCGTCGTCGAACGAGAGGTAGACGGATACAAATTCCCGCTTCAAAAGCCAGTTTATTACGTATCCACGGTCCTCACCCCATGCAAATTCCGATACCCGCACTATCAAAAAATAGCATACGCGGCCTTCATGGCATCCCGGAAGCTAAGACACTACTTTCAAGAGTGTTCGATTATCATCGCCTCCGAAGTACCACTCAATGACATAATTAATAACCACGATGCTACGGGCCGAATTGCTAAATGGGCTATCGAGCTCCTGCCGTTCAACATAATATACAAACCACGGCGAGCCATTAAATCGCAAGTACTAGCTGACTTTGTCGCCGAATGGACAGAAGCCGAACTCCCTAAAGAGTACGGCGCGTACTCCAACTGGATCATGCACTTTGACGGCTCCAAAATGCTGGCCGGACTGGGAGCAGGGGTAGTCCTGACGTCTCCCACCGGGGACATGGTCCAGTACGTCCTACAAATATTATACACATACTCCAACAATGCAGCCGAATATGAGGCTCCGTTGCATGGTCTTCGGATGGCGGTCTCTATGGGCATCCAACGCCTGGAAGTGCGTGGGTATTCAAAACTCGCAATATCACAAATAAATGGAGACTTTGATGCCAAGGATCCGAAAATGGCGGCCTATTGTAATGCCATCCTCAAAATGTCAGCTCGGTTCGAGGGGCTCGAATTCCACCATGTGGCTCGAGAAAACAATCAAGCGGCAGATGTCCTCACCCGCATCGGCGCCAAACACGACCCTGTCCCACCTAATATATTCCTAGAAAGGCTGTTCAAGCCATCCGTGGTATGGGAAGGGTAGTCCGGCAATACTAGCATGGATCTGAACAAACCCCCAGACTGCGAACCATCAGACACAATTGGAGGCTCCGCCACCGAAATAACTTCTTCGGCCCACGAGATCATGGCCGTAATCGCCCCGTGGACCGAGCCTTTCTTGGCCTACCTAAATAGGCAGGAGCACCCCGAAGACCAAAATGAAGCACGCTGCATAGTTCAGCGCTCTAAAGCTTACAAAGTCCATGAAGGGGAACTCTACAAGAAAAGTGTGACTGGAGTGCTCCAAAGGTGCATCTCTGAAGAGGAAGGGCGGCAACTCCTAACTGAAATCCATGCTGGACTGGGCGGACACCACGCCGCAGCTCGAGCGCTCATCAGCAAAGCCTTCCGTACAAGCTTCTATTGGCCGACGGCCCGAGCAGACGCGCAGGACCTTGTCCAATGTTGCGTCGCCTGCCAGCTCTTCGCCAATCAGAGTCATATGCCCCCTACCGCTCTCCAAACAATCCCCATAACTTGGCCCTTCGCGGTCTGGGGGCTGGATATGGTCGGACCTCTTAAAGGGGGAAGCCATAAGAAAAAATACTTATTGGTCATGGTGGACAAATTCACCAAATGGATCGAGGCCAAGTCAGTTAAGACGGTCGAATCCGGACCAGTAATAGACTTCTTACCCGGGGTCGTACACCGATACGGTGTCCCCCACAACATCATCACTTATAATGGCTCAAATTTCATGGCTGATGAAGTGAAAACTTGGTGCGGCAAAATGGGCATTAAGCTCGACTACGCTTCCATCTACCACCCTCAAACAAACGGCCAGGTCGAACGGGCAAACGGTCTCATTATGAGCGGCATCAAACCCAGACTAGTGCGATCTTTAACAGAATCGGATACACACTGGGTAGAGGAGCTCGACTCTGTACTCTGGGGGCTGCGGACCACACCGAATCGAACCATCGGATATACACCATTTTTTATGGTGTACGGCGCGGAAGTAGTACTACCCTGCGACATAATACATGATTCGCCAAGCGTACGCATGTACGAAGAGAAGGAAGCCGAGTTAGATCGACAGGATAACTTGGACGCCCTGGAGGAGGAGCGCGATGTCGCAAAAGCCCGTTCCGCATTTTATCAGCAGCAGGCTCGGTGATATCAAAGCAGAGAAGTGCGGGCCAAAACTTACAATATTGGCGAGCTCGTTCTACGCCTACCGGAGAAGAAGAAGGAAAAACACAAACCCAGATGGGAAGGTCCCTTCGTCATCGACAAAGTTCTCACCGGAGGATCGTACCGCCTACGTAATGCATCTGATAACAGGCTCGAACCGAACCCATGGAACGCGGCTAGACTCGGAGATTCTACGCCTAACGCCGAACGTAGTGTTCGTCTCCTCACCCCTCCTTTTTAATTATGCTCCACCTCTGTTTATCTCCTTTGTCGACCCTCTTTCTCTTCACAGAAAGTGTTTAATACAGTGCGGATTCCCGTATTATCCCGGCCATATCATGTGTGCAAGTTGTATCTGGGGGCTTCCTATTCGGAAGCTAGAAATAATAACTTTAATGGCTTTTTGCCCATCACATATGCGTTCTTTTCCCATATGTGCCTTTTCTTCACCATTATATGCATCGGTATGACTTAAGATGTGGCCAAGCTGGGTTGCCTGGCTCTTGTGTTTATGCCCTACGTTCCCGTTAATTTGTCTAGGGCATAAGGGGAGCACCTCTGCGATTGTTACTGCCGGTTGAGCCGGATGTGTACCTCAGACTGGGTGAAGCCGAAAGCTAGTTTCCTTAAGAGAATATTCGATCGGTGAACAAAGGATGTATTCGTTGGTTACAACAAAGAACCCCAGAAGCTTTGTATCCTGTGCCATCGTGCGTAGTCCGGACATGTGCATCGACACATGGATACCTAGGGAAAGGAACCCTTAATGGGACTATTCTCCATGGAAGATGTTTCTTGCTTCCATGCAATATAGCATAACTAATCGGGTACTTGTCTGTTCAAGCACCTATGACCCCTACGCCTGGTCTCCACGCATACCCCGGTTCTTGTATAATCGAGCGGGTATTCGGACACACCCCGGATTATAGGATCCGGGGGCTGAAGCGAAAAGGTCTGCCATGACAAATGATTTCAATCCGGCTAGAGGCTACTTTTGCCAATTTAATTACCCAGTCACTGAGACTGACTATATTCCTCCTCTATACCATCTAACAGGCTATCTATCCTACAATCCTGCTGAGAATACTTAGCGGCTAACACTACCTGGTCATATACCAGGCTCACGGGAATTTCTTGCCCATCGGGCCCCGCCGGTCCCACTTCGGCCATATGGTTCGGGTCCAGCTTGGTGTAGCGTGTCTTCACCATCTCCCAGGCTTCTCTTGCTCCTTGCCGGCAGGCTGATATCTTCCACAGACGGAAGCGCCACCGGGCTCCTTGAAGCAGGTCCGCAAGCTCCCCCATGCCATTCGGCAGAAGGCTTGATGGCCACAAGGCCTGAGCAACGCCGTGCATCACCTGCTGAGCACGTTCGTGCATCTGCGACAGTTCTTGCAGCAAATCACCTGCAGATGAGGGCATCTCCTCTTCAAGGCGACCCGTTAACATTCCTACAAGGGAAAATCTTTTTAATAAACTTCCTCGCTGAACTATTAAACAGTTTGCTTGAGCTCTTACCATAAATGCCGCGTCGAAGTTTTTTGTTCTTCATAGAGTCCGCCAGTTGAGTGGGGACGTCCTTTAATTCCACGTCCAGACGAGTATTGGCATCATGAAGCTTGTTCTTCTCTTGCGTCACCTGCGTAAGGATGCGCTCGCCGGCCTTTAGTTGCCGTTAGAGATGCGAGTCGTCACCCACTGCGCCCTCCGGATTCACCCCGGGATTGTCTACAGAATTTACTGTTAGACTAACCGCACCAGCCCTTTATTATCTAGTACATTTGTGTATAATGTAGACAAATATTACCAGCGGGGGCCTTTCGGGGTCCCTCTAACTTGGCTACCGCATCAGATAATTGGGCCTTGCATGCCTCCAGCTCCCGCGCCAATTGTTCATTCTTGTCGACAAGAACCTGCGGATATATTGATCCTTCAAACAATTGTCCCAACTATTCTAAGTCTCGGGGGCTACTGCTAGGCATACTTATCAAAATTTCTTACCCGTATGTCTTTGGTATACTGGCGTGTCACTTGGGCAAGCCCGCCTCGAGCGGCTTGGACATATGCGTCCGCCAAATTGAAGGCATTAAAAGCCTCTTCGGAAAAGATGTTGTGCCGGAGCACGGCCCTCCGGCGCCGGTGGTTCATGGTGCTCTCCACTTTGGAGTTCCTGGCAGAACACATATCCGCACCCTCTGTCGGGGAGCTATGCGGTGCTGGCCCCGTGTCCGCCTCCGCCCCCGAAGCTGGTTCTGGAACCCGGCTGGTGGAGGCGCGGTTGGTGGGGTCTCCGGATATAGCCCGGTTATTCCTCTTCCTGCCAGACACAAAGGGCGCTGTCATATTTCAAATTCTATAACAGCAGGACAGGCTATGACTTTACCTCTGTAGCGGTGTGTCAGCCCTCACCGCCTTCCTCTTGAGCCTGCCCGATCCGGACGCCCGTGGTTGACGAGTCCCCAGGGGCTTGGCTCCTCGCTCCGGCCATCGTTTCTGCAAATAGAGCGATGCCTCAAGGGTAAGTTATAATACCTAGGGAAAGTCCTCTTCGGAGGATAGGGTTTTTAGCTCAGCTTACACGCGACGCGGGGAGCAGTCCAGGGTAGTCGGTCGTAATGGCCACCAGGGCGCCATCCCAGCTCGCCTGATAAAATACCCCGTTGACAAGCTCCACAGTAATATCCGGATCTACTTTGAGTCCCGGATCTAGGGCCCTCCCAAGGTCCTCTGGTTGCGGGGAGGGGCTGAAGATTCCTTCTACGGCCCTCCTCGGTTCTTGCTCAAAAGCATTAATGCAAGTAATCTTAGCAGGAGAATGCTAGAGTAAGTGAAGCAGGGAAAAGAATGGCAACTTACCCATGCTGGGGGTTGTGCATGGAGAATCCGTCCTGCGTTTTTATGCGAAGGAATTCCTCTTCTTCCCCTTTGTACAAATCGGACAATATCCTTGCCAAGGCGGCAGCGGAGTCCGGACCCTTGCGACCGCAGCGCGTGGCGTCGTCTTCCCCGTTGAAATGCCACATGGGCTTCCCCCGATATTGGAGCGGTTGCACTCCCCGCTTTATGCATATCTCCATGACCTCAACTATCGTCAGTCCGGACTTGGCCAGCAACTTTATCCTATTCATCAGGAGGTATATTTCCCTTGTGTCCTCTTCTTGAGGGCCCCGGGGACGCCAGCTTAGGCGTGCCCTCAGCGGGGCGTTGCTGAACTTGGCGAGACCCATCCGGACTGGATCCGGAAGGGGAACGTCATTTATATAGAACCACTTTGAAGGACAGTTTTCTGGTGCCTTCTCAAGAGTGTCGGACAGGTATCCGGTCTCGGCAATGCGCCATACTTCGGCCCCGCCCACTTGATATAGGGACTCTCCCTGGGTGCGGGGGACAAGGCAGAACAGCTTCCTCCATAGTCTGAAGTGTGGTTTGGAGCCTAAAAATAGCTCGCAAAGCGCGACGTACCCCGCTATGTGCAGATTGGAGGCTGGGGTAAGATTGTGTAGCTGGAGGCCGTAGAACTCCAGGAGCCCGCGGAGAAACGGGTGGATAGGAAACCCGACGCCCCTCAGCAGATGCGAGATGAGGCATATCCGCTCCTCCGGAGATGGGTTAGGAGATCCCTCAGCTTGTCCCCCCCCCCCCCCGTCGTAGGTTGCTATTCCCGCTCGGACGGGGACCATGAATGTCGGTGGGAGAAACCCTTGGGTTTGTAACTTCACCAAACGGCTGTGAGGAACTGAGCACTCTCCCCAATCCCCGACTTAGAGCGAGGAGGGCAAGCAGAAGAGTTGCGACGGCCGGCCATGTTGGAATGGCTTTTCGTGAAGCGCTCTGGGATGCTAGCTCAAGGGAGGAGAGTGAGGTTTGGATCTGAGAATCCCTGTCCCTTCAAATAGATGGTTGGCTCGGAGGAGCGAGGGTGGCGAATGCAAAAATACCTTGACTCCTCGCATTCGCTCGACACGTGGAGATGGTCATTACTAAGGCACTGAAGCCGAGGAGCACAACATTGATTGGATACCGGACACTATTCGTTGTAACAGGTACTTTGGAGTATTCGGAAAAGGAACCCGCCTTGCAATGCTGAAGACAATACTGCACGCCGGACTCATCGTCATTGAAGCCTGGTTCAGGTGCTACTGAGGGAGTCCTGGATAAGGGGGTATCCGGACAGCCAGACTGTGTACAATGTCCGGACTATTGAAGCGTGAAGATACAAGACTCAAGACTTCGGCCCGTGTCCGGATGGGACTTTCCTTGGCGTGGAAGGCAAGCTTGGCGATCTGGATATTATATTTCCTTCCTTGTAACCGACTCCATGTAAGCCCTAGCCCTCTCCCGTGTCTATATAAACCAGAGAGGTTGGTCCTTAGAAGGCCGATCACAATTACAATCATACCATCATAGGCTAGCTCCTTGGGTTTAGCCTCTACGATCTCGTGGTAGATCTACTCTTGTACTACCCATATCATCAATATTAATCAAGCAGGAAGTAGGGTTTTACCTCCATCGAGAGGGCCCGAACCTGGGTAAACATTTGTGTCCCTTACTTGTTGTTACCATCAGCCTTGACGCACAGATCAGGACCCCCTACCCGAGATCCGCCGGTTTTGACACCGGCACCCCCCACCGCACCAATTTCACAGCCGCCCTCCTCCCTAATGCCGGAGACGCTGTCCAATTGCCGTCGTGCACCGGGTCGTATGCCTCTTACTCCGTGCTGCTGGTGCTGCCTCGATGACGGCCGCGTGAAGCGTACCAGAGCCGATTCACCCCCGCTGTTGTTCATGGAGCCGGAGCGGCTCCAACTTCGGATCCATCCAGAGTCCTGGCGCTGCTTCCACGTAGCCGTCGATCGTCGCGACATCGCTCTTTCCCTGCCGCCGGTCGCCACCGCAACCACGCCGGCCTCACCGACTCGTCAGCTGGACCTGCCTACTTCACCATGCTGCCAGATAGGTCGCACCCTCATCTCAAATCACTTTATTTAGGTGTTAGTTGTCTGAATTTTTATTCTGGGCCAATCGATTCCCAATGGGAAGTAGCACCCCTCGAGGCGGCGGAGCTCCTAGGCTGTTGGTTGGCTGGTGTCTAACGTAAGGGATCGGGGCTGCAAGTTCGCCGCGGAAGCAGCGCTTAGATGGCTATCTTTTAGAGTTGCGTGGGTTGAAGGTACTGCCGCCGCCGGATCTGGATGACGGGGAGTCTTTGTGGATTGGCCCGGGGGCGGCGCAATCACGGCAGTGCGGTGGGGCGGGGAGCGGGGTTTTGGCCGGGGCCATGGACGGCGGAGGCAGGCTGCTCTGCCGTTGGTCGCTGGCTCTTCGGGGAAGATTCCGAACAGTGTCAGCCGGGAGGCACAAGACGGCCATCAAGCCATCCGGCGTAGATCAGACAGTACCAAAATAAAATAAAATCGTGTGACCCCAATTTAGTCTTCAGTCAATAGACGTGTGACCACTCTCGTACCTTGCTATTGGTCTCTTAGTGTATTTCTTCAGATCAAAGAGATATGTCGTTCTTAACATTATGCGTTATGTGCATCCTCAGACACACCGTCTTCCGACTCACCGCAGCTGCTCCAACAAGGGAAGCATACACCAGAAGGGAGCTACAGTCCCCACTCAACAGTTCCATGCATCGAATGCGCGTGCCCGACATGGACAACCACAACAACTACAGGGCCATCGACAAGTCAGCACATGATGCTCACTCCTATGGATGGCATCCAGATAGGTTGTACCCTCATCTTACTTGTGTGCAACATTTATGGCTTTGTTATTCATCTAAGCATGGAAAATAGATCATCATATTTCACTGTATATTCATCTCTTACGGGTCTTGTTCAGGAGTTCACGCTATTCCATTGTTCAGCTAAGATACTTGTTCTTTAGGTAACGTTGTTCCATAGTTATCATCCATCAGCCAATGCTATCCCACAGGCTGGTGATTATAGTATTATACCACTTCTCGTATTACCTATGTTGTTCTTTAATACTTTTGTGAAATGATACATATTTTGTAGCTTTCATCTGTGTTCTCCCTTTAGTTTATGAGACCTGTTGCTGCTAGTGAACCCCAGTCCTACTATTTATGTCGTCTCCTACAGGAACTCATTACATAAATCTAACTACTAGTTGTCTTCCATGCATGTCAGATATAATTGCACACACTAATGTATCCACAAGAACCTCACGGAGCAATGTAAAGGCCAATAAACTTGATGTCAATGATACCCAATATGATGGAACATGTAAAGGCAGTTCTTCAGAAGACTTGCAGAAAGATGATGAATCCTCTTCACCCCACAAGGTCCTTGCTCTAACTTGTCCTGTGTTATGGGTACAACATGCATATAATGTCCTGGAGTGTATCTACTCTATTGCAATGCCATGTGCTTAGCATGCTGATCATGCATGTAAATATGTCATGCCTTCCTGTTTTTCAGTACCTATTCCATTCATGATAACATGTTTTCAAATTCAAGTACTATCATTCTACTCTATCGCAATGTCATCTGCTTAATTTGGACAACATGCTTCTGAATATCTTATGCATTGTTATTCATCAGTATGTACTTCATCTATCTGCCATACCATGTTTTTTTTACATTGAAGTGATGTTCTAGTGCTCTGTTGCAATGCCATCTTATTTTCCCAATCATACACGTGTATGTTGCCTTAGTTATTTCTGTATGTATTCCGCTAGCATATAGTTTTACATTCAACTAGTGTTTTTTTGCTGTGTTGTCCTGTCATATCCCTAGCTCTTAGACCACACTCCCTCCGTCCGGATTACATGTTGCCGAAATGGATAAAAAAGGATGTATTTAGAACTGAAATACGCCTAGACCCATCCATTTTTTTCCGGATGCAGGGAATACATGTCAATATGTCATGCCTTTCTATTCTTCAGTGCCTATTCCATCTCTCTGCTGTCGCATGTTTTATAATTAAAGCACCATTCTTCTATACAAGGCATGCAAGGGGAAGACGACTATGTTAGAATCTGAAGGGCTACAAACAAGGCCTTTGCAAAAGATCCAAATGCCAGGAGATAATAAACCAACTCCAGTTTTTATAGATACTGCTCCAGCACAGAGAAACCCAACTCCTACTGATAATAAGCAGATTCAGTTGCCAAAGAACTAGTCCGCTCCAGTCCAGCAAAAATATGTCAACTCAATTCTAAGAAGCGTGTGTGTATCCTTGCATCATGAAATTTTATAGCATGCTGATCATATTTTCTACATGTTTCTTACCCATCTCTCTTTTAGAAAATAAGCTTAACAGATAGAAGAATTTCTGCAATGGTATCGTTTATGAGGAAAGATTCATGCAGGAATTCTCTGTGCTCCAATGTAGATGTAAGTACCTGTTGTATATCACTATATTTTTACATCAGCATGTATTTTGTTAATCGGCGTGAATCCAACCTTTATCTGATCTAAATTTAGTTGTAGCAAAATGTATGATTAAAGGCCACAATGTTGATTTTTGTAAGGAAACTGCCTGGTAGTTTTGCATCCTGAGCTGCATGAGTGTACTATCTCATATCAGTGGGTTTGAATACTATGGTTCTGAAGTGGGTTTTTCAGTGTGTTTTTACTGTGTTGTCCTGTCGTATCCCTAGCTCTTACATCATACTCTCTCCGTCCGGATTAAATGTCACAGAAACGGATAAACCTGGATGTCGAGGAAAATATCTTGCGGGAATTCTCTGTGCTCCAATGCTGATGTAAGTACCTTTTGTATATCACTATATTTTTACATCAACATGTATTTTGTTAATCGGCGTGAATCTAACCTTTATCTGATCTAAAATTAGTTGTAGCAAAATGTTGAAGGCTCCAATGTTGATTTTTGTAAGGAAAAATGCCTGGTAGTTTTGCATACTGAGCTGCATGAATGTACTATCTCATATCACGCATATTACTAAATTGTAGTGCTTCTCTGGTTGCCCATTCATTCATTGTGTCAATGTTGCTTTCGTACTACCTTACCTGGCTGATGATAGCTGTGCCATATTGTGTTAATTTGGTGTAGGCTAGTTGCCCAAACATTCGTTGTGTCAATGTTGCTTTCCTATTATCTGACTTGGCCAATGATAGCAATGCTAGTGTGTTAATTTTGTGCAGGCTGCTGAAGATAAGAAGACAAACTCTGAAAACAGCAAGGCAACCCCATTGTTTCTTTCCAGTAAATCTAGGCGAGGTAATATGACAATAACGCATGATTAATCTGTTTGGTTCCCGTCCTAATTTATGTTATGATGCAGTGGTCGAGACACTCTCCACTATCAATAATACAAGCCTGCCAAAATCGCTATCTGAATCTGTTCAGTATCCTCTGTCTCGAATGCAATGGAATAAATGTATGTTTGTGAATCAATTAATGGCTGAAGCAATGATGGAAATGGTGGATGAATCAGAGGTGCAGAGTCGTGCAACACAACAACTGATCAATGTTTTCAGAGACAGTGTAGCAAAGCAGCAAGAACTTGCCCACATGCTTATGCGCATCATCTGTGCTGAGGTTGCAGATTGTGACATTGTAGATGGTTAGGTTCTGCTCATTTATTTGCACTGGCATCAATCTTTGATTGCCCAGTGGATGTAATTTCCTGTCATATATGCTAGATGTGCAACGTTATTCCCTGTATGCCGTACCTTTGCTTGATCGGTTTTGGTCCTGTGCATAATTGCTCGTCGTAATGGGCTCAAATTATCTAATTTGGCCTAAAGACATGTACGAACTTTAGTGGGCCCATTAAGTAAATGGGTCGTTACTAGGCCGAAAGTTAATGGTCGGCCCTCTTACCTCCCGGGTCATTAACAGGCCGACATCGAAGCGGGCGACAGGTGGCCCCAATTTATTTCAAGGGCCGTTAACAGGCCGTTACTAAGTTTGGGCTACATATGGCCCAACTATACTGTAGGCCTTTAGCAGGCCGAAAGAGACAGCGGGCTTGTACTGGACCATGAAGACCATGGGCCGCTAAGAGGCCGAAAGTCAGGTCGTATTATAAATGGCCCAACTGTGTTGTGGGCCTTTAGCAGGCTGAAAGAGAAACCGGGCTGGTATTGGACCATGAAGGGCATGGGCCGTTAAAAGGCAAAAACTAAGGTCCGACTACAAATGGCCCAACTCATTTATGGTCCGTTAACAGGCCGAAAGGCACACAGGGCCGGGAATTGGCCCAACACTTAGATGGGTCGCTAAAAGGCCAAAACTCAGGTCCGACTACAAATGCCCCAACTGATTTATGGGCCGTCAATAGGCTGAAAGTGACACCGGGCCAGAAATTGGCCCAACACTTAAATGGGCCGCTAAAAGGTCGAAACTCAGGTCCGACAACAAATGGCCCATCAGATTCATGGGCCATCAACAGGCTGAAAGACACACCGGGCCGGAAATTAGCCCAACATTTAAATGGGTCTCTAAAAGGCCGAAAGATGTACATCCTGAAAATTGGCCCATCCATTAAATGGGCCGTTAACAGGCCAAAATCTCATCGGGCTGATATTGAGCACAAATATATAGCGGGCTGTTAACGGGCTCGAACTAACAATGGGCTGCAATGGTGTCAAATCTTTAACGGGCTGTTGACGGGCCGAATTGGCACATCTCGTATGGGCCGTGGGCTTAAATGGACCTGACACAAGTAGGCCTTATATGGGCTGGCCTGCTAATTTTTACTGGGCCGGCCTTTTTCATCGGAATGGGCCACTGTTGGGCCGTGCCACGTGTCTACCTATCATAGGCGCCTCCTGTCCAATGAGTGGATGACATCTGTCCCAACGGTGAGGCAACACATGTTTCCTGCGGCCAATGATGATTTTACATGTGGAAAATCCCCATTGGTCTGGGTTGTTAACGGGTTATCGGATCCAAAACTGGACTCGATAGCTTAATGGCGTTTCGTTACGGTGGATGCCACATGTCGGTCACCCTTGATGAAAGCACTTCTGTGACGCACGATTATTGTCATGGAAGTGGACACTTCCGTGATGATAAATTTGGTAATGTCATGGAACACTTCTACGACAGCACGGGTATGACTATCTTGATTCTGTCACAAAATCTTCATGGATGTACATGCATGACAAAAAAACGCGACCTACTGTGACAAACACGTATCATCACGGAAGTGTTTTTTTTGTAGTGATCCCCTATACTTGTGGGTCATCAGAGGCGTAGGATGAAGATGGTCTCTCTCAAACAACCCTGCAACCAAATAACAAAGAGTCTCTTGTGTCCCCAACACACTAATACAATGGCAAATTGTATAGGTGTACTAGGTCGGTGAAGAGATTGTGATAAAAGTGTAATATGGATGGTAGAAATATATTTTTATAATCTGAATAAATAAAAACAGCAAGGTAGCAAGTAACAAAGGTGAGCATAAACAATATCGCAATGCTCGAAAATAAGGCCTACGGTCAGTACTTCCGCTAGTGCAATCTCTCAACAATGCTAATATAATTGGATCATATAACCATCCCTCAACATGCGATGAACAATCACTCCAAAGTTCTTATCTAGTGGAGAACATAAGAAGAGATTTTTTGTAGGGTACGAAACCACCTCCAAGTTATTCTTTCCGATCAATCTTTCCAAGAGTTCATACTAAAATAACACCAAGTTATCCTTTCCAATCAATCTATCCAAGAGTTCGTACTAAAATAACACCGTATGATACACATGAACCAACTCTAATGACACATAGATGCTCCAATGTCACCACGAGTATCCATGAGTTGATTATACGATATGCATCAAACAATTTCAGATTCATAATACATAATCCAACACAAAGAACATGAAAGAGTGCCCCAAGATTTATACCGGAGAAACAAAGGCAAGAACGTGCATCAACCCCTATGCATAGATTACCCCAATGTCTCCTCGGGAATCTGCGAGTTGAGTGCCAAAACACATATCTAGTGAATGAATATGATACCCCATTGGTAGCACGGGTATTCATAGCAAGACATACATCAAGTGTTCTCAAATCTATAAATATGCAATCCGATAATAACGAAATCTCAAAGGGAAAACTCAATTAATCACAACAAGATAGAGAGTGGAAAACACCATATGATCTGACTATATTAACAAAGCTTGCGATACATCAAGATCGTGCCAAATGAAGAACACGAGAGAGAAAGAGAGATTAAACACATAGCTACTGGTAGAAACCCTCAGCCCCGAGGGTGGATGACTCCCTCCTCATCATTGTGGCCATAGGGATGATGAAGATGGCCTTCGGTGATGATTTCCCCCTCCGACAGGGTGCCAGAACGGGGTCTAGATTAGTTTTTTGTGGCCACAGAGGCTTGCGGCGGCGAAACTTCTGATCTAGGTTAACTTCTGTAGGTTTCTGAATATATAGGATTTTATGGCATCGGTTCCACGCGAAGATGGGCCTCAGGGGGCCCAATACCCACCAGGATGCGCCAGGGGGCTGGCACGCCCTGGTGTCTTGTGGGCAGTAGGAGCTCCCCTCTGGTGGTTCTTTGCTCCATTATTTCTCTTTTCTTCCAAAAAATCGTCAAAAAGTTTCGTCCAATTCCGAGAACTTTTATTTCTGCACAAAAAAACACCACGGTAATTCGGCTAAAAATAGCGTCAGTCTGGGTAAGTTCCATTCAAATCATACCAAAACCATATAAAATTGTTGTAAACTTGGCATGAATACTTCATAAATTATAGATACGTTGGAGACGTATCAGATATTTCTCTTGAGAAATGAAGATGACATTGGGTTGTCGACGAATTTGAAGACCAAGAAAGAATTTCAATTCTCCCATCATAGACATTCGATACTCTTCACGCATCATATATGCAAATTCCTCACTGAAATGCTTGTTAGTGCAACCAAAGATAATATGATCAACATATATTTGTGATAGCTCGTATCCGCTTCGGTATTTCCCCAAAGAGGACGGGATGATGCAGCACAACTTTGGTAGGTATTTCCCTTAGTTATGAAACCAAGGTTATGGAACCAGTAGGAGAACCAAGCACCACTATGTAAATGGTACCTGCACACAAAGAACAAATACTTGTAACCGATGCTTATGAGGGGTTGTCAATCTCTCTACGGGTAACGGTGCCAGAAATTGTCAAGTTGATGAG
The DNA here is from genome assembly GCA_963921465.1 of Triticum timopheevii. Classification (NCBI taxonomy): domain Eukaryota; kingdom Viridiplantae; phylum Streptophyta; class Magnoliopsida; order Poales; family Poaceae; genus Triticum; species Triticum timopheevii. The sequence continues at coordinate 163,926,292 of OY997272.1, read as the reverse complement.
GTAAAATTTGTAGTTGATTGGATAAATAGATATCAATAAAACGCCAAATGAAAGAAGCAAGTAAAAAGTGCAGCAAGGTATTTTTTGGTTTTTGGAATAATAGATCTGAAAACAAAAGTGAATAAAAATATATCTCAAAGCAAATATGATAAAGAATAGACCCAGGGACCATAGATTTCACTAGTGGCTTCTCTCGAGAAAATAGCATACGGTGGGTAAACAAATTACTATTGGGCAATTGATAGAACATCGAATAATTATGACGATATCCAGGCAACGATCATTATATAGGTATCACTTCCAAGATTAGTAGACCGACTCTTGTCTGCATCTACTACTATTACTCCAGACATCGACCACTATCCAACATGCATCTAGTGTATTAAGTTCATGGAGAAACGGAGTAATGCAATAAGAACGATGACATGATGTAGACAACATCTATTCATGTAGGAATAGCCCCCATCTTGTTATTCTTAATAACAACAATACATGTGTGTCTTGCTACCCCTTCTATCACTGGGAAAGAACATAGCACGATCGAGCCCATCACAAAGCACCTCTTCCCATGGCAAGAAAAATCAATCTAGTCGGCCTAACTAAACCAAAGATTCAAAGAAGAAATACGAGGCTATAAGTAATCATGCATATAAGAGATCAAAGAAAACTCAAATAACTTTCATGGATATAGATCTGATCGTAAACTCAAAGTTCATCAGATCCCAACAAACACACCGCAAAAAGAGTTACATCAAATAGATCTCCAAGAGACCATTGTATTGAGAATCAAAATAGAGAGAGGAAGCCATCTAGCTACTGCCTACGGACCCGTAGGTCTACAATGAACTATTCACGCATCATCGGAGAGGCACCAATGAGGATGATGAACCCCTCCATGATGGTGTCTAGATTGGATCTCGTGGTTCTGGAACTTGCGGCGGCCGGAATTGTGTTTCATCGACGCCCCTATTTGAGGATTTATAGGGCAAAGAGGCGGTGCGGGAGGCCACCAAAGCTGGCATAACCCACCAGGGTGTGCCTGGGCCCCCATGTGGGTTGTGCCCCCCTCGGGGCACCCCTCTGGTACTTCTTTGGCCCAAGTTGTGTCTTCTAGTCCATAAAAGTTCTCCAAAAAGTTTCGCTGCGTTTGGACTCCGTTTTGTACTGATATTCTGCGAAGTAAAAAACAAGGAAAAAACAGCAACTGGCATTGGGTACTATGTCAATGGGTTAGTCCCAAAAAATGATATGAAGTTGCTATAAAATGATTGTAAAACATCCAAGAATGATAATATAATAGCATGGAACAATAAAAAATTTAGATACATTGGAGACGTATCAATTTGGCATATGAACACCTCACCATCATATGACTTAGTGAAAAGAGTAGGGTCAAGTGAACCGGGCTTGAAACCCTTTTTCTTCAAGAATTCCTTCATAGTATCATACCAAGCCCATGGGACTTGCTTGAGGACATAGAGAGCCTTGTTCAGTCTGAAGACTTTGTCAGGATGCTTTGGATCCTCAAAACCTGGTGGTTGAGGAACATATGCTTCCTCCTCAAGCTTAGCATTGAGGAATGCACTTTTCACATCCATTTGCTATAAGTGAATGTTGTGATGGTTCGCATATGCAAGCAATATACGAATAGCTTCAAGCCTAGCAACAAGTGCTAATGTTTCACCAAAATCAATACCCTCAACATGTGTGTAGCCTTGTGCTACAAGACATGCCTTATTTCTTACCACTTGGCCATATTCGGCTTGCTTGTTGCGGTAGATCTACTTAGTCGATGGAATTGTGCTTGCGTGGATTAGGACGATTCACAAGCTCCCACACATTGTTGAGCTCGAATTGTTGTAATTCTTCTTGCATGGCTTGAATCCACTCAGGCTCTAGAAATGCTTCATCAACTTTATTGGGCTCTATGATAGAGACAAATGCAAAATGCCCACAAAAGTTAGCTAGATATGAAGCTCTTGAGTGAGGGGACTAGGTGCATTGATGTTGTCGAGGATCTTCGCGATTTGCACTTCATTTGCCACTCGTGGATGAGATGGACGACGGCCTTGTTGAAGTTGAGCGTTTTCCTCAGAGTCATTTTCTTCAGGAATAGCAGTTTCTTTAGGACGGGAAATGATCACTTCTTCTTCAGTTATTTCTTCACTAGGCATTGTTTCGCCAGTGACCATCAGCTTGATAGATTCCTCAGGAGGTATTTGATCGAGCACAGGAGGCAGGTGCTCTCTTTGTGAGCCATTAGTTTCATCGAACCGCACATCTAGAGTTTCAACAGCCATGTCGTGATAGGTGTTGAAGACTTTATAGGCATGCGAGTCCTTGTTGTAACCAAGCATAAAACCCGCATGTGCTTTCAGTGCAAATTTGGAATTGTGATGTGGATCTCTAATCCAGCATTTAGCACCAAAGACTTTGAAATAACTTACATTGGACTTTTTTCAGTGAGGAGCTCATATGAAGTCTTCTTGAGGAATTTGTGAAGATATACCCGATTGATGATGTGACAAGCAGTATCAATTGCTTCGGCCACCATCGACAAGGTGTCTTGTATTCATCAAGCATAGCGCGGGCCATCTCAATGAGTGTCCTGTTCTTGCGCTCATCAATTCCATCCAGCTGAGGAGTATAAGGAGCAAATAGCTCATGAGTGATACCAAGTTCGTCAAGATAGTCATCAAGGCATGTGTTCTTGAACTCGATGCTGTTGTTGCTTCTAATATGCTTGATCTTGACACCATAATTTGTGATGGCACTGTTAGCGAATCGTCTGAAGACACTCTGCACTTTAGTCTTAAAGGTAATGATATGCACCCAAGTGTAATGAGAATAATCATCAACTATGACGAATCTAGAGAGATGTTTCATGGGTTAGTGTGGCATAATGAGTAGGACCAAATATATTCATATGAAGTAATTCAAAAGGACGAGTGGCGGTTATGATTGTCTTTGTGGAGTGCTTGGATCTGGTCATCTTTAGAGCCTCACAAGCACGGCAAAGGTGATCTTTGACAAATTTGATGCCCTCGAAGCCAATAATGTGCTTCTTCTTGACGAGTGTGCTCAAATTCCTCATGCCAGCATGTCCAAGTCGTTGATGCCATAGCCAGCACTCTGAAGCTTTTGTCAGACATGTGGTCGGTTGAGGACCTAGAGAGAAATCTACAATATACAAATCACCTCTCCTAAAGCCTTCGAAGACTTTGGACTTGTCAGATTCCATTAGAACAATGCATCTATATTTGCCAAAGATTACAATCATATCAAGACCACAAAGTATTGGGACAGACATGAGGTTGTATCATAGGGACTCGACAAGCATCACCTTTTCCACATGTTGATCCTTTGAGATGGCAACCTTAGCTAGACCCAATACCTTGCTCTTTCCTTTGTCAGCGTAGGTGATATGCTTCAGATGAGACGGAGCAAGGGGAGCATTAGTGAGGAGATTCCTGTCACCAGTCATGTGATTGGTGCAGCCACTGTCCAACACCCAGTCAGTAGCTATTGGAGTATCATCTTGTAGAAGAATTAGTCTCACTTACAACTTCATATACTTTAGTTGAAGAATATGATGATCAATTTTGTTAGTGAATTTCATCAGTAAGCATATAACTAGCAGCATAGGGATGAGCAAAATGAGGAATTCATTTCATCATGATTAGCTTGCATCCCAACAAGCATTATGTCAGGCCTTTAGCAAATTCATTAAACATTTATTATCTCTGAAGACCTGACCCTGCAGAAGAGATTAGTTCTCCTTCTTAACTACCCACATCTGAATGAGTGGCTGAGAAGCGATATAGTGCAACGCATTGATAGAGAACTTAGGCATTGAAGGATATGCATTTCTCTTCACATGAGGAGTGTAGTACTCATAGAAAGCAGAGAAATTCTTAGCAGTTTTGTGCGCATAGTGATTTGAGGAATAATGCACATATTCATCAGATCGAGGTTTGTTTCCCTACATAGAAGTGTTGGTACGAGCATGAGTTGGGCTGCGTCCATTTGACGACTTTGGTCCAGGTGAAGAATTTGCCCTGGGGTTGTTTCTTTTCTTCAGCGGTGTCATGATGACATTCACCTGAAGATTTTGAAGAACACTTTTGGGCACCCATATTTTCTTCACTAGGGGGCCATTCCTATAGTTAGTACCAATAAATCTAGCAAATACTTCACCATTCTGGTTTTTGAACAGCTTATAGTTGGAGTCAAACTACTCATCAGAAGAATGTGGAGTATGACAGTTGTAGCTAGATAGAGTGGATGGATCAACTAGAGGTCCTTTCGTAGCAAACCATGTGGTTTTGGGATACTGCTTAGGTTTCCAATAAGATCCATCTGCATCCAGCTTTCTCTCAAAAGCAATACCCTCTTTCCTAGGGTTCCTATTCAAAATGTGCTTCTTGAGCACATCACAAAGAGTTTGGTGCCCTTTGAGGCCTTTGTACATGCCTGTGATGTACAATTCCTTTAGACCTGCATTTTCGTCAGTAACACTCATGGTCTCCTCATATGAGGGAATTGAAACCACAGAGACAGTTGAAGATATAGTAGCAGTTGAAGCATTTGAACATTCAGTTGAAGAATTTGCATTATCACGTTCATGGCATTTTAAGCATGGAGCAATAAATTCTTCTTGAGAGGTGTTGATCTATTGAGCGAGTAATCAATCATTGTCTTCTTGAAGATCATCATGAGACACTCTGAGCTTCTCGAGTTCTTGCTTCCTTTGAAGAAATTCATAGGACACTTCTCACGCGTAGCTGAGAGGGCCACATGACAACTTTCAAGTTTGTCATATTGTGACTTTAGGCGTATGAGATCCTCAGACAAACCTTGACTGCAATCCCTTTCCTTATCTAATAGATCATCACTTTTGTCTAGCAATTTTTGAATCCTTTCCATGGCATTTTGTTGTTCAGTTGCAATTTTAGCAAGTTTCTTATAGGTAGGTTTTTCTTCACATTCAGAGTTGTTGAAATATATTCCCACCTCTCTCCATCAGCTCGGACTTTTGGATGAGTTAGCTGGTGCATGAATTCAATATGGTATCAGAGCCAGGAGGTCTTGAGTTCAAGACCCTGCTAACACAGTATTAAAAAAGAGATTTTATGGCCTAAATAAATCCCACGTTTAAGAGCTAAATAAGCCTAGACGTGAGGGGGTGTTGAAATATATTGCCCGCCTCTCTCCATCAGTTCGGACTTTTGGATGAGTTAGCCGATGCATGAATTGAATATGGTATCAGAGCATACACGCGAGGGGGGTGCTGAAATATATTGCCCACCTCTCTGTCCGTCGGCCTGCCTTCAAATTCTTCTCGAGTCTCACTGTCTGCATCGCTACCATTGTGACCACGGGGGGATGTTGAGTATATTGATTATTCGAAAAGACGAGATATACTAGGATTTGTTCTGGCGTGTCTTGTACTCCAAGTTGATCATTGTACTCCTATATATATGCCCACGAGTCTCAAGCAATACAACGACTATTCAACCAAATCCCGCTCTCCGTTCTAAAATGGTATCAGCCTAGCCAATTCAAACCCTAGCTGCCGCCGTCGCTTTCCCTCCATGCCGCCCCCGGGACGGTCGGCCTCCATAATCACCGTCGGTTGCTGCGGCCGTCCGTTGAAGCCACGTGACCTTCGGCCTCATGCACCAATGCCGCGCGGCCCTAGTGACAGTTCGCCCGCACACGCTGGGCTGCTGGTGCTCCTTCGCTGGTTTGCGGCCATCTGCTATCGTCTGCACTTTCCGACTCTGACATCATGCGTAATCAGATTGATCACTCGTCTGCTCGCGATCCGTCTCTTCTACACCATGCGACTGATCTGGCCAATCGGTTGCACGCACCTCCGCAGGTCCTGTGAAGATCGTCCCCGATTCAATGCACCCCTCCATCGGTCGAGCAACAGGCTGCCGCTGCATCGCTCCGTCGGGCCGCAACGCCGCCACCCCTGAACGAAATATGCCTAGAGGCAATAATAAAGTTGTTATTTTATATTTCCTTATATCATGATAAATGTTTATTATTCATTCTAGAATTGTATTAACCGGAAAATTGATACATGTGTGAATACATAGACAAAAACACCGTGTCCCTAGTATGCCTCTACTTGACTAGCTCGTTGATCGAAGATGGTTAAGTTTCCTAGCCATGGACATGTGTTGTCATTTGATGAACGGGATCACATCATTAGGAGAATGATGTGATGGACAAGACCCATTCATTAGCTTAGCATAATAATCGTTCAGTTTTATTTCTACGGCTTTCTTCATGTCAAATACATATTCCTCCGACTATGAGATTATGCAACTCCCGGACACCGGAGGAATGCCTTATGTGCTACCAAACGTCAGAACATAACTGGGTGATTATAAATATGCTCTACAGGTATGTCCGAAGGTGTTTGTTGGGTTGGCATAGATGGAGATTAGGATTTTTCACTCCGAGTATCGGCGAGGTATCTCTGGGCCCTGTCGGTAATGCACATCATATGAAGCCTTGCAAGCAATATCACTAATGAGTTAGTTGCGGGATGATGCATTACGGAACGAGTAAAGAGACTTGCCGATAACAAGATTGAACTAGGTAGGTATGAAGATACCCACGATCGAATCTCGGGCAAATAACATACCAATGACAAAGGGAATAACGTATATTAACATTGCGGTTCGACCGATAAAGATCTTCGTAGAATATGAGGGAACCAATATGAGCATCCAGGTTCCGCTATTGGTTATTGACCGGAGAGGTGTCTCGGTCAAGTCTACATAGTTCCCGAACCCGTAGGGTCCGCACGCTTAACGTTCGATGACGATATGTATTATATGAGTTATGTGTTTTGGTGACCGAAGGTTGTTCGGAGTCCTAGATGAGATCACGAACATGACGAGGAGTCTCGAAATGGTCAAGAGGTAAAGATTGATATATTGGAAGGTAGTATTCGGACACCGGAAGGGTTCTGTAGTGTATCGGGTACATTCTGGAGTACTAGAGGGGTTACTGAAACCCCCGAGTGAAAGATATGGGCCATATGGGCCATAGGAGGGAGGCACAACAGCCCACAAAGGGCTGGTGCGCCCCCCACAAGGGAGGAGGCCGAATTGGACTAGGGAAGGGGGCGGTGCCCCCCCTTTCCTTCTCCTACTCCCTCTCCTTCCCCCTTTCCCCCTCCGGTAAAAAGGAAGAGGTGGGGGTGAATCCTACTAGGAGCCCAAGTGGGACTCCTCCTACTTGAGGCGCGCCTAGGGCCGGCCTCCTCTCCCTTCCTCCTTTATATATGGGGAGGCCTAATTGCTCCAAGTCGTGTGCGGCGCCCCCCTCCACAGTTCACGCCTCCGGTCATATTCTTGCGGTGCTTAGGCGAATCCCTGCACGGATCACGTCACCATCACCGTCACCACGCCGTCGTGCTGACGGAACTCATCTACTCCTTCGACCCTCTACTGGATCAAGATATTGAGGGACGTCATCATGTTGAATGTGTGCATAACTCGGAGGTGTCGTACGTTCGGTACTCGATCGGTCGGAACGAGAAGACGTTCGGCTACATCAACCGCGTTAAACAAACGCTTCCGCTTTCGGTCTACGAGGGTACGTGGACACACTCTCCCCCTCTCGTTGCTATGCATCTCCTAGAAAGATCTTGCGTGAGCATAGGATTTTTTTCAAATTGCATGCTACGTTTCCCAACAGTGGCATCCGAGCTAGGTCTATGCGTAGATGATATGTACGAGTAGAACACAAAGAGTTGTGAGTGGTGATCGTCATACTGCTTACCACCAATATCTTATTTTGATTCGGCGGTATTGTTGGATGAAGCGACCCGGACCAACATTACATGACCATGTTCATGAGACCGGTTCCACCGACAGACATGCAACTAGTTTTGCAAAAAGTTGGCTGGCTGGTGTCTGTTTCTCCAATTTTAGTTGAATCGAATTTGACTGCGGCCGGTCCTTGTGAAGGTTAAAACAGCAAAGTTGATAAATCACCGTTGTGGTTTTATGCCGTAGGTAAGAATGGTTCTTGCTAGAAGCCCGTAACAGTCAGGTAAATCTTGCAACAACAAAGTAGAGGACCTCTAACTTGTTTTTGCAGGGCATGTTGTGATGTGATATGGTCAAGACATGATGTGACATACGTTGTTGTATGAGATGACCATGTTTTGTAGAAGTTATCGGCAACTGGCAGGAGCCTTATGGTTGTCGCTTTATTGTATGAAATACAAATGCCATGTAATTGCTTTACTCTATCACTAAGCGGTAGCGATAGTTGTAGAAGCAATAGTTGGCGAGACGACCACGACGCTACAATGGAGATCAAGGTGTCAAGCTGGAGACGATGGAGATCATGATGTTGCTTTGGTGGTGGAGATCAAAAGCACAAGATGATTATGGCTATTCATGTCACATATTTTGATTGCATGTGATGTTTATCTTTATGCATCTTATTTTTCTTAGTACGGCAGTAGCATTATAAGATGACCCCTTAACTAAATTTCAAGGTATAAGTGTTCTCCTCGAGTATGCACCGTTGCGGAAGTTCTTCGTGCTGAGACACCACATGATGACCGGGTGTGATAAGCTCTATGTTCAAATACAACGGGTGCAAGCCAGTTTTGCACATGCATAATACTTGGGTTAAACTTGACGAGCCTAGCATGTACAGACATGGCCTCGGAACACTGGAGACCGAAAGGTCGAATGTGAATCATATAGTGGATATGATCAACATAGATATGTTCACCATTCATGACTACTCCATATCACGTGATGATCAGACATGGTTTAGTTGATTTGGATCACGTATCATTTATATGACTTGAGGGATGTCTATCTGCTACCTCTTGAGCACTGCATTGGTTTTCCCTTGAAGAGGAAAGGGTGATGCAGCAAAGTAGCGTAAGTATTTCCCTTAGTTTTTGATAACCAAGGTATCAATCCAGTAGGAGGCTACACGCAAACCCCTCGTACCTACACAAACAAATAAGAACCTCACAACCAACGCGATAAAGGGGTTGTCAATCCCTTCACGGCCACTTGCAAAAGTGAGATCTGATGGAGATAATAATATATTTTTGGTATTTTTATGATATAGATTGGAAAGTAAAGATTGCAAAATAAAATAAATCGGAAACTTATATGATACAAAATAGACCCGGCGGCCATAGGTTTCACTAGTGGCTTCTCTCAAGATAGCATAAGTATTACGGTGGGTGAACAAATTACTGTCGAGCAATTGATAGAAAAGTGCATAGTTATGAGAATATCTAGGCATGATCATGTATATAGGCATCATGTTCGCAACAAGTAGATCAAAATGATTCCGCATCTACTACTATTACTCCCCACATCGACCGCTATCCTGCAAGCATCTAGAGTATTAAGATCATAAGAATAGAGTAACGCATTAGGCAAGATGACATGATGTAGAGGGATAGACTCAAGCAATATGATATAAACCCCATCTTTTTATCCTCGATGGCAACAATACAATATGTGCCTTGCTGCCCCTGCTGTCACTAGGAAAGGACACTGCAAGATTGAAGCCAAAGCTAAGCACTTCTCCCATTGCAAGAAAGATCAATCTAGTAGGCCAAACCAAACTGATAATTCGAAGAGACTTGCAAAGATAACCAATCATACATAAAAGAATTCAGAGGAGAGATTCAAATATTTCTCATAGATAAACTTGATCATAAACCCACAATTCATCGGGTCTCGACAAACACACCACAAAAAGACTTACATCGAATAGATCTCCAAGAAGATCGAGGAGAACTTTGTATTGAGATTCAAAGAGAGAGAAGAAGCCATCTAGCTAATAACTATGGACCCGAAGGTCTGTGGTAAACTACTCACACTTCATCGGAGAGGCTATGGTGTTGATGTAGAAGCCCTCCGTGATCGATTCCCCCTCCGGCGGAGCACCGGAAAAGGCCCCAAGATGGGATCTCACGGGTACAGAAGGTTGCGGCGGTGTAAATAGGGTTTCGTGGTGCTCTAGGATGTTTTCAGGGTATATGGATATATATAGGCGAAGGAAGTCGGTCAGGGGAGCCACAAGGGGCCCATGAGGGTGGGGGCGCGCCTCCCTGCCTCATGGCTTCCTCGTTTGCTTCTTGACGTCCACTCAAAGTCTCCTGGATTGCGTTTGTTCCCAAAATACCTCTTGAGGGAGTCTAGGATTAGGGGTTCCTCGGACAGTTGGACTATATACTTTGGCGGGACTGTTGGACTATGAAGATACAAGATTAAAGACTTCATCCCGTGTCCGGGTGGGACTCTCATTTGCATGGAAGGCAAGCTTGGCAATTCAGATATGTAGATCTCCTTCTCTGTAACCGACTCTTTGTAACCCTAGCCCCCTCCGGAGTCTATATAAACCAGAGGGTTTAGTCCATAGGACAATAACAATCATAATCATAGGCTAGCTTCTAGGGTTTAGCCTCTACGATCTCATGGTAGATCAACTCTTGTAATACTCATATCATCAAGATCAATCAAGCAGTAAGTAGGGTATTACCTCCATCAAGAGGGCCCGAACCTGGGTAAACATTGTGTCCCCCGCCTCCTGTTACCATTAGCCTTAGACACACAGTTCGGGACCCCCTACCCGAGATCCGCCGGTTTTGACACCGACATTGGTGCTTTCATTGAGAGTTCCACTATGTCTTCATGATAAGGCTTGATGGCTCCCTCAATCATCTACAATGATGTGATCCAGGGTGAGGTTTTCCTTCCCGGACAGATCTTCATATTCGGTGGCTTCGTACTGTGGGCCAGCTCACTTGGCCATCTGGAGCGGACCGATAGCTACGCCCCTGGACATCAGGTCGGGTTTGGAAGCTTGAACTATACTGTCGGCATCCGCGGAGACTTGATCTTCGACGGATTTGAGCCCATGTCAGGTGCGCCGAACAGTCGCGACGAGCATGACTTAGATCTGCTATCGGACAGTGTTCGGGAGATCACACCTTCAGCTGCCCCGGCCCTAGATTCGGAGCAGATCGTGGCATCTGAGGACGGGTGGATGGACCTGTAAGTGCATCTAGTGCCACCCCTAGTGGACAAACCTGGTTGAGGGACTAATGTGTTTGTGAGAATTTGCAGGATAACACAGGTAGTAGTCCCTCATTGATTTGGTTTACCCACCGGAGATGACCCCCCAAAATGTGTGAAGACATTGAAGACAATGGTGGTCTGTGAAGCCATTCACGTTGAAGACTATGGAGAGCGAAGCCTTAGTTGTTTCGTTGTTTCCTTTTCTAATTTGTTGAGTCATAGGAACCACCGCACGATTAAGTGGGGTCCAAGTGAACAAAGTCAGAGTGACTGAAGTGATGCTCAACCAAATCCTATGTCTTCGAGCGAAGACAATGAGAGCAAATCTTATCCAGAGTCGGATGAGTCAGCTTGACTTGTAGCCCAAGTCAAGCTGCCGCGTGTGTTTGAAATCTGACCGTTGCGACACGTGTCAGTTCCTTAATGACCCAGGGTCATTTCGGACAAATCAGGTCGGGTTGCCCACTGGCTATAAATAGCCCACCCCCTACACCATAAATTGGTGGCTGCTCAGAGTTAGTACACGGCTTTTGTCGTTTGAGAGCAACCCACCGCCGAAGCTTTCAAGAGAGAATCCTTGCGAGGACAAAGCCCAAACCAACCAGAGCCTAAAGAGTGTTTGGCATCACTGAAGTCTTTCTGTCCGCGTGATTGATAACCCACAAGTGTAGGGGATCGCAACAGATTTCGAGGGTAAAGTATTCAACCCAAATTTATTGATTCGACACAAGGGGAGCCAAAGAATATTCTTGAGTATTAGCAGTTGAGTTGTCAATTCAACTACACCTGGATAACTTAGTATCTGCAGCAAAGTATTTAGTAGAAAAAGTGGTATGATAATAAAAGTAACAGTAGCAAAAGTAAAGATAATTGTTTTTGGGTTTTTGTAGTAGTTGTAACAGTAGCAACGGAAAAGTAAATAAGCGAAGAACAATATGTGAAAAGCTTGTAGGCAATGGATCAGTGATGGATAATTATGTTGGATGTGATTCCTCATGTAATAGCTACAACATAGGGTGATATAGAACTAGCTCCAATTCATCAATGTAATGTAGGCATGTATTCCGTAAATAGTCATATATGCTTATGGAAAAGAACTTGCATGACATCTTTTGTCCTACCCACCCATGGCAGCGGGGTCCTAGCGGAAACTAAGGGATATTAATGCCTCCTTTTAATAGAGAACCGGAACAAAGCATTAGCACATAGTGAATACATGAACTCCTCAAACTACGGTCATCACCGAGAAGTACCCCGATTATTGTCACTTCGGGGTTGTCGTATCATAACACATAATAGGTGACTATAGACTTGCAAGATAGGATCAAGAACACACATATATTCATGAAAACATAATAGGTTCAGATCTGAAATCATGGCACTCGGGCCCTAGTGACAAGCATTAAGCATAGCAAAGTCATAGCAACAGCAATCTCAAAACATAGTGGATACTAGGGATCAAACCCTAACAAAACTAACTTGATTACATGGTAAATCTCATCCAACCCATCACCGTCCAGCAAGCCAACGATGGAATTACTCACACCCGGCGGTGAGCATCATGAAATTGGTGATGGAGGATGGTTAATGATGACGACGGCGACGAATCCCCCTCTCCGGAGCCCCAAACAGACTCCAGATCAGCCCTCCCGAGAGATATTAGGGCTTGGCGGCGGCTCAGTGTCGTAAAACGCGATGAAACTTTCTCTCTAATTTTTTTTCTCCACGAACGTGAATATATGGAGTTGGAGTTGACGTTTGTGTATGTCCAGGGGGGCAAGAGATACGAGGGCGCGCCCTACAGGGGGGGGGGGCGCCCCCTGTCTCATGGACAGGCCCTGGGCCCCCTGGTGTATTTCTTTCGTCCAGAAATTCTTATTAATTCCAAAAAGTGCCTCCGTGGATTTTCAGGACATTTCGAGAATTTTTCTTTTCTACACATAAAACAACATCATGGCAGTTCTGCTGAAAACAGCGTCAGTCCGGGTTAGTTTCATTCAAATCATGCAAATTAGAGTCCAAAACAAGGGCAAAAGTGTTTGGAAAAGTAGATACGTTGGAGACGTATCAACTCCCCCAAGCTTAAACCTTTGCTTGTCCTCAAGCAATTCAGTTGATAAACTGAAAGTGATAAAGAAAAACTTTTACAAACTCTGTTTGCTCTTGTTGTTGTAAACATGAAAAGCCAGCATTCAAGTTTCAGCAAATATTATGAACTAACCATTCTCAAAATAACACTTAGGTCTCACAATTACTCATATCAATAGCTTAATCAACTAGCGAGCCATAATAATAAAACTCAGATGACAACACTTTCTCAAAATAACCATAACATGATATAACAAAATGGTATCTCGCTAGCCCTTTCTGAGACCGCAAAACATAAATGCAGAGCACCTTTAAAGATCAAGGACTGACTAAACATTGTAATTCATGGTAAAAGAGATCCAGTCAAGTCATACCCAATATAAACCAATAGTAATGAATGCAAATGACAGTGTGCTCTCCAGCGGGTGCTTTTAATAAGAAGGGTGATGACTCAACATAAAAGTAAATAGATAGGCCCTTCACAGAGGGAAGCAGGGATTTGTAGAGGTGCCAGAGCTCGATTTTAAAATAGAGATTGAATAACATTTTGAGCGGCATACTTTAGTTGTCAATGCAACAACTATGAGATGGTTGTATCTTCCATACTACATGCATTATAGGCAGTTCCCAAACAGAATGGTAAAGGTTTATACTCCCCCAACCACCAACAAGCATCAATCCATGGCTTGCTCGAAACAACGAGTGCCTCCAACTAACAATAGCCCTGGGGGAGTTTTGTTTAATTATTTTGATTTGCTTTGATCTTTTTGGATCATGGGACTGGGCATCCCGGTTACCAGCCATTTCTCGTGAATGAGGAGCGGAGTCCACTCCTCTTGAGAATAATCCACCTAGCATGGAAGATATAGGCAGCCCTAGTTGTAACATGAGCTGCTCGAGCATACAAAACAGAATTTCATTTGAAGGTTTGGAGTTTGGCACATACAAATTTACTTAGAACAACAGGTAAATACCGCATATAGGAAGGTATGGTGAACTCATATGGAACAACTTTGGGGTTTAAGGAGTTTGGATGCACAAGCAGTATTCCTGCTTAGTACAGGTGAAGGCTAGCAAAAGACTGGGAAGTGACCAACTGAGAGAGCGACAACAGTCGTAAACATGCATTAAAATTAATTTACACCGAGTACAAGCATGAGTAGGATATAATCCACCATCAACATAAATATCATGAAGGCTATGTTGATTTGATTCAACTACATGCGTGAACATGTGCCAAGTCGAGTCACTCAATTCATTTAAAGGAGGATCCCATCATATCACATCATAATCATTCTAATAGCATGTTGGCACGCAAGGTAAACCATTATAACTCATAGCTAATCAAGCATGGCACAGGCAACTATAATCTCTAAATGTCATTGCAAATATGTTTAGTTCATCATAGCTGACTCAGGAACGATGAACTCATCATATTTACAAAAAAAAGAGGTCGAGTTCATACCAGCTTTTCTCATCCCAATAAGTCCATCATATATCGTCATTATTGCCTTTCACTTGCACGACCGAACGATGTTATAATAATAAGAGTGCACATGCATTGGACTAAGCTGGAATCTGCAAGCATTCAACTCAAGAGAGAAGACAGGGTAATATGGGCTCTAAGTTAAATAAACAATCATGCATATAAGAGCCACTAAGCATTTTCAATAAGGTCTTCTCGACCCCCAAAGGAAAGAAAAGAAAATAAAACTATTTACACGGGAAAGCTCCCAACAAGTAAGAAGAAGAACTAGAAATCTTTTTGGGTTTTCATTTTAATTTCTACTACAAGCATGTAAATTAAACTAACTAATTTTTTTGGTTTTCCTTAAGGTTTAACAAACACACAAGAAAAAAAACTAGAAAAAGAAATTTAATCTAGCATGGATAATACAGTGAAAGAGTATGAGCACTGACGACTAGTGTGTGAACATGAATGTAAATTCGGTGAGAAATACATAGCCCCCCAAGCTTAGGCTTTTGGCCTAAGTTGGTCTAGTACCAAGGATCGCATGGCTGATATCCATAAGTGAAACCGGGGTTGTACTGAGATGCAGCGGCAACTGCCTCCTAAGCAGCAGCGTGTTGGCGAGCTGCCTCCACTCCCCTCTCGTATTCAGCTACTTCCTCCCTGGTGACAACATATCTTCCTTTTGCCTGATAATCAAAAAGGTAGGGAGCAGAAAGAGTAACAGGGATGACGCTGCGTCTATCATAGATTAGTCGATAATGGAGGAATTGTTCATTCCTCTCAAGAAAATGATGATTGAACATAGCTTCTTTATGCAAATAAACAGGAGGTAGAATCATATCCCCCTCTCGTGGGGCTATATTAAGATAATTAGCCACACGGGTTGCATAAATTCCTCCAAATAAATTCCCCTTTCTACTATTATTCTGCAACCTAAGTGCAACTATTGCCCCCAAGTTATAACCTTTATAACCTGACAGGGCACTCTTGAGGACACAAAGATCAGGGACACACATGTGACATGCTTCGTCCTTACCATTAATGCATCTACCAATAAAGAGAGCAAAATAATGTATAGCAGGAAAATGAATGCTCCCTATGGTAGCTTGTGCTATGTCCCTAGATTCTCCCACAGTAATACTAGCAAGAAAATCTCTAAATTCAGATTTGCGAGGATCATTAATATTACCCCACTGCGGGAGTTTGCAAGCAGTTGTGAAATCCTCTAAATCCATAGTATAAGATGTATCATAAATATCAAACATGACACTAGGAGAATTACGCGCACGGATATATTGGAACCTCCGCACAAAGGAATCAGTCAATTGATAGTACTGAGGACACTTATCTTGTAAGAAGTCCTCCAGCTCAGCATTACGCACATACGCGTCAAATTCCTCCTTGAAGCCTGTTTCGACCATAAAATCATCAGATGGCCACTCACAAGCTCGTACATCCGCGTCCCTCGGTAGTTCAACATCTTGCTCACGTATAGCAATCCTTGGCCCTTTCTTTGCCGAGGAACCACCTTGGTACATTCTTCTAAGCATAGTTCTTTTTCTGAAAATTTCTGAAATTTTAGTAGATTCAAAAAAATAAAAGTGAATAAAACTAAACAATATTGGTAGTAACTACTCCTACAAGTGCCTAGAGCCTATATCATGCATTGGAATTGCTTGGGACCTCAAAAATTTAACATGCAAGCTCAAGAACATGGTCACCTATGCAGCAAAAATTTGCAGTGAATAAATCACTAGAGCAAAAACTAATTGGACCAATGGAGGAGTCACATACCAAGCAACAATCTCCCAAAGCAGTTTTGTGAATGGAGCTTTGAGCAAGGAGATCGAAAATCGCAGCAAAAAGAGCTAGAACTCGTGCTTGAGCTGGATGGGAATTTTTTTTTGGGTAGAAGATGGAGTGTGTGAGTGCTGGCATAAGTGGAGGGGGGCCACCAGGGGCCCACGACGCAGGGGGCGCGCCCTCCACTCTCGTGGCCTGGTGCTTGCCCCTCCTGCAGTGTTTTCAGTGACTAAAATCCTCAAATATTCCAGAAAAAATCATACTAAATTTGCAGGGCATTTGGAGCACTTTTATTTTCGAACTATCTTTTATTGCACTGATAATTCAGAAAACAGACGGATAATACTATTTTTGCTTTATTTAATCTAAATAACAGAAAGTAAAAAGTGGGTACAGAAGGTTGTGCCTTCTAGTTTCATCCATCTCGTGATCATCAAAATGAATCCACTAACAAGGTTGATCAAGTCTCGTTAACAAACTCATTCCGAATAACACGGAACCGGAGAAATTTCGAATAACACTAAGTTACCTCAACGGGGATATGAAAATCCCCAACAATAAGAATATCATACTTTTTCTTGACAGTAGGGAGAGGAAATTCAAAACCTCCAATAATAATAGTTGGAACTTTTCCAATAGAATTGATGCTATGAACTTGAGATTGTTTCCTCGGAAAGTGTACCGTATGCTCATTACCATTAACATGAAAAGTGACATTGCCTTTGTTGCAATCAATAACAGCCCCTGCAGTATTAAGGAAAGGTCTACCAAGAATAATAGACATACTATCATCCTCAGGAATATCAAGAATAACAAAGTCCGTTAAGACAGTGACATTTGCAACCACAACAGGCACATCCTCACAAATACCGATAGGTATAGCAGTTGATTTATCAGCCATTTGCAAAGATATTTCAGTAGGTGTCAACTTATTCAATTCAAGTCTACGATATAAAGAGAGAGGCATAACACTAACACCGGCTCCAAGATCACATAAAGCAGTTCTAACATAATTTCTTTTGATAGAGCATGGTATAGTTGGTACACCCGGATCTCCAAGTTTCTTTGGTATTCCACCCTTAAAAGTGTAATTAGCAAGCATGGTGGAAATTTCAGCTTCCTGTATCTTTCTTTTATTTGTGATGATATCCTTCATATACTTAGCATAAGGATTTACTTTGAGCATATCAGTTAAGCGCATACATAAGAAAATAGGTCTAATCATTTCAGCAAAGCACTCAAAATCCTCATCATCCTTTGAATTGGATGGTTTAGGAGGAAAGGGCATGGGTTTTTGAACCCATGGTTCTCTTTCTTTACCGTGATTCCTAGCAACAAAATCTCTCTTATCATAATGTTGATTCTTTGATTGTGGGTTATCAAGATCAACAGCAGGTTCAATTTCTACATCATTGTTTTTGCTAGGTTGAGCATTAACATGAACATTATCATTAACATTATCACTAGGTTCATGTTCATCACCTGATTGAGTTTCAGCATCAGAATAGAAATATCATTGGGATTCTTAGGTGTGTCTACAGTAGGTTCACTAGAAGCATGCAAAGATCTATCGTTTTTTCTTCTTCTTCTTTTTAGAAGAACTAGGTGCCTCTAAATTATTTCTCTGAGAATCTTGCTCGATTCTCTTAGGGTGGCCTTCAGGATACAAAGGTTCCTGAGTCATTCTACCGGTTCTAGTAGCCACTCTAACAACAAAGTCATTTTTATTATTTAATTCATCAAGCAAATCATTTTGAGCTTTAAGTACTTGCTCAGCTTGAGTAGCAACCATAGAAGCATATTTGCTAACGAGTTTGAGTTCATCTTTAACTCTAGCCAGATTATCGCTTACGCGTCCTATCTCGAAAGCATTATTCTTTAACTCTCTACCAACATAAGCATTAAAACTTTCTTGTCTAGCCATAAAGTCATCAAATTCATCTAAGCAAGGGCTAAGAAATTTGGTAGAGGGGACTTCAACTTTGTCATATCTATAGAGAGAATTTACCTTTACTACCTGTGTCGGGTTATCAAGACAATGTGGTTCTTCAACAGGCGGTATATTAAGACCATGTATTTCTTCAATAGGAGGTAAATTCTTAACGTCTTCAGCTTTAATACCTTTTTCTTTCATTAATTTCTTTGCCTCTTGCATATCTTCAGGACTGAGAAATAAAACACCTCTCTTCTTCAGAGTGGCTTTAGGAATAAGCTCAGGAGTTGGCTCAATTGGTTCAGGAATTGCTTCAGGAATTGGCTCAGGAAGAGTCCAATTATTTTCATTAGTCAACATATTATTCAATAATATTTCAGCTTTGTCGACTGTTCTTTCCCTGAAAACACAACCAGCACAACTATCCAAGTAGTCCTTGGAAGCATCGGTTAGTCCATTATAAAAGATATCAAGTATTTCATTTTTCTTAAGAGGATGATCAGGCAAAGCATTAAGTAACCGGAGAAGCCTCCCCCAAGCTTGTGGGAGACTCTCTTCTTTGATTTGCACAAAATTATATATTTCCCGCAAGGCAGCTTGTTTCTTATGAGCGGGGAAATATTTAGCAGAGAAGTAATAAATCATATCCTGGGGACTACGCACACAACCAGGAGCAAGAGAATTATACCAAGTATTAGCATCACCCTTTAATGAGAACGGAAATATCTTAAGGATATAAAAATAGTGAGACTTCTCATCATTAGTAAATAGGGTAGCTATATTATTCAACTTGGTAAGATGTGCCACAATAGTTTCAGATTCAAGGCCATAAAAAGGATCAGATTCAACTAAAGTAATAATTTCAGGATCAACAGAGAATTCATAATCCTTATCAGTAACATAGATAGGTGAAGTAGCAAAAGCAGGATCGGGTTTCATTCTAGCATTAAGAGACTGCTGCTTCCATTTAGCTAATAATTTCTTAAGATCATATCTATCATTGCAAGCAAAGATTTCCCTAGCAGCTTCTTCATTCATAACATAACCCTTAGGAACAACAGGCAATACATAATCATTGGGAGAACCTTCATCATCACTATCATCAGTAATAGGATCTTCAGTAATTTCATTCCCCCTAACTCTAGCAAGTTGTTCATCAAGAAATTCACCTAATGGCAAGGTAGTATCACGCACAGAAGTAGTTTCATCATGCATAGCAGAAGTGGCATCATCAATAACATGCGACATATCAGAATTCATAGTAGTAGCAGGTTTAGGTGTCGCAAGCCTACTAATAACGGAAGGAGAATCTAGTGCGGAGCTAGATGGCAGTTCCATACCTCCCCTCGTAGTTGAGGGCAAAATAGTAGTTCGATCGTCTTTCAAGTTCTTCATAGTGATCAACAGATATAAATCCCAAGTGACTCAGAGAATAGAGCTATGCTCCCCGGCAATGACACCAGAAATTAGTCTTGATAACCCACAAGTGTAGGGGATCGCAACAGCTTTCGAGGGTAAAGTATTCAACCCAAATTTATTGATTCGACACAAGGGGAACCAAAGAATATTCTTGAGTATTAGCAGTTGAGTTGTCAATTCAACCACACTTGGATAACTTAGTATCTGCAGCAAAGTATTTAGTAGCAAAAGTGGTATGATAATAAAGGTAACAGTAGCAAAAGTAAAGATAATTGTTTTTGGGTTTTTGTACTAGTTGTAACAGTAGCAACAGAAAAGTAAATAAGCGAAGAACAATATGTGAAAAGCTCCTAGGCAATGGATCAGTGATGGATAATTATGCCGGATGCGATTCCTCATATAATAGCTATAACATAGGGTGATATAGAACTAGCTCCATTTCATCAATGTAATGTAGGCATGTATTCCGTAAATAGTCATACGTGCTTATGGAAAAGAACTTGCATGACATTTTTTGTCCTACCCTCCCGTGGCAGCGGGGTCCTAGCGGAAACTAAGGGATATTAAGGCCTCCTTTTAATAGAGAACCGGAACAAAGAATTAGCACATAGTAAATACATGAACTCCTCAAACTATGGTCATCACCGAGAAGTATCCCGATTATTGTCACTTCGGGGTTGTCGGATCATAACACATAATAGGTGACTATAGACTTGCAAGATAGGATCAAGAACACACATATATTCATGAAAACATAATAGGTTCAGATCTGAAATCATGGCACTCGGGCCCTAGTGACAAGCATTAAGCATAGCAAAGTCATAGCAACATCAATCTCAAAACATAGTGGATACTAGGGATCAAACCCTAACAAAACTAACTTGATTACATGGTAAATCTCATCCAACCCATCACCGTCCAGCAAGCCTACGATGGAATTACTCACACCCGGCGGTGAGCATCATGAAATTGGTGATGGAGGATGGTTGATGATGATGACGGCGATGAATCCCCCTCTCCGGAGCCCCGAACGGACTCCAGATCAGCCCTCCTGAGAGAGATTAGGGCTTGGCGGCGGCCCCGTGTCGTAAAACGTGATGAAACTTTCTCTCTGATTTTTTCTCCCCGGACGTGAATATATGGAGTTGGAGTTGAGGTCGGTGGAGGTCCAGGGGGCCCATGAGATAGGAGGGCGCGCCCTATAGGGGGGGCGCCCCCCTGTCTCGTGCACAGGCCTTGGGCCCCCTGGTGTATTTCTTTCGCCAGAAATTCTTATTAATTCCAAAATGTGCCTCCGTTGATTTTCAGGACATTCCGAGAACTTTTCTTTTCTACACATAAAACAACATCATGGCAGTTCTGCTGAAAACAGCGTCAGTCCGGGTTAGTTTCATTCAAATCATGCAAATGAGAGTCCAAAACAAGGGCAAGAGTGTTTGGAAAAGTAGATACGTTGGAGACGTATCAGTGATCTGAAGACTTGTTACACTTGAGGTCTGTGAATCCTCCAGGCGGTTAGGCGTCGCGTTCTAAGCATCCAAGAGTCATTGTGGATTGCCGGTGAACAAAGTCTGTGAAGGTTCGGAAGTCTACCTCGAAGACTTACCAGAGTGATTGGGCGGGGACTAGGTGTCCTTAGCTCAAGGGGAATAAGGTGAAGATGCGGTCTTCTGAGTTGAATCTCAGCCACCCTAACCAGACGTACAGTTGTCACAGCAACTGGAACTGGTCGAACAAATCCCTGTCCTTCTGAAGCCACTGGTTCTATCTCTTACTTCTCTTTACTTACAGTTTGTCTTTGTGAAGTCATTGCCTGCTTGCATTATCTTTTTGACTTCACTGTGTGACTACCTGTTTTGATTGGCTTCATACTATCTTCCATCCTGATCTTTACTACCTAGCTGCTATTAGTCTTCGTGCTTTCACCTCATTGAATACTTGACCATGGCTTGTCTAGTGTAGTCTACCTTCCGCTGCATTCGAATAGTGTTGTTTATATTGTTTTTCTTCAAAACTCCCACGTTTTGAAGACTTTCATAAAAATCACCTATTCACCCCCCTCTAGTCGATAACTAGCCCTTTCAATTGGTATCAGAGCAAGGTACTCCCTTGTTCTGTGTGATTCGGTTTAACCACCTGCAGTTTAGCTATGTCGACTGCAGGGATAATCAAAGTCTCCGCTGCGTGCCCCATCTTCGATGGCACTGAATATCCCTACTAGAAGAATAGGATGTGCATGCATCTTGAAGCCATCAATGTTGATCTATGCTATGTCGTCAAGCACGGCGTTCCCAAGACTGGTGAAGGTGTCACCCTGCTGATGTCAAGAAGTTTATTCAACTGGACTCTACCGCCAAGAACATCATCTGTGGTCACCTTACCAAAGGACGGTATGGCTGTGTGAGTGCTCTGGAAACGTCGAAGCTAGTCTGGGACTGGCTCTCCAAGGTCAATGAAGGCGTCTCAACTCAGCGAGATCAACGTATCAGTACTCTCTGCAACCTCTTCAACCAATTCAAGAGACACGACAACGAGAATGTCCAGCTCACGTTTGATCGCCTCACTGATATCACAAATGAGCTCCAAGCACTCGATGCCACTGAGATCACGAAGCATGAGATAGTGAAGACACTACTGAGTTCTCTTGACAGCTCATTTGACACCTTAGCCCTGATGATACATGAACGCCCTGATTTCAAGTCTCTCGATCCGTCTGACATACTTGAGAGGCTCAACACACATGAGTACCAGCTATCTGAGAAACGAGATATCTATGGCCCCAACTATGGCCGAACTCGAGCTTTGAAGGCAAAGGCTGCTACTTCCTCATCTGAAGAAGAATCTAACTGCAGTTCTAGTGATCCTGAAGACATTGGAAAGGAGCTTTCTATGCTTGTGAAGAATTTCCAGAAATTCACCAAGAAGAAAGGCTTCAGAAAGTCTTCATGATCCAGCTCAAGGAATGATGAAGTGTCTGCATATGATCACAAGAAGAGAACCTGTCACAAGTGCGAGAAACCTGGTCACTACATCTCTGAGTGTCCACAGTGGGACAATGAGAAGAAGAATAAGAAGAGTAAAGAATATGATTCAGATGACAAGAAGAAGAAGAAATCCTCAAAGTCTTCTTCCAAGTCTTCATCACACAAGAAGAGCTCATCTGGCAAGGCCCGTGCTTTTGTTGCCAAGGAAATGGATTTAGAGGAGGAGTCAGCTTTAGAGGAGGCGGAGGTGGAGTCTGAGGAGGAGTCTGACTCGGGTGTTGCGAGTCTGGCTCTAGCTACAGCCTACGTCGCCAAGTCCATCTTCAACACCGAAGAAAATGGCTCCATCACCAACGCTGATGATAATGACAAGAATGACTCGCCTCCCACCTACTGCTTCATGGCACGTGGTGCCAAGGTAAAATCACGCGATTCTTACTTTCAAACATCTAGTGAAGATGACTGATGGTGAATCCAAACCTAGCTACAAAACACTTGCTAAAATTGCAACTAAACAACAGAAAGCAATGGAACATACTCAAAAACTTTTAGACAAAAGCGATGACCAGTTGGACGCAGAAATGACCAAGTCCCAGTCCTTAATTGAAGACATAAAAAATCTTCATGTTAAGTACCAGGAGCTTGAAGGTCGACATGAATCGCTCTCAACTTCTCATGAAAAGTTTTCCTATGATTATCTTCAAAGGAAGCAGGAATTGAGATCGGACCATGAAGATCTTCAAAAGGAGAATGAGTCACTTCGCGCTCAACAGATCAGTCCCGCCCAGGAAGGATTTGAACCACCATGCCTAAAATGCATTGAGCATGATAACGCTGCTTCTGTTGCTGAATGTTCTACTGCTGCTACTGTTGTAATATCTTCAACTGCTGATGTGGTAACTAACCCCTCTGCTGAGGATACCACTACTATTGCTGATGAGAATGCTAGGTTGAAGACACTTCTTGAGACAAGGATGTACAAAATTCTCAAAGGGCATCAGACATTATGTGATGTCCTCAAAAAGCAAATTCTGAATCGAAACCCTAGGAAAGAGGGTGTTGGGTTCGAGAGGAAAATGAATGTTGATGGGTCGTACTGGAAGCCTGAGCAGTACCCCAAAACCACATGGGTTGCTGCAAAGGAACCTTCAGTAGATCCATCCACCTTGTCTGGTTTCACTTGTGCTAACCCCATTATTATTGATGAATCCTTTGATGCAAACTATAAACTGTTTAAGAATCAGAATGGTGAAGTGTTTGCCAGGTATATTGGTACTAACTACAGGAATGGGCCACCTATGAAGAAGATATGGGTTCCCAAAAGTTGTCTTGAGAATCTTCCAGTGAATGTCATCATGACCCCACCTGTGAAGAAGACAAATCCCATACCAAAGGCTTCATATGGTCCAAAAGCTTCATACAGATCGAGGACTCATCTGAGTCACCCTAACGTCAATGTTTTGCAGGGAAATCATACTCAGACCCATGAATATGAGCGTGTTTCCTCAAACCGCTATGTTCATAGAACAAAGAACTTTTCTGCTTATTCCTATGAGTATTATTCACCTCCTACAAGAAATTCTCAGATGTTGCACTTAGACTCATTGCTTCTAAGCCACCCCTGAAAATGTGGGTGGTTAAGAAAACTTAACTCTCTTTTGTAGGGAAAGGTCTCCAGCCGAAAATCAAAGTCGTCCAAAACAAATGCTGGGGACCTTAAACATCTTGTAGGGCGCAAGATAAAATGCCCAAATGGTCTTACTATGTACTTTGTTCCAGGATTCCTTGACACTCATCCTATCCATCCTAACCAAGATCTGAATTTTCATGTTCCACTTGTTCGTCAAATGTTTATGCTTCACAACTCGCTTGGTGAAGCCTATCCCCCAAACTGCACTGTAGGCTATGACACCTCGTACTTTAGAATGGATTATGGACAGTGGATGCACTAACCACATGACTGGTATCGAAGTCTTCTAATGGATTCAACGCTACATCCATCAGACAAGAGTCACATCACATTTGCTGATACTGGTAAAAGCAAGGTATTGGGTCTAGGCAGAGTTGCAATATCAAGGGATCAGCACATGGATAAAGTGATGCTTGTTGAATCCCTTGGGTTCAACTTAATGTCTGTCTCAATGCTTTGTGACTTAAACATGATTGTGCTATTTGGAAAATATTGATGCCTTGTACTAATGGAATATGACAAGTCTCTAGTCTTCGAAGGGTATCGGAAAGATGATCTATATATGGTAGATTTCTCAGCAGGACCACAGATGGCCGTATGTCTTCTAGCAAAGGCTTCAAAATGCTGGCTTTGGCATCGAAGGCTAGGACATGCTGGCATGAAGAACTCGCACACTCTCGCGAAGAAGAAGCATGTCGTGGGCATTGAAGGTGTCAAGTTCAAAAAGGACCATCTGTGTGGCGCCTGCGAAGCTGGAAAGATGACAAGGGCCAAGCATCCCACGAAGACAATCATGGCTACATCTCAACCCTTCGAGCTGCTCCACTTGGACTTATTCGGCCCTAATCACTACTCTACTCTCACTGCTACATCTTGCCTCTATGGCTTTGTCATTGTTGATGATTATTCTAGATGTACTTGGGTGCATATAATCCTCTACAAGACTGAAGTGCAGGATGTCTTCAGACGATTTGCCAATCGTGCCATGACGAACTATGGCGTCAAGATCAAGCACATCAGAAGCGACAACGGCACTGAGTTCAAGAACACCGGCCTCGACCTCTATCTGGATACACTTGGTATCACTCATGAGTTCTCTGCTCCTTATACACCTCAGCAGAATGGCATCGCAGAGCGCAAGAACAGAACTCTCATTGAGATGGCTCGAATGATGCTTGATGAGTACAAGACTCCACGAAAGTTCTGGCCTAAAGCCATTGACACTTCTTGCCACATCATCAACCGTGTCTATCTTCACAAGCTTCTGAAGAAAACATCTTATGAACTCCTAACTGTTAAGAAGCCAAATGTAAGCTACTTCAGAGTATTTGGTGCTAGGTGCTGGATCAAGGATCCACATCACACGTCAAAATTCGCACCGAAAGCACATGAAGTTTTTATGCTTGGTTATGGAAAGAATTCGCACTCCTACAGAGTCTTCAACCTCTTTCACTATAAAGTGGTTGAAACTGTGGATGTGCGGTTCGATGAGACTAATGGCTCGCAAAGAGAGCACCTGCCAAATGTGCTAGATGAAGTACCTCCAAGTGAATCAATCAAGCAGATGGGAATTGGAGAGATCATACCTTCTGAGAATCAGACTGAAGAAGAGCTTATCATTTCTGCACCTAATCAACCTGAAGACAATCCTCAGTCTAAAGACAATCCCCCAACTGATGACATCGATCAGCAAGAGCAAAATCTTCGTCCTGTTCATCCTTGTGTTGCAAATGAAGTTCAGATTGAGAAGATAATTGACAGCTTGAATGCACCTGGTCCACTCACTCGTTCAAAAGCAACTCAAAGAGCAACACAGCTAACCAATTTCCGTGGGCATTTTGCATTCGTCTCAATCTCTGAACCCAAGAAAGTTGATGAAGCCATCATGGAACTGATACGTCTCCAACGTATCTATAATTTTTGATTGCTCCATGCTACTTTATCTACTGTTTTGGACTATATTGGGCTTTATTTTCCACTTTTATATTATTTTTGGGACTAACCTATTAACCGGAGGCCCAGCCCAGAATTGTTGTTTTTTGCCTATTTCAGTGTTTCGAAGAAAAGGAATATCAAACGGAGTCCAAACGGAATGAAACCTTCGGGAACGTGATTTTCTCACCGAACGTGATCCACGAGACTTGGACCCTACTCCAAGAAGTAACAGAGGCGGTCACGAGGGTGGGCCCCCCTAGGGCGCGCCCCCTGCCTCGTGGCCCCCCTGTTGCTCCACCGACATACTCTGTCGGGGATATACCCCGCGGTATAAACCGCCGAATGTATGACCCGGCTAGAGTTTGGCGATTCACCGGCGACCCAATTGGACCTAGCGGTTTGAGATTCTTTGGTAATCCGGCAGGCGGGTCAGAGGAGCGACAAGACCCGGTGGCCCAATGGGCGGTTTATGGATGGGCCAGATCACGCTATGGTGGGCCGGTTTATGAGGAAAGCGTAAGGACTATTATCCTACAAAGGAAGCAAGACTAGGACTCCACTTGTAATAGAGTAATCCTAATCCTACTAGGACTAGTCATGTAACCTGCCTCTTCAACATATATAAAGAGGGGCAGGGCTCCCCAAAGAGGGACAAGCAAGGAGCAATAATCTCTAAGGTTAGACACAACTAGAGGAGAGCCGGTTTACCGGCGACTCTCTCATGAGCATAATGAGACCTAGCCTCAAACAGCATGTAGGGCTATTACCGGATGATGTTTCCCGGGGCCCGAAGCTGTCTAAATCCTTGTCTTGTGTGTTGCGTCTCTCGATCCGATCAACCCCTCTCAAGCTACCGCATAGTCCTGACACTAAGGACATCTGCCGTGACAAATCCACGACAGTTGGCGCCCACCATGGGGCTAGCATACAGTGGTGATGAGTTCTTGAAGGGATATTTTACGAGGATTGAGAAGCTCGAGTTTGTCCGGATGAAGAAGAGCAAGATCTACGTCATCAGCATACAGATTGAGACAAAGATTTTAGGGTTACGTGTGGTGCGGTCACCGCACACACCTTGGTAATCCGCCGAGTCTGCAACAAGAGTTTTCGGCGATTCTGCAATCACAGATTGCGTCGAGAAGGATTGGGACTTTCCACTTCAATCGCTATGGTTAAACCATTGAATTTTTGGATGGAGATACTTACCACGTTCGCAACATCAAGAAAAGCAAAAGAAAGATTGAGAAAAACAAGGGCGCTGGCCACTGTGCTATGCTGCGATTGGTAGAATTCTTTTTTCTTCAAGTCCTGAGAAGACTCACCGGAGCAAAACCCACCATCAACTACCAAAAGTGACACGCTGGCTGATCAAAGGATTGCTCCAAACCAAACCGGACCCGTGGCCTGGCCTGGCTCCGCCTCCGGCTCGGATTCACTAGCCGCTCCGAGCAGCCGTTGAGTCTCGCCGCTCCTGAACCGCCTCCGCGGAGTCGCCTTCCGTACGATTCGCCTGCGACAGGCTGCCGCGCTCACCTCAGCCTACCACTCTACGCTACCATGCGCTGAGCCGCCGCGGTGTCGACCCGCCTGAATCCTAAAACCACCCTGTGCGTCTCACGCCTACGGCCGGTCACGGTTCCGAGTTGCCCTCTGCCTCGCCGAGTCCGGGTTACCACTGCGGCCTCCGCTGCGAGCCGTCACGACCAACAGAGCATGCCCTGAGATGGCCCTCCGCCGGTTTGCTGCCGGAGTCGAGCCTCCGATCCTCCGCTGCCGCGGGCGAGCCACCTCTTGCTCCGTTGACTCGCCTCGGTGGAAGGCTTGCCCTGCATTTTTTACTACAAGTCGCTACGCCTGACTGGGTCGCGCCCCCGCTTTCTCTGAGCCACTGGCGCGTTTTGTTTCTTCTGAAGCCACTGTCGAGGCCGCTGCCTGTGCCGTGCCTGAGCTGTCGCTACTGACGTCGGTCTCCGCCATGGTCGCCTTGAGCCCCCTGTATGCTACACGCAGCAGGCTGCCTCGCTTTTGCCACAAATCGCCAGGCCCTTCCGCCGGGTCACCGGACACTGCCTTGGTTGCCCCGCTCGCTCCACCTGATGCGTTGCAGGCCGCCTTGCCCCACCGGATCCTCTCCCTCTGCTGGCCTCACCTGCACCCTTGAGCGCCTCGCCGGTTCTGGCCTTCTCCAGCTCACCCCGCGCGTAGACCAAGCTGCCCGCCTCCAAACTCTCGTTGACAGGGCCGCCGCCGCGAGCCACCTACGCCCTGAGCCACCGGCCGCCTTGCGATGGGGTAGTGGCCGTCCGAGCCTACAAGCCGCCGACGAGTCGCTCAGTCCTCTTATGCTAGGCTCGGCCTCGAGCCGTTTGCCTTGCCTTGTGCTGTCAGTATTTTTACAGTAGCACATTCAGGGATTGCAGCAGGTGCAAATTTGTTAGAAAGAACTGGAAAGATTGTTTGCTTGAGTGGAATTGTCAGAAGCTGCTTAACTGTCAGTCTGCTAAGGAAGTAATACAGGCGGTCCTGAAGCTGCTTGAGGGAATCTCGTTTGCATCAGATGGTTATGGTGGTCAGAACTTAACAAAGCTAACCATGGTGAGACTCGATTGGAGTTGGGCGTGTCCAAAGCGAAAATCAGTCACACCGTTAATGACTGGAAGTTTTCTGGGTCACAAAAAGTGCTATCAGTTTCTATAGTGAACAGAAGTGGTCTCTGCCACCTGCAGATTACGTTATGTGCAAAGATTCTACATACAGGACCATTATTCCTTAAAAAGGTGTCGCAAAAGGGGCGTGAGCAAATGTTGTTTGTGCGCTAGCGCTCGTCCTGCACAAGTTGCCACCCCTGCTATATCAACACACGCGACTGATTCATTGTCCGTGCCCATGGCCGAATCGCCTGTGTCTGTGCCGGTTCCAACGCAGCGGATGACTCGCCCATCCGTGCCGCCTTACAACGCCACGGATGACTCGCCCGTCCGCCCTCGCGGCCGGTTCACGTGTCCGCGCCGGCTTACAAACGTTGCGGCCGACTCACCCGTCCGCACCGGTTTACCACGCCGCGGCCGGTTCACCCGTGAGCGACTTCAACTCCACCTAGCGATCATCAATTTCATGGCGGATTATTTCCGGCCTGGCACATCAGGTGATATTCATCTAAAATATATTTATTTGGCACATATTATTTTTGTCAAAGAGCAGTTTATCTTTGCCTTGGTCTGCAATATTGTTGATGCAGGACAGTTGTTCACTACATCAAAACGACGTGGTTAACTCGCCCGTCCGCGCTGGTTTACAACACCGCGGCCGGTTCATCTGTTTGAGCCGCCAATGATGCTGAGGTCATCTTTTCCGTCCATTTCTCACGGCCTGGTCTACATCAACATACCGGGCCGCACCTATCTGCATGGGATGTTTATTGAAGTATGAGCAAGTCACAGCTTGGGTAGCCCGACTTTCTTTCAAATTGGAGGCAAATTATCATCAACCGCTGTCTGCACTGGATGGTTCAATGAGCAGGTGCACAAGTCGCCGCCACTACAGTTTGGTGAATTTCAATAGCCAGTTGGAAGGAACCATTGGCCGAGTTACTGACACGGCTCATACGGGATCATTTATAACCCGCCGCAGTCACCTCAATCTTCTATGGATTCACATCGGGCTATCAACACCGATGATATACAACTTATACCGGTTTGCATCATGGTCACATATGGAGAATCTCAAGCCAACTCTTCGAGTCACCTTGAGACTCGGGGACTACGATGATATGACGCAACAAGTCTTGCCAGTTTCAGCAAATTTAAAAACCCCAGGACAATGGAGGGAAAGATAACCCGGTCCCGGAGGCTACTGTTATTTGAAGGCCATCAGAAAATTTCCGGCTTAGAAAGTATATGACAATTACAAAATCTCGGTTCAATGAAGAAGTTCCGGGTCATCAGAAAATATTCCGGTTTAAAATCCGGCTCAAGGGAATCCAGTCTCACTGAAGCTCTCAAATCCGGTTTAAGAATTTCCGGTTCAAAAAGGAATTAACTTCTCGCAAGTTCGAGTTTAAAGGCCGTCAGAAAATTTCCGGCTGAAAATGAAGATTCCGGTTTAAAATCCGGTTCAAGGGAAAGATGTCTCCCACAAAGCTTTGAAGCTCTCAATATCCGGTTTAATGTCTGGCTCAAGAAGGATTTATCTCTTGCAAAAAGTTAAAGGGTGCCAAAGAGGCCCATCTGCCATGATGCGCGGTTCAAACATGGGTATCATGCCTTATTGGCTTATCATGTTATTGATCAATTGGGGGCTTGGTCATGTCTGAACCATAGTCACACCTCTTGATCGGTGCAATGCCATAATATCACTTGGGGGCTTGGTCGCGTCCGAACGAATGCAACACATTTTGATAGGCGAAAGCCACCAGATCACTTGGGGACATGGTCAAGTCTGAACCAGTCACGCCTCTTGATCGGCCTAAGGCCACAGAATCACTTGGGGGCTTGGTCGAACCCGAACCATTGCCATGCCTTTTGATCGGCATAAATGCCACGGTTTCATTTGGGGACCTGGCTGACTTGAACCATCGCCACACCTATTGGGGGCTTGGTCCTGTCTGACCATGGTAACACCATCTGATCAGCTCAATAAAGCATTTTTCTTGCAAACGGTTTTATCATTGCCTTTTGCTTCAGTCTTTTTCTTAAATGACTATTATTTTTGTTGCATTTTTTTAAACCGACATTGTTAATCCGGTTCGACTGTCAATTACAAATTGGCGGAACACGGTTAAATCTTAATCCGGAGACTATCTGCCCGGTTTGATTTTATGTTACCATCTTATTATGGAGTAAACCGGTGTTCATTAACCCGGCTTGACTTTCAATTACAAGTTGTCAGTATATGATCAAATCATAATTCGGAGACTATCAACCCGGTCTGATTTGACTACGAGTCGCCAGTATTGTATATGGTTAAACCGGTGTTTATCACAACCCGGTATGGTTTTATCATAAACCGGCACAGTATGAAAGGAGTTATCGTTACTCAAAATTGGGGTTATCACCCTTACTACAAAAAGTTGGTACACCAATGATGTGATTCAATGTCACAGGTATGATATATTTCATATTTGATTATTCTTAAGTGCAGCCTTGGTTATAAACCTAGGTTATATGTTGGGCATTATGACTCGTCCGGCGGTAAACCGCCAGGACACTTTAAACTTGTTGTATGCAGAGACAGGTTGAATAAAGCATGATGATAAATTATCCGGTGTTTATTAAACCGGCCTGGCTTTTAGACGATAAGTCGCCAGTATATGATGAGAAATTATCCGGTGTTTGTTAACCCGGCCTGGCTTTGGACTATAAGTCGCCAGTACATATTTGGATTGCGCCATTGGAATCATGCACTTATAAATCATTGGGTTATATTATTCAAATGGCCAAACTTGGCTGAATTTTCATTATGATATTGAATGAATAAGGTTTTTCATACCAGATTATATTATCTTGAATAGCCAACATGGCTAGATTTTTATTATGGTTATTAATAACCGGTATTATTGAGGTTTTCAAAGTCGCTTTAGCGCAATGGCTATTATTTTATCAAAGGATATGATTTATTCTACAATGAAAGGAATAGTCCCGAGTCGCTGCAGGCTTATGACCCGGCACTTGGGGGCTACATTATTCAAAATGAGATTACATCGAATATGCAAGTCCCATGTCACTGCCAGCATGCACCATGGCACTTGGGGGCTAATGCAAAGTCATTGTTTGCTCACCTTATTGAAGACCCGACTCATCACATCGTAATGAGCTGGCCCTTGGGAGCTACCAATTGCTCCTGTCAACAATTCAAGGTACACAAATTTTCATTTATCATTGAAGGGTCCACTACTCAGTTGGTAAAGCACAAGGCTCTTAACCTTGTGGGCATGGATTCAAGCCCCATGATGGGGGTTACATCATATGATGTTATTTTCATTAAAGTATATATCAAGTCCCTGCTCATTATTGCATAATGACCCGGCCCTTGGGGGCTACACTGGTTGAAGTTTTTATGAGTATAAGACAATTACAAGTCCCAGGTTGCTGCAAGCAGGACAACCCGACACCTTGGGGCTACATAATATGGAGTATTCAGTTTTTACTAAGTGACTGGGATGAACAACATGGATTTCTTCTTAAGTGGCAGTATTTATATTGAAGCAAGTCTTAAGCCATCACTTTGTTCTGCTCAAGACTTGGGGGCTACAGGTATTATATTATTATCGAAGAACTATTTTCAAATTCTCTATTTTGAGCAAACCGGATTGACCCAGCGTCACCAATCATTACGACCCTGTGTCTGCAACCCGGTGTCATCAATAATCATGAACCGGTGTTGGCAACAATCATGAACCGGCGTTGGCAACAATCATGACCCGGAACTATCAGTTTTTATAACCCGACAAAAGCGGTAATCATAAACCGGCAAGTTTTACATCTTCAAGCCGGCTGGATATCAGTTGAATATTTCAGAGATTAATATTTTTGTCAAGTCAGAGCATTGAAGGCCAATTCAAATGGATTCTTTATTTACAAAATATCTTCTGCAAGCAAATCGATTATGAAACTGGTCTATTGACTTGGATTTTTTAGGAGGAAGAAATGACAAGGATTTAAGGATGATCAAGTGTCGATTTACAAGAATATTTAAACCGGAGCACAGCCTGACAAATTTGTTCTTGTGTTTATGTTGCAGATCAGTTTAACATGGATGAATCCAAATTAAACTAGGGGCTAATGTCGGGGATATACCCCGCGGTATAAACCGCCGAATGTATGACCCGGCTAGAGTTTGGTGATTCACCGGCGACCCACTTGGACCTGGCGGTTTGAGATTCTTTGGTAATCCGGCAGGCGGATCAGAGGAGCGACAAGACCCGGTGGCCCAACGGGCGGTTTATGGATGGGCCAGATCACGCTATGGTGGGCCGGTTTATGAGGAAAGCATAAGGACTATTCTCCTACAAAGGAAGCAAGACTAGGACTCCACTTGTAATAGAGTAATCCTAATCCTACTATGACTAGTCATGTAACCCGCCCCTTCAACATATATAAGGAGGGGCAGGGCTCCCCAAAGAGGGACAAGCAAGGAGCAATAATCTCTAAGGTTAGACACAACTAGAGGAGAGCCGGTTTACCGGCGACTCTCTCATGAGCATAATGAGACCTAGCCTCAAACAGCATGTAGGGCTATTACCGGATGATGTTTCCCGGGGCCCGAAGCTGTCTAAATCCTTGTCTTGTGTGTTGCATCCCTCGACCCGATCAACCCCTCTCAAGCTACCGCATAGATGCGCTGGCCTCGCGACTAAGTCCTAACACTAAGGACATCTGCCGTGACAAATCCACGACATACTCCTTCCTCCTATATATACCTACGTACCCCCAAACGGTCAGAACAGGAGCCAAAAACCTAATTCCACCGCCGCAACTTTCTGTATCCACGAGATCCCATCTTGGGGCCTGTTCTAGAGCTCCGCCGGAGGGGGCATCCACCATGGAGGGCTTCTACATCAACACCATAGCCCCTCCGATGAAGTGTGAGTAGTTTACTTCAGACCTTCGGGTCCATAGCTAGTAGCTAGATGGCTTCTTCTCTCTTTTTGGATCTCAATACAATGTTCTCCCCTCTCTCGTGGAGATCTATTCGATGTAATCTTCTTTTTGCGGTGTGTTTGTTGAGACCGATGAATTGTGAGTTTATGATCCAGCTTATCTATGAATAATATTTGAATCTTCTCTGAATTCTTTTATGTATGATTGAGTTATCTTTGCAAGTCTCTTCGAATTATCCGTTTGGTTTGGCTAACTAGATTGGTAGTTCTTGCAATGGGAGAAGTGCTTAGCTTTGGGTTCAATCTTGCGGTGTCCTTTCCCAGTGACAGAAGGGGCAGCAAGGCACGTATTGTATTGTTTCCATCGAGGATAACAAGATGGGGTTTTTATCATATTGCATGAATTTATCCCTCTACATCATGTCATCTTGCTTAAGGCGGTACTCTGTTTTTAACTTAATACTCTAGATGCATGCTGGATAGCGGTCCATGAGTGGAGTAATAGTAGTAGATGCAGAATCGTTTCGGTCTACTTGTCTTGGACGTGATGCCTATATACATGATCATACCTATATATACTCATAATTATGCTCAGTTCTATCAATTGCTCAATAGTAATTTGTTCACCCACCGTAGAATATCTATGCTCTTGAGAGAAGCCACTAGTGAAACCTATGGCCCCCGGGTCTATTCTTATCATATCAATCTCCATTACTTTATTACTTGCTTTGTTTTTACTTTGCCTTTTACTTTTCACTTTGCATCTATATACCAAAAATACCAAAAATATTATTTATCATCTCTATCAGATCTCACTCTCGTAAGTGACCGTGAAGGGATTGACAACCCCTAATCGCGTTGGTTGCGAGGAGCTATCGTTTTGTGTAGGTACGAGGGACTTGTGCATGGTCTCCTACTGGATTGATACCTTGGTTCTCAAAAACTGAGGGAAATACTTACGCTACTTTGCTGCATCATCCTCTCCTCTTCGGGGAAATCCATCGCAGTGCTCAAGAGGTAGCAAGAAGGATTTTTGGCGCCGTTGCCGGGGAGGCTCACGCAAGAGAAAGTCAACCATACCAAGTACCCATCACAATCCCTATCTCTCGCATTACATTATTTGCCTTTTGCCTCTCGTTTTCCTCTCCCCCACTTCACCCTTGTCATTTTATTCGCCCTCTCTTTCCCAATCTCCTCCTCTTTTTCCCATTTGCCTTTTCCCGTTGCCTTTCTGTTAGCTTGTGTGTTGGATTACTTGTTGCCATGGCGCAAGATAATACCAAATTGTGT
The DNA here is from genome assembly GCA_963921465.1 of Triticum timopheevii. NCBI lineage: Eukaryota > Viridiplantae > Streptophyta > Magnoliopsida > Poales > Poaceae > Triticum > Triticum timopheevii. The sequence continues at coordinate 163,890,986 of OY997272.1, read as the reverse complement.
GACTTCTCGAATACCAATAATAATGATTTCCTTAGCACTCCGATTGCTCCTCTTAATAATGATGAGTCTTGTGAAATCAATACCGCTTTGCTGAATCTTGTTATGAAAGATCAATTCGTCGGCCTTCCTAGTGAAGATGCCGCTACTCATCTAAATAATTTTGTTGATTTGTGTGATATGCAAAAGAAGAAAGATACGGATAACAATATTGTCAAATTGAAGTTATTTCCGTTTTCACTTAGAGATCGTGCTAAAGTTTGGTTTTCGTCTTTGCCTAAAAATAGTATTGATTCTTGGAACAAGTGCAAAGATGCTTTTATCTCTAAGTATTTTCCTCCCTCTAAGATCATCACTCTTAGGAACGATATTATGAATTTTAAACAACTTGATCATGAGCATGTTGCCCAATCTTGGGAAAGAATGAAATTGATGCTTCGCATTTGCCCTACTCATGGTTTGAATTTATGGATGATCATACAAAAATTTTATGCCGGATTGAATTTTGCTTCTAGAAATCTTTTAAATTCGGCCATGGGATGCACGTTTATGGAAATTACGTTAGGAGATGCTACAAAATTTCTTGATAATATTATGGCTAATTATTCTCAATGGCACACCGAAAGATCTTCTAGTAAAAAAGTGCATGCTATAGAAGAAATCAATGTTTTGAGTGAAAAGATGGATGAACTTATGAAGATGTTTGCTACTAAAAATACTTATCTTGATCCCAATGATATGCCCTTGTCTACTTTGATTGAGAATAATAATGAATCTATGGATGTGAATTTTGTTGGTAGGAATAGTTTTGGAAACAACGCGTATAGAGGGAATTTTAATCCTAGTCCTTATCCTAGTAATCCTTCTAATAATTATGGAAATTCCTACAACAACTCTTATGGAAATTTTAATAAGATGCCCTCTGAATTTGAGAGAAGTGTTAAAGAGTTTATGAATTCACAAAAGAATTTTAATGCTTTGCTTGAAGAGAAATTGCTTAAAGTTGATGATTTGGCTAGGAACGTTGATAGAATTTCTCTTGAAATTGATTCTTTAAAGCTTAGATCTATTCCTCCTAAGCATGATATCAATGAGTCTCTCAAAGCCGTGAGAATTTCCATTGATGAGTGCAAAGAAAGAACCGCTAGGATGCGTGCTTCCAAAGATGCCTTTATTAAAGCGTGTTCTTCCAATTCCTATGGAAATCAAGATGAAGATCTAAAAGTTATTGATGTGTCCCCCATTAAATCTTTGTTTTGCAATATGAATCTTGATGAAACTGAATATGATCTTCCTTTACCTAGAAGGCGTTCTAAGAATTCGGAGTTTCTAGATCTTGATGATAATTGATAAAAGTGGGATTGAAAGAAATAAAAACCTAGATGTTGCTAAACCCACAATTTTGGATCTTAAGGAATTTAATTATGAAAATTTCTATTTAATTGATTGTATTTCCTTGTTGCAATCCGTGCTAGATTCTCCTCATGCTTATAGTCAAAATAAGGCCTTTACCGAACACATTGTTGATGCCTTGATGCAATCTTATGAAGAAAAACTTGAGTTGAAAGTTTCTATCCCTAGAAAACTCTATGATGAGTGGGAACCTACTATTAAAATTAAAATTAAATATTATGAGTTTCATGCTTTGTGTGATTTGGGTGCTAGTGTCTCTACTATTCCCAAAACATTGTGTGATTTGCTAGATTTCCGTGACTTTGATGATTGCTCTCTAAACTTGCATCTTGCGGATTCCACTATTAAAAAGACTATGGGAAGAATTAATGATGTTCTTACTGTTGCAAATAGGAATTATGTGCCCGTAGATTTTATCGTTCTTGATATAGATTGCAATCCTTCATGTCCTATTATTCATGGTAGACATTTCCTTAGAACGATTGGTGCAATTATTGATATGAAGGAAGGGAATATTAGATTCCAATTTCCCTTAAAGAAGGGCATGGAACACTTACCTAGAAAGAAAATAAAATTACCATATGAATCTATCATGAGAGCCACTTATGGATTGCCTACCAAAGAATGCAATACCTAGATCTATCCTTGCTTTTATGCCTAGCTAGGGGCGTTAAACGATAGCGCTTGTTGGGAGGCAACCCAATTTTATTTTTTGTTTTTTGTTTTTGCTTCTGTTTAGGAATAAATAATCCATCTAGCCTCTGTTTAGATGTGGTTTTATCTTTTAATTAGTGTTTGTGCCAAGTAGAACCTATAGGATAACCTGAGATGATAGTTGATTTGATTCTGCTGAAAAACAGAAACTTTGCACTCAAGAATATAATTTTGTTAAATCACAGGAACGTGATTTTGCGTTGATTCTTTTTGCTTCTGTTCAATAAACAAATTGTACAGGACTTCCTATTTTGTTAGAATTTTTAGAGTTCCAGAAGTTTGCGTTAGTCACAGATTACTACAGACTATTCTGTTTTTGACAGATTCTGTTTTGCGTGTGTTGTTTGCTTATTTTGATGAATCTATGGCTAGTAAAATAGTTTATAATCCATAGAGAAGTTGGAATACAGTAGGTTTAACACCAATATAAATAAATAATGAGTTAATTACAGTACCTTTAATTTGTCTTTTGTTTTCTTTCTCTAACTGAGCTCACGAGATTCCTATTGAGTTTTGTGTTGTGAAGTTTTCAAGTTTTGGGTGAATTCTTTTGATGGATTATGGAACAAGGAGTGGCAAGAGCCTAAGCTTGGGGATTCCCATGGAACCCCCAAGATAATCCAAGGACACCAAAAAGTCAAAGCTTGGGGATGCCCCGGAAGGCATCCCCTCTTTCGTCTACTTCCATCGGTAATTTACTTGGAGCTATATTTTTATTCACCACATGATATGTGTTTTGCTTGGAGCGTCTTGTATTATTTGCATCTTTGCTTGTTAGTTTACCACAATCATCCTTGCTGTACACACCTTTTGAGAGAGCCATACATGAATTGAAATTTTCTAGAATACTCTATGTGCTTCACTTATATCTTTTGAGCTTGATAATTTTTGCTCTAGTGCTTCACTTAGATCTTTTAGAGCACGGTGGTGGATTTGTTTTAAAGAAACTATTGATCTCTCATGCTTCGCTTAGATTATTTTGAGAGTCGTTAATAGCAGGGTAATTTGCTTAATATTAATATACTTGGTATTCAAGATATGTGAAACTTTCTTTTGAGTGCGTTGAATACTAAGATAAGTTTGATGCTTGATAATTGTTTTGAGATATGGAGGTGATAATATCAAAGTCGTGCTAGTTGAGTAATTGTGAATTTGAGAAATGCTTGTGTTGAAGTTTGCAAGTCCCGTAGCATGCACGTATGGTTAAAGTTGTGTAACAAATTTGAAACATGAAGTGTACCTGGCTCGTGCATCCTTATGAGTGGCGGTCGGGGACGAGCGATGGTCTTTTCCTACCAATCTATCCCCCTAGGAGCATGCGCGTAGTACTTGATTTTTGATGACTTGTAAATTTTTGCAATAAGTATATGAGTTCTTTTGACTAATGTTGAGTCCATGGATTATACGCACTTTTACCTTTCCGCCTTTGCTAGCCTCTTCGGTACCGTGCATTGCCGTTTCTCACCTTGAGAGTTGGTGCAAACTTCGCCGGTGCATCCAAACCCCGTGATACGATACGCTCTATCACACATAAACCTCCTTATATCTTCCTCAAAACAGCCACCATACCTACCTATCATGGCATTTCCATAGCCATTCCGAGATATATTGCCATGCAACTTCCATCATCATCATGACATACATTACTTTTGTCATATCGACATTGCATGATCATGTAGTTGACATCGTACTTGTGGCAAAGCCACCATGCATTATTTTTCATACATGTCACTCTTGATTCATTGCACCATCCCGGTACACCGCCGGAGGCATTCATATAGAGTCATATCTTGTTCTAAGTTTCGAATTGTAATCATTATGTTGTAATCAATAGAAGTGTGATGATCATCATTATTAGAGCATTGCCCAAAAAAAGAAAAAAAAGAAGAAAGGCCAAAAGAAAAAAAGAAAGGCCCCAAAAAAAGAAAAAAAAAGAAAAAAGAAAGGGGCAATGCTACTATCTCTTTTTCCACACTTGTGCTTCAAAGTAGCACCTTGTTCTTCATGTAGTGAGTCTCATATATTGTGCTTCAAAGTAGCACCTTGTTCTTCATGTAGTGAGTATCATAAGTTGTCTTTTTATACTAGTGGGAATTTTTCATTATAGAACTTGGCTTGTATATTCCTACGATGGGCTTCCTCAAATGCCCTAGGTCTTCATGAGAAAGCGAGTTGGATGCACACCCACTAGTTTTCTTTTGTTGAGCATTCATAGCTCTAGTGCATCCGTTGCATGGCAATCCCTACTCCTCATGTTGACATCAATTGATGGGCATCTCCATATCACGTTGATTATCCTCGTCAATGTGATACTTTCTCCTTTTTTGTCTTCTCCACACAATCCCCATTATCATATTCTATTCCACCCATAGTGCTATATCCATGGCTCACGCTCATGTATTACGTGAAGGTTGAAAAAGTTTGAGATTATTTAAGTATGAAACAATTGCTTGGCTTGTCATCGGGAGTATAGAAGTTGGGAACATCTTTGTGTGACGAAAATGAAGCATAGCCTAACTATATGATTTTGTAGGGATGAACTTTCTTTTGCCATGCTATTTTGAGAAGACATGATTGCTTTGATTAGTATGCTTGAAGTATTATTATTTTTATGTCAATATGAACTTTTGTCTTGAATCTTTTGGATCTGAATATTCATGCCACAATTAAGAAGATTTACATTGAAATTATGCCAAAGTATCACTCCGCATCAAAAGTTCTCTTTTTATCATTTACCTACTCGAGGACGAGCAGGAATTAAGCTTGGGGATGCCTCATACGTCTCCAACGTATCTATAATTTTTGATTGCTCCATGCTACTTTATCTACTGTTTTGGACTATATTGGGCTTTATTTTCCACTTTTATATTATTTTTGGGACTAACCTATTAACCGGAGGCCCAGCCCAGAATTGCTGTTTTTTTTGCCTATTTCAGTGTTTCGAAGAAACGGAATATCAAACGGAGTCCAAACGGAATAAAACCTTCGGGAACGTGATTTTCTCACCGAACGTGATCCAGGAGACTTGGATCCTACTCCAAGAAGTAACAGAGGCGGTCACGAGGGTGGGGGGCGCCCCCCCCCCCCCCCCCACTAGGGCGCGCCCCCTGCCTCGTGGCCCCCGTGTTGCTCCACCGACGTACTCCTTCCTCCTATATATACCTACGTGCCCCCAAACGATCAGAATAGGAGCCAAAAACCTAATTCCACCGCCGCAACCTTCTGTATCCACGAGATCCCATCTTGGGGCCTGTTCCGGAGGTCCGCCGGAGGGGGCATCCACCATGGAGGGCTTCTACATCAACACCATAGCCCCTCCGATGAAGTGTGAGTAGTTTACTTCAGACCTTCGGGTCCATAGCTAGTAGCTAGATGTCTTCTTCTCTCTTTTTGGATCTCAATACAATGTTCTCCCCCTCTCTCGTGGAGATCTATTCGATGTAATCTTCTTTTTGCGGTGTGTTTGTTGAGATCGATGAATTGTGGGTTTATGATCCAGCTTATCTATGAATAATATTTGAATCTTCTCTAAATGCTTTTATGTATGATTGAGTTATCTTTGCAAGTCTCTTCGAATTATCGGTTTGGTTTGGCCAACTAGATTGGTAGTTCTTGCAATGGGAGAAGTGCTTAGCTTTGGGTTCAATCTTGCGGTGTCCTTTCCCAGTGACAGAAGGGGCAGCAAGGCACGTATTGTATTGTTGCCATCGAGGATAACAAGATGGGGGTTTTATCATATTGCATGAATTTATCCCTCTACATCATGTCATCTTGCTTAAGGCATTACTTTGTTTTTAACTTAATACTCTAGATGCATGCTGGATAGCGGTCGATGAGTGGAGTAATAGTAGTAGATGCAGAATCGTTTCGGTCTACTTGTCTTGGACGTGATGCCTATATACATGATCATACCTAGATATACTCATAATTATGCTCAATTCTATCAATTGCTCAACAGTAATTTGTTCACCCACCATAGAATATCTATGCTCTTGAGAGAAGCCACTAGTGAAACATATGGCCCCCGGGTCTATTCTTATCATATCAATCTCCATTACTTTATTACTTGCTTTGTTTTTACTTTGCCTTTTACTTTTCACTTTGCATATATATACCAAAAATACCAAAAATATTATTTATCATCTCTATCAGATCTCACTCTCGTAAGTGACCGTGAAGGGATTGACAACCCCTAATCGCGTTGGTTGCGAGGAGCTATCGTTTTGTGTAGGTACGAGGGACTTGTGTGTGGTCTCCTACTGGATTGATACCTTAGTTCTCAAAAACTGAGGGAAATACTTACGCTACTTTGCTGCATCATCCTCTCCTCTTCGGGGAAATCCAACACAGTGCTCAAGAGGTAGCAGGAACCCGAATGGATTCAAGCTATGCAAGAAGAGCTTCAATAGTTCGAGCTGAATAATGTGTGGGAATTGGTCAAGCGTCCTGATCCTCAGAAACACAATATCATTGGCACCAAATGGATATATCGCAACAAGCAAGATGATCATGGTCAAGTGGTCAGAAACAAGGCTCGTCTCGTTGTACAAGGTTACACTCAAGTGGAGGGAATTGACTTCGATGAAACATTTGCTCCGGTGGCAAGGCTTGAAGCCATTCGCATACTGCTAGCCTATGCAAATCATCACAGCATCCTTCCGTATCAAATGGATGTGAAGAGTGCATTTCTCAATGGGAAGATAGAAGAACAAGTATATGTCGCACAACCTCCTGGCTTTGAAGATCCAAAACATCCTGATATGGTATACAAGCTCAACAAGGCACTGTATGGCCTCAAACAAGCCCCTCAAGCATGGTATGATATGCTCAAAGACTTCCTGAAGAGCAAAGTCTTCAAACCTGGTTCACTAGATCCTACACTCTTCACGAAGACATATGATGGTGAATTGTTTGTGTGCCAAATCTATGTGGATGACATTATCTTCGGTTGCACCAACAAGAAATACAGTGATGAGTTTGGTCACATGATGCAAGAGCAATATCAGATGTCCATGATGGATGAGCTGAAGTTCTTTCTGGGTCTCCAAATCCGTCAGCAACGCAACAGCATCTTCGTATCTCAAGAAAAATACCTCAAAGACTGCTTGAAGAAGTTTGGAATGCAAGACTGCAAAGGATACACGACGCCAATGCCAACCAAAAGTCATCTGGGTCCCGACAACAATGGTAAAGAGTTCGATCAAAAGGTATACCACTCCATGATTGGTTCTTTGCTTTACTTATGTGCATCTAGGCTAGATATAATGCTTAGTGTTTGCATGTGTGCCCAATTCCAAGCGGCACCAAAGGAATTGCATCACTTAGTTGTGAAGCGAATTCTTCGATATTTGGCTTACACCTCAACGCTAGGATTATGGTATCCAAAGGGCTCAGAGTTTGATCTATATGGATTCTCAGATGCTGATTATGCTGGTGACAAGGTTGATCGCAAGTCCACATCAGGCACATGTCACTTTCTGGGACGATCTCTTGTTTGTTGGTCTTCAAAGAGGAAGAACTGTGTATCTCTCTCCACTGCTGAATCCGAATACATTGCTGCTGGATCTTGTTGTGCTCAGCATCTCTGGATGAAGCAAACTCTCAAGGACTATGGTATCCATCTGAAGAATGTGCCTCTCTACTGCGACAATGAGAGTGCCATCAAGATTGCCAACAACCCAGTTCAGCACTCGAAGACAAAGCACATTGAAATTCGTCATCACTTTCTCAGAGATCATGTTATGAAGGAAGATATTGATATCATTCACATCAAGACAGAAGAGCAGTTGGCTGATATCTTCACAAAGCCCTTGGATGAGAAAAGGTTTTGCAAGTTGCGGTGTGAGCTAAATATCTTGGAATCCTCAAACGTCCTGTGATTAGGCACACATCCTAACACTTATGCATTTTGATGACTTAGATGTGCAACACACAAAGTAATGTATATCTTCAATCAATGAAGACATACACTCTAAGTGTGAATACATTAATGCGGAATTTGACTTCGGAGCGCCACGATAATTGTGCGCCGTGTCTGGGTCTAATACTTCCTATACGGCGGGTAACGCCACCACCAAACTTTTGTTTGAAGTGTTTCTCTTGGCGCTATGTTTGCAAAGTCTTCATATTTGATTTATATTCATCCTTGGCTTATATTCAAGTTTATCTTCATTTGATTGATTTGACCTTACACTAGTAATATACATATTTGTGTTCTGTCCTCTACAGCATTCACTTATAGCTATGGCTTCGTGTTGAATCTTTTGAACTAAGTGAATGTGATCGGACCCTAACCTATCTATGCTTCTACCTCAACTCTATCTGCCCAAATCATATGCATTCTATTGAAAACTATCGATTGTCTTCACTGAGACCTTGTCAGCTGAAGTCAATCTGACAAACATTTATATCTGTTTTTAATGCTATATCCTTTTTGCCTGAAATTAGGAGAATTCGGAGCGACCACCCCGACAATCCAGGCGTGCGTGGGAACATGGAACAACTTCCAAGGTGTTGCATGCTTGCCACGTGTCCGTCAGATGTGAACCACCAGGGGCACCTGCGTAATTGCACTGTGCCGTCTCTTTCCTTATAAATACCCGTCACGTCTCGGTCAAAAATTCTTCTTCCTCTTCGTCACCTCTCGCAAACCCTAGCGCCTCCGCTAGCTCTCGACGACACCGACGACAAAGCGCTTAGCTGCCGCAACTTCTCCGACACCGTCCTCACGCCGGCCGCAGACCTCGTCCTCTCCGCCATTGTCGTAGGTGTCCTCCGTCACCAAATTAGGGCACGGAAGATCGAACTGCTTGGCCTCCAACTTCGCTTCGTCTAGCAGTTCTTCGTGTGGTAATTAAATTGCACCTTTTACCATCTTTTCGATCTGATAGATTCATCCTTCTTTACCAAAATTGGTTTCTAGATCTCCAAAGTTGAATCTATCTCATTCTGCATCTCATACTCTGCCTAGTATATTCACTTATGCTTTTCTACAAGTTAGATTCCTCACTTGTACTTATTCTTGGATTTGTACAACTCTGGAACCAACTCTCATCAAATAAGTGAATGTCTTCGCGTTATGAGGTCAATGTCTTCAAACTGATTTATCTTCAAAATCTTCTGAGAATGCATATAACCTCTTCCCCTTCCCTCGCATCTCTAATGTTGTCACAGGCACATGTCCGTGGGAGAATCCCTTGGTTCTCATAGTCTGCATTCGTTTGCAGAATTCTTACAGAGTCACATCAATTCACCTGAAGCCAGTTCTTGTCTGACCAGCCGTCTGAAGCCCTTGCAAGTACTGAAGCCTTTCAGATTAAGCTTCATGGCCACTGAGAAGTCAGCAAGAAAGGGTGGCAGACAACACCGTGGGAACACTTCCAAGGATTTTCCTCCAGATTTGCATGAGCTATACAAAACAGACCCTGAGGAAACCTATACAGGTCGCAAGAATCAAATCCAGTGGATTCGAAGATATTGGGCAGAGGAATGGTTCAAGTACCGTTTCATCACAGAAGAATATGCAGAGAAGAATGCCATCAAGGGATCCTGGGGAGATATTGTATACAAAAATCTTCAACCCCAGTCCCTTCCTGAAGCCATTCAACGAGAATTCTATCCATGCATGATTCACGACCGCAGCCAGAGAATGCTGACCCTTCTTCTCTGCTGTGGTGCCGTGAAGACCATCTATTCAAGTGAAACTACCAGTTCGCCAAAGACTCAGCTGCGAAGAGCAAGAAGGCTTTAGGACTTGACTTCAACCCTGGTCCTTCTTTACCTTGGGAAGATGGCACCCGTGAAGCCAATGAGAACAGGATCGGCCCCTTCTACAACCTTGCAGGCCTCATCACACACATTGTTGTCCAAGGTGCAAAAGTGGATCATTCAGATGATGGTGCTGACACTGATGATGCTCCAGCTCCTACTCCTAAGCCGCAGAAGCAAAAGAAAGCTAAGGCTTCAAAACCAACTGCTGCTCCAAAAGCTTCTCGAGTGAAGCCATTGGCAACTGCCCCTCCTGCTCCCAGTAACACCTCTAAAGATCTCTCTTGCATCTCCAAGAAGCGCGAGAAGCCATAGAAGAAAACTGTTCAGAGATCAAGTCAAGCACTGACACCAGCTGCCGTTCTGAGAAGCGAATCTGAAGCCATTGATCTGTCTTCAGATGAGGAGTTTGGTAATGATGCTCTTGAGCAGCTGATCAAGAGCAAGCAAGAGGCGGAGATCTTCAATGATCTGCCCCTCTTCGATGTGAACATTTGGATAATTTCATTGATGAGTGGTTCGACAATCAAGATATCAGTTTTGATGATCTTCAACTCCCCATTGGCATCAGCGTCGCCTTACAAGGCGCAATTGCTCCTGAGCTGGCTCTGGCTCAGTGAATTGTTGAATTGAAGAACAAGATAGACTTCGACAAAGAGTAGTTCAAGAAGCATGTGGCCAAGCTTAGTGTGGCTGATGTTCAGAAATTCAAGCTGATGCTGAATGACCTCAAGGAGGCGTTTCGTAAGAAATGAGAGGAAGCCAAAGGTTCAAGAGAGCACATGAAAAATCTTGCTGCCAAGTGTGTTCAGGCTTACAACGAAGCTGAGAAGCGCAAAGCTCTTGGGCGTCCTGGCATTGACCCCAAGATGGCTGCCAAGAAGAAGAAGAAGCATACTGTGGCCCGAACTGAAGCTCCACGGCGGGAAGAACCTCACATTGTCTTCCCAGCCAGCATGACAGGCTCGAAGCCTAAGGTCCCCACAGTGGCTTCAGAACAGAAGAAAACCAAGGCAGCTGAAGCCGAAGCCATTAAGCGAAAAATTAAGAGCACCACTGATGATGCACCAACCCCGAAGAAGAGAAAAACCAAGAAGAGAGATCGGACTGCTCCCACAGAGCCCCTTGTTGTCGAACCCATTGCTTTTGCTCACCTTGACCCTGAAAATCAAGAGCGTCAGTTGATCGTTCATGAGTCTGGTTCCACAAAGGCTCCTGAAGCTAAAGAAGATCCAGCCATTGACTCCATCACGGCTGAAGACATTGGTCCCCAAGACAATGTAGAAGATGATGAAGTCCTTCCTCAGATTGAGCGCCCAACAGTATCATCGCCTGTTCTCACGAACAGCGAGCTCATCAGTATTGGTCGTCCTTTGACGCCAATCTCTTAAGATGCCTCGTGGGCTGATCGCCCCCAACCAGCAACTCCTAGTCAAGATTCACCAAGTACACCCCGTCCTCCACCAGCGCAAGTCACCAGTCCGTTGGTAAATGATGATAATTACATGGAGACCACACCCTCACCAAAGGCGTCGCCCGTGTTTCAACGGCTTCGCAAAGGTCTAAGGCCATCTGTCTCCATGACTACCATCACAAAAGAAGACTCAAACCAGTCCAGCTCAGTGGCACGTCAAGTGTTCCCTAAAGATAATCCTTCTGTGACGGTTCCCTCGTCCGAAGCCAATGTTGCTGAAGACAATCCGGCTGCATCAGCCGAAGAAAGACAAGAAGAAGAGTGTGTTGCTAATCCCCCTACCACCCAAGAAGTTGTTCTCGAGGAGAACGTGTCTGTGCCTGACCCTCCAGCTATTCAAGTGGAGGTTGAGAATCCTGAGGCGGCCACCAACAACACTACTAAAGCCAATGACATTGTCATGGCTGAAGACAATGTGGCGCCTGCAATGAACACTGTGCATGAAGCCACTGATGCACCTGCAACAAATATGCAGCCTCACGCCTCTGCTAATGCCACTGCTCATGTCCCGCCTCCAAGGCCCCACACCATTGAGCAAGCATTCTACCAAGGTGAGCTTGTCCCTGTCAGATGGCCAATTCTGGTTCCTCTGCCTTCTCCTGGACCTCAGTTTGACTATCATATGGAGCACAGGCCTCAGGTTCAGAAGCCAAAACCAAGGCTGCCAAGGTTTCCAGGTACTGCATCAGCGCCAGGATCATTCAATGTCAATGGCTTCATTGCACACAACACCTTCTTTGATAACGCCAAGAACCCATACTCCAAGCTAATAATATCATCAGATCGGTTCTGGAGTTATCAGCAGCGTAGCTACTACTCCTACATTCTATACAATCAAGAGCGCATATTTCCTCATATGCGTCTGGACACCGAAGCCATTGCTGGTCTGCCCTGCTTAGAAGAAGCTCTTGACTGCTTTTGTGATGCTGGCCTTCTGCAGTTTGTTACCAACAAGGAACATTAGAATGAAGAGCTTCTACTGCAATTCTATGCAACCCTCCACATTCGCGGCTACAACAGGGATACAACGACATGGGTCCCTGAGTGGATGACAGGCAATGTCCATCATGAATCCAAAGCCTTTGATCTCATTGAGCTTACTGGTCTATCCACTCCAGGCGATCTATATGAACCTGGTTGTAAGCTTCACCGCGATGCATTGGAGAGCATCTTTCAGAAGCCAGAGCCCAACATGAGCCAAATGCTCATTATGATGAAGCCACTGCCCAGGATGCCGAATATCCCAAGGAATTCTTTGTTGAAGACCTAGACTATCTGCCTCGCGCCATCTATCACATCATTAGGCGAACTCTATGGCCCATCAAAGGGCATTCCTCCTCAGCAAAGCTTGAAGGAGCAATGAAGACATTGGTCTTCTATATTCTCAATGGCAAAAGCTTTAATACTCAGGATTTCTTCATTCGCCAATTTGCTGCATCTGGATCTGACATGTTTGGTCTGAAGTTTTATGCTCCTTGGATTATGCATCTGATCAAGCTGTCAGCCCTCTGCACGTAACCATCTCATATTTCTAACAGAGGTTGATATGTCCATTGAAGCCATTTACCCAGAGCCTGCCAAGGAAGCACTATATCTTCACAATGCAGATCGTCAGAGCTTTTCCCAGCATGTTGAAGGTGTTCAGGTTGCTTCTCGTGTTTATCCTCTGGCCGGCAACACTCGTCGTGCACCCACTAAAGCCACAAAAAGCACTATTGCTCCAAGGCCTCGGAAGCGATCTCGTGTGCTCAATGACCGAGAGCTTCTCGTGGCCTTGCATCAGAAACATGACAAGCATCATTACTGAATGAATCGTCAAATGCAAAGCCTCTTGGTGGATGTCAATCGCATTCGCAATCTTGCCACCAAGAATGCCTTTGTCACTCATGAAACCTGTCGGAGGTCCTGGAAGAGTCTGACATTGCTAAGTGTTGAAGTTGATCTTCAAGATGATGGCTTCACTGAGAGATTCAAGTTCGACTCCACTCCTCACAGGAATGTTGTCTTACATCGAACCCCGTCTCTTGAAGATTCAGAGTACTCCTCCTCCGCAGCAACTATAAATGCCAGAGTCCTGGATGACGCTGATGATGCTACCTCACCACCTCCAACCTCAACGCGTATCGACACTGCACCAAGTTCTTCTGCACGACCAAACCTCAACAACGACCCTGCTCCTTCACCTACTCCTCATGGGAACGAGTAGCGACTATGTCTTCAAACCTTTTTGGTCCTTACTGACAAAAGGGGGAGAAGCATATGTTGATAGTCTTCAAGCGGGTCATATGGGTGGTTGATATACTTTTTGCCTAGTTCTTACAACTCTCGCTTTTGATACATTTGGTTCTTTGAGTTGTAACACTTAAACTTGATGGTCGTCTGCTACCTTTTCTGCTATTCTGTGATGTGACGATAAATTCCGCATATGCGATGATAAATCCCGCATGAAGTCATTTCGCAGACGTCCATTTTTCATTATGCATGTCATTATCCTTGTATATCTGTTCATGCAAGATGTATTGTCTTCATATGGTGAAAAAGGATCTCCACGAGTACAACCTGCCATGTGCATTTGCATTCCAACGCAAAACATTTATATGCACATCTTCAGGGGGAGCCTTTTTGCCATCTATGAAGACAATATCTTAATCCTTTACAATTTCACATACTTTTATCCCCGTTGAAAACTTTAACCAGTTTGTCATCAATCACCAAAAAGGGGGAGATTGTAAGTGCATCTAGTGCCACCCCTAGTTGGTTTTGGAGTATTGACGACAAACCTGGTTGAGGGACTAATGTGTTTGTGAGAATTGCAGGATAACACAGGTAGTAGTCCCTCATTGATTCAGTTTACCTACCGGAGATGACCCCCAAAAATGAGTGAAGACATTGAAGACAATGGTGGTCTGTGAAGCCATTCACATTGAAGACTATGGAGCGCGAAGCCTTAGTTGTTTCGTTGTTTCCTTTTCTAATTTGTTGAGTCATAGGAACCACCGCACTATTAAGTGGGGTCCAAGTGAACAAAGTCAGAGTGACTGAAGTGATGCTCAACCAAATCCTATGTCTTCGAGCGAAGACAATGAGAGCAAATCTTATCCAGAGTCAGATGAGTCAGCTTGACTTGTAGCCCAAGTCAAGCTGCCGCGTGTGTTTGAAATCTGACCGTTGCGACATGTGTCAGTTCCTTAGTGACCCAGGGTCATTTTGGACAAATCAGGTTGGGTTTCCCAGTGGCTATAAATAGCCCACCCCCTACACCATAAATTGGTGGCTGCTCAGAGTTAGTACACGGCTTTTGTCGTTTGAGAGCAACCCACCGCCGAAGCTTTCGAGAGAGAATCCTTGCGAGGACAAAGCCCAAACCACCCAGAGCCCAAAGAGTGTTTGGCATCACTGAAGTCTTTCTGTCTGCGTGATCTGAAGACTTGTTACACTTGAGGACTGTGAATCCTCCAGCCGGTTAGGCGTCGCATTCTGAGCATCCAAGAGTCATTGTGGATTGCCGGTGAACGAAGTCTGTGAAGGTTCGGAAGTCTACCTTGAAGACTTACCAGAGTGATTGGGCGGGGACTAGGTGTCCTTAGCTCAAGGGGAATAAGGTCAAGACACGGTCTTATGAGTTGAATCTCAGCCTCCCTAACCAGACGTACAGTTGTCCCAGCAACTAGAACTGGTCGAGCAAATCCCTGTCCTTCTGAAGCCACTGGTTCTATCTCTTACTTCTCTTTACTTACAATTTGTCCTCGTGAAGTCATTGCCTGCTTGCATTATCTGTTTGACTTCACTGTGTGACTACCTGTTTTGATTGGCTTCATACTATCTTCCATCATAATCTTTACTACCTAGCTGCTATTAGTCTTCGTGCTTTCACCTCATTGAATACTTGACTATGGCTTGTCTAGTGTAGTCTACCTTCCGCTGCATTCGAATAGTGTTGTTTATATTGTTTGTCTTCGGAACTCCCACGTTTTGAAGACTTTCATAAAAATCGCCTATTCACCCCCCCTCTAGTCGATAACTAGCCCTTTCAGGACCTTCACCGTGGAGGCCTCACACTCAGCGGCGATAGAGCCGAACACTGACTTCACCTCCTATGAGGCCGGTGTCATCGGACCCTCGGACTCATCTCCAGCCACAGGCGCCGAACCGCGTATGTCCGTGTCTATCGAATCTAATTGGGCACCGATCATGGAGTTTACCTCCGCGGATATCTTTCAGCACTCGCCCTTGGGTGACGTGCTAAATTCATTGAGGTATCTCTCCTTGTCAGGAGACTCTTGGCCGAACTATGTCCGGCTGGAGTGGGAAGTGGACGATAAAGAAATCCGTTCCCCACCCACCACCCACTTAATAGCCACTGGCGATGACTTAACCGACGTGCTTGACTTCAACTCCAAAGACATCGACGGTATGGACGATGATGCAGGAGAAGAACAGGAACCACCGCCCACAGGGCACTGGACAGCCACCTCATCATATGGTGGACACGCCCAAAGAAGGCGATGGCGATGAGGCAACAGAGGATAATCTCCTGAGAAGCAATCTAAGCACCGGCGTCATAGGCACCGCTTTAAGCCCCGCCAGAGCAAAAATAGCGATACCGGCACAAGAGACAATACCAATCTGGATGGTGCCAAAGACGAAAACAATCCCGCCCAGCCAGGCTTCGAGTAGGTCAAACGGGAGGACGGGCAAGCTAGCCCTAAGGAACAGGCAATGGATGGAGAATCAGAGAATGATAATTACATGCCCCCCTCCAAAGACGAGGTGAGCCTCGGCGATGAAGAATTCATCATGCCTGAGGATCCCGTCGAGCAGGAGCGCTTCAAGCGCCGGCTTATAGCCACTGCAAAAAGCCTGAAGAAAAAGCAGCAGCAACTTCAAGCTGATCAAGATCTGCTAACTGATAGATGGACTGAAGTCCTGGTAGCCGAGGAATACTAACTCGAGCGCCCTACCAAAAGTTACCCAAAGTGCAAGTTGCTACCTCAACTCGAAGAGGAGGCATTAAAGCCTACACTACCAGCGCACAATGCGGCTGACCGGCCACCTCGTGGCCGAGACAAAGCAGCGTACCAGCCCGAAGTCCAGCCCGCACCCCGTCGCCAAACAAGCAAAAACACGAAGGCCCGGGGCTACACGCAGGACCTGCGAAATGTATCGGAAAACAAGGTAGGACAGTTAAGATCGATCTACGGATCACGGGGGCGTGCCCCAATGTGTGATGAGGACCATCACGCCAGATATACTAAAAGCAAATCCGGCCGAGCCGAATACAACAGACCAGACTCATTTGAACTGCGTCATGATGTAGCCCGGCATAGAGGCGCCGCACACCCCCTATGCTTCACGGATGAAGTAATGGATCATGAATTCCCATAAGGGTTTAAACCCGTGAACATTGAATCATATGATGGTACAACAGACCCCGCGGTATGGATTGAAGATTTCCTCCTCCACATCCACATGGCCCGCGGCGATGATCTACATGCCATTCCCACTAAAACTCAAAGGACCGGCTCGACATTGGCTGAATAGCCTACCGGCAAACTCCATTGGCAGTTGGGAGAACCCGGAGGATGCATTCCTTGACAACTTCTAGGGCACTTATGTGTGACCACCGGATGCTGATGACTTAAGTCACATAACCCAACAGCCCGAAGAGTCAGCCAGGAAATTCTGGACTCGGTTCCTAACTAAAAAGAACCAAATCGTCGACTGTCTGGATGTCGAAGCCTTAGAGGCCTTTAAGCATAACATCCGCGATGAGTGGCTCGCCCGACACCTCGGCCAAGAGAAGCCGAAGTCCATGGCAGCCCTCACGACACTCATGACCCGCTTTTGTGCGGGCGAGGACAGCTGGCTAGCTCGCAGCAACAGCACATCAAGAAATCCTGGCACTTCCGATGCCAGAGATAGCAACGGCAAGCCACAACGCAACAGACACAAGCGTCGCAACAATGGCGACAACACCGAAGACACGGCAGTCAATGCCGGATTCAGTGGCTCTAAGTCTAGTCAGCGGAAAAAGCCATTCAAAAGAAACAATCCAGGCCCGTCCAGTTTGGACCGCATACTCGACCACTCGTGTCAAATTCATGGCACCCCCGATAAACCAGCCAACCACACCAACAGAGAATGTTGGGTGTTCAAATAGGCTGGCAAGTTGAAGGCCGAAAACAAGGAAAAGGGGCTACATAGCAAAGACAACGAGGAGGCCCGGCCACCGAACACAGGAGGACAGAAGAAATTTCCTCCCCAAGTGAAAACGGTGAACATGATATACGCTACCCATATTCCCAAGCGGGAATGGAAGCGTGCACTAAGGGACGTCTATGCGATGGAGCCAGTCGCCCCAAAGTTCAACCCATGGTCTTCTTGTCTGATCACTTTTGATCGCAGGGACCATCCTACCAGTATCCGTCATGGCGATTCTGCCGCATTGGTCCTTGACCCCATCATTGACAGATTCCACCTCACAAGAGTCCTTATGGACAGTGGCAGCAGCCTGAACCTGCTCTATCAGGATACAGTGTGCAAAAACCACCTTTAAAGGTGTCATACCAGGTGTAGAGGCATGTTGCACAGGCTCAATCACACTGGAAGTAGTCTTCGGATCTCCGGACAATTTCCGAAGCGAGGAGTTAATCTTCGATATCGTCCCCTTCTGCAGTGGCTATCACACACTACTAGGGTGAACCGCATTCACAAGATTCAATTCGGTACCGCATTATGCATACCTCAAGCTCAAAATGCCAGGACCTTGCGGGGTTATAACAGTTAATGGAAACATAGAGCGCTTGCTCCGTACGGAGGAACACACTACGGCCCTCGCAGCGGAAGTACAAAGCAGCCTTCTTAGGCAGACCGCCAATTCGGCGATGAAGCCCCCGGACACCGTCAAGCGAGTCCGGAGTACCCTGCAACAGGATCGTCCGGCATGTCCGGAGCTCACCTAGCAATTCGGCCTCCGTCCTAGTCCCAGTCAAGCGGCAAAATTCGTCCCGCGCGTACATAATTACGCACTCAAAATACCATGGACATAGGCGGAGGCACGGCTATGACACGGTCCACAATGCGGCTCAACCGCCCCAGGATCCGTACATCTTCACACCTTTTCTTTTCAGGTCCTTACTTTTGGGTGGCTCTTCCGATAATCCGACTATCGGACCCATAACGGGATGGAAACACCAAGGAGACAAGAAGCTTTGGCATACAAGGGAATCCCCAGGTGGTATCTGATATCGATCGCTATACCTGTTTTATATACCCACACGCAGCTCGCTCTTGGTCAAGGACATGTTAAATAGTCCTATTTTGCTTATCGCACCACCTGTACACATACGCCTTGACGTATTATTCAAATAACAATGGAAAATAATGTACAGTGTCAGCTTACTATTACATTTCTTTATCATTTTCCTTTAAATGCTTATTTATTACAAATTGCACCTGCACATTTTGGTACGCCCAGTTCGCCAGGGGCTTCAGTGTACCCCATAACATGGCAAGAAAAGTCCGAACACTTTCGATAGTGCGGCATCCCGAACTTATAGCATTATATGCATCAGCTCCGAATCATGTCTTGGGTCAATAGTTGGGTTTTCCCGGCTCCCATGTTTTGGTGCCTTACGTTCCGCTATATCGGCTATGGTAGCACAGGAAGAACTACTATGATTGTGTCCAGGTTCTTCCGGATGAGCACCTCAGTAGAGAAAGCCGAAAACTGACTGTCATGATGCGGCGAGAGCTGGTCGCTATTCAAGAGGTCTCAAATCCTTAAAGATTTTTTTCCACTTCGGGCGAGGAATCGGCCTTGTCCGATTTAGGCGTGTATAGCGCCCCAAGTTCGGCCTTCCGAATACTAGGGGCTTCGTCAAAATTTAAAATTGTAGACTTCTATGGCTAAGTGAGAGTGATAAAGCTGTATAGTCCGATTGCCTTGTTCACTGCGCTAAACACCTCCTTAAAGGACCAAAAAATTTGGATAAAGACTGTTTAGATTTATCCCGAACACCCCAGTACTAGTTACATGGGGGCAGAAGCCGACGACTGGCCAACTCTCAGACTTTATCAACGGCCGTACAGAAGGTAATATTTTAAATCAACAAGCGCTATATAGCACACATGAACTCGTTTTCATATTACAGGATGACATGAGTACATTCATTCAAATATTACATCCTTAGCACATTCGTCCGCCACAAGGCTGGCACCCTTCAGGACATTGTCATAATACTGTTTGGGGTGGTGATGCTCCTTGCCCTTCAGCAGCCCCTCCGTCACTAGCTTCTCGGCATCCATCTTCGCCCAGTGCACTTTCGCACGAGCCAAAGCCATGCGTGCACCTTCAATACAGACTGACCGCTTTATGACTTCAAGCCGCGGGCAGGCATTCACAACTGCTTTACCAGGCCGAAGTAGCTGCTGGGCAGGAGCTCGCCAGGCCACATCCCAACTATGAGATCCTTCATGGCCATTTCGGCCGTCTTGTGAAGTTCGACCAGTTGCTTCAACTGGTCGCTCAAGGACATTGGGTGTTCGGCCCCAATATACTGGGATAAGAACAACTTCTCCATCGAGCTCCCTTCCTCAGCTCGGTAGAACTCTGCGGCATCAGAGATGCTGCGCGGCAGATCTGCGAATGCTCTTGGAGAGCTCCAAATTCGGGTAAGTAAAAAGAAATTCGCCTTCACATGCTTGCTTTGCGTATTGAATGCCTTACCCACCGCAATCTTCTTGGCTGCTTGAACCTCTTGGAGGGCCTTTTGGTCTTCAGCTTTGGCATCCTGTGCACTCTGGCGGGCCTTCACAAGCTCGGACTCTTGCGTCTTAGAGTCACGCTTCAAGGACTCATATTTTTTGACAGAGTCCTGGAGCTCTTGCTGGACCTCACCAACCCAAGCCTCTTGTTTCTCGCGCTCGGTGCGTTCCTTGGCCGCTTTGTCCTCGGCCTCGGACAATGCCTTCTTAAGGGCCGCCACTTTAGTCGTGGCCCCTATTGACATTCATGATGCTTCTATTAGCATCAACAACTTTTCCTTTATATGGCATACAGACAGGGCATTATGTACCTTTATTTTCCTCGAGCTGCCTCTTCACGAGGCCAAGCTATTCCTTGTTCCACTCTAGGTCCCGCTTCAGTCCGGAGACCTCCGCAGTGCGAGCGGCAGGGGCCAGCAGCGACGCCTGCTTATTCACATAGACATACTCTTATTAGACTCCTATGGATGTTATTTGATCCTCTATTCGGCTTTTCTTTCCGAACACCAAACAGAGCATCAGGGGCTACTGTCTATGCTGGGATATTTTCTCATAATTTAATTACTTACCTCAAAGCATGTTAGGAGGCTGGTGCAGGCTTCGGTCAATCTGCTTTTGGCGAACCAAACCTTCTCAATCATCGTACTCATAAGAGGTACGGTGTTCTTCATCAATGGAAGCGCCCTGAAGCGCTCCCAGCAAGTTGTCTGATGCCTCCGGATAGACAGAGGTCATCAGCACAGGCAGCTCTCCTCCCTTGGCGAGGGCCTGCCTGCCTGAATCCGGAATCACTGCGGTTTCCAGCGCAGTATCCGACTGGGGGCCAAACTTGTTGCGGCCCCCGTCATCAGAATCCATGGGGGTCTTTCCCCTCATGTGCCCGGCGTTGGGGATTTCGCCTTGGGGCGTGTCCAAAACTGTCTCCCCCTGGTCCGGTATCCTCTGAGACAACACCTCGGTGTTGTCCGCAGGCCAGGGGGTGGTGGCCGTTGGGAGCGAATCGTTGTTCATCGCCGACGCGCTCAAAGACCCATCCGAGGAGGATACGTCGATGTGGGCTTTGGACGGACTGCATGATCATATTTAACATGATAAGAAGCAATAAAGCAAAACATGTTGGAGGTATTATAGCATCCGGATATTATGGCTTCGCCAGGGGCTTGTCCCTGGGCAGCCACTCCTCGTCGCTGTAGGCGGCTGTTATGGAGTGGCCTGGAGGGAGGGTCTTTCCCTTCTTGGACCCTTCGGCCTCCCCAGATGGGGCGGCCTTCCTTTTCTCCCCCCCCCCCTAGTTGGAGGGGGAAGATTTTCCTCTTCCTCCTCCTCGTTTTTGTTGGAGGAGTGTGCCTTGTTGTCTTCAGACGATGAGTCCGATACAACCTTGCACCAGAGACCTTTCCTGGTCCCCATGGCCGTTTTCTTGGCCTTCTTCTACGACACCTCATAGGGCGCCAGAAACAGCACCTTCGTCAAGATGGGCGATGCTGGATCTTCGGGTAACGGAGCCGGACAGTCAATCCGCTCCGCTAACGCTACCCAGTCCTGTTAAATCGGCATGGAGGCTTAGATTCCTGTCGCGAACATGTCAGGAAAGGGCCCATCTTGGAAAATATGAAAACTTACCAGATTAGCGGGGCGCTTTGTGCCAAGTCCACGATCCTCGGTTATGGGCGGAGGTACCTCAGTGGCCTTGAACAACACCTTCCAGACGTCTTCGTGCGTCGTGTTGAAGAGCTTTCGCAGCGTCTGGTGTTCGGCCGGGTCAAACTCCCACATATTGAAAGTCCGTCTTTGACACGGAAGGATCCGGCGGAAGAGCATGACCTAGACCATGTTGACGAGCTTGATCTTCTTGCTTATCATATTTTTGATACAGGTCTGGAGTCCGGTCAGCTCCGCTGATGCACCCCAGGCTAAGCCCTTCTCTTTCTAGGAGGTAAGCCACATGGGGATGCCGGATCGGAATTCGGGGGCCGCCGCCCAGTTGGAGTTGCGCGTCTCGGTGATGTAGAACCACCCCGATCGCCACCCCTTCACGGTCTCCACATAGGAGCCTTCGAGCCAAGTGACGTTGGGCATCTTGCCCACCATGGCACCTCCGCACTCCGCTTGTTGGCCGACCACCACCTTCGGCTTCACGTTGAAGGTCTTCAGCCACATGCCTAAGTGGGGCTTGATGCGAAGGAAGGCCTCACACATGACGATAAACACCGAGATGTTGAGGATAAAATTGGGGGCCAGATCATGGAAGTCCAGCTCGTAGTAGAACATGAGCCCGCGAACAAATGGGTGGAGGGGGAATCCTAGTCCGTGGACGAAGTGGGCAAGGAATACAACCCTCTCATGGGGCTCTAGAGTAGGGACAATCTGCCCTGCGTCTGGGAGCCGGTGCGCAATGTTTGCGGCCAAGTATCCGGCTTCCCGGAGCTTCGTAATGTCCTCCTCCGTAACAGAGGAGACCATCCACTTGCCTCCCGCTCCGGACATGTTTGGAATGGCTTTGCGGAGAAGGTGAGAACTTGGGCGCTGGAGCTCGAGCGTGCGAGAATGGATGGGCAGGGGAAGAAGAAGGCGTGGGTGAAAAAGAGGAATCCTTATCCCTTTATAAAGGCAGTAGAAACTGTGCGCCTCCCCACTTGCCCCATAAAATCGCTTATTCCCCAAGCGCCGTGATTGATGGCGCGGTTGGGTTACCCACGCCCGTATTGATGAGAATCCCGTGATCAGGGGACACGATCTCTGCTTCGATAAGACGTGCCAAGGAAAACGCCTCGCAATACGTGCAATAGCTGGTTGAGAAAAATGGTTCAAATAATGACTGGGCCGTGGTGTGATGTCACGCTATGAAAAGTTGTCAGCAGATTAGATCGTGGAATATTGTGTTCTCTACGGTGGTGTGTGGAATTTGTTTTGCAGAGCCGGACACGATCCTTGTGTTCAAAACCTTCTATGGAGTATTCGGAGAAGGAACCTGCCTTGCAATGTCGAAGACAATCTGCGCCGGACTCATCATCATTGAAGCCTCGTTCAGGGGCTACTGAGGGAGTCCAGGATTAGGGGGTCCTCGGACAGCTGGACTATATACTTTGGCCGGACTGTTGGACTTTGAAGATACAAGATTGAAGACTTTGTCCCGTGTCCGGGTGGGACTCTCCTTTACGTGGAAGGCAAGCTTAGCAATTCAGATATGTAGATCTCCTTCTCTGTAACCGACTCTGTGTAACCCTATCCCTCTCCGGTGTCTATATAAACCGGAGTGTTTAGTCCGTGGGACAACAACAATCATAATCATAGGCTAGCTTCTAGGGTTTAGCCTCTACGATCTCGTGGTAGATCAACTCTTGTAATACTCATATCATCAAGATTAATTAAGCAGGAAGTAGGGTATTACCTCCATCGAGAGGGCCTGAACCTGGGTAAACATTGTGTCCCCGCCTCCTGTTACCATTAGCCTTAGACGCACAGTTCGGGACCCCCTACCTGAGATCCGCCAGTTTTGACACCGACACCTCTCCTGAAGGTTTCATTCTATTTGGACTCCGTTTGATATTCCTTTTCTGCGAAACACTAAAATAGGCAAGAAAACAACAATTTGGGTTGGGCCTCCGGTTAATAGGTTAGTCCCAAAAATAATATAAAAGTGCTTAGTAAAGCCCATTAAACATCCAAAACAGGTAATATAATAGCATGGAACAATAAAAAATTATAGATACGTTGGAGATGTATCACTATCTAAGGTGGAGTTCTTGAGTAATATGATTAATTGAACTTAATTTATCATGAACTTAGTCCTGATAGTTTTTGCATATCTGTGTTGTAGATCAATGGCCCGTGCTACCGTTCCCTTGAATTTTAATGCGTTCCTAGAGAAAGCTAAGTTGAAAGATGATGGTAGCAACTACACGGACTGGGTCCATAACTTGAGGATTATCCTCATTGCTGCGCAGAAGAATTATGTCCTTGATGCACCGCTCGGTGAAAGTCCTACTGCAGGAGCAGAAGCTGACGTTATGAACGTCTGGCAAGCTCGATCTGATGACTACTAATTAGTTCAGTGTGCCATGCTTTACGGCTTAGAATCGGGACTTCAAAGACGTTTTGAACGTCATGGACCATATGGGATGTTCCATGAGTTGAAGTTAATATTTCAAGCAAATGCCCGAGTTGAGAGATATGAAGTCTCCAACAAGTTCTCTAGCTGCAATATGGAGGAGAATAGTTCTATTAGTGAGCACATACTCAGAATGTCTGGGTACCATAATCACTTGACTCAGCTAGGAGT
Source organism: Triticum timopheevii (assembly GCA_963921465.1). Lineage (NCBI taxonomy): Eukaryota > Viridiplantae > Streptophyta > Magnoliopsida > Poales > Poaceae > Triticum > Triticum timopheevii. Next base: position 163,866,573 of record OY997272.1, on the reverse strand, counting down.
TAATCTTCCAGATGATTCTGTCATTGATAGAGTTCTTCAATCACTACCACCAAGCTACAAAGGCTTCATGATGAACTACAATAAGCAAGGGATGGAAAAGACTATTCCTGAGCTCTTCACAATGCTAAAGGCTACGGAGGTAGAAATCAAGAAGGAGCATCAAGTGTTGATGGTTAATAAGACTACTAGTTTCAAGAAGAAGGGAAAGGGAAAGAAGGGGAACTTCAAAAAGAACGGCAAGAAATTTCCACTCCCAGGAAGAAACCCAAAGCTGGACCCAAGCTTGAAACTAAGTGCTTCTACTGCAAAGGGACTGTTCACTGGAAGCGGAATTGCCCCAAGTATTTGGCGGAAAAGAAGGATGGCAAAGTGAACAAAGGTATATTTGATATACATGTTATTGATGTATACCTTACTAATTCTCGTAGTAGTGCTTGGGTATTTGATACCGGTTTGGTTGCTCATATTTGTAACTCGAAATAGGGACTACGGATTAAAAGAAGATTGGCTGAGGACGAGGTGACGATGCGCGTCGGGAATGGTTCCAAGGTCGACGTGATCGTCGTTGGCATGCTACCTCTACATCTACCTTCGAGGTTAGTTTTAGCCCTGAAGTTGTTATTTGGTGCCAGCGTTGAGCATGAACATTATATCTGGATCTTGTTTAGTGTGAGATGGTTAATCATTTAAATCAGAGAATAATGGTTGTTCTATTTATATGAGTACTGTCTTTTATGGTCATGCACCCTAAAAGAGTGGTCTATTTTTGTTGAATCTTAATCATGATGATACACATATTCATAATATTGATGCCAAAAGATGCAAAGTTGATAATGATAGTGCAACTTATTTGTGGCACTGCCATTTGGGTCATATCGGTGTAAAGCGCATGAAGAAACTCCATAAAGATGGACTTTTGGAATCACTTGATGATGAATCATTTGATACTTGCGAACCGTGCCTTATGGGCAAGATGACTAAAACTCCGTTCTCCGGAAAAATAGAATGAGCTAATGACTTATTGGAAATAATACATACTGATGTATGTGGTTCAATGAGTTTTGAAGCTCGTGGCAGGTATCGTTATTTTCTGACCTTCATAGATGATTTGAGCAGATATGGGTATATCTACTTAATGAAACACAAGTCTGAAACATTTGAAAAGTTCAAAGAATTTCAGAGTGAAGTGGATAATCATCATAACAAGAAAATAAAGTTTCTACGATCTGGTCGTGGAGGTGAATATTTGAGTTATGAGTTTGGCCTTCATTTAAAACAATGTGGAATAGTTTCATAGCTCATGCCACCTGGAACACCACAGTGTAATGGTGCGTCTGAACATCGTAACCGCACTTTATTAGATATGGTGCGATCTATGATGTCTCTTACCGATTTATCACTATCGTTTTGGGGATATGCATTAGAGACAACTGCATTCACATTAAACAGGGAACCGTCAAAATCCGTTGAGACAATACTGTATGAATTATTGTTTGGCAACAAACCTAAGCTGTCGTTTCTTAAAGTTTGGGGATGCGATGCTTATGTCAAAAGGCTTCAGCCGGATAAGCTCGAACCCAAATCGGAGAAGTGTGTATTCATAGGATACCCTAAGGAAACAATTGGGTACACCTTCTACTGCAGATCCGAAGGCAAGATCTTTGTTGCTAAGAATGAAACCTTTCTAGAGAAGGAGTTTCTCTCAAAAGAAGTGAGTGGGAGGAAAGTAGGACTTTATGAGGTAGTTGTACCTTCTCTCAATTTGGAAAGTAGCTCATCCGAGAAATCTGTTCCCGTGATGCCTGCACCAACTAGAGAGGAAGCTAATGATAATGATCATGAAACTTGAGACCAAGTTGCTATAGAACCTCGTAGGTCAACCAGAGCACGATCCGCACCAGAGTGGTACGGTAATCCTGTTCTAAAAGTCATGTTGCTTGACCATGACGAACCTACAAACTATGAAGAAGCTATGACGAGCCCAGATTCCGATAAATGGCTTGAGGCCATAAAATCTGAGATAGGATCCATGTATGAGAACAAAGTATGGACTTTGGTGGATTTGCCCGATGATCGGCGACCCATAGAGAATAAATGGATCTTCAAGAAGAAGACAGACGCTGATGGTAATGCTACTGTCTATAAAGCTTGACTTGTTGCAAAAGGTTTTCAACAAGTTCAAGGAGTTGACTGTGATGAGACTTTCTCACCCGTAGCGATGCTTAAGTCTGTCCGAATCATGTTAGCAATTGTCGCATTTTATGATTATGAAATCTGGCAAATGGATGTCGAAACTGCATTCCTTAATGGATTTCTTAAAGAAGAGTTGTATATGATGCAACCAGAAGGTTTTGTCAATCCTAAAGGTGCTAACAAAGTGTGCAAGCTCCAGCGATCCATTTATGCACTAGTGCAAGCATCTCGGAGTTGGAATATACGCTTTGATGAGGTGATCAAAGCATATGGTTTTATACAAACTTTTGGAGAAGCATGTATTTACAAGAAAGTGAGTGGAAGCTCTATAGCATTTCTAATATTATATGTGGATGACATATTGTTGATTGGAAATGATGTAGAATTTCTGGATAGCATAAAAGGATACTTGAATAAGAGTTCTTCAATGAAATACCTCGGTGAAGCTACTTATATATTGGGCATCAAGATTTATAGAGATAGATTAAGCCGCTTGATAGGACTTTCACAAAGCACATACCTTGATAAAGTTTTGAAGAAGTTCAAAATGGATCAGTCAAAGAAAGGGTTCTTGCCTGTGTTACAAGGTGTGAAGTTGAGTCAGACTCAACGCCCGACCACTACAAAAGATAGAGAGAAAATGAAAGTCATTCCCTATACCTCAGCCATAGGTTCTATCATGTATGTTATGCTGTGTACCATACCTGATGAGTGCCTTGCTATAAGTTTAGCAGGGGGGTACCAAAGTAATCCAAGAGTGGATCACTGGACGATGGTCAAGAACATCCTGAAGTACCTGAAAAGGACTAGGGGTATGTTTCTCGTTTATGGAGGTGACAAAGAGCTTGTCGTAAGTGGTTACGTCGACGCTAGCTTTGACACTGATCCGGATGACTCTAAGTCACAAACCGGATACATATTTTTATTGAATGGTGGAGCTGTCAGTTGGTGCAGTTCCAAGCAGACCGTCATGGCGGGATCTACGTCTGAAGTGGAGTACATAGCTGCTTCGGAAGCAGCAAATGAAGGAGTCCGGATGAAGGAGTTCATATCCGATCTAGGTGTAATACCTAGTGCATCGGGTCCAATGAAAATCTTTTATGATAATACTGGAGCAATTGCCTTAGCGAAGGAATCTAGATTTCACAAAAAGACCAAACACATCATGAGACGCTTCAACTCCATCCGAGATTTGGTCAAGGAGGGAGACATAGAGATTTGAAAAATACATGCGGATCTGAATGTGGCAGACCCGTTGACTAAGTCTCTTCCACGAGCAAAACATGATCAATACCAAGATTCCATGGGTGTTAGATTCATTACAATGTAATCTAGATTATTGACTCTAGTGCAAGTGGGAGACAGAAGGAAATATGACCTAGAGGCAACAATAAAGTTGTTATTTTATATTTCCTTATATCATGATAAATGTTTAATATTCACGCTAGAATTGTATTAACCTGAAACTTGATACATGTGTGAATACATAGACAAAAACACTGTGTCCCTAGTATGCCTCTACTTGACTAGCTCATTGATCGAGGATGGTTAAGTTTCCTAGGCATGGACATGTGCTGTCATTTGATGAACGGGATCACAGCATTAGGAGAATGATGTGATGGACAAGACCCATCTGTTAGCTTAGCAAAATGATTGTTCAGTTTTATTGCTACTGCTTTCTTCATGTCAAATACATATTCCTCCGACTATGAGATTATGCAACTCCCGGACACCGAAGGAATGCCTTGTGTGCTATCAAACGTCAAAACGTAACTGGGTGATTATAAAGATGCTCTACAGGTATCTCCAAAGGTGTTTGTTGGGATGTCATAGATCAAGATTAGGATTTGTCACTCCGAGTATCGGAGAGGTTTCTCTGGGCCCTCTCGGTAATGCACATCATCTGAAGCCTTGTAAGCAATGTGACTAATGAGTTAGTTGCGGGATGATGCATTATGGAACAAGAAAAGAGACTTGCTGGTAACGAGAATGAACTAGGTATGAAGATACCGACGATCGAATCTCGGGCAAGTAACATACCGATGACAAAGGGAATAACGTATGTTGACATTGCGGTTCGACCGATAAAGATCTTCATAGAATATGTGGGAACCAATATGAGCATCCAGGTTCCGCTATTGGTTATTGACCGGAGAGGTGTCTCAGTCATGTCTACATAGTTCTTGAACCCGCAGGGTCCGCACGCTTAACGTTCGATGACGATATGTGTTATATGAGTTATATGTTTTGGTGACCGAAGGTTGTTCAGAGTCCCGGATGAGATCATGGACATGACTAGGAGTCTCAAAATGGTCGAGAGGTAAAGATTGATATATTGGAAGGTAGTATTCGGATACCGGAAGGGTTCCGGAGTGTATCGGGAACATACCGGAGTACCGGAGGGGCTACCGGAACCCCTCGGTGAAAGATATGGGCCATATGGGCCATAGGAGGGAGGCACACCAGCCCACAAGGGGCCGTTTTCCACAACCGGCTACTGCACGTAATGCGAGGCAGTTTCCTTGACACGTCTCGTCGAAGCAGAGATCGTGTCCCCTTATCACGGGATTCTCATCAATACGGGTATGGGTAACCCAACCGCGCCATCAATCGTGGCGCTTCGGAAATAAGCGATTTTAACGGGCAAGTGGGGAGGCACACAGTTTCTACCGCCTTTATACAGAGATAAGGATTCTCCTCTTTCACCCATGCCTTCTTCCTTCTTCGCTCATCCATTCTTGCACGCTCGAGCTCCAACGCCCCAGTTCTCACCTTCTCCGCACAGCCAAACATGTCCGGAGCGGGAGGCAAGTGGATGGCCTCCTCCGTCATGGAGGAGGACATTATGAAGCTCCGGGCGGCCGGATACTTGGCCGCAGACATCACGCACCGGCTCCCAAACGCCGGACAGATCATTCCGACTCCGAGACCACATGAGAGGGTCGTGTTCCTCGCCCACTTCATCCGCGGACTGGGATTCCCCCTCCACCCATTTGTCCGCGGACTCATGTTCTATTACGGGCTGGATTTTCATGATCTGCCCCCCAACTTTATCCTCAACATCTCGGTGTTTATCGTCGTGTGCGAGGCTTTCCTCCGCATCAGGCCCCATTTCGGCCTGTGGCTGAAGATCTTCAACGTGAAGTCGAAGATTGTGGTCGGTCAGCAGGCGGAGTGCGGAGGCGCCATGGTGGGAAAGATGCCCAGCGTCACCTGGCTCGAAGGCTCCTTTGTGGAGACCGTGAAGGGGTGGCAATTGGGGTGGTTCTACATCACCGAGCCGCGCGACGCCAACTGGGTGGCGGCCCCCGAATTCCGATCCGGCATTCTCATGTGGCTCACCTCCTGGAAGAAGAAGGGCCTAGCCTGGGGCGCATCCACGGAGCTGACTGGACTCCAGAACTACGTCAAGAATATGATAACCAAGAAGATCAAGCTTGTCAACATGGTCCAGGTCATGCTATTTTGCTGGATTCTTCCGTGTCAAAGACGGGCATTCAACCTGTGGGAGTTCGACGCGGCCCAACACCAGACACTGCAAGAGCTCTTCGACACGACGCACAAGGACATCTGGAAGGTGTTGTTCAAGGCCAGCGAAGTTCCTCCTCCCACCGCTGAGGACCGCGGACTCAGCGCCAAGCGCCACGCCAACTTGGTAAGCACTCTACATCGCAAGATGTGCCTTTCCTCCATATATTTGTGGGAGGAACTTAAGCCACCATACTGATTTAACAAGAGTATGTGGCGACGGCGGAGCGGATCTACTGTCCGGCTCCGTTGCCTGAAGATCCAGCAACCGCTCTCCTGACGGAGATGCTGGTTCCGGCGCCCTATGAGGTGCTGGAGAAGAAGGCCAAGAAGAAGACCACGGGGACCAGGAAAAGTCTCCGGTGCAAGATGGTGTCGGATTCCTCGTCTGAAGACACCAAGGCGCACTCCTCCAACAACAACAAGGAGGAGGAAGAGGAAAACCCTCTGCCCCAAACCGAGGGGGAGAAGAAAAGGAAGGCAGCCCCTTACGTGAGGCCGAAGGGTCCAAGAAGGGAAAAACCCTCCCTCCGGACTACTCCACAACCGCCACCTACAACGAGGAGGAGTTGCTACCCGGGGCCAAGCCCCTGGCGAAGTCGTAAGTATTCGGATGCCATAATACTTCTTGCATGTTTCAGCTTTATGGCTTCTTATTATGTCAAGATATGTTTGTGCAGTCTGTCCAAATCCCACATCGACTTATCCTCCTCGGATGGGTCCTTGAGCTCGTCGGAGATGAACAGCTATTCGCTCCCGGCGGCTTCTACTCCCCGGCCCACGGATGACACCGAGGTGTTATCTCAGAGGATACCGGGCCAGGAGGAGGTAGTCCTGGAGATGCCTCAAGGCGAGACCCCCGATGCCGGGCTCATGGGGGGGGAAGGCCCCCATCGATTCGAATGAGGGGGGCCGCAGCAAGCTTGGCCCCCAGCCAGATACTGCGCCGGAACCTCCAGTGGTTCCGGATTCAGGCAGGCAACCCCCCGCCAAGAGGGGCGAGCCGCCTATGCCGATGACCTCTGTCCATCCAGAGGCATCGGATAACTTGGTGGAAGCGCTTCAGAGCACTTCCCTTGATGAAGGACACCGTACTCTTATGAGTACGGTGATTGCGAAGGTTCAGTCTGCCAAAAGCGGATTGACCGAAGCCTGCGCCAGCCTCCTGACAGGCTTTGAGGTAAGTAATTTAAATTATGAGAAAGTATCACAGTATAGACAGTAGCCCCTGATGCTCTGTTTGGTGTTCGAGAGGAAAAGCCGAGTAGAGGATCAAATATTATTTCCAGGAGTCTAACCATATTATGTCTATGTGAATAAGCAGGCGTCACTACTGGCTACCGTCGCTGCCACTGCGGAGGTCTCCGGACTGAGGTAGAGCCTGGGGCGGGCCGAAGAAGAGCTCGGCCTCGTGAAGAGGCAGCTCGAGGAGAACAAAGGTAAGTAATACCCTGTCTGAATGTTATATAAAGGACAAAACCATTGATGCTAATAGAAGCACGATGAATTTTACTAGGGGCCACAACCGAAGTGGCGGCCCTTAAGAAGGCGTTGTCCGAGGCCGAAAACAAAGCGGCCAAGGAGCGCACCAAGCGCGAAAAACAAGAGGTGCGAGTTGATGAGGTCCAGCAAGAGCTTCAGGACTTCGTCAAAAAATTCAAGTCCTTGAGCGTGACTCCAAGACGCAAGAGTCGGAGCTTGCAAAGGCCCGTCAAAGCGCGCTAGACGCCAAGGCCGAAGCCCAGAAGGACCTCCAGGAAATTGAGGCGGCCAAGAAGATAGTTGGGGGTAAGGCTTTCATTATGCAAAGCAAGCATGTGAAGGAGACTTTCCTTTTACTTACCCGAGTTCGGAGCTTTCCATGAGCATTCATAGATCTACCGCGCAGCATCTCTGATGCCGCAGAGTTCTACCGGGCTGAGGAGGGGAGCTCGACGAATAAGCTATTTTGGTCCCAGTATATTGGGTCCGAACATCCGATGCCCTTGAGCTACTAGCTAAAGCAACTGGTCGAACTTCACAAGGCGGCCCAACTGGCCATGAAGGACTTCATAGTCCGGCTGTGGCCTGGCGATCCCCTGCCCAGCAGCTACTTCGGCCTTGTCAAGCGGATGGTGAATGCCTGTCCGTGGCTTGAAGTCGTTAAGCGGTCCGCTGCATTGAGGGTGCACGCAGGGCCTTGGCCCGTGCGAAGGTGCACTGGGGGAAGATGGACGCCAAGAAGCTGGTGACAGAGGGGCCACCGAAGGGCAAGGAGCATCGCCACCCCGAACAGTATTATGAAAATGTCATTAAGGGTGCCTGCCTTGTAGCGGATGAATGTACTAAGGATGTAATGTTCGAATGAATGTACTCATGTCATCCTGTAATATGAAAACCAGTTCATGTGTCCTATATGGTGCTTGTTAATTTAAAATATTACCTTCTGTGCGTCCGTTTATAAAATCTTGAGAGTTGGCCAGTCGTCAGCTTCCGCCCCGTTGCAACTAGTACTGGGGTGTTCGGGATAAGTATAAACACTCTTTATCCAAATTTTTGGTCCTTTTAAGGAAGTGTTTAGCGCCGCGAACGAGGCAATCGGACTATACGGCTTTATCGCTCTCACTTAGCCATAGAAGTCTACGATTTTAAATTTTGGCGAAGCCCCTAGTATCTGGAAAGCCGGACTCGGGGCGCTATACACGCCTAAATCGGACGAGGCCGATTCCTCGCCTGAAGTGGAAAAAATCTTTAAGGATTTGAGACCTCTCGAACAGCGACCAGCTCTCGCCTTATCATGACAGTCAGTTTTCGGCTTTCTCTACTGAGGTGCTCGTCCGGAAAAACCGGGACACAATCGCAGTAGTTCTCCCTGCGCTACCTTAGCCGATATAGCAGAACGTAAGGTACCAAAACATAGGAGCCGGGCAAACCCAACTATTGACCCAAGACATGATTCAGAGCTGATGCATATAGTGCTATAAGTTCGGGGTGCCGCACTGTCGAAAGTGTTCGGACTTGTCTTGCCAGCTTATGGGGTGCTGAAGCCCCTGGCAAACTGGTCGTGCCAAAATGCACGGGTATAATAAATAAGCAGTAAATGAAAGGGGTAAATAAACGTAATAGCAAGCTGACGTTGTATACTATTTTCCCTTGTTATTTAAATGATATGTCAAAGCGTACATATACAAGTAGTGCGATAAGCAAAATAGGATTGTTTGACACATCCTGACCAGGAGCGGGCGGTATGCGGGTATGTAAAACAGGTATAACGATCGTTATCAGAGACCACCTGAGGATTCCCTTGTACGCCAAAGCTTCTTGTCCTCCTGGTGTGTCCGTCCTGCTATGTGTCTGATAGCCGGTCTTTCGGAAGAGCCTCCTGAAGATAGGGACCTGAAAGAAAAAAGGGGTACAAAGATGCGTGTGTCCTGGGGCGGTCGAACCGCATTGTGGACCGTGTCATGGTCGTGCCTCCGCCTATGCCCAGGGTATTTTAAGTGCATAGTTGTGTACGCGCGGGACAAATTTCGGTGCTTGACTGGGACTAGGGCGGAGGCCGGATTGCTAGTCGAGCTCCGGACCTGCCGGATGATCTTGTTGCGGAGTACTCCAGACTCGCTTGACGGTATCCGAGTTCTTTATCGCCGAATTAGCTGTTTGCCTAAGAAGGTTGTTTTGTACATCCGCCGTGAGGGCCGCAGTGTGCTCCTCCGTGTGGAGTGAGCGCTTTGTGTTTCCATTAACTGTAATAACCCCACAAGGTCCTGGCATTTTGAGCTTGAGGTACGCATAATGCGGTACCGCATTGAATTTGGCGAATGAGGTTCGTCCGAGCAGTGCATGATAGCCACTGCGGAAGGGGACGATGTCGAAGATTAACTCCTCACTTCGGAAATTGTTCGGAGATCCGAAGACCACTTCCAGTGTGATTGAGCCCGTACAATAGGCCTCCACCCTGGGTATGACACCCTTGAAGGTGGTTTTTTGTGGGCTTGATCCTTGAGGGGTCGATGCCCATTTTGTGCACTGTATCCTGATAGAGCAGGTTTAGGCTGTTGCCACCGTCCATGAGGACTCGTGTGAGATGGAATCCGTCAATGATGGGGTCAAGAACTAATGCGGCCGAACCGCCATGATGGAAACTGGTAGGATGGTCCCTGCGATCGAAGGTGATTGGACAAGAGGACCATGGGTTGAACTTTGGGGCGACTGGCTCCATCGCATAGACGTCCCTTAGTGCTCGCTTCCGTTCCCACTTGGGAATATGGGTTGCGTATATCATATTTACTGTTTTCACCTGGGGAGGGAATTTCTTCTGTCCTCCTGTGTTCGGTGGTCGGGGCTCCTCGTTGTCGTCGCTATGCGGCCCCTTTTCCTTGTTTTCGGCATTCAAGTTGCCGGCCTGTTTAAACACCCAGCATTCCCTGTTGGTGTGGTTGGCTGGTTTATCTAGGGTGCCGTGAATTTGACATGAGCGATCGAGTATGCGGTCCAAACTGGACGAGCCCGGACTGTTTCTTTTGAATGCCTTTTTCCGCTGTACGGATTTAAAGCCTTTGAATCTGGCATTGACTACCGTGTCTTCGGCTTTGTCGCCATTGTTGCGACGCTTGTGTCTATTTCGTCGTGGCTTGCCGTTACTGTCCCTGGCGTCTGAATCGCCTGAGTTTTTAGGTGTGATGTTGCTACGAGCCAGCCAGCTGCCCTCACCCGCGCAAAAGCGGGTCATGAGTGTCGTGAGGGCTGCCATGGATTTTGGCTTCTCTTGGCCGAGGTGTTGGGTGAGCCATTCGTCACGGATGTTATGTGGCTGCTAAGGCTTCGGCATCCGGACAGTCAACAATTTGGTTTTTTTTTGGTTAGGAACCGAGTCCAGAATTTCCTGGCTGACTCTGCGGGCTGTTGGGTTATGTGACTTAAGTCATCAGCATCCGGTGGTCGCACGTAAGTGCCCTGGAAGTTATCAAGGAACGCATCTTCCAGATCCTCCCAATTGCCAATGGAGCTTGCTGGCAGGCTATTCAGCCAATGCCGAGCCGGTCCTTTGAGCTTAAGTGGTAGGTATGTTATGGCATGTAAGTCATCACCACGGACCATGTGAATGTGGAGAAGAAAATCTTCGATCCATACCGCATGGTCTGTTGTGCCATCATATGATTCAATGTTTACGGGTTTAAACCCTTCTGGGAATTCATGATCCATAACTTCATCAGTGAAGCATAGGGGGTGTGCGTCGCCTCTATGCCGGGCTACATCCCGAGGTAGTTCAAATGAATCCGGTCTATTGTATTCGGCCCGGCCGGACTTTGGTTTATTGTATCCGGCGTGACGGTCATCGTCACGTCTTGTGGTGTGCCCCCGTGACTTGTAGATCAATCTTGACTGTCCTGCTTTGTTTTCCAATACATCTCGCAGGTCCTTCGTGTAGCCCCGGACCTTAGTATTATCGTTTGATTGGCGACGGGGTGTGGTCTGGACTTCGGGCTGGTACGCCGCTTTGTCGCGGCCACGGGGTGGCTGGTCAGCCGCATCCTGCACTGGTAGCGTGGGCTTTAAAGCCTCCTCCTCGAGTTGAGGTAGCACCTTGCGCTTTGGGTAACTTTTGCTAGGGCGCTCGAGTCCGTATTCCTCGGCAGCCAGGACCTCGATCCATCTGTCAGTTAGCAGATCTTGATTATCTTGAAGCTGTTGCTACTTTTTCTTCAGGCTTCTTGCAGTGGCTATAAGCCGGCGTTTGAAATGCTCCTACTCGACGGGATCCTCAGGCACGATGAATTCTTCGTCGCTGAGGCTCACTTTGTCTTCGAAGGGAGGCATGTAATTATCGTCCTCTGATTCTCCATCTGTTGCCTATTCTTTAGGGCTAGCTTGCCCATCCTCTTGCTCGGCCTGCTAAAAGCCTGGCTGGGCAGGATTTTTTTCGTCTTCGGCACCATCCGGATTGTTATCTCTTGTGTCGGTATCGCTGTTTTTGCTATGGCGGGGCTTGAAGCGGCGCCTATGACGCCGGTGCTTAGATTTCTTCTCTGAGGGGTTATCGTCCGTTGCCTCATCGCCATTGCCTTCTTTGGGGGTGTCCACCATATATATATCGTAGGATGAAGTGGTTGTCCAGCGCCCTATAGGCGGTAGTTCCTGTTCTTCTCTTGCATCGTCATCCATACCGTCGATGTCTTCGGAGTTGAAGTCAAGCACGTCGGTTAAGTCGTCGACAGTGGCTATTAAGTGGGTGGTGGGTGGGGAACAAATTTCTTCGTCGTCCGCTTCCTACTCGAGCCGGACATAGTTCGGCCAAGAATCCCCCGACAAGGAAAGAGACCTTAATGAGTTTAGCACATCTCCTAAGGGAGAGTGCTGAAAAATATCCGCGGCGGTGAACTCCATGACGGGTGCCCAATCAAATTCGATAGGGATGGGCGCACGCGGTTCAGATCCTGTAGCCGGAGACGAGTCCGAGGGTCCGATGACACCACCCTCACAGGAGGTGGGATCAGTGTTCTGCTCTAACGCCGATGAGTGCGCGGCCTCCATGGCGGGGTCCATCCACCCGTCCTCGGAAGGCACGATCTGCTTCGGATTGATTCCCGGCGCCGCCGCAGGTGCGATCTCCTGAATACTGTCCGATGGCAGATCAAAGTCATGCCCGTCGTGACCGTTCGGCACACCTAACATGGGCTCGAATCCATCGAAGATCAAGTCTCTGCGGATGTCAGCAGTGTAGTTTAAGCTTCCAAACCTGACCTGATGGCCAGGGGCGTAGCTATCGATCTGCTCCAGATGGCCAAGCGAGTTGGCCTGCAGTATGATGCTGCTGAATACGAAGATCTGTCCGGGAAGGAAAACCTCCCCCTGGATGGCATCGTTGAAGATGATCGAAGGAGCCATCAAGCCTTATCGTGACGACACAGTGGAACTCTCAATGAAAGCACCAATGTTGGTGTCAAAACCGGCGGATCTCGGGTAGGGGGTCCCGAACTGTGCGTCTAAGGCTAATGGTAACAGGAGGAAGGGGACACGCTGTTTTACCCAGGTTCGGGCCCTCTCGATGGAGGTAATACCCTGCTTCATGCTTGATTGATCTTGATGATATGAGTATTACAAGAGTTGATCTACCACAAGATCGTAGAGGCTAAACCCTAGAAGCTAGCCTATGATTATGATTGTTCTTTTTCCTACGGACTAATCCTTCGGTTTATATAGACACCAGAGGGGGCTAGGGTTACATAGAGTCGGTCACAGAGAAGGAAATCTACATATCCGAATTGCCAAGCTTGCCTTCCACGCAAAGGAGAGTCCCATCCGGACACGGGACAAAGTCTTCAATCTTGTATCTTCATAGTCCAACAGTCCGGTCAAAGTATATAGTCCGGATGTCCAAGGACCCCTTAATCCAGGACTCCCTCACCTAGGGCCGGCCTCCTCTCCCTCCCTCCTTTATATACGGGGGCGCCCCTATGGGACACACCAATTGCTCCAAGCCGTGTGCGGCGCCCCCTCCACAGTTTACGCCTCCGGTCATATTCTCGCGGTGCTTAGGCGAAGCCCTGTGCGGATCACATCACCATCACCTTCACCATGTTGTCGTGCTGACGGAACTCATCTACTCCTTCGACCCTCTACTGGATCAAGAGCTCGAGGGACGTATTGCGCTGAACGTGTGCAGAAGTCGGAGGTGTCGTACGTTTGGTACTTGATTGGTTGGAATGAGAAGACGTTCGACTACATCAACCGCGTTAAACAAACGCTTCCACTTTCGGTCTACGAGGGTACGTGGACACACTCTCCCCCTCTTGTTGCTATGCATCTCCTAGATAGATCTTGTGTGAGTGTAGGAATTTTTTTCAAAATTGCATTCTACGTTTCCCAACAGCCCCGTGGTTCTCCTCGCGGCTGCATCGAGTCATGTGTCGCCGCCCCTGTGGTTCTCCTCATGGCTGCATCGACTCACGTGTCGCCATCCCGAGGCCGTCCCTGCGGTTGCATCGACCCGCGCTCTGCCACTGCACCGGCCCTTCGGGCTATCCCGTCGTGGCCTGTGGTCCCTGCCCCCGCCCTAAGGTCTTCCCACCGTCGCCCTGACCTGCTCGCCGCCGCTGTGTCGCCCCTTCGGGCCATAGCGCCGCGGCCCGTGGTCCACTCCACCTTCACGGCACGTCGACCTCCTATGGTATGCGCGGCGCCATTCCCTTGGTGCGGGAATGCCATCGCCCACGCTGGTCTTCGTTACCTTGCCGGGTTCCTCACCTACATCGAGCATCACTGTTGCGCTATGAACCTAGCCGCCGCCACCGCTGTCAGGCCGCCGCCATCGCTCTTGTTCAGCCACCGCTACCCTCGTAGCCGCCGCCACCCGTCCACCTCCTTCATCTTCGTCCAACACTAGCCCGTCGCCAGCATCGCTGTCATCTACCCCCACCACTTCGTCTACTCCAACAATCGTGGGCGACATCGGCCCCGCGCCATTTGGCGCCGCAACCATTGTCGAGTCCTTCTCTACTGGCCTCTCTGACTTCTTCGACATGGCGTACAACTCGTGCAGGTCCCAGTCTACGCATGCCCGGTGCTAGCAACACCGATGCGTGCCTTCGTTCATGATGTGTCCCCGGGCCTGGCAAGCCTGGTGCGACGCTTCGTCAACTTTGTCTTTGTCTGTCTACGCATGCCCGATGCTGGCAACATCGATGCATGCCCTCATCCACGCCATGTCCCAGAGCTTGGCACACCCGGCGTAATGCCTCGTTAACACCGTCCTCTTCCGAGTGCACCACTACTTTGACACTACTGCGCCCATGACTAACTCGGTGCCTCCTTGCGCCCATGGCTCCATGGTGACTTCCTCGACACTGGCCACCCCGACTCGACATCGACCACGACATCCTACGCTCTTAGCTACCTCGACAAACGACACAAAGGGCTACCGCCTTGCTTGAGCAACCTTGTCAGTTTACACTCCAGCCACGACTTCCATGATGCGTCGACCGTTACAACTGTGGGGGGTGTCCGTCGGCTTGCCTTCGAATTCTTCTCCAGTCTCACCGTCTGTGTCGCTACCGTTGTGACTGTGTGTGGGGGGGGGGGTGAGTATATTGATTATTAGGAAAGACGAGATAGACTAGGATTTATTCTAGCTTGTCTTGTACTCCAAGTTGATCATTTTACTCCTATGTATATGACGATGAGGCTCAAGCAATACAACGACTATTCCACCAAATCCCTCTCTCCCTTCTAACAACAGTCATCACCACTTGAGGTGTTAAAGTAGGTTTCACATGAAGTTACCTTGGCACCTCTTGCCATGAAGCAATAGGTGGGAGCATAGTCATCAACACAGTCTTTAGAGTTGGCGGAGTCACCTTTTTCTTCATGAACGAAGATAGACTTGCAGACGAACTCGGTAGCGAGAGCCAAACTTGCAACCCCAGAGTTAGATTCCTCCTCACATTCCTCAGCTTCCTCAGATTCTTCCTTAGAATCCATTTCCTTCCTAACGAAAGTGTGAGCTTTGCCGAAGGTGCTTTTCTTCTTTGATGAGGACTTCGACGAAGACTTTGGCGACATCTCCTTTTGTCATCAGAATTGTCATCCTTGCTAGACTTTTTTTATTCTTTGAGCCCTTTTCTAGAGGGGGCAATCAACGATGTAATGGTCTCGCTTCTTGCATTTGTGGTAAGTTCTTTTGTCGTAGTCTCGTGTAGAAGCTTTAGTGTTCTTCGAATCGTACTTTGAATACTTTATAAAGCGGTTCCTTTTGGAGAACTTCTGGAACTTCCTCACAAGCATATCCAGCTCTCTGCCAATTTCCTCAGCATCATCAATACTGCATTCTGACGCTTTTTCTTTTTCTTCAGATGAAGAGATTGCCTTTGCTTTAGCCTTTGCCTTCAGAGCGCGAGGCTGTCCATAGCTAGGACCATACATATCCCTCTTATCATCTTGTTTAAATTCATGAGTGTTGAGCCTCTCAAGAATATCAGTGGGATCAAGTGACTTGTAATTAAAATGATCTTGAATCATCAGGGCAAGGGTGTCAAAGGAGTTGTCAAGAGATCTCAGCAATTTCTTCACCACCTCGTGGTCAGTGATGTCAGAGGCACTTAGAGTCTGTAGCTCATTGGATATATCAGTGAGGCGATCGAAAGTTTGTTGAACATTTTCATTATCAAGCCTCTTGAAGCGGTTGAAGAGATCGCAAAGCACATCAACTCGAGAGTCACATTGAGTGGAAACTCCCTCATTGACCTTGGAGAGCCTGTCCCAGATCAACTTTGATGTTTCAAGTGCACTCACTCTACCATACTTCCCTTTGTTGAGATGTCCACATATTATGTTCTTCGCTTGAGAGTCGAGTTGCTTGACTCTATTCACATCAGCAGCATTGATGCTGGGAGCAACAGTGGGAACATTGTACTCAACGATGAATCAGAGATCGTTGTCAATCACCTCAAGATGCATGCGCATCTTGTTCTTCCGATAAGGATAGTCTGTGTCATCAAAGATGGGGCACGCAACAGAAACCTTTGAAACCAGGCTGGCTCTATGAAGACAATGTGATTTTGTAGACCAGTTCCAATTGCTGCATCAATTGTACGTCTAGTTGAGGCGGCTGAGTCGCAACTCAGAGGACATGTAGACCTCGCCCAATCACTCGTGTTAAGTCTTCAAGGTAGACTTCCAAAACCTTCACAGACTTATTCACCGATACACCACAATGACTCTTGGTGTACTCAGAACTTGACGCCTAACCGTCAGGAAGAATGACAGTCTTCAAAGGTAACAGGCGTCGGATCTCACACAGATCAATCTCAAAGTGATGCTCAATCACTTTGGCTCTGGGTTTTTCCTCACTTAGGATTCTCTCAAAGTCGTCAGAGGATGGGTTGCTCTCAAATGACAAGTGTCAAGTTCTCTCGAAGCAGCCAACTAGCAAGTGGTTGTGGGGTGGCGGCTATTTATAGCCAGGGGGCAACCTGACATGAATTGTCATAAATGCCCTTCTTTGATTCGACCTTTGTAGGATAAGGATCCACTCGACAGCTGGCACGCGACGCAACATCGGTCACAATTTTAACTCTCAAATTCGTTGGGGCACTCGATTTCCTCACTTTTAGGCAGATCGCACTGCCGAACTCCTAACTCTTCAGTGTGACCAAATTCGTCAGCGACCAGATGAACTTCATCATTGTCGCTAGCAAATGCGTCAGCTGTACTGGAGATTTCCAAAGGCTTCACTTGAAGCAGCTTTTGTGTATGGGTGAGAGTAGGTTTGAGCATCACTTCGGAAACGTGAAATATGTTTCACCTTGACCCCCTTTAACAGTATGGTTTTTCCTATGACTCGAAGAAGAAGAAAAGAAACTACGAAAACAAAGTCTCCAAGCTTCAAAATCTTCACGTCAATTTCTTCAAAGGCCGTACCAATTTCATTACCAACTTCTTCACTTGAAGTAATCCATTTTTGGGGGTCGTCTTCCATGTGTTAAACCAAATCTTCTGGGACTCTGTCTCCTGTGTATACTCACAAACACATTAGTTCCTCAACATATTTGTCTTCATTACTTCAAAACCACTAAGGGGGCACTTGACGCACTTACACTAACTCACAATTCGACATACTGGCTTGAGGAGAAATCGCCGAACACATTGAAATAGGGATAACCCCAGGACAAGACATATCGAAACATGAACGAATTGGGGCTGAATCCGGCGGAAATTGAGTTGCACACACATGAGAAATCTCACAAAGACGACCATGGGAAATGTATCAAAAAAGAGAAAATAACTCCACCTCAATCACCGACCATGAAGGAGGCTCGATTTTGTGATGGCGAGGTCCCAAAACAGCAAAGTGATCCTGTGGAAAGTAGATCTCCCGCCTGGCTCGCTCGCTGCGACCACTGGACTTCGATGAAGACGAGGGATGCAGTTTCTCCATAGAGCCGTCCCAAGTGGAGTCGGGGGGAACGCCCCCAAATATGGATTTGAAGGTGCTCCACATCGCCGCTTGTACCGGATCAGGGGATTAGGCCTCCTTGGTCGCCAAAAAATGAGCTCCACATCCAATCACCCCTCCAATCCCGATGAACCTCATCTTCTCTTGCAAATGATTTGAACACAGACCTGCCCACCCTAAGATGGATCAGGGAATTTGAATCTCACCACCCTCCATCTCGCACTATGCTTCCTGAGACAACCGATTGATGGGATGTCGCGGGGTAGGCAGCGCCATCACTAGGAGAGTCGCGCCCTCTTGGGCCTCACATCGCGCCCGCTAGAATTTCTCACCATGTGAGAGCGGATTAGAGATGAGGGCTATGGCGGAGGTGGTGGTGTTGGGGGCAGAGGGGAGATGAGAGGCGGAAGGAGATAGGGGAGGGTTCGGTTGTCGGTCAGCCTTTTCGCCTTTCATTTCTCCTTCCATTCTCCTATAATTATTTATTTATCGTGTGATTTTGTGTCTTTCAAAGATGACAAGCTTGTGCTCTCACGAATAATACTTGTGCATGTCGCAACAGTGTACCTGTACTTTGTTGTGCAACACACGATGAGCATCACACCTTTGCACACAACATGGAGCACACCTTCACACCACACCTTCACGTGTGCACCACACTGCGTTACTTCATGCTCATTATCTATTTTCGCCCTTGTTAGTAATAATAGGTGCGATCCAAATAATCTATGCAGCTTCAACTTCTCTTGGTCAACGAAATTTCAAAAAAAGAATAGCTTATTCTTCTATATCTCACATGGCTGCCGGGGCATGGTCTAGACGACAAAGGTGTGATGTATTAAGTAGAGTGAATGGTCCTAGAAAGCTCCCTTATTTAACTTAAGAGGAGTCCTTATCCGGGGCCAAATTTGTGTACTTGCTTAGCGTGCCCCTCTTTTGTCGAGTGCCCCACCCAGTTCACAGGGCTGTTGACCTACCAAAAGAAGCAAGGAGAAGAATCAATACTTCGAAGAGGGGTGTAGCTGAGAAAGACATGCGTAATGTTGGTGCATCTTCTAGCCCAAAGAAAGTGAACAAGCTTGTAAGAGCATCTGTGCGTAGGAAATCAGGATGCAATCTACAATCTCTCTTGGCGTGTCTTGGATTTCCATCGTTGTGCCACCTGCGAAGTGGGCTCCGCACTCATTATCCTGACTATTCTCTCTACTGGGCCCTTTTCTATTGCTCTAATCCCTTGGGACATTCTTCAACCCGAGGATGTGATGAGTCGACATTGAGGTGCGACTCCGTCGATACTAGCTCTTGGGTAGTATATCTTGGCATTTTGCGCAACACACCTTTGTGCGCTCCGCCACATGACACACCTTCACCCCCATGACACACATTTATGAACCTCACATGGACTTTTTAAGTGAATTGTTCTTTTGTGGCTTCTGTTATGGGAAAAAAAACAGATTTGACAGGTCATCCCTTGTTGACCTAAAGAAGGAAGCTTTGAGTATCTCTAAGATGCCGGCAAACTTAAAGATCTCCAAGATTAACAGTAAAGCTAATATGGTGGCACACGAGATTGTGAAGTTTAGATTTATTAATAGGTATGATGGTGTTTTTATCAACAGTGTTCCGCCCGTGTGGCAAATGCTTTAACGAATGATTATATGAACATTTTATCTAATTAATACATGGGTGGGGTTTTCAAAAAAATAAGTACATGATTTTTTAATATATGAACATTTTTCAAATATGCAAGGAAATTTTTTGTATACTCGAACATTTTTGAATATCAGAATATTGTAAACACTTACATGTACATATGTGAACATCTTTTAAAAATACACGAATACATTTTTATAAAAACATTTATGTTCACATGAGATGATCATCTCTAGTGCGTACATAGGCACATTTACATTGAGATACTTGAACATGTATTCCCTTTTTTCGCAATATAGAAAATTTTAAATATTTAAAATTATTTTAGAAATATTTTTAAAACATATTTCTGAAAAATACCTTGCCTTTGTTGAATTTGCACCCCTTTTTTTTAGCGTATTTTGATTTGTTTTCGGAGAAATAAACTTTGTAAGCTTATTGGGCTGCGGCTGTGATCCGGCCCGGAGCACACGTCGAAAGCCTAGCCCAACTCGGAGCCCGGTTCCTCTTCCTCCTCATCCCCTATATTCTTTGCCTCCTCCTCATTTCTTCCTTCCGATCGAAGCCAACCTACCTCCGCCCGCTTGAGCTCGAGCGCATCCGCCGAAACCGAGGACGACTCTTCTCCCCGCCGCCCCCGCCGCCGCCTCCTCTTCGGCCCAAGCGGAGAACCGGTGCTTAGGTATTTACCAGTAAGTAACCCTCGACTCAGCTTCTCCGCCTCTTTTAACCCTTTGCCGGCACCGATCAATCTCTCCGGTACTTCCATCCGATTTCGGTCCCGCACCCGTCCGTGCTTCGATGCGATGCCCAGATCGTCAATCTAATCTAGTCTCCTAAGCGGATACATCCGTACTTCGTGCATACCCTCGCCTGCCGCCAGTTCGTCCCTCGAGTACGGAAAATAAAGTTTGTGTTTTTCATGCGTTTTGACGGCGAGCAACCTCTTCCGCTAGTATTGTGCTACGGAATAGTAATTTAATTGTAGTATTCTGTGCTAGTAATTTACTTGACTCTGTGGACTCATGTTCTGGAAGAATTTTGTTAGCAGTGCTACCCCGGTTATCCTCCAGCAAGTCAATAACCCTTGGGATTTGTGGAACTAGAGAACCTATTCACTCATAGCAGGATCTATAAATCTAAAAACATGTAGAAATTGATTGTTTGGACCCTGGAGCCTGATTGCAGCTTTGTCCCTGTAAGATTAGTTGTCTTGGCTCAAATTGATTAACTTGACTACACCATTATTGTAATCCTCTTTAATGGCCCCTAGAAGCTACTACAGCTTATCAAACATCGGATGTCTGCAAATGTGTATCAGCAATTTTGAATAGGTCAACTGAACATGGTCATCTCTCCACTATTACTTGAAAATGATATTTAGGAGTCTTCCTTTGGATATCTCGATCTCCTTCCTCAAGTTATCCATCTCTACCTTGACCAATGCATCGACATCAATTAATCGAAGTTCATCAGAGGCTAGCCGCTCTTTTACTTCGGCAAGAACCTGCTTATAGCTCTTTAGAACCGTCTTAACCCTTACTCTTTCCATTAAAGACTTCTGTACTAAGCTCTCATGCTCAGCAACTTGATGCACCAATTTCTGTATTTCATCCTCCATCATCATGGACTGCTATGTCTTCTTGGTCATGAATAAAGTGTGTGATTGAATGTTCGTTTTTCCAGATTGATTATTGGTGACTGTGTTATTGTATTATCTGCTTATGTTCACCATCATTTTAATTAAATGTTCCTCTTCCTCATATGCAGGTTCAAAAAGGGGTTAACCTTCTTGTCCATGAATATGGTAAGTCCTTCAGACAAATTTGATCTTCCTATTAGCTGTTTCGAACTATGTTACCTTCAGGAGCACATCATTGAAATTCAGACCTACAAACTCCTTAATTGAACTTGTCGCCGACTAGCCATAGCTTCAACTAATCTGTGTACCACATGTGCTGTTATTCTCAAATCTTGGATATCTTCTGGATTATGAACTAGTACATGCCTTCGTTATCAGTTTGCATCTTTGCTATGCATTTGGTAATCAGTTACAGTTTTGGACATACCAGCACCTTTTTGCCATGAATAGTTTCCCAGTAATTCTCTTTGGCTTCATCAATTGCTGAATCATGTTGCATGGTTCTAATACAATTATTTGTTTTGGCTAGTATTTTGAAGGCTATGGTTACCGTGGAAGTACTTTTGAGCAGACCTATCGCTGCTACCCTGCATCTTTTATTGACAAGGTATGTGAATCTTCTTTTCATGAGGTGCCATGTACCCATTTGATAATTATTCTTGAAATATAAAATGTGGTGATATAGAAGTGTAATTTGATGTGACAAATTTGAATACTTTTCATACGTATTTGTAATCAACGTTATAAAATGTTGATTGCAAGCAATTTAACAAGTAAAAATGATAATGGATGCGTTGTAAATTTGGAGTTGCAATCCTTTTGATATAGATCTTTATTTTCTAGTTCAAGTCAGTACCAATACAAACAAACTATGCAGTGATGATGCATGAGTCTTCATGCATTACCCACTTCCATAGTTCCATTGTTCATGTGAGATCGGTATTTTCTCTGGAGTATTAATCTCGATTTCTCGTCTATGTTCTAGTGGCATTGCTTCTGTCTGGTAAAGGAATGGTTAGAAATTTTATATCTACATGTTCTTTGTTCTCTCTCTCAACTGAGTTTGATTGTCAGCTTTTAATCTTGATCATCTGAGTATGACCCTTTCTGTTCCTAGTTAACATGATTTATAGGTTGATACAACTAAAAAAGTGATTTCTCAGTTACTAAATACGCACTGCCTGTTGGCATGTTTCCATTCACTCTTTCCTCATTAACGTATTGAAGAATCTAGCGGATTATTACTCCTCAAAATAAAGTATTATTTTCCATGAATTTTTCTGAAAGATCTTCTGTACCTTTTCTTGCAGCCACAGCTTGAATCTGGTGACAAAAGTATGCTCTCTCTTCACTAATTTCCTTGCATCTTTAAGTTACTTTTGGCAGTTGGAATGATTATTATCTTTTTCGTTTCAGTTATCATGCCACCTTCGGCACTTGATCGTCTCGGTAAGTTGGCAGTGTTAGTAAGAGACATGCATATGTTGATAATGTACCTTGTTTCTGCGATTATTCTGTGCACTATTTTGATACTAAATTCTCAAATATATGTTTTTTTTTGCGGGACTCAAATTTATGTTATTTTCTCTGCAGCGTCTCTGCATATCGAGTACCCTATGCTATTTGAAGTCCGCAACACAGCAGCAGAACGTACTTCACACTGTGGTGTCCTAGAGTTCATTGCAGAAGAAGGCATGATCTACATGCCATACTGGGTAGGCCCAGGTTTAAGAAATTTTCACGCTTATTTTCATGTGATGCCATCATGTCGATCAAACTAACTCCCATGTACTCATCAGATGATGCAAAATCTTCTTCTGCAAGAAGGTGATATGGTGTTTATAAAAAATGCCAACCTCCCAAAGGGCACATATGTGAAGCTGCAGCCTCATACAACTGACTTCTTAGACATTTCAAATCCCAAAGCAATGTTAGTATTGTTCTGATAAAACTATTTTCTTTTCCTTGGGAACTTTTTTGCCTTATTTTGCTGTGACTGTTCTGTCTCACCGTGACTGGAGTTTCCTGGTCTGAGTAGTTAGATCTGAAGAATACTAATTTCCTGTTCATGTCATTATTGCAGCTTGGAAAAAACTTTGCGGAACTACTCTTGTCTAACCACTGGTGACAGCATCATGGTGGCATATAATAACAAGAAGTACTACATTGATATAGTTGAAACAAAGCCTTCCAGTGCTATAAGTATAATTGAGACTGATTGTGAGGTTGACTTTGCCCCACCACTTGATTATAAAGAACCTGAGCGACCAAAACCCACTGCTCCTCCCAGCGCTGATCCTGCTGCAGGTAGCTTTCTTGCTTTGTACTTAACTGGTAACTTTTGGTGGAATGTATCAATTTATTTTGCCGTTCATTACTAAGGAAGGACCTGCATGTTGCTGTTGCAGAGGCTCAAGTTGAGGAGGAACCAAAGTTCAGCCCCTTCACTGGTCCTGGAAGGCGCTTGGATGGGAAGCCTGCTAAAGATCTGGATGCGTCATCCTCCTCGCCTGCAAAGCGACAAGCTAATGCAACCAACAGTGTTCAGCCCTCAGCAGCCTCCACATCACAGAGCACGGTGCCACGTAAAACCACGGGAAAGCTTGTCTTTGGCTCTGGTGGAAGCCAGTCATCAAAAGGAACAGAAAAGGTTTGTATTTTGTAGCATGCATCTTGTGATGGTCATCTTGAGAACTCAAATGAGTAACCGTAACATTTTTCTGGCGTTGGCCCGAAAGTCATTTGAGATGCATGGAACACTGTCTTCCATGCTTCCAGGTTTAAACGCTAGTGTCATCTTAACATTTTGTGCATCAATGCTAGGTGCCCGAAAAGGATGCAAAGGAGGATCCAAAGAAAGAGGAGCCGAAGTTTTCAGCATTCACAGGAAAGAAGTACTCCTTGAAGGGTTGAATAGCCAGAGTATGTATTTATCAGCACTTCCTGTCACAAACATCATCAGGGCTAAGAGTTCAGTCAGCTACTGTTTAGTTTCCTGATCCCTTGGGAGCTGGGGCATCTGTCGGTGGACTACCAATGCTTCTTTTCTGTCAACTGTGATCCTTATGTCAGCCGCCGTGGGTCAGTTTGGCTGATGTGTACAAAGTATTTCAATGTCTGGTCATGGATTTTTAGCGAGTTACTACACATTGCATTTGTCTGCGCTGTTAGTTCCTACACCAGCACGTTTCTAGTTGATCATACGCCTCTTGTTTGATGGAAATAGCTCTTAACTTTCTTTTACCCCCAAATGATAAGTGCCGCACTAATGGCACTTATTAGGTCCTTTTAAAGGAAAAGAGCTCTTAGCAAGGAATAGTCGATATGTATTTGAGTGACAGTTACAATTTTTTGCTTGTTAACTCTAAAGTGAGAAAAGTACATAATCCAAAAAAAAAAAAAAACCTGGCTAGACGTTAACAAGAACTTTACTGATTAGTTCACCACAAAGCTTATCCAATGGCGCTTCTTCTACATGGTGTCGGAGCAAAGGCACACGATAGGTTGAAGATCTCACCTATGCACGTCCTTAGCATCTACAATCAGAAATAAGGTAGAAAAACCTGTTGCAAGTTGATTGTAAAGGAACGAGAGAGACAACCATCAGAGAGACAAATGAATCGAAGTATCCTTTATTGATGTTGGATTGTACACATATATACAGGGTGAACAGTCGCCTCGAAGGGATACGTCGGTTCCTAGAGGCGTCTTTCCAGGGAGCAACCGTCGGAGACGGTTACCATAAAACGTGGGACATCACGTGCGGCAGGAGCGGGGATTCCCCTAATAATCGTCAGATTATTATTTTAACACTCCCCCTAATCACCGCTTGACATATGAATCCATCATCATCATCTTGATTAAATACTCCTCCAAAAACCCTGTGGGAAAAAAATGGAGGGAGTAGAGTAGGATATGTTGGTAAAACTCCTTCAAACCCAGTGGAAAAATAAGGAGAAAATGATCCAACATGTAATAATTATTGACTCTGTTTACTCAATGTGAAGTAATTCCACAGAATATAGAGGTCAATAAATATGTCGTATATACCTCCCTAAAAACCCCGGTGGGGAAAATGGACAGTATGACATATGACCTTATGTTGATATTACCTCATTAAAAACCTTTATGAGAACATATATAGTAAACTCATGAAGAAAAAAAGAGTATAATATGATGCATTGAGCAGGAACAATTCAGGAAGATACTCCCCCTGATTCTTGCAAATTCCGAAGTCGTCATATACCAATTCCATTTACACATTCCTGGAATGTAAAAACTGGTAGAGACTTGGTGAACAAATCAGTTGCATGATTTGACTTGCAAGATATGCAATATGGTGATATTGCTTATTATGTAACCTGTTTGCATCCGGGCAACACAAGAAACATTATCGTTGAGATAATGGTTGGTGGATGTAGCCATGAGGTCTGTTTCAAAGACTTTTCATGGGAGGGCTACCACACCTAGTAGGAACACTAAGCTTGTCTACGATCTGACATAGTGGGGATCTGATTGATGTATCCAATGATATCGGTGTTCACATTTCTGTGAAACTAAAAAACCAGGACAAGATGTTTGATGCCTTGGAAATATCGAAAGATATTCTTGAGTACCAACCAATTTTGTTTGGTGGATCCAATGGCACTATGGAACATTGAGTCCCAATATCTCATTTCCATCATCTCTTGGTCTAAATAGATCTTTCTCTACGTCTAGAGAATGAACTACCATGAGTTATGGATGGATAATATTTGTCCACAATGAATTTTTCCAATATATTTTGGATATAGACAGCATAGCATACCATAATGTATGAATGTACGTGCTCAAGTTGCAGTAACGAGCGGTGTTTTGGTTTACCCAAATCCTTCATTTAAACTTTGTCATTAGATGATTACATGTGTCGTCATTGCAGACATACAAACATGGATAATCATCTTTGCAGGAGTAATCCTTTTGTATAAGGAACTCACTACGTCGGTTGTACCATATGTACCGACCACAGAAAGTCGTATGGTGACTTACTAGTTTTACACAATGTATGTTGCATTTTGTATTTCGATTCAGAATTGAGATTCCATCAGAAATCAATCATATATGTCTGAATCTAGTGATCCACATGCATATGTAATCACTACATCTATCAACTGCAGAGATAGACGATTTTGTACTGCCAATTATATAAGTTATCGGAATGAGATTCCACCTCCGGAGAATAGTTGGGTATCTGCGTGAACCCTTGTGCTACAATACTTGCTCTTTGTTTCACCACCTCATTGTTCTCAATTCTGTTTCCAGAAGAAAAGTGGTGTAGGTATTGCTTATGAATACCTTCCCATTATTGAGCAAGATCATTTCTATCTAGACTATACCCTTTGCTTGAGTTCAGTCCGAGTGTTGTTCACACTTTGCCATGGCCATGGTTTTTGGATCTGAATCATTTGAAAGTTTTTTGCAATCTAGTTGAGAAATGTATGTCGACAATTGTAGACTTCCGGTTATATGATTCTCCAGAATCTATATATCAATATATAGTTGACGGAAATATCGTTACCCATGGTGACTGCTCGCGATTTCCCAATGCGATTGAGTCGGGTATTCCGATGTCCTGGTCATTGTGTGCACTATGACCTGGGTTGGTGGAGGTTTCCCGTCCACTGGGTGTATACTACCCATTAGGTGTCTGCCAACATGAAGTTGACTTGCATTTACTGATTCACAGGCCTTGATATCCTTACTTGTGATAAGCTGAATCCCGACGTACTTCTACCATACATCTCCCCCTCTTGCTTTGAACGGGGAGTGAAGTGGATTTTATTGGTACCTCCACTCTTTCAGGCGTACTTTTGTAGGATTGTAGGATTGTGTGACACCTTTATAGTCAGTAAATGAATCTGGCAGGTTATTTGCAATGTGTTGCAAATCTTCTGAACGCATAGTTCAGATCTTTGAGTACATGGATTTGAGGCAGAAATGTGTTGAACATTCCACTAATTTCCTGGCATTCTTTATGGTACTTGAAATCTCCCCCTAATGCCTGGAAATATTCCTCATTAAATCAGCATACTGACCTTGAATAACTCCCCGTGCGGGGGCTTGAGGTATTGACGGAAATACAGTTATTCCTCACATAGATCCCAACTATATGTTGAGGGGCCAATGATGTATGCCGGGGTGGTGATATCAGTATGCAACCGAATTACCGCGGATAGGAAATACTTGATAGATATCCACATATCAAAGATAGAGGGGAATAATATTATGCAGTTCTGTCATGAGCGTGTAAAACTGCATGACTCCAACGTAAAGTTGGCAAGTTGCAATTCCAAAGTAAAGATAATGCAATGAGCTTAACTCTTTGGATAGGATTCTACCAAACCATTTTGAGTCTAGACCTTAGGACAAATTGCTAAACTCAATCCAAGGGCCATAGAGAAGGCACTCAAGGAGAATTCTGCAATGTTATCCATTCGATTTGCTTGAAATCGATGTCAGGATAATGAGCCAATGGTTTCTTGTGAATAAAACACACATTTAAGACCATCATGTAGATATGTCTTTTAGAACCATGGAATACCTGAATAGTCTAGTCAATGGATGGGAAGAGCCACTTACCTCAACTTGATGCATTCAAGGAGTCTGAGTGGTTCAGCGTAGACTTTAAGGTGTGCGAGCCTTAAAATTAGCTTCCCTTGTGTCACTTGTAGTGCACATAAAATCCAAATGATGTTAGAATTTAGCATCATAATAATCATAAACTATTGGAATTGCTGATAGTTTCTGTTTCAACCCAATGTCTCGATGACCAAGGCGAGTATGCCAAGTTTGTCATGTACAAGACACTCTGGAAAACTATCTCGTACACAACATGTGCTACGGGTTGAGTCTTATGTGTAGTACAATACAGATGATACACATAGAATGTGCTTGCCATATCCGTTGCATATGATAAAGAGAAGTTATTTCTCTTTATTGTCATCATAAGTTTCGCTATGGAAACTATTTTTGACGGATACCTTCATAGTAGGGTACGAGTTAAACCTAGGAAGCAATAAAGCATCCCGACGTTACTCGAGTACCCACAGGGAGAATAAATATGACTCGAGTTGAGCCAACAAATACCTCATTGCGTCCAGCGATTTAAATATCTCCTTTCTCTCAATGAGAGTGGAAAAATTGGACTTCCCTGAGTATAAAGTTTGTGGAGCATATGTCCACAAGGCACATATCATTTTTCATCGGATTGACTCCCGTAGAAATCTATATATAGACATGAAGATTCTCAATATGAAAATCACTGTCAGATATATAGAATACATACAAATGTATTTGTATCAAAGTGCTGATACAGTATATTGTGATATACAATATATGATGACAACAATAATCATGTTCTTATTAGAACATCATAAATGGACATAAATAAATAGATCACTAAGAAGACTAAGGGACTAAATGTATAGTCTCCAAACATGTCAGTTGATGCATATTCAACCATCATGCTCTCCATGCTCATAGGGTCTCGTGACAGCTTGATGGTGTCCAGTTGAGGGTTTGAAGTGAGTTTCAAACCATTACCCTTGAGGTCCTTTTCATCCCGGTGGCGTGTCTTGGATTGCACGCGCTATTCCATGGGATGCAAGACTGATCTTAATGTCCATGACCCGCTTAAGTAAGTTGTGGTCATTGAGGGCAAGTGCCTCAAATTGTTAGCCATCAATTACTTATAGGGGCAAGCCAGAGATAATTAATTTACAAGAAGTAAATTAAAAACCATCATGGTTTTGTAATAAGAATGCAAAAATTTGACTCAAGTGTATAACTTGAAAATGCTCAATCTCAATTGTGGGAACATAACACATTGAAGATCACTTAGATCTCATAGTAATAGGTTGCATGGCCATTACCTTGTGTATGCTACAATTTAGATATAAGGAATACACGTTGAAGGTAATCGTTTGTCGAGTTTGACAAAGCGTAGACCTCAGAGTAAGAGGGGATAGTCTGCAAATGAGCAGTAGATCCAAACTCATTACCTTATGATTCCAAATATAATGAGGAAGAAATATTCAAAAATTTGCAAGTTTGATATTGCGAGAGAAGATGATCTCAATCGCAAAAACATGTTCAAGAGAACTTGATATGTGGTAAACACACAGAACATGCCATTATTCCCAGATGGAAATCTGGTACTCAGCAGAACAGTACTGATGTACTGAATTTGTCTTTGCAAGAGATTAAAAATCTCAATTGCAAATGGACGTAATAAATCTCGACACATGATAAACGTGGAAAAATATTACATCAATTTAGGATCTGGAATACATCTGTACTCAACAGAAAACAATACTAAAATAGTTGTACTGAATTTAACAATCTAAACAGGAATAAAACTATTGCTTGAATTAGTGTTATTTGCTCACATACTGAACTAGTACTAATGCATCGATCAAGCAAGTAGCAAATAAAGAAATCCTGTTGATGCCTACTGTCGGCAGCACATGGGTGCCCAGCGACAACACATGGGCTCCAGGCCACGTAGGGCAGTCCGGTGCTAGTCAAAAGAGTGGATAAGGAGAGCCAACCGAAGGAAAAAAAAATCCCAGCGATTCATCCCCAAACTCCCGATAGCACCGAGACAGACATCACCATAGCCGCATCACATGCGACGGGAGGAGCTCCCACCGCGCCTGCCCTCGTCGGAGGATCCTCCGGGAAGTGGAGTGCCCGGCGCGACGCTGTTGGAGACGCCTTTCGCGAGCCCAAGCGCGGCCGGGCTCCACGCGCCGGCACGGCGGCCTCGGCCGCGGCCGCATGAAGGCGAAGCCGACGGCGGGCTGGAGAGGGTGGCCGGCGTCAGGGACGGTAGACGCGGTGCTTCGGCATCAATAACCCCGTGGTTGGAGGAGCCAGAGGCCAGCGCGTCGCGGGCGGCGACCTCGACGACCGCGGGGTCGGAGATGGCAGCAGCGGTGGCGCGGCTTCCTCCACGACTGGCTCGGTCCTGACGTCCAAGTTGTACTGATGCAGGGGGCATACGACCCAGCCGTGTACCGAGCACTAAAACGGCGGCGGCGGCGCGGCCAGCGCCGGGTCATCCTAGAGCCTTGGTGCTGCCGGACCGGCGAGAAGCCAGGCGGGCACATCGGGCTGCAGATGCACAGGTGGCTGCACAGGCTGGTTCGACGGCCCCACGCCGTTTCGGTGGTGGCGACGAAGATCCTGGTGGCGCTGGTTTCGACCTCCACGCCGGAAACGGCGAAGGTCGCGCACACGACGGTGGAAGCGGCGACGTCCGCCCACACCGTGGCGACAGTTGCGTGCGATGAAGCGGCGGCGACGGCTGGCGTCGCGAGCCAGGCGAAGAAGAAAAAAGACAGGAAACCAGGCATTTTTCTTCTCACCTTTTGCCTGTTCTTCCGCTTCTTCTCGTCGGAATCGCTCTCGCGAGCAGTGCTGATAACGTGTTGCAAGTTGATTGTAAAAGAACGAGAGAGACAACCATCAGAGAGACAAATGAATCGAAGTATCCTTTATTGATGTTGGATTGTACACATATATACAGGGTGAACAGTCGCCTCGAAGGGATACGTCGGTTCCTAGAGGCGTCTTTCCAGGGAGCAACCGTCGGAGACGGTTACCATAAAACGTGGGACATCACGTGCGGCAGGAGCGGGGATTCCCCTAATAATCGTCAGATTATTATTTTAACACAAAACACCATCCTTGCTTGAATTATTTTTGACATGGAGCAACGCTGTGAAAACGTCGAGCAGCTGCATCCTAATCATAATTGTGCTCTGCTTTCGTTCACACTGATGGCATACTAAGGGAGCGTTCGGCATCCCTCCGCTCTGCAACTCCGGTTCGGAGCGGAGCGGCGTGCAGTTACGATTTAGGGAGCGGTTAGAACCACGCTCCACTCCCGTGATGGTTGCCGAACAAGGCTTAAACCTCAATCACTTTGATTCTTCCCCGTGACCACAAAAGAAGGCCTCCTGTTGCACCACTGGTGTGTCTATCTCTGTTCCGCTAACACCACTGCCAATGCTTGGGTTTGCAGATGAAGCATTACTTCATATTGTAAAAAGCAAGCTAAAGGCCGGAGAACAAGAAGATAAAAATCATAAATCTCACACGCAGGCCACTACATGAAACTTATCCATGGATCTCACGACTAGTCACAAAAGTGTTGTATTTATACGCTAAACGGTAAAGTCCAGAGATCAAAATCAGTAGTACAAATGTTGTGGTAACCGTGCGGTCTAAATTTTCAAACACACGGCATTTCTAGAGTCCCAAATCCTCCATGAGATAGAGTAGCACCTCTGCCCAGACTAGTTCGAAATGTGGAGCTGTCCTCCGATGCTCTATATATTTATGCTTTGAGTTGCATTCTTTTGCTCTAATGACCATTGGAACGGCCAAGCACAGACATACAGACTCCCCGACGCTCACCCCCCGACACTCAAAATTTTGATTCCACGGATAGAGAAATAATGGCATTCCATGATCACTCATGGATCAGTTCCTTGCTTGCTGGCAACAGGAGAAGGAAGCGTGTTGCAAAATCTCAGCTATACTCATATCAGTTTCCTCTAACATCTCGACAACTTTCAGTAACCCAATCAATCCTCCGCACTTTCATCTGACATTAGGAGAAAAAATAAATCAAAAAGGCTATTGAAAAGTTATTCGTGGATCTAACTACTAGTTCTTTTTCGTGAGTACGTCAATGGCGTACCAAATTTTTATAAAAGATAAGAGGTAGTTTACAAAAGCTGAATACTCACTATAATGTCTATCACCGTTGTAGTCACAAAGCGTTGTATTTATATGTCCACAGCATGTAGTTTCACTTTGTGGCCATGAAGATCTTGTGCTATATCCATGCAAATGGTATGAACGATCAGATTGATGATCCTATCCTTCCGTTTGGGAAATACTATCTGGCGAACGCCCTCAAATCTGTTCGTGTGCGAATTTTTTTTAAAAAAAAACTGGCATGGTAGATGCCAACCCAGCCTCCCCCCTCCCACCACACACACACACACACACACACACACACACACACACAAACTGCCATGGGATTGGCGTCCTTCGTTTTAGTCATGCAATATCAGCGTGGTTGTTCTACAACGAGTCACAATTCTGAAACTTTGTGGCTTTGATTATGACCAACGTTGTAGGTGATTGCGTGCAGTGTGCCTGCGCGTAGCCACAACTTTAACAATACATGTAGGACTTCACAAACATTGCTACATAAACCGCACAACTTCTAGTATTCTGCAAATTTCAAAGGAATTTCAAATGAGAGGAACTCAATATATTTTCACCGGACTTTTTGTTGGAAATATGCCCTAGAGGCAATAATAAATTAGTTATTATTATATTTCTTTGTTCATGATAATAGTCTTTTATTCATGCTATAACTGTATTATCCGGAAATCGTAATACACATGTGAATACATAGACCACAATATGTCCCTAGTGAGCCTCTAGTTGACTAGCTCGTTGTGATCAACAGATAGTCATGGTTTCCTGGCTATGAACATTGGATGTCGTTGATAACGGGATCACATCATTAGGAGAATGATGTGATGGACAAGACCCAATCCTAAGCATAGCATAGAGATCGTGTAGTTCGTATGCTGAAGCTTTTCTAATGTCAAGTATCTTTTCCTTAGACCATGAGATTATGCAACTCCCGGATACCGTAGGAGTGCTTTGGGTGTACCAAACGTCACAACGTAACTGGGTGGCTATAAAGGTGCATTACAGGTATCTCCGAAAGTGTCTGTTGGGTTGGCACGAATCGAGACTGGGATTTGTCACTCCGTGTAAGCGGAGAGGTATCTCTGGGCCCACTCGGTAGGACATCATCATATGCGCAATGTGACCAAGGAGTTGTTCACGGGATGATGTGTTACGGAACGAGTAAAGAGACTTGCCGGTAACGAGATTGAACAAGGTATAAGGATACCGACGATCGAATCTCGGGCAAGTACAATACCGCTGGACAAAGGGAATTGTATACGGGATTGATTAAGTCCTTGACATCGTGGTTCATCCGATGAGATCATCGTGGAACATGTGGGAGCCATCATGGGTATCCAGATCCCGCTGTTGGTTATTGACCGGAGAACGTCTCGGTCATGTCTGCATGTCTCCCGAACCCGTAGGGTCTACACACTTAAGGTTCGATGACGCTAGGGTTATATAGGAAGCTTGTATGTGGTTACCGAATGTTGTTCAGAGTCCCGGATGAGATCCCGGACGTCACGAGGAGTTCCGGAATGGTCCGGAGGTAAAGATTTATATATGGGAAGTCCTGTTTTGGTCACCGGAAAAGTTTCGGATTTTATCGGTAAAGTACCGGGACCACCGGGAGGGTCCCGGGGGTCCACCAAGTGGGGCCACCAACCCCGGAGGGCTGCATGGGCCATGTGTGGGAGGGAACCAGCCCCAGGTGGGCTGGTGCGCCCCCCACAAGGGGCCCAAGGCGCAGGGGAGAGTGGGAGGAGGCAAACCCTAGGGCAGATGGGCCCTAAGGCCCATGCTCCCTGCGCCTCCCTCTCCTCCCCCTCTTGGCCGCCTCCCCAAGTCCCATCTAGGGCTGGCCGCACCCCTTGGGGTGGGAAACCCTAAAGGGGTCGCAGCCCCCTCTCCCCCTATATAAAGTGAGGCATAGGGCTGCCCATAACACACGAGATCTTCTCCCTCTTGGTGCAGCCCTGCCTCTCCTCCTCCTCCTCTTCTGTGGTGCTTGGCGAAGCCCTGCAGGATTGCCACGCTCCTCCACCACCACCACCACGCCGTTGTGCTGCTGCTGGATGGAGTCTTCCTCAACCTCTCCCTCTCTCCTTGCTGGATCAAGGCGTGGGAGACGTCACCGGGTTGTACGTGTGTTGAACGCAGAGGTGCCGTGCGTTCGGCACTTGATCATCGGTGATTTGAATCACGACGAGTACGACTCCATCAACCCCGTTCACTTGAACGCTTCCGCTTAGCGATCTACAAGGGTATGTAGATGCACTCTCCTTCCCCTCGTTGCTGGTTTCTCCATAGATAGATCTTGGTGACACGTAGGAAAATTTTGAATTTCTGCTACGTTCCCCAACAGTGGCATCATGAGCTAGGTCTATTGCGTAGATTCTTTGCACGAGTAGAACACAAAGTAGTTGTGGGCGTTGATTTTGTTCAATATGCTTACCGTTACTAGTCCAATCTTGTTTCGATGGTATTGTGGGATGAAGCGGCCCGGACCGACCTTACACGTACTCTTACGTGAGACAGGTTCCACCGATTGACATGCACTTGGTGCATAAGGTGGCTAGCGGGTGCCAGTCTCTCCCACTTTAGTCGGAACGGATTCGATGAAAAGGGTCCTTATGAAGGGTAAATAGCAATTGACATATCACGTTGTGGTTTTGCGTAGGTAAGAAACGTTCTTGCTAGAAACTCATAGCAGCCACGTAAAACATGCAAACAACAATTAGAGGACGTCTAACTTGTTTTTGCAGGGTATGCTATGTGATGTGATATGGCCAACAAGAATGTGATGAATGATATGTGTTTTATGAGATTGATCATGTTCTTGTAATAGGATTCACGACTTGCATGTCGATGAGTATGACAACCGGCAGGAGCCATAGGAGTTGTCTTTATTTATTGTATGACCTGCGTGTCATTGAACAACGCCATGTAATTACTTTACTTTATTGCTAACCGGTAGCCATAGTAGTAGAAGTAATAAGTTGGCAAGACGACTTCATGGAGACACGATGATGGAGATCATGATGATGGAGATCATGGTGTCATGCCGGTGACGATGATGATCATGGAGCCCCGAAGATGGAGATCAATGGAGCTATATGATATTGGCCATATCATGTCACTACTATATAATTGCATGTGATGTTTATCATGTTTATGCATCTTGTTTACTTAGGACGACGGTAGTAAATAAGATGATCCCTTACACAATTTCAAGAAGTGTTCTCCCCTAACTGTGCACCGTTGCTACAGTTCGTCGCTTCTAAGCACCACGTGATGATCGGGTGTGATGGATTCTTACGTTCACATACAACGGGTGTAAGACAGATTTACACAGCGAAAACACTTAGGGTTAACTTGACGAGCCTAGCATGTACAGACATGGCCTCGGAACACGGAGACCGAAAGGTCGAGCATGAGTCGTATAGTAGATACGATCAACATGAAGATGTTCGCCGACGTTGGCTAGTCCGTCTCACGTGATGATCGGACACGGCCTAGTTGACTCGGATCATGTGATCACTTAGATGACCAGAGGGATGTCTATCTGAGTGGGAGTTCATAAGATGAACTTAATTATCTTGAACATAGTCAAAAGACCTTTTGCAAATTATGTCGTAAGCTCGCGCTTTAGTTCTACTGTTTAGATATGTTCCTAGAGAAAATATAGTTGAAAGTTGATAGTAGCAATTATGCGGACAGTAGAAAGCTTATGTCCTTAATGCACCGCTCAGTGTGCTGAGCCCCAAACGTCGTCTGTGGATGTTGTGAACATCGGACATACACGTTTTGATAACTACGTGATAGTTCAGTTAAATGGCTTAAGTAGAGGCACCAAAGATGTTTTTCGAAACATCGCGGAACATATGAGATGTTTTGAGGGCTGAAATTGAGATTTCAGGCTCGTGCCCACGTCAAGAGGTATAAGACCTTCGACGATTTTCTTAGCCTGCAAACTAAGGAGAAAAGCTCAATTATTGTGCTTGTGCTCAGATTGTCTGAGTACAACAATCGCTTGAATCGAGTGGGAGTTGATCTTCCAGATGAAATAGTGATGGTTCTCCGAAGTCATTACCACCAAGCTGCTAGAGCTTCGTGATGAACTATGATATATCAGGGACATATATGATGATTCTTGAGATATTCGCGATGTTTGACACCACAAAAGTAGAAATCAAGAAGGATCATCAATTGTTGATGGTTGGTGAAACCACTAGTTTCAAGAAGGGCAAGGGCAAGAAGGGATACTTCATGAAACGGCAAATCAGCTGCTGCTCTAGTGAAGAAACCCAAGGTTAAACCCAAACCCGAGACTAAGTGCTTCTGTAATAAGGGGAACGACCACTGGAGCAGAATTACCCTAGATACTTGGTAGATGAGAAGGATGGCAAGGTCGATAGAAGTATATTGGATATACATTGTGTTAATGTGTACTTTACTAGTACTCCTAGTAGCACCAGGGTATTAGATACCGGTTCGGTTGCTAAGTGTTAGTAACTCGAAACAAAAGGCTACGGAATAAACGGAGACTAGCTAAAGGTGAGCTGACGATATGTGTTTCCAATGTTGATATGATCAAGCATCGCACGCTCCCTCTACCATCGAGATTGGTGTTTGCGTTGAGCATAGACATGATTGGATTATGTCTATCGCAATACAGTTATTCATTTAAGGAGAATAATGGTTACTCTGTTTATTTGAATAATACCTTGAATGGTCTTGCACCTAAAATGAATGGTTTATTGAATCTCGATCGTAGTGATACACATGTTCATGCCAAAAGATAGTAATGATAGTACCACCTACTTGTGGCACTGCCATGTAAGTCATAATGGTATAAAACGCATGAAGAAGCTCCATGTTGATGGATCTTTGGACTCACTCGTTTTTGAAAAGTTTGAGACATGCGAACCATGTCTATTGGTGTATATGCATGCAGATGGATCGTTTGGACTCACTTGATTATGAATCACTTGAGATATGCAAATCATACCACATGGGCAAGATGACTGAAAAGCCTCGTTTTCAGTAAGATGGAACAAGATAGCAACTTGTTGGAAGTAACACATTTTGATGTGTGCAGTCCAATGAGTGCTGAGGCATGCAGTGAATATCGTTATGTTCTTACTTCACAGATGATTCGAGTAGATGTTGAGAATATTTACTTGATGAAACACAAGTCTGAATTATTGAATGGTTCAAGTAATTTCAGAGTGAAGTAGAAGATCATTGTGACAGGAGGATAAAATGTCTATGATATGATCATAGAGATGAATATCTGAGTTACGAGTTTTGGCACACAATTAAGACATTGTGGAAATTGTTTCGCAATTAATACCGCCTGGAACACCATAGTGTGATGGTGTGTCCGAACATCATAGTTGCACCCTATTGGATATGGTGCGTACCATGATGTCTCTTGTCGAATTACCACTATTGTTCATGGGTTAGGCATTAGAGACAACCACATTCACTTCAAATAGGGCACCACATAATTCTGATGCGATGACACCGTATGAACTATGGTTTAGAGAAACCTAAGCTGTCATTTCTTAGAAGTTTGGGGCTGCGACGCTTATGTGAAAAAGTTTTAGGTTGATAAGCTTGAACCCAAAGCGGATAAAATGCATCTTCATAGGACACCCAAAACAGTTGGGTATACCTCCTAATTCAGATCCGAAAGCAATAGGGATTGTTTCTTGAATCGGGTCCTTTCTCGAGGAAAAGTTTCTCTCGAAAGAATTGAGTGGGAGGATGGTGGAGACTTGATGAGGTTGTTGAACCGTCTCTTCAACTAGTGTGTGTCAGGACACAGGAAGTTGTTCCTGTGGCACCTACACCAATTGAAGTGGAAGCTTATGATATTGATCATGAAACTTCGGATCAAGTCACTACCAAACCTCGTAGGACGACAAGGACGCGTACTGCTTCGGAGTGGTACAGTAATCCTGTCTTAAAGGTCATGTTGCTAGACAACAATGAACCTACGAGCTATGGAGAAGTGAGGGTGGGCCCATGTTCCGACAAATGGTTAGAAGCCATGAAATCCGAGATAGGATCCATGTATCAGAACAAAGCATGGACTTTGGTGGACTTGCCCGATAAGCCATTGAGATAAATGGATCTTTAAGAAGAAGACGGACGTGGATGGTAATGTCACCATCTATGAAGCTCGACTTGTGGCGAAAAGTTTTTCACAAGTTCAAGGAGTTGACTACGATGAGATTTTCTCATCCGTAGCGATGCTTGAAGTCCGTCAGAATCATGTTAGCATTAGCTGCATTTATGAAATCTGGCAGATGGATGTCAAGACGAGTTTCCTTACCAGTTTTCGTAAGGAAAAGTTGTATGTGATACAATTAAAAAGGTCTTTGTCGATCCTAAGGATGCTAAAAGGTATGCTAGCTCTAGCGGTCCTTCTAAGGACTGGAGTAAGCATCTCGGAGTTGGAATGTACGCTTTGATGAGATGATCAAAGATTTTGGGTTTATACAAAGTTCATGAGAAACTTGTATTTCCAAAGAAGTGAGTGGGAGCACTATAGACTTTCTGATGAGTATATGTTGTTGACATATTGATTATCAGAAATGATGTAGAATTTCTGGAATGCATATAGGGTTATTTGAAAGGTGTTTTTCAAGTGGAAAGCCTGGATTAAGCTACTTGAGCATTGAGCATCAAGATCTATAAGGATAGATCAAAACGCTTAATGGTACTTTCAAATGAGCACATACCTTGACATGATCAAAAGTGTTCAAGATGGATCAGTCAGAGAAGGAGTTCTTGCCTGAGTTGTAAGGTATGAAGTTAAGACTTAAAGCTCGACCACGGCAGAATAGAGAGAAAGGACGAAGGTCATCCCCTATGCTTAAGACGTAGGCTCTACAGTATGCTATGCTGTGTACCGCACCTGAAGTGTGCCTTGCCATGAGTCAGTCAAGGGGTACAAGAGTGATCCAAGAATGGATCACATGACAGCGGTCAAAATTATCCTTAGTAACTAGTGGACTAAGGAATTTTCTCGATTATGCAGGTGGTAAAAGAGTTCGTCGTAAAGGGTTACGTCGATGCAAGCTTAACACCTATCCGGATAACTCTGAGCAGAGATACCGGATACGTATAATGGAGCAACATTTCAGAATAGCTCCAAGTAGAACAGTTATTTAGAATAGCTCCAAATAGAGCGTGGTAGCTGCATCTAGGAGATGACATAGAGATTTGTAAAGCACACACGGATCTGAAAGGTTCAGACCCGTTGACTAAAACCTCTCTCACAAGCAACATGATCAAACCAAGAACTCATTGAGTCTTAATCACATGATGATGTGAACTAGTTTAATGACACTAGTAAACTCTTTGGATGTTGGTCACATGGTGATGTGACCTGTCAGTGTTAATCACATGGTGATGTGAACTAGATTATTGGCTCTAGTGCAAGTGGGAGACTGTTGGAAATATGCCCTAGAGGCAATAATAAATTAGTTATTATTATATTTCTTTGTTCATGATAATAGTCTTTTATTCATGCTATAACTGTATTATCCGGAAATCGTAATACA
The DNA here is from genome assembly GCA_963921465.1 of Triticum timopheevii. Lineage (NCBI taxonomy): Eukaryota > Viridiplantae > Streptophyta > Magnoliopsida > Poales > Poaceae > Triticum > Triticum timopheevii. The sequence goes on along the minus strand of OY997272.1, from coordinate 163,827,287 downwards.
CATGTGAATACATAGACCACAATATGTCCCTAGTGAGCCTCTAGTTGACTAGCTCGTTGTGATCAACAGATAGTCATGGTTTCCTGGCTATGGACATTGGATGTCGTTGATAACGGGATCGCATCATTAGGAGAATGATGTGATGGACAAGACCCAATCCTAAGCATAGCATAGAGATCGTGTAGTTCGTATGCTGAAGCTTTTCTAATGTCAAGTATCTTTTCCTTAGACCATGAGATTATGTAACTCCCGGATACCGTAGGAGTGCTTTGGGTGTACCAAACGTCACAACGTAACTGGGTGGCTATAAAGGTGCATTACAGGTATCTCCGAAAGTGTCTGTTGGGTTGGCACGAATCGAGACTGGGATTTGTCACTCCGTGTAAGCGGAGAGGTATCTCTGGGCCCACTCGGTAGGACATCATCATATGCGCAATGTGACCAAGGAGTTGTTCACGGGATGATGTGTTACGGAACGAGTAAAGAGACTTGCCGGTAACGAGATTGAACAAGGTATAAGGATACCGACGATCGAATCTCGGGCAAGTACAATACCGCTGGACAAAGGAAATTGTATACGGGATTGATTAAGTCCTTGACATCGTGGTTCATCCGATGAGATCATCGTGGAACATGTGGGAGCCATCATGGGTATCCAGATCCCGCTGTTGGTTATTGACCGGAGAACGTCTCGGTCATGTCTGCATGTCTCCCGAACCCGTAGGGTCTACACACTTAATGTTCGATGACGCTAGGGTTATATAGGAAGCTTGTATGTGGTTACCGAATGTTATTCGGAGTCCCGGATGAGATCCCGGACATCACGAGGAGTTACGGAATGGTCCGGAGGTAAAGATTTATATATGGGAAGTCCTGTTTTGGTCACCGGAAAAGTTTCGGGTTTTATCGGTAAAGTACCGGGACCACCGGGAGGGTCCCGGGGGTCCACCAAGTGGGGCCACCAACCCCGGAGGGCTGCATGGGCCATGTGTGGGAGGGAACCAGCCCCAGGTGGGCTGGTGCGCCCCCCACAAGGGGCCCAAGGCGCAGGGGAGAGTGGGATGAGGCAAACCCTAGGGCAGATGGGCCCTAAGGCCCATGCTCCCTGCGCCTCCCTCTCCTCCCCCTCTTGGCCGCCTCCCCAAGTCCCATCTAGGGCTGGCCGCACCCCTTGGGGTGGGAAACCCTAAAGGGGGCACAGCCCCCTCTCCCCCTATATAAAGTGAGGCATAGGGCTGCCCATAACACACGAGATCTTCTCCCTCTTGGTGCAGCCCTGCCTCTCCTCCTCCTCCTCTTCTGTGGTGCTTGGCGAAGCCCTGCAGGATTGCCACGCTCCTCCACCACCACCACGCCGTTGTGCTGCTGCTGGATGGAGTCTTCCTCAACCTCTCCCTCTCTCCTTGCTGGATCAAGGCGTGGGAGACGTCACCGGGCTGTACGTGTGTTGAACGCGGAGGTGCCGTGCGTTCGGCACTTGATCATCGGTGATTTGAATCACGACGAGTACGACTCCATCAACCCCGTTCACTTGAACGCTTCCGCTTAGCGATCTACAAGGGTATGTAGATGCACTCTCCTTCCCCTCGTTGCTGGTTTCTCCATAGATAGATCTTGGTGACACGTAGGAAAATTTTGAATTTCTGCTACGTTCCCCAACAGTGGCATCATGAGCTAGGTCTATTGCGTAGATTATTTGCACGAGTAGAACACAAAGTAGTTGTGGGCGTTGATTTTGTTCAATATGCTTACCGTTACTAGTCCAATCTTGTTTCGACGGTATTGTGGGATGAAGCGGCCCGGACCGACCTTACACGTACTCTTACGTGAGACAGGTTCCACCGATTGACATGCACTTGGTGCATAAGGTGGCTAGCGGGTGCCAGTCTCTCCCACTTTAGTCGGAACGGATTCGATGAAAAGGGTCCTTATGAAGGGTAAATAGCAATTGACATATCACGTTGTGGTTTTGCGTAGGTAAGAAACGTTCTTGCTAGAAACCCATAGCAGCCACGTAAAACATGCAAACAACAATTAGAGGACGTCTAACTTGTTTTTGCAGGGTATGCTATGTGATGTGATATGGCCAACAAGAATGTGATGAATGATATGTGTTGTATGAGATTGATCATGTTCTTGTAATAGGATTCACGACTTGCATGTTGATGAGTATGACAACCGGCAGGAGCCATAGGAGTTGTCTTTATTTATTGTATGACCTGCGTGTCATTGAACAACGCCATGTAATTACTTTACTTTATTGCTAACCGGTAGCCATAGTAGTAGAAGTAATAAGTTGGCAAGACGACTTCATGGAGACACGATGATGGAGATCATGATGATGGAGATCATGGTGTCATGCCGGTGACGATGATGATCATGGAGCCCCGAAGATGGAGATGAATGGAGCTATATGATATTGGCCATATCATGTCACTACTATATAATTGCATGTGATGTTTATCATGTTTATGCATCTTGTTTACTTAGGACGACGGTAGTAAATAAGATGATCCCTTACACAATTTCAAGAAGTGTTCTCCCCTAACCGTGCACCGTTGCTACAGTTCGTCGCTTCTAAGCACCACGTGATGATCGGGTGTGATGGATTCTTACGTTCACATACAACGGGTGTAAGACAGATTTACACAGCGAAAACACTTAGGGTTAACTTGACGAGCCTAGCATGTACAGACATGGCCTCGTAACACGGAGACCGAAAGGTCGAGCATGAGTCGTATAGTAGATACGATCAACATGAAGATGTTCGCCGACGTTGGCTAGTCCGTCTCACGTGATGATCGGACACGGCCTAGTTGACTCGGATCATGTGATCACTTAGATGACCAGAGGGATGTCTATCTGAGTGGGAGTTCATAAGATGAACTTAATTATCTTGAACATAGTCAAAAGACCTTTTGCAAATTATGTCGTAAGCTCGTGCTTTAGTTCTACTGTTTAGATATGTTCCTAGAGAAAATATAGTTGAAAGTTGATAGTAGCAATTATGCGGACAGTAGAAAGCTTATGTCCTTAATGCACCGCTCAGTGTGCTGAGCCCCAAACGTCGTCTGTGGATGTTGTGAACATCGGACATACACGTTTTGATAACTACGTGATAGTTCAGTTAAATGGCTTAAGTAGAGGCACCAAAGATGTTTTTCGAAACATCGCGGAACATATGAGATGTTTTGAGGGCTGAAATTGAGATTTCAGGCTCGTGCCCACGTCAAGAGGTATAAGACCTCCGACGATTTTCTTAGCCTGCAGACTAAGGAGAAAAGCTCAATTGTTGTGCTTGTGCTCAGATTGTCTGAGTACACCAATCGCTTGAATCGAGTGGGAGTTGATCTTCCAGATGAAATAGTGATGGTTCTCCGAAGTCATTACCACCAAGCTGCTAAAGCTTCGTGATGAACTATGATATATCAGGGACATATATGATGATTCTTGAGATATTCGCGATGTTTGACACCACAAAAGTAGAAATCAAGAAGGATCATCAATTGTTGATGGTTGGTGAAACCACTAGTTTCAAGAAGGGCAAGGGCAAGAAGGGATACTTCATGAAACGGCAAATCAGCTGCTGCTCTAGTGAAGAAACCCAAGGTTAAACCCAAACCCGAGACTAAGTGCTTCTGTAATAAGGGGAACAACCACTGGAGCAGAATTACCCTAGATACTTGGTAGATGAGAAGGCTGGCAAGGTCGATAGAAGTATATTGGATATACATTGTGTTAATGTGTACTTTACTAGTACTCCTAGTAGCACCAGGGTATTAGATACCGGTTCGGTTGCTAAGTGTTAGTAACTCGAAACAAAAGGCTACGGAATAAACGGAGACTAGCTAAAGGTGAGCTGACGATATGTGTTTCCAATGTTGATATGATCAAGCATCGCACGCTCCCTCTACCATCGAGATTGGTGTTTGCGTTGAGCATAGACATGATTGGATTATGTCTATCGCAATACGGTTATTCATTTAAGGAGAATAATGGTTACTCTGTTTATTTGAATAATACCTTGAATGGTCTTGCACCTAAAATGAATGGTTTATTGAATCTCGATCGTAGTGATACACATGTTCATGCCAAAAGATAGTAATGATAGTACCACCTACTTGTGGCACTGCCATGTAAGTCATAATGGTATAAAACGCATGAAGAAGCTCCATGTTGATGGATCTTTGGACTCACTCGTTTTTGAAAAGTTTGAGACATGCGAACCATGTCTATTGGTGTATATGCATGCAGATGGATCGTTTGGACTCACTTGATTATGAATCACTTGAGATATGCAAATCATACCACATGGGCAAGATGACTGAAAAGCCTCGTTTTCAGTAAGATGGAACAAGATAGCAACTTGTTGGAAGTAACACATTTTGATGTGTGCAGTCCAATGAGTGCTGAGGCATGCAGTGAATATCGTTATGTTCTTACTTCACAGATGATTCGAGTAGATGTTGAGAATATTTACTTGATGAAACACAAGTCTGAATTATTGAATGATTCAAGTAATTTCAGAGTGAAGTAGAAGATCATTGTGACAGGAGGATAAAATGTCTATGATATGATCATAGAGATGAATATCTGAGTTACGAGTTTTGGCACACAATTAAGACATTGTGGAAATTGTTTCGCAATTAATACCGCCTGGAACACCATAGTGTGATGGTGTGTCCGAACATCATAGTTGCACCCTATTGGATATGGTGCGTACCATGATGTCTCTTGTCGAATTACCATTATTGTTCATGGGTTAGGCATTAGAGACAACCACATTCACTTCAAATAGGGCACCACGTAATTCCGATGCGATGACACCGTATGAACTATGGTTTAGAGAAACCTAAGCTGTCATTTCTTAGAAGTTTGGGGCTGCGACGCTTATGTGAAAAAGTTTCAGGTTGATAAGCTTGAACCCAAAGCGGATAAAATGCATCTTCATAGGACACCCAAAACAGTTGGGTATACCTCCTAATTCAGATCCGAAAGCAATAGGGATTGTTTCTTGAATCGGGTCCTTTCTCGAGGAAAAGTTTCTCTCGAAAGAATTGAGTGGGAGGATGGTGGAGACTTGATGAGGTTGTTGAACCGTCTCTTCAACTATTGTGTGGCAGGGCACAGGAAGTTGTTCCTGTGGCACCTACACCAATTGAAGTGGAAGCTTATGATATTGATCATGAAACTTCGGATCAAGTCACTACCAAACCTCGTAGGACGACAAGGACACGTACTGCTTCGGAGTGGTACAGTAATCCTGTCTTAAAGGTCATGTTGCTAGACAACAATGAACCTACGAGCTATGGAGAAGTGAGGGTGGGCCCATGTTCCGACAAATGGTTAGAAGCCATGAAATCCGAGGTAGGATCCATGTATCAGAACAAAGCATGGACTTTGGTGGACTTGCCCGATAAGCCATTGAGATAAATGGATCTTTAAGAAGAAGACGGACGTGGATGGTAATGTCACCATCTATGAAGCTCGACTTGTGGTGAAAAGTTTTTCACAAGTTCAAGGAGTTGACTACAATGAGATTTTCTCATCTGTAGCGATGCTTGAAGTCCGTCAGAATCATGTTAGCATTAGCTGCATTTATGAAATCTGGCAGATGGATGTCAAGACGAGTTTCCTTACCAGTTTTCGTAAGGAAAAGTTGTATGTGATACAATCAAAAAGGTCTTTGTCGATCCTAAGGATGCTAAAAGGTATGCTAGCTCTAGCGGTCCTTCTAAGGACTGGAGTAAGCATCTCGGAGTTGGAATGTACGCTTTGATGAGATGATCAAAGATTTTGGGTTTATACAAAGTTTATGAGAAACTTGTATTTTCAAAGAAGTGAGTGGGAGCACTATAGACTTTCTGATGAGTATATGTTGTTGACATATTGATGATCAGAAATGATGTAGAATTTCTGGAATGCATATAGGGTTATTTGAAAGGTGTTTTTCAAGTGGAAAGCCTGGATTAAGCTACTTGAGCATTGAGCATCAAGATCTATAAGGATAGATCAAAACGCTTAATGGTACTTTCAAATGAGCACATACCTTGACATGATCTTGAAAGTGTTCAAGATGGATCAGTCAGAGAAGGAGTTCTTGCCTGAGTTGTAAGGTATGAAGTTAAGACTTAAAGCTCGACCACGGCAGAATAGAGAGAAAGGACGAAGGTCGTCCCCTATGTTTAAGACGTAGGCTCTACAGTATGCTATGCTGTGTAACGCACCTGAAGTGTGCCTTGCCATGAGTCAGTCAAGGGGTACAAGAGTGATCCAAGAATGGATCACATGACAGCGGTCAAAGTTATGCTTAGTAACTAGTGGACTAAGGAATTTTCTCGATTATGGAGGTGGTAAAAGAGTTCGTCGTAAAGGGTTACGTCGATGCAAGCTTAACACCTATCCGGATAACTCTGAGCAGAGATACTGGATACGTATAATGGAGCAACATTTTAGAATAGCTCCAAGTAGAACAGTTATTTGGAATAGCTCCAAATAGAGCATGGTAGCTGCATCTAGGAGATGACATAGAGATTTGTAAAGCACACACGGATCTGAAAGGTTCAGACCCGTTGACTAAAACCTCTCTCACAAGCAACATGATCAAACCAAGAACTCATTGAGTCTTAATCACATGATGATGTGAACTAGTTTAATGACACTAGTAAACTCTTTGGATGTTGGTCACATGGTGATGTGACCTGTCAGTGTTAATCACATGGTGATGTGAACTAGATTATTGACTCTAGTGCAAGTGGGAGACTGTTGGAAATATGCCCTAGAGGCAATAATAAATTAGTTATTATTATATTTCTTTGTTCATGATAATAGTCTTTTATTCATGCTATAACTGTATTATCCGGAAATCATAATACACGTGTGAATACATAGACCACAATATGTCCCTAGTGAGCCTCTAGTTGACTAGCTCGTTGTGATCAACAGATAGTCATGGTTTCCTGGCTATGGACATTGGATGTCGTTGATAACGGGATCACATCATTAGGAGAATGATGTGATGGACAAGACCCAATCCTAAGCATAGCATAGAGATCGTGTAGTTCGTATGCTGAAGCTTTTCTAATGTCAAGTATCTTTTCCTTAGACCATGAGATTATGCAACTCCCGGATACCGTAGGAGTGCTTTGGGTGTACCAAACGTCACAACGTAACTGGGTGGCTATAAAGGTACATTACAGGTATCTCCGAAAGTGTCTGTTGGGTTGGCATGAATCGAGACTGGGATTTGTCACTCCGTGTAAGCGGAGAGGTATCTCTGGGCCCACTCGGTAGGACATCATCATATGTGCAATGTGACCAAGGAGTTGTTCACGGGATGATGTGTTACGGAACGAGTAAAGAGACTTGCCGGTAACGAGATTGAACAAGGTATAAGGATACCGACGATCGAATCTTGGGCAAGTACAATACCGCTGGACAAAGGGAATTGTATACGGGATTGATTAAGTCCTTGACATCGTGGTTCATCCGATGAGATCATCGTGGAACATGTGGGAGCCATCATGGGTATCCAGATCCCGCTGTTGGTTATTGACCGGAGAACGTCTCGGTCATGTCTGCATGTCTCCCGAACCCGTAGGGTCTACACACTTAAGGTTCGATGACGCTAGGGTTATATAGGAAGCTTGTATGTGGTTACCGAATGTTGTTCGGAGTCCCGGATGAGATCTCGGACGTCACGAGGAGTTCCGGAATGGTCCGGAGGTAAAGATTTATATATGGAAAGTCCTGTTTTGGTCACCGGAAAAGTTTCGGGTTTTATCGGTAAAGTACCGGGACCACCGGGAGGGTCCCGGGGGTCCACCAAGTGGGGCCACCAACCCCGGAGGGCTGCATGGGCCATGTGTGGGAGGGAACCAGCCCCAGGTGGGCTGGTGCGCCCCCCACAAGGGGCCCAAGGCGCAGGGAAGAGTGGGAGGAGGCAAACCCTAGGGCAGATGGGCCCTAAGGCCCATGCTCCCTGCGCCTCCCTCTCCTCCCCCTCTTGGCCGCCTCCCCAAGTCCCATCTAGGGCTGGCCGCACCCCTTGGGGTGGGAAACCCTAAAGGGGGCGCAGCCCCCTCTCCCCCTATATAAAGTGAGGCATAGGGCTGCCCATAACACACGAGATCTTCTCCCTCTTGGTGTAGCCCTGCCTCTCCTCCTCCTCTTCTTCTGTGGTGCTTGGCGAAGCCCTGCAGGATTGCCACGCTCCTCCACCACCACCACGCCGTTGTGCTGCTGCTGGATGGAGTCTTCCTCAATCTCTCCCTCTCTCCTTGTTGGATCAAGGCGTGGGAGACGTTACCGGGCTGTACGTGTGTTGAACGCGGAGGTGCCGTGCGTTCGACACTTGATCGTCGGTGATTTGAATCACGACGAGTACGACTCCATCAACCCCGTTCACTTGAACGCTTCCGCTTAGCGATCTACAAGGGTATGTAGATGCACTCTCCTTCCCCTCGTTGCTGGTTTCTCCATAGATAGATCTTGATGACACGTAGGAAAATTTTGAATTTCTGCTACGTTCCCTAACACTTTTTGCATGCAAAATACGCCTAGTACTCATACGTCACAGTAGCTAGCTTCCGGATCAGGTGTATCAAAAAATGATGTCTTCGTCCCTCTGGCCGTCTCCATTGTCCAGCATGGTGGCGGCGGTGCCGAGGGAGACGCCGCCCTTGAGTGCGACCTCGCCAGCGACCTTCTCCCCGGCGTAGAGCTTTGCGGACTCCATCTGGCGCTCCAGCTCCCGCTGCTTGACGGCCTGGATCTTCTTAAGACGGAAGAACTCCTCTCTCTCCTGCTCGTCAAGCTCGCCCCTGATATAGGTAACGGTGTTCTCCAGCTGCGGCTTCACCACGTGCTCCAGCGCGTTCACGCGCCGGTTGGTCGTCTTGATCGCCTCGTCCAGCGTCAGGAACGACGTCTGCAGCGACGCCAGCTCCACCAGCAGCTCGACGGCGCGTGCGTGCGCCGCACGGCAGGCTGACACCTGCTGCCCGCCGCCCGCGAGCCCGGCGAGCAACGGCGCCCTCGCGCCGGCGCCGTCCATGAAGTGCTCGAAGCGGGGGAGGCGGACGCCGGCGATGTTGTCGTGGTGGGCGCGCACGCGGAGGCGGGCGGGGCCGACGACGGACTGCTGGATGACGTGCCGGAGGGGGCCGCCGGCGACGTAGAGCGCCTCGGCGAGGGAGAGGGAGGCGCCGCGCATGGAGTCGCCCACGGCCTCCTTGGCGGCCACGATGCGCTTGAGGATGGCTCGGAACTGCACGGTGAGCGCGTCCGACTTCTTCTTGAGCAGCGCGTGGCCGCGGGTGGCCGCCGCCAGCCGCGCCTTGATCATGCCCATCACCGTCACCGTCGGCACCACGTTCAGCCGCTGTCCCTGCCCCGCCATGCCGCCGCCGGAAGCTACCTAGTGCTGGCGTGTTGGCTCTGTGCACTTCTTCTTTCTGCGGGACTCTGTATACTTCTTGATCTGGCTAGCTCGCACCAATTATAGATGCATACGCAGGCGCCAAAAGGACACGTCGACGTGTGTCGGGATGGTTCAGGAGAAGATGACACACACTGACACACACGAGAGTGCAACATCTGTGCATGGATGCTCATGCTATTTGGACTATCTTAAGACTTGTGTAGCTATCTGTTCAATTGTTCATCACCAGAAAACAGCTGAGCTGGTACACAAATAGTCTCTCCATTTGGCCATGCATTTTCTGGCTCAGATTCAACTTCATTCAACGAACCCGAATTGAGCCTATGTCATGCAAATCCTTATACCTAATACCTAATACCTAATACCTATACCTAATATGATAATAAAGCAAATTAGGTTTCTGGTCGTCCGTCATTATAATTACCCTCCAAATTGGTAAAAATTACCCACCAATATCACCCGTAAGTGGAAAAACGATTTAATTTTTCGGAGCAAAAATCGCCGCCCCTTTGGTTGTTTTATAGCGCGGCGACAAGTGAAAGTCCCAAAACTACCAGCAGCGGAGTGGTTGGGTGAGAGCTCCTCTAGCCACCAGACCGGGGTTCGATCCCCAGCATCACGGCTGTAATTCTTGGCAGGGGCCCACCTGTAAGTATGTGGAGCGTTGACACATCACTCTAGTTACTAAGCTCCCACGAAATGCAGCACCCTAGTGCATCACGGCTGTAATTCTTGGCAGGGGCCCACCTGTAAGTATGTGGAGCGTTGGGGCAGGGCAGTCAATATATGGTGTAGACGTACCTGCGATAATTTTGTTCGGTCGGTGGAGGAAACTTCCTGCGTCTTGAGTTTCCTTTCTTTCCTGTAACTTCTTTTCGCTTCCTTTTTCCATCTATTACTCGCCAAACACACCGCCTCCTTCGTTCCTTCCCCATGTCCCCGATCTACTCCCGGCCTTCTCCGTTGACTTCGGCCGCCACCTCCCCACTCCAGCGCTCGCGATCCTCCTCGGCGGCGTGCAACTTGTGGCATGATGGCTCAAGACGAGGTGCTTGACACTCCCGCAGGCGCTTGTGGTTAACAACGGGCATGTGCGGAGGAGGAGATGTGAGGTGGTGGCGTCGATGAAGCTGGGGGAAGATATCGCCATGCCACAACGCTGCCATAGGGGCGGAGGGCAGCAGCGAGAGCGATGGTACCCAGGTTGAATAATATGCTCGAGACCACAACGAACGCAAGCGGAGGCAAGGGAGGGCACCATTATAGGTCCGCCATCGGCTCCTTCTGCGAGGCCTCCATTATCGTCGCCACCTGCCATGTCTACGAGGTACTCTATGACACGCTAGAGGTCAGCAGACGAGAGGGATCGTGTAGCAGGTGTTCCTGGTGTGCTCCTTAGGTGAGGCCATTTTCTGTTTCTCAACTCTCTTGAACGTAGATCAGAGGATTGTATGATACGTGGTTTTTGTTCCGGTTCGTATGAATCAAACAAAAGCATTCCTTTTTTCCGTTTTGATTTGTAGCTCACTTGGGTTCACGACTGTAAATCAAGGATTAGTTTCCTGAGTTTTCACTCTGTCCTGTGCACACCATATGTTCGATAAAATGCATGTGGATAATACGATTGTTGTGTGTCAACTGTCTATTTAGATTATTTGCCTTACATCAACTTCCTGCATCTCTCTTTCAACGGAGCTGGCCGTAGCCACTGCGCGCACCAGCACATGGTCTGTCCCTTCGGCGAGGGTGGTGCTCGCTTGATAGACTGAATCTATTGTGTTGCATGCATGCTAGGGATGTTGTGCTGCCTCAGTTCTGAACTTTGATGTTACATGTATTATTCTATTTCTGCTTAATATCATTTTTCTTTCAATCGTATGTGCCAGCAAGTATGTCCTAATTACATCCACATTATAGGGAGAAGCATGCGTAGGTGTACTGTACACAAGCTCGATTGAGCTGTGATTTCTTAGTAAATGAAAGTTAAGAAACAATTGCAAATTTGTAGAAGTACCAATGTGGAGCTGATATTTCTGCATATTAGAAGGTGATGCAAGCAAGGGCATTACATGTTATGATCACTTTGTTTGTCTTTTAGTTTATCTTTTGTGGATGTGGAAAGTTTGGCTGAATATCAGTGTCTAATCTAGCATGTCATTGTTGTTCATATATTCCCTTTTTCATAATCTTTACTGTCATTTACCGCAAACCCAAATATTCATATGTGAATCTTTATCACGAGTAACTTGGACATTGCTATGGGTTGAGAACACTGCCATGCCGTACACTATAACTAAAACTGATGAAAAGTTTGTTACTCATATGATGCAACAAAGTTGGTTTGCTCAGGAATTAAAGAATTGCAATTCCAAAGGCAACAAATCATGGTAAAAGTTAATCTGAAGGTATATGCTATATGCGAGGTTCATTTTCCTACTTATTACATAAGTTGTACTTTTCTTTACCATTATAATGTTGGCCGCCATGATATATATACTTCTGAAATTGTCCACTTCTTCATCTCTTAAAAGCTCCCTACGAATGGAGCCTCCTTCTGCATCCAGGTATTTTTGCACTTGCGATCCAACATGTCAGAGAGGGAATCACTTGTGCGTTGCGGTCCAGCCTATGCATACATGAACGTGACACTCTTAGGTTGATTAATAGACAAATATTTAAATTTGTAAACATTTTTTAATTCCTTAATAATTCTAAATATGTTGATTTTTGATGTTTGAGGAACTTCTTTTGAAATCTCGGACATTTTCTAAATCTATGAACATTTTCTTAAATTAGCGAACATTTTTTGAATTTGAATTTCAGGGGATATATTTTGAAATTCAAGAACATTTTCTAAATTCACAAGCGTTTTTAAATTAGTGGACATTTTTTATTAACAAGCATTTTTTAAATAAATAAACAATTTTACAATGATTTTAAAATTCTCACTACTTTTTCCAGTTTTCATTCCTCTTTGTTTTTCTTCGCTTCCCTAGATGGGTTGAGGCCAAATAGGGGCGACTGGCCAGCCAACTGAAGCGCGTGTCCTAGGTCATGTCCATTTGGTCATCCTTCGTCATTTTGCACGTTGAATAGGGCCTCCCATGCATGTGGGTTATTTCGCTGTTGGGGGAGGGCGTGAATTGGTTTTTTGCTTCATGCGCTTGTTGGTTCTGTGTCGAGCGTCTGGTTGCTCCTTTCTTTGTCTTCCAGTCGGGCTCCTCGGACGATGGATTTGCGGTGGAAGTCTGACATCAGGCTAGCGCTGGGGGAGAGCTAGAATACCGGGCGTTGGAGATCCAAGCCGAGATGAGCAGCTCTTGGTGAGCCGCTGTAGTTAGGCTCTGTCGTGGTAGATCTACCCTCAAGGTTGGGGGTGACTAGGTTGATAGATTGGAATCCTTTTGGAGATGAAAACCAGTGCATGAAGAGTGATTTTGAGAGACAGAGGCACAATATTATTTGAGAATATCCATTTTTTTAGTAGATTATTGCATAGTATTCTTTTTCACTTAAATGAATTTTTGTATTTGTAATTCATTGATATTGCAATAATTTATATTGAAAAGACGATAGCCAATTTATTGGCTAATTCGAATTCGTATGTACAATTCGTAGAATTCTTTCTTATTTCTTATTGTTGAAATCTAAAATTAAAGTCTCTTGGCTCTTTTCACGCTTTCTCACAAACAGATTAAAAAATAGATTTTTATTTTTTAAGTTTGGATAAACATTGCTTCGTCTGGTGTCTACAATACATATGACTCATTATAGTACTAATTTCATTTTTACCAGATCGAAAAAATTTATGTTGAAAAGAAAAATTTATAGATCCAACGTCACATTCCGTAAAAAATTTACGATACGTGTATAGGATGCACCCAATGTGTACGAGCTTGTCCAATAGATGTATTAGAAATGATACCCTGGGATGGATGTAAAGCCAAGCAAATTGCTTCCGCGCCGAGAACCGAAGATTGTGTGGGTTGTAAGAGAAAATAAAATATTGACCACACCTTCCAAAAGCACGATTCGCATCATTGTGCTCAATAAAAGGAATGAGAGAACCCCCAATAGAAAAATATTGGAAAGGAAAAATACTTCTAACATGAATCTGTTCCCATGCAATAGTCAAGATTTCTTGACGGTATCTAGCTGGCAGTGGCGGAGCTTCCTTAGGGCCAACCTGGGCCATGGCCCCCCCTGCTTGTGTAGATTTCTTATAATATTAGCACATAATTAGACAGGAATGACGGTGTTTGCCCAATCTTTGATTGAATAGCCCCTCCTACATGGATTAGCCCCTCCTATAATCCTGATCAAGCTCCGCCACTGCTAGCTGGAACAACCTATTCTTCCTGAATTCCTTGATTCAAGGACAAAGAATTTCCTGCGTGTCGATAAAGTTGGAGAGTTTGAGAAAAGGGAGGTCAATTCCCGTGTATATGATCCAACGTCAATTCGGTTTATGCAGTATGAAAACTGGTGAAGCACCCGAACACGAACTACCAATGGAAACACCCAACCGAACACCATAAACCGCATATACCAGGAATATCGGTCAACCCACTTCAATTCGGTTCTTCGCTTTTTGTTATAGAAGTGTTCATCTCTAATCGTAATTACTCGACAAAGGCTTAACTCACGACCGAGGAACGGCGCGGCAAAGCGCGCGTCACTCTCTAGTCCATTTCATGGTCAACGTTTGATAGGGCCTAATATGGTATGGTAAGCCATGACCTGTACTAAAAAAGCAAAAATAAAATTTAAGAATACCAAAAAACATTTTCAAGACACGGCGGGCATCGCTACGGTAGAGTAGAAATTCCCTCAATTCGAGACGGAAGCACCGCATGCCAACCCCACCTCTGCCCGCTCCACTTTCCTTTTATTTCCGCCACGAAGCCAGCAACTCAACTTTACTTTTATTTCCGCCGCCACGCCAAGCCACGCGAAGCCGCGTCCGGCAAGGACAGGGCTCCGACTGCCGCCACCGCCTCTGCCCCAGGCGCCCCCTTTGGCCGGCCCGCTCCGCTCCTCGTCCTCCTCCTCCTCACTTCGTTCGGGCCACGCCTTCCCCCTCCTCGCCGCGCTCTGCTCGGTCCGCTCCCCCTCCCCCTCAATTCGCCCTGGCCGTGCCTTCCTCCTCCTCGCCGCGGTCCGGCCGGTCCGCTGCTCCTCCACCCTTCGTCCGGGCCGTGCGTATGTCCTCCTCGAGCCAGGTTTTATCTTGCTCGCCCTCCTCGGTCGATTTGCCCGTTTAGAATCGCGTCTGGATTTGATTTTGCTCTTCCTCGATCAATTTGCCCGTTTAGAGTCGCGTCCGGATTTGATTTTGCTCGTCCTAGCCGTAGCCGGTTTAGATGGAAATCCCGCCTGATTTGATGTTGCTCGTCCTCGCCGCCGTCCGTTTAGGACCACGTCCGATTTGAGTTTGCTCGTGCTCAGTTCGTCAGTTTAGAGTCGCCTCCGAGTTGATTTTGCTCGCCCCCACCGTCGTTGGTCTAGAGTCGCTTCTGATTTGGTTCTGCCCGTCCTCGCCGTCATCCGTTTTCGTTTTGCTCGTCCTCGCCGTTGCCCCGACGCGCCCGCATGTTCTTGGTCCGCCTCGTCGAGGGTCTCCGTCTGGTTCGCGATTGAGAAATTTCTGCGTGCGCTTCTGTTGTCTGATAGACACTTTGGATCCTGCGTTTCGTGTTCGTGTCAGCGCGAGCGTTGCAGGAACGGTCGGTTCTTGGTTTTGAAATTGGGTTACGGCCGGAGATGGAGAGACGGAGAGTAATTGTCAGTTTGGCGTGCTAGTTCAGATCGGTTCCTAGGCTCCTGCATTGTTCGTCGGTCGTTTTTCAGATTTCAAACGGCTAGCTTTGTTCGTATTCGTCCGTCGAGACGTGCCCTTTGATGCTCTGGTTCCTCTAGTTCAGATTGTACCAGCTAGCTTTTCACTTTCGTCAGGCGTGTGTGCTCTCATCCTAGATGCAGGGGTCATTTGTTCTGATGGGTGTTACTGCTTCTGTTCTTTTCAATTGGTTACTTCCTATCATGCTTTGCTTATGTTCCATATATGGTGATGTGTGTTCAGGGGTGCAAACCATGTAGGCCGTGGGTGCCATTTCCAGCAGGCAGCAGAGCAGAAAGTTTTAAAAGAGTGCAAATCATGTGGTGCTGCTTGACTAATTGAACACCTGCTGCTGCTACTGTTGGACAAGGTTTCCCTGTTTTCTTCCTGGTCTTGCTGTTTCCATTTTCATGCAGGAGTACTAGATGAGGTGCTGCTAGTCCCTTAGATTTCGTACTAGATTGCATAGCATGACTGTAGAATTTTTTCATTGCACACCTGGGCATATGATTCTTCTGTGAGCATAATTCCAGAGTTTATTTATCTGTGAAAGCACGCTCATCACATGTTTTTATCAATGCTGCTCACTTTTGTCATGTCCCTTTTGTTTGTCCTGTTAAAGTTTATGGAGCAAATTTTGTGTTTGTTGCTATGTAAGCCATGCACTTGGGAAGCCTGGGCATGATTAGGATTTGGATTGCTATAGAGTTTATGCTATGTTTGTTTATAACCTGGTTGTGACCTAATATAGTGTAAATCTGCTAATTTTTTCATTTAATTTATGTTCAACGCAAGTAGGTTTTGTTCGTAAGTGGTATTTCTTTTGCGTGTGCATGAACATTCACGCTGTCAATTTTTCTTATCATAATCATTTACCGTGGTGTTTAACAATACATTTCTACTGTTCTTTGTTCCCTTTTGAGGTTCACTAACTCAATTTTGCATGAGATTTGATAGCAATTACTGATGTCCAGTCACTGAAATAATATGCTTTTCTTGCTTTGCCTAGACTTTGTGACAAGAATAAGCATGCGTCTCTGTGCCTACAAACTTGTGGGTAGTAATGAAGATCTAACTAGCTTCCTGTTTTCAGGAATGCAAATCTGAATTACCCTCACCCCTCTACAGAAATCAGTTTACAGTTCACTCATTCAGTTTCTAGGAATTCTTTATAGCTTTCTGAGTTTACTTCAGTCTTGCATTTGTTAGTTTTTTGTTTGTACCCTTATCTATGTCTGCTTCTTTGTGTGTTTCTTGTGTGCAAACGCTCCATTGTGTGTGTCTGACTGTGTGTGTGATGTGCCCCTATCTATGTATGTTTCTTTGTCCGTTTCATGTGTGCAAGTGCTCCATTGTCTGTGTCTGACTGTGTGTGTGATGTGCCCCTATCTATGTATGTTTCTTTGTCTGTTTCATGTGTGCAAGTGCTCCATTGTCTGTGTGTGACTGTGTTTGACTGCTTAGATGAGGTGATTCTGATTGTGTTACTGCTTATATGGTCTGTCCAATTGGTTTCATATTCATGCTTTGCTTGTGTTCCAATGTCGTCTTCCCATATATGGGGATGTGTTCAGGGATGCAAACCATTTAGGCCGTTTTGAGCAGGCATGGATATCCAGAGACGTGCACTGTTCAGGCTTCTCTCCTACTGATAGATGATGATAGGCTGAGCAGAAAAGTTTGACTCTTGTAACACTCACTTGCTTGGCTTCCACTCCTTTGCGTGGCCGATTTGGCATCCAATGCATCCCATGCCCTTTTCCCTGTTTATCTCACTCACTCATCACAGCACCCTTATCCCTGTTTTTGTTCCTTAATTTTTCTTATCATAATAATCATGTTTATCGTGGTCTTTGACAATACATTTTTTTGTGATATCTGTGTTTCGTTATGTCTTATGTGGATATCATATTCTTTTTTTTTGTATTACTGCTGTCCAATCACTGGAATAATGCTTTTTCTAAGTATTTCAGGTAGGATATAGACAAATGTCACATTTGCTCTTCCTTGTGTTGCTAAGGACACTGATGGGGTTGGGTTTGCTTACAGCGCAGGTATATTTATGTTTTTTACATTTTGTGATGTTGATGTTGTGGTGCCAAAATGCTTATTTAGCCATGTTTTCCTTGTTCACTTCACAAGATTATGTATTCATGCTGATAGTATGTTACTCTTTCTAGGACTGATAATTCTATAAAGAATCATTGGAATATGTTTTTTACATTTTGCGATGCTGATGTCTGTAGTCCCAAAATACTTATTTAGTCATGTTTTCCTTGTTCACTTCACAAGTATTCATGTTGATAGTATGTTACTCTTTCCAGGACAAATAATTCTATAAAGAATCATTGGAATATTTCTTTGAGAAAGACGTTAGATGTCTATAGCACCAGAAATATTTTGGCAATTCCAAGACTAATTGGCCTTGATGACTTACAGATAAACAGAAGACGGCTGCTCCTGAGTGCCATCTTGATCTGAACAGCTCATCATTCTAATCTTAGCTCACCTCTGCAGTCATACAAACTGGCATGCCAAGGACTGCTCAGGGTTCCTATCGCTTTCTGTTTTATCAAATAAGGTAATCAAATTTTGATCTTCAGCTTGCAAATTTATCACCTTATGGTTTGCATGTACTTGAATTGCTTTGGATTTGTCGGATTACTATTCTACATGATGTTCTCCATGATTCACTTGATTTGTTAATTTGAGTATTTTCCTGGTGAGTTCTTTAGGTTCATCTTGTGACACAAAATACAATTTTGGTACGTGCAGACTCTGAAATTTGGTGATAAAGAAGGTACCTCCTAATTTGCTCTCTGGCTCTCTTACACGTGTCTTTGTTTATATAATAGTAGTAGGCACCTGGCTTGTAGTTGGGTAATGCAGAGAGTGGTTTGGAATCGAAGAACTAAAATAATGCAGAGGTTAAGGTTCCGAATGGGAAGCTTGAACAAATAGTTTACTTTTTCTCATGTCTTCGATTAGTTTCATCCTATCTATGTCTGTTTCTTGGTTGCAAACACTCCATTGTGACTGTGTGTGTGACTGACTGTTTGTGTGTGTGATTGACTGTGTGTGTGTTTCTTTGTCTGTTTCTTGTGTGCAAGCGCTCCATTGTGTGTGTGTGTGTGTGTGTTTTGACTATGACTGTGTATTGATTGTGACTGTGTGTGTGTTGACTGACTGTGTGTCATTGTGCAAGCGCTCCATTGTGTGTGTGTGTGTTTTGACTGTGACTCTGTCATTTTTTGACTCTGACTGTATTGATTGTGACTGTGTGTATGTCTGTGTGTGTGTGTGTTGACTGACTGTGTGTCATTGTTCAAGTGCTCCATAACTACCAGTTGGCACCTGATAATGCATGGATATTTCTATATAAGGTCATGGGCATGTAATTTTTATGATCCACATACCTCTGTAGTTGGTAGTATCATTGCCCTTTGGGCACTCTTCAATGCATTGCTGTATATTTTCCTGCCACAAGTATGATGTCTGTGCTCAGAATGATGTATATGTAGAATCCAGGGGTGGATGGAGGTTTTCATGATGGCTAATCCGATTTGTTATGGTTCTGATGGTGTGCTTCTGGTGTTTGAACTGAAGTCGTCGATCACCCATCAACCTGGTCTGTGTTTGTATGGTAATCCTTCTTGAATTTAACTCCTTCCAATTTTGTACACAATATTTATCTCACAGCTGATAATACCTTATGAATGCATATCACACATTTTAGCTAGCTATATCGTAATGCCATACTCCTTTGGACGTTCTGTATATTCAAGTGTGGTGAGCTCACATATTGTGTCAGTATCTACCTACGCAGCTGAATTATTTCCGGATAGGACGGAGGTGCAATGTTTACATCCATGGCAGAAGGTTCTTTAACAGCGAACCCATCAAAGGTCCTTGGACTCAAGAGGTTTGTCATTGCACTCCTGACTTTGCTCGAGAAGAAAAAACATCTTGCACATTTTATAGTTATATTTATGATATTTTTTTTACAGGAAGATGACAAAATTATTGACCTTGTAAACAAGTATGGACTAACAAAATAGTCTCATTGCAAGGTATTCTTTTGATTGTTTTATTTTTATATGGTTTGCTGAAATGCATTTTCCCCCTATGTGCAAGGTAAACACACTGGTAAGTATTCTCTGTTGATGCATTGCAGGTCAGCTACCAGAACTTCCTGCTGCTGATCCTGGGATGTTTCCGAACATGCTCCCGAACATGTTCAATTTATCCACCCTAGTACAGGTGACTATTGTGCTCCTTTTATGATTCAGTGTAGCTAGTACTCAAATCATGGATAGTCCATTCTGTCATCACAACGCGACCAGATTCACTCTGATTTGCAGTTTATTTGGTGATGACAGAATGAACCCACCTGTGATCTATCATGCTTCTTTATTATTCAATGATTTGTTATTACTTTCTAATTCTTTCTTCCCTTTGCATCGATCCACTTGCTTGCAGCCACTGCCATGACACAGCAGGTATGCTTGATTTTTTTTCTTTGCGCTTGAGATTTTTCTTGTTCTGTGATGCATATGTCTGACCACTCTTTTCTTTGGTTACTTGGCATGCTCGGCGTGTTTACTTCAGTGGACTTCCTCCGATCGCTAATGAACAGGTAATTGCCTTGAGTAACTTGGTTATTTCTTGGCGTCTCTTTCTCTATTCGCAGTCCGTGCTAACTATTTTGTTCTTTCTGCAGATGGTTACTCTATTGTTCGGGGGAAACACATTTGGTCTGGGTGATGCAGTTGTTAATATGAAGCTGATTTTTGAATTCATTCAAAACATCTTAGGTGGCATAATCATCTGAATCCAACCATATGGAACGATGCTTGGACTACTGAGGAGGAACATGCACTGATTAATGCCATCAGGTATGGGAATAAATGAGCAGAAATAGCAAAAGTTATTCCTGGAAGGTACTGCATGCCAAACAACTTACATCATTCTTGCTTGTAGTATTAGCTTTCTGTTTGTGCCCTTTCTATCTCTTGTGTGTGTGACTGACTGTGTGTGTGTGTGACTCTGTTTGTGTATGTGTGACTGACTCTGTGTGACTGTTACTGTGTGTGTCTGACTGACTGTCTGTGACTGTGACTCTGTGTGACCGACTGTGTGTGCTTGATGGTGTGTCCTGTATGCTTTGCTTGATGATGTGTCCTGTATGCTTTGCTTGATGATGTGTCATGTATGCTTTGCTTGAGTGATTGTTGTGGTTTAACACTGTCTTTGCCGGTCCCAAGCCCGGATGTGAAAATGTGGAGGGAGCTGCATTGATATTGCATTTGCTTGATGGTGTGTCTTGTATGCTTTGCTTGAATGATTGGTGTTGTATAATTTATGTTTTGTATTGTCGTGGTTTAACACTGCCTTTGCCGGTCCCAAGCCCGGATGTGAAAATGTGAAAATGATTGGTGTTGCATGTTCTTTGTATTGTTTGCATTACACACAATTTGCACTACCTTCTTTGTGGTTACTGCCCTGATCGAAATAGTGGATCTTCACATAATATGATAGCATGTGATGAAGCTTTGAAATACATCCTTCCTTGCTATGAAAAATTTGGGCATGCCAGGAACTTTGTGATTCCTTTCTCAAATTGTATGAGGTCATTTTTTTTTGCGAATAATATGAGGTCAGTGTTTACTTACGATAATACCAAAGGGAAGCGAATGTTCGATCTGTTCGGCCGTATACAAATTTTCCGACAATAGAATTCGTCTCGTCTCCTAAATTAATCCTACTGGTTTTAAATCTTGTCATTGTGGATGTTCTTTTTTTTTCTGCTAATATATATTGTAAGTGAAAACGTCAGTTGTTTGTCCCAAGCAACTGACGTTGTTTGTCCCAAGCAACTGGGCGCTGCTAGCAAGTTGAGTGAGTAATGTCCTGAACACTATAGAACTGATGTCAGTTCTATACTGATCCTGTGTGAACGCACTCTGCGCCCTCGGATGCATCGCACGGATCTTGGCGCGAGGATCGCCATGTGAGGCGCGGAAATTGTTCGTGCTAATTGTTCGCTCAACTGAGCGAACGTTCCCTATATCCCCCTTCCTTGCTCCACCAACGCCAGTCCCCCCATCCCCCATCTTTTCCTACCCCTTCTCGCACTCCGCCCCGCAAGTGATTCAGTATGGTTTCTTTGGCTCCGCTGGCGATTCAAGCGTCTTCGACCGCTCGGAGTCAAGTTCTTCATCGGTTCCAGCATTGGGCTAAGGCGTACACTGCTCCGTCACCACCGCTCTGTTTTCTGTAGGGTTCATTCCGCCATGGGGTTCGATGGATGTTGAGCAGTTGACATGGCGCCGACGACAATTTTTGTCGACAGCTGTAGGTTTGTCAACACAGCGTCGCAATTGCAGTCATCGCGGTGGTGATTTGCGGTGTTAGGGTAGGGTTCCCAAGATGTTGGAGTTGTCACCATGGGGAGGGCCATAGTGTGCTTGGGATTAAGTGCGGCGAGCGTCGTAGCCACGGTCACAGTAGGGTGTTGCCAGCGTCGTGGCCACGATCGCAATAGGGCCATGGGCATTTGCGCGTTCGACTTTTGCAATTTTGTTGGGGTTGTGAGGAGTTTGGTTTTTACAATTTTCTTTGTTTCTTAATTCTTTTCCAGGCCACAGCCCAACCACTTATGTTTCTATTTTTTTTCCTGCGTCCCTTCCATTCTCATGGGCCTGTAGCCCAACCACCTAGGCGAGTGAGAGACTGCTTTCCTTCTCTTCCTCTGCCTTTATACGCCCTCACTTACATTGCAGGGGCTATATCGCTTATGCAAGTCTTCCATTTCACCTAAAGCGCGTCTATAGTTTCGGGCCGACCCATTCACACTAAAATAAATACACAGAAAAAGGGTCACACAGGAATCAATCCCATGATGTCCTAGTTGTAGCGTTGCACTGCTAGCCAATTGCCACGACCTTCTTTAAAGAAAAAGCGTTGGATTTTCACTGGTTTTTGTTTTTCTTTTCTTTTTTTTCACCCTTTTTCTTCGTTTATTTTCTCTATTTTACTCGTTTTTTTTTATTTTGTTAGGTTTTCATTGTTTCTTTTTTGGTTTTTCACTAGCTTCTTTCTTCTCTTTATTTTGTCGGCTTTTGTTTGTTTTTTCTTGTTTTTCATTGATTTTCTTTTGTTTTATCTCAGGTTCTCATTGTTTTTCTATACACATTTTCGGTACAAGATTAAGATTTTACGCTCAACATTTTATCTAATATACAGTTAACAATTTTTAAATGCTTGATTAACATTTTATAATTACCCGATAACATTTTTTAATAGGTCAATGTTTTTTATGTACACATTTTACACTTTCTTTTTTCAAATCCTTGATTGAAGTTTTTGAAATACAAGTTTAACATTTTTTCAATACACGGTCAACACTTTAACTACATACATTTAAATTCTTTTCAAATGCTTGATTAATATTTTTTAATATATGGTTAATATTTTTTCTGTACACATTTAACATTTTTCATATGCCTCATTAAAATTTTGTAAAGACAAGTTTAAATTTTTTTAATACATGGTCAACATTTTTTATACACATTTAACAATTTCTAAATGCTTGTCTAATATTTTTTAAATACTTGTTTTTCAAAAAATTTAAATGCTTGAATTAATATTTTTTAATTACATGATCAATTTTTTTACACATGTTATATTTTTTGTATACATTTTTAGCATACATTAGAAATTTTTTATTGATAGGTGACCTTCGCTGGTTGCTATAGATGGACAGGCCAAGGGAAGAGCGCACATAGAGCTACGCATGCTGGTGCTCGTGCGCCGCTACCAGCCGCTATCCTCGGCTCCTCGCAACCCCTAGTGTGGCCGCTCGTCGCTGCCGCTTTTGCGCCCACCGGCCACTCGCTGCCCCTGCTTTGAGAGTATGAAGCTTTGTAGGGAGCCGCTGCGTGCTAGTGGCCGCACCAATGGAAAGCCGCCACGTGCTGCTCGACATGAGCCGTCTGAGGCCCTGCTGCGGACCGCGCCATGGGGGAGCTGTCGGCCGCGCACCTCTAGTCAATGTCCTGGAGCTCAGCCTCTTCAAGTCACCGGCTGAGGAGGGGATGGAGGGGAGTGGGCGGCGATTCTAGGGAGAAGACATCGTCGGTTGCGGGAGAGAGGTCGAGATGGATCGGCCCAAGGACCTGATTTACAAGGACTTGGTTGCTTTTTGAAGGAAATTACAGGGACTTGATTACTTTTTTAAAAAATATAGGTACTCAATTGCTTTTTATAATAATTGGGCCCCACATGTCATAACCAATGATTGATCAACTTAACGGTGTTGACTTTTACGCCATGTGGACCTGACGGGTGGCAGGGTGGGCCACATGTGTCAAACAAATGGTTAGAAATTTAAACACTCAGTCATTTGGTTTTTTTTTGAAACAACGGACCTCAAAGTTGGTAGTTATTAGCGAAAAAATGAAAATCGGCAGTTTTTTGAAACCCTATCGTATCTTTTTACTTTTTATTGATAGAAGAAGAGAGAATGAGTACAAATGAGATACACCACATGCACGAATGCAAGGTGTGAACACGGTGCACAAAATAGAAAAGAAGAGAGACAAGGTGCTTGGCCCGAACAAGCAAACCACATAGCTAAGCCCATTAACTAAAGAGGCAGTCCAAACCAACGTAACCATGAATCCAGCACGGGGACGCTGGGAGCACCAGGGGATACTCTAAATCGGACGACGATGGCGCCATAGCGTTTTTCTTCCAACGTAGGAAATCATGCAGCCATTGATTATTACCGACAACTTATTAGCACTGGGTTTTCCCGTCGCAGTTTACATCATCTGATGTGTCAGATAATAATTGTACTTTCAGACTTGCAACCCCGGCCCTAGATCTTCTTGACTATTCTCAAGTCACAGCTCCATGCTCTCGTACCCTAGTCTGCGCTGCACATGCGCCCTGCTCTAGCACGCGGCTACTACTATACCGGTCTCCTCCGGGCTGCCAATGCGTCTTGGCTTTGCACTGTTGCTCAACTGGGACACGCCAAAGACTCAGCAGGTCAATACATTTATTCAGTTCAATATAGCCAAGACCGGCAGGCAGGTCGCGTTGCTGCACTGTGTTCAGGGGATGTTTGGTTACAGGGACTAGATTAAAAAAAGTCCTTTTAAGTCTTTATGTAACCAAACAGGAGGGACTTATTCTATAGGGACTAGAAAAAGACTCTACTGGAGGGTCTTTTTTTAGTGCATGAGACTAAAAAAAGTCTAGTCCCTTGCAATCAAAGACCCCGTCAGTTCATATACCAAAGACAACTGATGTAGCTCCTGTCAGGCCAACTCCAGCGCATGACCCCAAATGGACGCCCGTTTGCCCCAGATTCTGTCCGTTTGGGGCGGGCAATTGGATCGTGTCCAGGCCATTTCTGGAATGCGGTGGCCGTGTGCCCAACGTGGGAACGCATCCTTCGGCCGCATCCTGTCCGCCTCCTTTTTCAAACACATATTTCGAATAAACCACGCCCTAGTTCATGTCAGCGGCTCTAGTGTCCTATCCATGTGCGAGCTTCACTCCCCTTTTTTTTCATTTTACTTTTTTCTCTTTTCTTTTTTCATTCTGTTTTCTTTCTCTTTCTTGTTTAAATTAATTCGGGATTTTAATATTTTAAAGGTGCGACTTTTTCAAAAAAAATGTTTGAGAAATCATAAAAAAATGTGAATTCAAAAAGTGTTTAGAAAATCATAAAAATTTAAAAGATTCAATAAATGTTGGTGGTTTTGCAAAAATGTAAAATCACAATTTAGAAAAAATGTCCGAGAAATAAAATCATGTTCATGATTTTGAAAAAATGACCGTGTATTGAAAACATATTCGGGAATCTGAAAAAAATGTCCATGACATTTTAGAAAATGTTCACAAAAATAAAAATAAATATTTGTTTTTTAGAATTTGTTCCCCAATTTTTTAAAAAAGTTCATCGACTCAATTTTTTTTTGTTGAGTCAAAAAATGTTAATGAATTCGAAACCGGTTAATGCATTTATTTTGTTTTGTAAACAAAACTAATGTTCATGATTTTTTTGAGAAAATAAAAAATTTCAAAAGAAAATGTTTGTCGATTCAGAAAACTGTTCACTGATTCAAAAGTATTTTATGTCTAGGATTTAATTAGTTTTTTGGAAGTCTTTATATGTCTTGGCGTTGGGAGTAGTTTGTGGTCAACGAGATTTGTTTTTAAAGTTTTAAACATTCCCTTGCGCAACATAACGACAAGTGTGGCATGCACTGGCAAACTCATAGCCTTGGGATTTACCACGTCGAATGCATTGTGATGACGTGGACATCACGACCATCATCGGCTAGGGTGAGAGAGAAAAATGGCAACATGATGAGCCACTGTGTTAAAATAGAGTACACTCATATATCAGGATACTGAGTCATACTTATTTGGTTAGCCATAATTTTTTGTCTCCCATTGCAATGCACAGGCATATTTGCTAGTTGTAAAAAAAGCCTATGTCATGCAAGCGCATATCTGCAGGGAATATGAAATATCTGGTCGCAAGTCCATCTGATCCCTAGCTTTCAAACTATTGCTTGTTGATGACTGTTTTCACCGCTTCGAGTTTTTTTAGCTTTGGTCTCCTACGACTGCTATTTGTCGGTGTGTTTATTTGTGCGCATGTTGATGTTGGTTGTGTGTATCCTAACTATGCGTAGTTCGGTCGGGTGTGTGTTTATTGTGTTTGCATTCACTTGATGCTTCATTTTGAGTTAATAAAATTCATCATTTGTCCGAAAAAAGGTCCATCTGATCCCTATCTAGCTTTTGAACTATTTGCTCTTTGAGCCATGGCCTGTATTGTGTTAACTACTCCTGTTTCATAATAAGTGTTGTGGATTTAGTTCACGACACGTGTTATGTTGTTTAACTTCATATTGCACGTCTTTTGTGAGAACGTGAAATCAAATATTATTAAAGATCTAAAGCTGACTTTATCTCGAAGGGAGATAACAATACACGATACTTTCAATTGGTCACCAATGGTCGACATAGGAAGAAATGTATTTTTAGTCTCCAACAAGATGAGATGCGGATCGAAGGTTAGGCAGAGCTCAAAAGCTATATCACCAAATACTACAATATCTGTTCGGGGCATTGGATGAAAGGAATTTCACCCTCGATGAAACCCGGGCAGATGATATTCCGCAAGTCACGACAGAAGAGACTGATATCCTCACGACACCTTTCTCTGAAGATAAGGTGAGAGCTGCGGTGTTCCACATGGAACATAACAAAGCTCCATGTCCTGATGGCTTCCCCGCATAATTCTATCAGAATTTCTGAAATGTCATTACATTGTTTTCATGCCGGCCAATTCGACCTATCCAGGCTGAACTTTGATGAGATAGTTTTGTTTCCCAAAATTAAGGAGGCTGAGGGGATCCAACAATATAGACCAATACGTCTCCTTAATGTCAGCTTCAAGATTTTCACCAAAGTGGCTACTAATGGGCTCAACACAGTGGCTTACCATGTTGTACGACCATCTCAAATGACTTTCATGCAAAAAAGAAATATACTCGATGGCCTATGAAAAACATGAGTGGACTAGTTTTTAAGATTGACTTTGAAAAGGCCTATGAAAAGGTCAAATGGTCGTTTCTTCAACAGGCCTTAAGAACGAAAGGATTCTCAGATAACTGGCGCCAATGGGTCCAAGGTTTTGTTACTGAAGATAGTGTGGCTGTAAAAGTCAATGATGACACGGGCCATTACTTTCAGACTAAAGAAGGATTACGTCAGGGTGACCCCATGTCTTCAATGTTATTTAACACCGTCGCAAACATATTGTCTATTCTAATTTATTGCACCAAACAGGATGGTCATATTGCAGGAGTAGTGCCACACCTTGTGAATGGCGATCTCTCTATTCTGCAATGTACCGATGATATGATTCTTTTTATGGAACATGACCTAGACAAGGCTCGAAACTTGAAACTATTGCTTTCAATTATTGAGCAGATGTCGGGCCTCAAAATTAACTTCCATAAAAGTGAATTGTTCTGCTTTGGAGAAGTCAGTGTGGCGGCCATTGATTACGCTGACTTGTTTGGTTGTGCGCAAGGCCCTTTCTTGATTAAATATTTGGGAATTCTGATTCATTATCAGCGTCTCACTAAGACGCAGTGGAAAGATGTAGAGGAACACTTAGAGAAGAAGTTGGACAGTTGGAAAGGCAAGTTGCTATGTTGGATGAGGCTGGTCTTGATCAATTATGTTCTCACAATTATGGTTCTCTATATGCCTTTTTCCAACTCCCAAAAGGGATCTTGCAGAGGCTGGATTATTTCAGATCCAACTTCTTTTGGCAAGGAGACAGTGAAAAGAAAAAGAACAGGCTAGCCAAATGAAGCGTGGTTTGTAGACCGAAAGACCAATGTGGCCTTGGCATTCATGACCTTTAGGTTAAGAATGATGCCTTACTTAGTAAATGGGTATTCAGACTACTTACTAAGGTTGGCGCCTGCAAACCCTGCTGGCGCACAAAGTATCTGGGCCAAAAAGCGGTGTCTCGGGTCTATTGGAAACCTAGAGACTCGCACTTTTGGGTTGTACTAATGGCAGCAAAGAAATATCTTTTCCGTTTTGAATCCTTCGTAATAAAAGATGGGTCAAAGATTCATTTGTGGGAGGACAAGTGGCTTGGCAATGCCAGTCTCTGAGAACAATATCCTGCTTTATACCGCATTGTCCATGATTCCCGGAGAACAATATCGCGCTTTGTACCACATTGTCCGCGATAAGAATGATACTATTGCGCAGGTGCTCAGTTCATCCCCTCCAGATATTTCTCTCAGGCGGGATATGATTGGCCCCGTCTTATGTTTGTTGGGGAACGTAGTAATTTCAAAAAATTTCCTACGCACACGCAAGATCATGGTGATGTCATAGCAACGAGAGGGGAGAGTGTTGTCCACGTACCCTCGTAGACAGTAAGCGGAAGCGTTAGCACAACGCGGTTGATGTAGTCGTACGTCTTCACGATCCGACCGATCCAAGCACCGGACGTACGGCACCTCCGAGTTCAGCACACGTTCAGCTCGATGACGATCCCCAGACTCCGATCTAGTAGGGTGTCGGGGATGAGTTCCGTCAGCACGACAGCGTGGTGACAATGATGATGTTCTACCGACGCAGGGCTTCGCCTAAGCACCGCAACGATATGACCGAGGTGGAATATGGTGGAGGGGGGCACCGCACACAGCTAAGGAACGATCACGAAGATCAACTTGTCTCATGGGGTGCCCCCTGCCCCCGTATATAAAGGAGCAAGGGAGGAGGAGGCCGGCCCTAGGAGGAGGGCGCGCCAAGGGGAGTCCTACTCCCACCGGGAGTAGGATTCCCCCCTTCCAAGTAGTAGGAGTAGGAGTCAAGGAAAGGGGGAAGAGAAGAGAAGGAAGGAGGGGGCGCAGCCCCTCCCCCTAGTCCAATTCGGACTAGGCCTTGGGGGGGCGCCCAACCTCTCCTATCTCTTTCCCCTAAAGCCCAATAAGGCCCATATACTCCCCGGCGAATTCCCGTAACTCTCCGGTACTCCGAAAAATATCCGAATCACTCGGAACCTTTCCGAACTCCGAATATAGTCGTCCAATATATCAATCTTTACGTCTCGACCATTTCGAGACTCCTCGTCATGTCCCTGATCTCATCCGGGACTCCGAACTCCTTCGGTACATCAAAACTCATAAACTCATAATATAACTGTCATCGAAACCTTAAGCGTGCGGACCCTACGGGTTCGAGAACTATGTAGACATGACCTAGAACTATTCTCGGTCAATAACCAATAGTGGAACCTGGATGTTCATATTGGTTCCTAGATATTCTACGAAGATCTTTATCGGTCAAACCGCATAACAACATACGTTGTTCCCTTTGTCATCGGTATGTTACTTGCCCGAGATTCGATCGTCGGTATCCAATACCTAGTTCAATCTCGTTACCGGCAAGTCTCTTTACTCGTTCCGTAATACATCATTTCATAACTAACTCATTAGTTACAATGCTTGCAAGGCTTAGGTGATGAGTATTACCGAGAAGGCCCAGAGATACCTCTCCGACAATCGGAGTGACAAAACCTAATCTCGAATTATGCCAACTCAACATGTACCTTTGGAGACACCTGTAGAGCACCTTTATAATCACCCAGTTACATTGTGACGTTTGGTAGCACACAAAGTGTTCCTCCGGTAAACGGGAGTTGCACAATCTCATAGTTGCAGGAACTTTGTATAAGTCATGAAGAAAGCAATAGCAACATACTAAACGATCAAGTGCTAAGCTAATGGAATGGGTCAAGTCAATCACATCATTCTCCTAATGATGTGATCCCGTTAATCAAATGACAACTCATGTCTATGGTTAGGAAACTTAACCATCTTTGATTAACGAGCTAGTCAAGTAGAGGCATACTAGTGACACTATGTTTGTCTATGTATTCACACATGTATTATGTTTCCGGTTAATATAATTCTAGCATGAATAATAAACATTTATCATGAAATAAGGAAATAAATAATAAGTATATTATTGCCTCTAGGGCATATTTCCTTCAGTCTCCCACCTGCACTAGAGTCAATAATCTAGTTCACATCACCATGTGATTTAACACCAACATTCATATATGTATATGATTAACACCCATAGTTCACATCGTCATGTGACCAACACCCAAAAGGTTTACTAGAGTCAATAATCTAGTTCACATTGCTTATGTGATTAACACCCAAAGAGTACTAAGGTGTGATCATGTTTTGCTCGTGAGAGAAGCTTAGTCAACGGGTCTGTCACATTCAGAGCCGTATGTATTTTGCAAATATTCTATGTCTACAATGCTCTGCACGGAGCTACTCTAGCTAATTGCTCCCACTTTCAATATGTATCCAGATTAAGACTTAGAGTCATCTGGATTAGTGCCAAAAATTTGTATTGACGTAACCTTTTACGACGAATCTTGTGTCACCTCCATAATTGAGAAATATTTCCTTAGTCCTCACTAAGGATATTCTTGACCAATGTCCGGTGATCTACTCCTAGATCACTATTGTACTCCCTTGCCAAATTCAAAGCAAGGTATACAATAGGTCTGGTACATAGCATAGCATACTTTATAGAACCTATGACTGAGGCATAGGGAATGACTTTCATTCTCTTTCTATTTTCTGCTGTGGTCGGGATTTGAGTCTTACTCAATTTCATACCTTTGCAGCACAGTCAAGAACTCTTTCTTTGACTGTTCCATTTTGAACTACTTCAAAATCTTGTCAATGTATGTACTCATTGAAAATCTTATCAAGCGTCTTGATCTATCTCAATAGATCTTGATGCTCAATATGTAAGTAGCTTTGCCGAGGTCTTTATTTGAAAAAACTCCTTTCAAACACTCCTTTATGCTTTGCAGAATAATTCTACATTATTTCCGATCAACAATATGTCATTCACATATACTTATCAGAAATGTTGTAGTGCTCTCACTCACTTTCTTGTAAATACAGGCTTCACCGCAAGTCTGTATAAAACTATATGCTTTGATCAACTTATCAAAGCGTATATTCCAACTTTGAGATGCTTGCACCAGTCCATAGATGGATCGCTGGAGCTTGCACATTCTGTTAGCACCTTTAGGATTGACATAACCTTCTGGTTGTATCATATACAACTCTTCTTTAATAAATCCATTAAGGAATGTAGTTTTGACATCCATTTGCCAAATTTCATAAAATGTGGCAATTGCTAACATGATTCGACAGACTTTTAAGCATCGATACGAGTGAGAAAATCTCATTGTATTCAACACCTTGAACTTTGTCAAAAACCTTTTTTCGACAAGTCTAGCTTTGTAGATAGTAACACTACTATCAGCATCTGTCTTCCTCTTGAAGATCCATTTATACAATATGGCTTGCCGATCAACGGGCAACTCCACCAAAGTCCACACTTTGTTCTCATACATGGATCCCATCTCAGATTTCATGGCCTCAAGCCATTTCGCGGAATCTGGGCTCATCATCGCTTCCTCATAGTTTGTAGGTTTATCATGGTCTAGTAACACGACTTTCAGAACA
The DNA here is from genome assembly GCA_963921465.1 of Triticum timopheevii. Taxonomy (NCBI): domain Eukaryota; kingdom Viridiplantae; phylum Streptophyta; class Magnoliopsida; order Poales; family Poaceae; genus Triticum; species Triticum timopheevii. The sequence goes on along the minus strand of OY997272.1, from coordinate 163,795,882 downwards.
GGATTACCGTATCACTCTGGTGCGGACCGTACTCTGAAAGACCTACGAGGTTCTGTAGTAACTTGATTTGAAGTTTCATGATCATCATCATTAGCTTCCTCACTAACTGGTGTACGAATCACTGGAACTGATTTCTGTGATGAACTACTTTCCAATTCGGGAGAAGGTACAAATTACCTTATCAAGCTCTACTTTCCTCCCACTCACTTCTTTCAAGAGAAACTCTTTCTCTAGAAAGGATCCATTTTTAGCAACGAATATCTTGCCTTCAGATCTGTGATAGAAGGAGTACCCAATAGTTACCTTTGGGTATTCTATGAAGACGCACTTCTCCGATTTGGGTTTGAGCTTATCAGGATGAAACATTTTCACATAAGCATCGCAGCCCCAAACTTTAAGAAACGACAACTTGGGTTTCTTGCTAAACCACAGTTCATATGGTGTCGTCTCAACGGATTTAGACGGTGCCCTTTTAATGTGAATGCAGCTGTCCCTAATGCATAACCCCAAAACAATAGTGGTAATTTAGTAAGAGACATCATAGATCGCACCATATCCAATAAAGTGCGGTTACGACGTTCGGACACACCATAACGTTGTGGTGTTCCAGGTGGCGTGAGCTGTGAAACTATTCCACATTGTTTTAATTGAAGAACAAACTCATAACTCAAATATTCGTCTCCTCGATCAGATCGCAGAAACTTTATTTTCTTGTTACGATGATTTTTCCACTTCACTCTAAAATTCTTTGAACCTTTCAACTATTTCAGACTTATGTTTCATCAAGTAGATATACCCATATCTGCTCAAATCATCTTGTGAAGGTCAGAAAATAATGATACTTGCCACGAGCATCAACACTCATTGGATCGCATACATTGGTATGTATTATTTCCAATAAGTCAGTAGCTTGTTCCATTGTTCCGGAGAACGTAGTTTTAGTCATCTTGCCCAAAAGGCACGGTTCGCAAGCATCAAATGATTCATAACCAAGTGATTCCAAAAATCCATTTTATGGAGTTTCTTCATGCGCTTTACACCGATATGACCCAAACGGCAGTGCCACAAATAAGTTGCACTATCATTATTAACTTTGCATCTTTTGGCATCAATATTATGAATATGTGTATCACTATGATCGAGATCCAACAAACTATTTTCATTGGGTGTATAACCATCGAAGGTCTTATTCATGTAAACAGAATAACAATTATTCTTTAACTTCAAATGAATAACCGTATCGCAATAAACATGATCAAATCATATTCATGCTCAACGCAAACGCCAAATAACATTTATTTAGGTTTAACACACTAATCCCGAAACTATAGGGAGTGTGCGATGATGATCATATCAATCTTGGAAATACTTCCAACACTCATCGTTACTTCCCCTTCAACTAGTCTCTGTTTATTCTATAACTCCTGTTTCAAGTTACTAATCTTAGCAACCGAACAAGTATCAAATACTCAGGGGCTACTATAAACACTAGTAAGACACACATCAATAACCTGTATATCAAATATACCCTTGTTCACTTTGCCATCCTTCTTATTCACCAAATATTCAGGGCATTTCTGCTTCCAGTGACCATTCCCTTTGCAGTGTAAGCACTCAGTTTCAGGCTTTGGTCCAGCTTTGGTCTTCTTCACGGGAGTGACAACTTGTTTGCCATTCTTCTTGAAGTTTCCCTTTCTTTTCCTTTGCCCTTTTCTTGAAACTAGTGGTCTTGTCAATCATCAACACTTGATGCTCTTTCTTGATTTCTACCTTCGTCGATTTCAACATCACGAAGAGCTCAGGAATCGTTTTCGTCATCCCTTGCATACTATAGTTCATCACAAAGTTCTACTAAATTGGTGATGGTGACTAGAGAACTCTGTCAATCACTATCTTATCTGGAAGATTAACTCCCACTTGATTCAAGCGATTGTAGTACCCAAACAATCTGAGCACATGCTCACTAGTTGAGCGATTCTCCTCCATCTTTTAGCCATAGAACTTGTTGGAGACTTCATATCTCTCAACTCGGGTATTTGCTTGAAATATTAACTTCAACTCCTGGAACATCTCATATGGTCCATGACGTTCAAAACGTCTTTGAAGTCCCGATTCTAAGCCGTTAAGCATGGTGCACTAAACTATCAAGTAGTCATCATATTGAGCTAGCCAAACGTTCATAACGTCTGCATCTGCTCCTGCAATAGGTCTGTCACCTAGCGGTGCATTAAGGACATACTTCTTCTGTGCAGCAATGAGGATAAACCTCTGATCACGGATCCAATCCGCATCATTGCTACTAACATTTTTCAACACAATTTTCTCTAGTAACATATCAAAATAAACATATGAAAGCAACAATGCGAACTATTGATCTACAGCATAATTTGCAAAATACTACCAGGACTAAGTTCATGATAAATTTAAGTTCAATTAATCATATTACTTAAGAACTCCCACTTAGATAGACATCTCTCTAGTCATCTAAGTGATCACGTTTTTCCAAATCAACTAAACCATAACCGATCATCACGTGAGATGGAGTAGTTTTCAATGGTGAACATCACTATGTTGATCATATCTACTATATGATTCATGCTCGACCTTTCAGTCTTCGTGTTCCGAGGCCATATCTGCATATGCTAGGCTCGTCAAGTTCAACCTGAGTATTCTGCGTGTGCAAAACTGGCTTGCACCCGTTGTAGATGGACATAGAGCTTATCACACCCGATCATCACGTGGTGTCTGGGCACGACGAACTTTGGCAACGGTGCATACTCAGGGAGAACACTTCTTGATAATTTTTAGTGAGAGATCATCTTAAAATGCTATCGTCAATCAAAGAAAGATAAGATGCATAAAGGATAAACATCACATGCAATCAATATAAGTGTTATGATATGGCCATCATCATCTTGTGCTTGTGATCTCCATCTCCGAAGCACCGTCGTGATCACCATCGTCACCGGCGCGACACCTTGATCTCCATCGTAGCATCGTTGTCGTTTACGCCATCTATTGCTTCTACGACTATCGCTACCGCTTAGTGATAAAGTAAAGCAATTACAGGGCGTTTGCATTTCATACAATAAAGCGACAACCATATGGCTCCTGCCAGTTGCTGATAACTTCGGTTACAAAACATGATCATCTCATACAATAAAATATAGCATCACGTCTTGACCATATCACATCACAACATGCCCTGCAAAAACAAGTTAGACGTCCTCTACTTTGTTGTTGCAAGTTTTACGTGGCTGCTACGGGCTTAGCAAGAACCGTTCTTACCTACGCATCAAAACCACAACGATAGTTCGTCAAGTTAGTGTTGTTTTAACCTTCGCAAGGACCGGGCGTAGCCACACTCGATTCAGCTAAAGTGAGAGAGACAGAGACCCACCAGTCACCTTTAAGCACAAGTGCTCGTAACGGTGAAACCAGTCTCGCGTAAGCGTACGCGTAATGTCGGTCCGTGCCGCTTCATCTCACAATACCGCCGAACCAAAGTATGACATGCTGGTAAGCAGTATGACTTGTATCGCCCATAACTCACTTGTGTTCTACTCGTGCATATGACATCTACGCATAAAACCTAGGCTCTGATACCACTGTTGGGGAACGTAGTAATTTCAAAAAAAAATTCTACGCACACGCAAGATCATGGTGATGGCATAGCAACAAGAAGGGAGAGTGTTGTCCATGTACCCTCATAGACCGTAAGCGGAAGCGTTAGCACAACGCGGTTGTTGTAGTCATACGTCTTCACGATCCGACCGATCCAAGCACCGAACGTATGGCACCTCCGAGTTCAGCACACGTTAAGCTCGATGACGATCCCCGGACTCCGATCTAGCAGGGTGTCGGGGATGAGTTTCGTCAGCACGACGGCGTGGTGACGATGATGATGTTCTACCGACGCAGGGCTTCGCCTAAGTACCGCAACGATATGACCGAGATGGAATATGGTGGAGGGGGGCACCGCACACGGCTAAGGAACGATCACGAAGATCAACTTGTCTCATGGGGTGCCCCCCTGCCCCCGTATATAAAGGAGCAAGGGAGGAGGAGGCCGGCCCTAGGTGGAGGGCGCGACAAGGGGAGTCCTACTCCCACCGGGAGTAGGATTCCCCCCCTTCTAAGTAGTAGGAGTAGGAGTCAAGGAAAGGGGGAAGAGAAGAGAAGGAAGGAGGAGGCGCAGCCCCTCCCCCTAGTCCAATTCGGACTAGGCCTTGGGGGGCGCCCAACCTCTCCTCTCTCTTTCCCCTAAAGCCCAATAAGGCCCATATACTCCCCGGCGAATTCCCGTAACTCTCCGGTACTCCGAAAAATACCCGAATCACTCGAAACCTTTCCGAACTCCGAATATAGTCGTCCAATATATCGATCTTTACGTCTCGACCATTTCGAGACTCCTCGCCATGTCCCCGATCTCATCCGGAACTCGAAACTCCTTCGGTACATCAAAACTCATAAACTCATAATATAACTGTCATCGAAACCTTAAGCGTGCGGACCCTATGGGTTCGAGAACTATGTAGACATGACCTAGAACTATTCTCGGTCAATAACCAATAGTGGAACCTGGATGTTCATATTGGTTCCTAGATATTCTACGAAGATCTTTATCGGTCAAACCGCATAACAACATACGTTGTTCCCTTTGTCATCGGTATGTTACTTGCCCGAGATTTGATCGTCGGTATCCAATACCTAGTTCAATCTCGTTACCGGCAAGTCTCTTTACTCGTTCCGTAATACATCATTTCATAACTAACTCATTAGTTACAATGCTTGCAAGGCTTAGGTGATGAGTATTACCGAGAAGGCCCAGAGATACCTCTCCGACAATCGGAGTGACAAAACCTAATCTCGAATTATGCCAACTCAACATGTACCTTTGGAGACACCTGTAGAGCACCTTTATAATCACCCAGTTACGTTGTGACGTTTGGTAGCACACAAAGTGTTCCTCCGGTAAACGGGAGTTGCACAATCTCATAGTTGCAGGAACTTTGTATAAGTCATGAAGAAAGCAATAGCAACATACTAAACGATCAAGCGCTAAGCTAACGGAATGGGTCAAGTCAATCACATCATTCTCCTAATGATGTGATCCCGTTAATCAAATGACAACTCATGTCTATGGTTAGGAAACTTAACCATCTTTGATTAATGAGCTAGTCAAGTAGAGGCATACTAGTGACACTATGTTTGTCTATGTATTCACACATGTATTATGTTTTCGGTTAATACAATTCTAGCATGAATAATAAACATTTATCATGAAATAAGGAAATAAATAATAACTATATTATTGCCTCTAGGGCATATTTCCTTCAATGTCAAGGTAAAATCTTCTATCCCGATTGGAGTCGATTAACCCGACACATGGACGAGATGTGTTTCGATGGAAACTCACTACCTCTGAGTCCTTTCACGGTTGACTCTATGTACCGGGCGCTCATGCATTCTGAAGTTTCAGTGGATAATAAAAAAAGTTAGAAGTTGAAGATTCCACTAAAAGTTGAAATCTTCATGTGGTATCTTCGAAAAGTAGGTTCAAAACGCTAATGAGAGTGGGAGTGTATGCATGTTATGATCGCTTTGACTATTTAGAAATGATTTGGTTTTTAATGACAAAAGTTGTTTTACTTTGCATGTTATTCTCTGTTGTACGTACTCGCTTCGTACGTGGTCTACGCTATACCGAACAGAGTGCCAATTGCTGTTCAAGGTGATGTGTACGCGGTTGGAGCAGTTGATCATTGAGGTTTTTACCCAACATGAGTGGTAGCATAATCTCCGGATTAGTCCACCACCACCTTCAACATAGGCATAGTGTGGTCATATGACTTTTATGTTGCCGATATGTCGGGTTTTTATTTTCTTTTTATCGGAGTGTTGGTATTGGATGTGTGCATCCTAATTATGCAGAAGCAGGATGTTACTCATCATGATTTGTATCAGCTCAATGCTACATTCTAAGTCAATAAAAATCGCCTTTTATCAAAAAATAAATATGTTCGCAAACCAATGGGATGAAAAGGATAATAAACAAAGAGGAAAGAAATATCTCGGAGCAATTACTATCTTTTGGAGTATTTTTGAAGGAATTATTTGTGACCACATGTGCTTGGACCACTGCCCCCAATCTCCCAGCCCAACTGTCAGGAAGCAATTATCAAGAACATCGAAGCCCCAATCGTCAGAGCCAAGCATCCAAATCAATTTCTCCACATCAGATTCAGATGGATTGATAGTTTTGATACTCCCTACTATTCTTGTTTCCTTCCTGACCCAATGGCCGCCATCGACTTACGCTTCCATCTACATCCAGCCGCCTTCTCCTCTGTCCATCCGTCCAATTCAAGCACCAAACCGCACCGCCATTGCCCACCTCAGAGGATCCATGCTGCAGGAAGAAGGTGCCTTCTCAGGGCGAGGTCTTCAAACGGGCACCCGCAGATCGGGGCCTCCTTCAGCGATGGTACTCGGACGTGCACCTAGCACGGCTGTCTGAACTCGCTGCAGCTTGTACAAGAATATTGTACCGAGAAGTGGTTGTTGCAGGGGTGCTAGATGCTAAGCCGTCTGGAGCTGGAGGCCCGGCGCCGGAGCAGGGAGGGGGGGACACCGTCAGTATCACAGTCGTCGGAGCCTCCGGTGATCTTGCCAAGAAGAAGATCTTCCCGGCGCTCTTCGCCTTGTTCTACGAGGACTGGCTCCCCGAGGTTTCAGTTAACTTTTTGTGGTTCTTCAGTTTGGGCTTTGGAGCATGCTAGTCATTTGTTTTAGTTAACCTCTGTGAATGCAGCATTTTACAATCTTTGGTTATGCTCGTAGCAAAATGAGCGATGAAGAGCTCAGGAACATGATTAGCATGACCCTAACCTGTCGGATTGATCAGAGGTACTGCTTACAAATCTTCATGCTTGGTCCCTCTCTATGCTATGCCGAGTCGTCCGTGTTGGTTTTACCTGTGTAATTACCTGAGAGTGCCCTTGCACTGGGTGTCAACCAGCTTTAGATATCTGATTTATGAGCCAAATTTGGCAACGAAAAGTGCACTATATATGTAGTACAATGGCATGGCACAATGTATCCTGAAATATTTGTTTGATTTTGCACTAGGTCAACTCAATTTATGTTGTCCATTGATGTAGAGATCCATATGTATTTTGAATCTCTGGGCACATATTCAGAATGTAACACATCATGTTCGAATGGCGAAATAGGGCGAACTGCAGTGAGAAGATGGATAAATTTCTCAAGAGATGCTTCTATCAGTCCGGACAGTACAACTCAGAGGAAGGATTTCGCGAATTGGATAGAAAGCTTACAGAAAAAGAGGTAACCCCGAATTCATAGTACATGTTTTTCTAGCCCTTTACTATGAGATACCAGGTAGTTATTCGCAAAGAAAAAGAGATACCGAGTAATTGCACTGCAGAATTCATGGCAAATGTTGCGTAGAAAAAGGAGTTGAGGCCAAATGTTTGTCCTCAATCAGGCAGGGAAGCTACCAAACAGGCTGTTCTACTTGTCTATCCCACCAAATATATTCGTGGACGTGGTGAGATCTGCCAGCCGCACCGCTTCACTGCCGAGTGGGAGTGGCTGGACGAGGTTTATAGTGGAGAAGCCATTCGGCCGCGATTCTGAGTCCTCGGGGGAGCTTACCCGATCGCTGAAGATGTATTTAGAGGAGGAGCAGATCTTCAGGTAACATATAAATGCAGAGTGTCTTCAGAGGCTCACCCTATTTCTTAGGATTTGACAGCGGAATGTGACAGGATTGACCATTATCTGGGAAAGGAGCTGGTCGAAAACCTGTCGGTCCTCCGTTTCTCCAACCTCGTGTTCCAGCCACTGTGGTCGAGGGACTACATTCGGAATGTGCAGCTCATATTCTCTGAAGACTTCGGCACCGAGGGTCGAGGCGGGTCTGCGCTACTCCGGCGTCCAGCCGGATCTGATAAGAATGTTCATTCATTGGCCAATGGGTAGGTTCATCAGGTAGATGACGGTTTCTTTGTTGGGTTGCATTGCAGCTACTTCGACAACTACGGCATCATCCGGGACATCATGCAGAACCACTTGCTGCAGATACTGGCCCTGTTCGCCATGGAGACTCCCGTCAGCCTCGCCGCCGAGGACATTCGCAACGAGAAGGTAGCAAAATAATAAGCACGATTGACCAATTAAACGTACAGCCTGAATAAAAAAATGGGTGTTGTGCTTCTTCAGGTGAAAGTGTTGCGATCGATGAGGAAGCTGAAGCTGGAGGACGTGGTGGTGGGGCAGTACAAGGGCCACACACGGGGCGGGAAGTCGTTCCCGGCCTACGTGGACGACCCGACGGTGCCCAACGACAGCGTGACACCGACCTTCGCGGCGGCGGCGCTCTTCATCGACAACGCGCGGTGGGACGGGGTGCCGTTCCTGATGAAGGCCGGCAAGGCGCTGCACACGCGGCGCGCGGAGATCAGGGTGCAGTTCCGGCGCGTGCCCGGGAACCTCTACCGGGGGAACGTCGGCACGGACCTGGACATGGCCACCAACGAGCTGGTGCTCCGGGTGCAGCCCGACGAGGCCATCTACCTCAAGATCAACAACAAGGTGCCCGGGCTCGGGATGAGGCTCGACAGCAGCAACCTCAACCTCTTCTACTCCGAGAGGTACCAGCGGGAGATACCGGACGCGTACGAGCGGCTCCTCCTCGACGCCATGGAGGGGGAGCGCCGGCTCTTCATCCGGAGCGACGAGCTCGACGCGGCATGGGCCATCTTCACGCCCGTGCTCAGGGAGCTGGAGGAGAAGAGGGTGGCGCCGGAGCTCTACCCGTACGGCAGCCGGGGTCCCGTCGGCGCGCACTACCTCGCCGCCAACTACAACGTCAGGTGGGGGGACATCAGCAGCGACGGATCCTTCTAGCTAGCAAGCTCTGCCTATCTGCTAAGGCGCCGGTTAGCTTGATTACGAGTTTACGACTGCCATCAAGTGACAGCCAATTTTACTCAGACTCAATCAAGCTGTGACGAACATGAGAAGCTCATATTGCAACCGTTTTGTCTTCTGCCTAATCGTACTTGCATTTTCCTTACTTTTGTATGTCAGGTGTTGCACGGCTTTACACCTCTCGGCTAGCTTAGCTTATACGGTGTAAGAGCATCTCTAGCAGTTGACCCCCCCAGGAGGCATAAAAATCACCGTCTGGGGCGGGCCGGCGGTACAAACGGCGCTGGGGTGGTTGGGCATCCAGCCGTCACCCTCAGGTCGTCCCCAGACGCTGATATTGGCCTAGTTTTCGGCACACTTTGGCGAATAAAAGGCCCATATGGACGAGAATTGGCCCATATTCGGTATGGTTCGACGTTGAATTTTTAACATAAATATTTTTTTATCACATAGTTCATGACAGAAAATCAAATAGTTCAACAAAATAGTGCAACAACAAATAGTTCAATACAAATTATATAGTTCAACAAATAAAAACTCATATTTCATCACACGTCGAGCCCGGTGTCGCCCTTGAGCCTCCATAGGTGCTCCACCAGATCCTGGTGCAGTTGATGATGCACCTGTGGGTCTCGGATCTCCTGATGCATACTGAGGTAGGCAGTCCAGGTTGCCGGTAGCTGGTGATCAACTTCGGCTAGAGGACCCTGCATGTAGTATGGTTCAGTGTCAAACACTGGCTCTTACTGCTCGCTCTCGATGATCATATTGTGCAAGATGACACCGCAAGTCATGATCCCCCACATTTGATCTTTCGATCAGGTTTGAGCAGGGTACCGGATAACAGCAAATCGAGATTGAAGCACACCAAATGACTGCTCGACATCCTTCCTGCAATCCTCCTGCACCTTGGAAAAGTGGGACTTCTTGCCTCCTGGCACAGCGTTCGAGATAGTCTTCACAAATGTAGACCATCTCGGATAGATGCCATCAGCTAGGTAGTACCCCTTGTTGAAGTGCCGCTCGTTGACCTTGAAGTTCACTAGAGGAGAATGGCCTTCAACAAGCTTGGCAAAGAAAGGGGAGCACTGCAGCACGTTGATGTCATTGTGAGTTCCTGGCATACCTGTGACGCCCCCGATTCAATCGTACACCAATCATACACGTGAATGTGTACGATCAAGATCAGGGACTCACGGGAAGATATCACAACACAACTCTAGACACAAATTAAAATAATACAAGATTTATATTACAAAGCTAGGGGCCTCGAGGGCTCGAGTACATATCTCGATGCACAAGAGTCAGCGGAAGCAACAATATCTGAGTACAGACATAAGTTAAACAAGGATGCCTTAAAAAGGCTAGCACAAAAGCAACAACGATCGAAGAGGCAAGGCCTCCTGCCTGGGACTTCCTAACTACTCCTGGTCGTCGACGGCCTCCACGTAGTAGCATCCATCCGCGCTGGCATCTAGCTCCAAGGATCCACCATCTGGTTGCATCAACCGGAAAGAAGAAAGAAGGGGGGAAAGGGGTAGCAAAGCAACCGTGAGTACTCATCCAAAGTACTCGCAAGCATCATATCTATACTAAGTATGCATTTGTATCAAATGGAAGGCTTGTATCTGTGGACTGAACTGCAGAATGCCAGAATAGAGGGGGAAAGCCTAGCCTACCAAAGACTAGCATCTTCACGCAGCTCTGAGCATCTTGCAGCATGTAGAAGAGTAAAGAATAGCAGTTTACATTTAACAAGCATGTTCTAACATTAATGCCCAGAGATCCTTCCTCGACTCCCTGCGAGAAAGCAATCCCGGAGCCACATATTCAAGTATCCATTTGTAGTTGTATAAGATCAGAATATAAGTCTGAACGTTCGTTACCGTGGACACGGCTATTAATAGATAATCTTCCCTGCAGGGGTGCACCACGTTACCCAACACGCTCGATCACTCTGGTCGGACACACCTTTCTGGGGTCAATGCCCGCCCTCGGAAGATCAACACGTCGCAGCCCTACCTAGGCTCAGTAGAGAGGTCCCCGCCGGTCTACATCCTAAGCACTCCGGGGTCTAGGCCCATCACCCGTTGCACTCCCGATCATTGTGCGCAAGGGGATACCAGCACCACACGTGAAGTGGATGGCACGATCCGGCCCGGCCACAATGCTGAACTGGACGTCTGACAAAGCTTCGGCTGATACTGCGATGTCGAGGCCCATAACTATTCTCGCGTGGTGGTTAGTGCGTAAAGGCCAAAGGCCAACTCAGAACAAATACCCAAACCATAGTGTATTATTAGCTTGCGGAGACGAGCAGAGACTCACGATCGAAAGTGACCCCATCGCCCCGTCTCGTGGACTTACGACGAGGGCCTAGAATGCCTGGCCGTGCCACGTCATTATCTTGCGGGTGCTCTCCGGGCCCGCCCGACTTTCACCAAGGTCTCAAGTAAAGTCAAGGTAACTGTGTGTCCAGACATCAAGGGGAAAACTTGAGGAATCACCCCCGGTGGATTCCACTCAATGTAATCATCAAGGTGAACGTAAGAGGGACCACCTTCGAGGTTCACACTTGAGGTGTTGAACGACAGAGCCATATCGGGAATGGTGAAAGAGGAAATCACCCTTGATGACGATGACCGAATAGCTACACTACAGAATTATCATCAGGAGTGCGTTATGAGGGATCACCCTCAGCACTCAAAAGGGGCGTGATGTGATGTGAGGTGTCGGGCTCTGGTCGTCGATCACGTCGATCGAGGCATCGATGACGAAGCAGGGGCAATAAGGTCAAGTGGGGGTCACTGATGGATCACTAGCCAACCTATACTAAGCAGTTTAGGATAAGCAGGAAGGTAACAATAAACAGGTACAAAAGCAGGCTATGCATCAGAATAGGAGCAATCAAATACAATAGCAAAATCTAATGCAAGCATGAGAGTATAGAATGGGCGATATCGGGATGATCAAAGGGGGGGGGGGGGCTTGCCTAGTTGCTCAGACAAGGAGGGTCGTCATCGACGTAGTCAATCACAGGGGCATCAGCAGCGGTCTCGGGGTCTACCGGAGAGAAGAGGGGGAAGAAACAGTAAATACACGCAAACATATGCATAACAAGACAAGAAGCGGGGCTAGAAGTGTTCTAACGCAGCGCTAGGCGATACTGGCGAAGGGGGAAACATCCGGGAAAGTTTTCCCGGTCCCGAACGTCTGTCAAACAGATGAACCGGAGGGGAAAGGTTCAACGTTTGCTATGCTAGGGACATGTGGCGGATGAATGGACCGTATATTCAAATTCGTCTCGTCGTTCTGAGCAACTTTCATGTACAAAGTTTTTCGATCCGAGATACGGTTTATTTTATATAATTTTTCAAAGTTTTAAATGGTTTTCGAAATTAACAGAGTTAATTTAAATAGGTAAAAGCCATTACTGTGTCAACATGACACCAGCATGATGTCATCAGTCAACAGTCTGTTTGACTGGTCAAACTAGCACATGGGTCCCGGTTGTCATTGACTAACACTAATTAACAGTTTAATTAGTTAATAAGTTAATTAGGTTAATTAACAGGATTAATTAAGTTAATTAATTAGTTAATTACTTTTAATTATTATTATTATTAAATTTTTATTTATACATATTTCTTTTTGTTCCTTTTTTTACAGGGGTGGGCCCCACTGGTAAGTGGCCCAGGAGGCCACGCGAGTTAACGGGCGCAGGGCGTTGCGGGCGTGGGCGCCCGTGCACGCCCGAGGCCACCAAGGGGGCGGCGACGCCTGCCGCGGCGCGGCCAGCACGCGGGCCGGGCGACAGCGGCGCGTTGGCGCAGGCGGGTGACGGCCGAGGACGAGGCCACGGTGCGAGGCGCGAGCCGGCGCAGGCTCGCGCGCGCGTGGCGCGTGGGCACGGTGAGGCCGGGAGCACGACGGGCGGCTGTAAGGGGCGAGGGGGAAAGAGGAGGCCGGGGGGGGGGGGGGGCTCATCGGCGTTGGAGAGCAGGGGGGCGTCGAGGCGTGGGGGCGTCCGATGGGGAGGAGGACGAAGACGAGGCGACGCCAACGAGGTCACTACTAGGAAAATGCTTATAGGTAGACATTTAGCAATAGCGTTGGTTATATACCCCTCGCTACTTCTATTTAGCAGTAGCGCCGGCCAGCACCAATGCTACAAGCACACGTTAGCAGTAGCGCTGGATTTCACGGCCAGCGCTACTGCTAATGGGCCACACTCTCGGCACCCCGTTGCAGCTTTAGCTATAGTGCTGGGCCTCCTCCCCCGCGCTGCCGCTAAGCCCACCTCTTCCTCCCGCACCGGCCCGCGCACCACCCCTCTCCCCTCACTCACACTCACACGCTCACACCACCAGATCGAATCCCTCAGCCGTCCCCCGATCCGGCCGTCGCCCCCGCGTCCTACTCCGGCCGCCCTTCCCCGCGCCGGCTCTCCTCCCCTACCGGCCGCCCCCCCGCACCGGTCCTCCTCCCCTGCCGGCCGGCCTCCCGCACCGGCCCTCCTCCCCTGTCGCCCCCCCGCACCGGCCATCCTCCCCCGCCGTTCGCCCCCCGCGCCGACCCTCCTCCACCGAGAGGTACTCCTCCCTCCTTCCTCCTCCTCCCTCCCTGCCTAGTTATAGTTATTAGAGAGTAGTTAATTATTTTGAATCCTAGTTGAAAAAATGTAGGTTCTTAGAATAATGTAGGTGTTTTAGTTGAATTTTTAGGCATTTTAGTTAAATTTGTAGGTGTTTTAGTTAAAAATGTAGGTTCTTAGAATAATGTAGGTGTTCTTAGAATAATGTTGAATTTGTTTTAAGTGTATTTAAAAGAGTTTTAGGTGTTTTAGTTGTTTTAGGTGTAGTTAACAGAATTTTAGGTGGTTTAGTTGTTTTAGGTGTGGTTAACAGAATTTTAGGTGTTTTAGTTGTTTTAGGTGTAGTTAACAAAATTCTAGGTATTTTTTTAGTTAAAGCAATTGTTGTTATTTTTTTAGTTAAAGCAATTTTTCCTGTTATATGCAATTTTTCCTGTGAGGAGCCAGCCCGTCGTCGACCCGGAGCTTCTTTGGTGGCGGTCATGTGGGCCTGCATCGGTGGAGAGGCTTGAGTCCCCCATGCAGGTGGTGCAACACCGTGTCATGGAGGAGAACGCGCACGTCCAGCGCTACTTGGTTGAGTTGGCGAACGGCCAGTTATCCAATACCTGGCAGTTTCTTTGAGGATCTCACCGGAGCTATGATCCGGTGATGGTTCCTTCTCTTTGGGTGTCCACCGCGGCACTGAACCTAGAGGAGCTATTATTCAAGATGTATTAGTGATATTATATGATGATCTCTTTGCTACAAACTACTATATATATATTTGATGATGGCTTATTAATTACCTATCAGTTATTTGCTTATTGAATGCAAAAGATATGTATTCATGATGGATTATATGATGATCTTTGCTACAAACTACTACAAACTACAAATTTTAGGTGTTTTAGTTGTTATATGATGATCTTTGCTACAAACTACTATAAACTACAAATTTTAGGTGTTTTAGTTGTTATATGATGATCTTTGCTACAAACTACTATATATGTATTCGATGATGGATTATTAATTACCTATTAGGAAATGTCTGATGACGAAAGGGAATTCGCTATGTGTGTTTACTGCGAAGATAAGCGCGGTATGTGCGACATGCCTCACCTGGTAGAAGGTCGGCGCTTCAGCATCAAGCTCCAAGAGACCTTCGATGTTGATACGGTACGCAACGATGACGAGTGTTTTTTGTTATTTTTGCACGACTTCTCTGATTCTTCAACGTGTAATTTCCGTCTTTTACAATTCGACTAGCTTATCCCATGCCATGCAAGACGCTATGTCTTGGAGAAGATGGGGTTTAAAGATCATGAAAGCACGGAGACAAAGATAATTCAACTAAGGACCCATCATGGTTATGATTTTGCTGTAAAACTATACAATTATGTGAACTCATCCAATTTTGGTTGCCCGAATTGGGAAGCCCTTTCCAAGGCATATGATTTTCATGAGGGTATGCTTCTCACCTTCGATCTTGGTGATCCTGACATCGACGAAATTGATATGACCATGTGGGTCCTTGTTGACACGCTTCCAGTTCTACCGCTGTGTGAGTTTCTTAAACATATTTACTAAGTAATTTATATTGTTTATTTCAAAATATTTGACAGCTTATTTCCATTGACAGCTTATTTTCATTCTTCAAAAAATGTACGGAAGATGGTAGACAGAACCTACTACTACAATGATGAAGCACAATTAACTTATAAGGAGAAATATGGTCTGATCACATTTTTTACTGATCTTGAGAATTACAATAGCTATTATCGAATTCCTCAAAATTATGGTCCATATGTGCCACTAGTGCACGCGGTGTGCTACGGTAACATCAATGGAGATATCATGGTAAGATTTTGTACTATTACGACATCCGTGCATCTTCTGCATAAATTTTTCTAAAACTAAACTACATTGCTAACGACAAAGTTATTACTATGTTTTTGAACAGAAAATCCTGATGGATTGTGTTCCTCATCTGATGTTGCCAAGAGGTCGCGTTGATGTTATGAGCTTACGGCCACCACGGCCAGGTCAGCCACAGTATCCACATCACTCCTGGCCATACCAGATTTCTAAAAGCGAGGAAGCCATGATAATAAAAGATTGGAAAAAATGTTTCAACCATCGTAGAGAGCTACTTGGAAGCAACATTGTGCGTAGGCCAAGACTTGGAGACAGGATGATCTCCGTTCTTCATTATGGAGAGTCCAGTTTCCTTAATGAAGAGTCAATGCCTATCTTGTTTTATGATATTTTACCTAAGAGAGGGTAGAGTAGGTCCTATGAGAGGAGTAGGTCCTAGGTAGAATGTGTTATTATGTGCTATAATGTGTTAGAGTTGATGAGGAGGATGACGAGTTGTGATTATGACTAGTGACCAACTTGTTATATATATGATGTCTCATTGACGAACATTGTTTGGTGGTGATGACTAGTGGTAATGAATATGCTATTTAAACAGACTAGTTCATGATGAGTTGTTATTGTATAAAAGATATATCTGTTTAAACATGTACAGCGCCAAAAAATTAAAAAAAAGACATAAATGTTAGCAGTAGTGCTGTCCTAAAAACACGCTACTAGTACTTGAACTTACCAGTAGCGCTGGTCCAGAAACGCGCTACTGCTACAAAAAAGCTGTAGCACCGTAGCAGTAGCGCTGGTCCCCGCGCTACTGGTAGCAAAAAAACCAGTGCTACTGGTAAGCTTTTCTCTAGTAGTGGGTGGTGGTGAGCAACAACGACAGTTGGTGTTGGGGCGCCGGTTTCGGTGAGGTCCTTGGGTGGCGGTGCGTCCAGATCGGGGAGAAGGGGGCGAACGGCCCGATCCAGATCCAGCAACGAGGGGGACGACAGGGACGGCGAGGTGGCGCCGGCGTGGTGGCACCGGGGTTGGACGGCAGCGGCGTCGGGGCCAATCGCCCCGGTCCAGAACCGTTCGAGGGGGTGGGCACCATGCGGGAGGAGACGGAGAGGCTGGCGGTGGCGTCGGGCGGCGCGGCTGGGGCCGCGCCGGCGGCGAAGGCGTGGGATCGAGCTCCTCCCTGATCCAGGCGAGTGGGGAGGGAGAGAGTGGGGGTCGTGGGTGGATCTGGGGGAGATGGGGATAGGGTTCGGTTGGGAGTGGCCTATAGGCCAAGGGAGTGGGGGTGGGCTGCGTGGGTGGCCAGTTGGCCAGCTGGTTGGCCCAGTTGGGCCAGGGGGTTGGCCCTTTTCTTATTTTTGTTTGTTTTCCTTTTTTTAAACATTTCTATTTTCTTTTATTTTAAGGCAGTTAAAGAATTTGTAAAAAGATGATTTCTCCAGCATTATTACCAAATGATTATTTGCAACAACTTGAACATTTTTGTTTGCAAGTTTGATAAATTTGAAAACCTGACTTTAAATTGGATTTTAAATTTGAAAGATGTTTGAAAGTCAGTGAGGATTAGCAACATTAAGAGCGAATACATGGCATCATTAGTAGGGGATTACTATAGCATAATTATCCGGGTGTTACAATACCAAAGAAAGAGTGCCAAATCCAGAGGTCATGTGTGGCCACCGCCTCAAGTACCACACTGCAACCGCCTATGGCACCTTTGTACATCCCTCAAGCAGTGTCTTCCGTCTCAAGTTCTTCCATTTCCAATGCATGCAGTCGATGCTTCCAAGCATCCCAGGAAATCCTCTTTCTGCATTCTGTGCTAGGATCCGAGCAGTGTCTTCCGCATTGGGTGTTCGCAAGTATTGCGGTCCAAACACTGCCACCACTGCTCACAGAACTTGTAGAAACACTCAATGATGGTGGACTCGGCCATGCGCCCATAGTCATCGAGTGAATCACCAGGAGCTTCATATGCAAGCATCCTCATCGCTGTCGTGCACTTCTGGATTGAGGTAAATCCAAGCTTGCCAGTGCAATCCATCTTGCACTTGAAGTAGCTGTCGAACTCCCGGATGGAATTCACAATCCTGAGGAAGAGCTTTCGGCTCATCCGATAACGGCGCTGAAATGTTTTGTCGCTGTGCTGTGGAGCATCGGCAAAGTAGTCGGAGTAGAGCATGCAGTAGCCTTCGAGACAATGCATGTTCTTTGCTTTAATCCGCCCCGGCGCCGAGCCACCTCGCCGCGGCTTTTCATTGCTCACCAGCAGGCCGGCGAGGCCGGCGAGGACCATGAGATGTTCCTCTTCCTGGATGTCAGCCTCGGCTTCCTTCTCCGGCAGCGTCGCGAGCGCTTCCTCGTCGTCTGAGTCCATTGCAGAGGCAGGCAAATCACCGAACACCTTGCGGGTGCGGTGGGCGCGCACCCGCCGCTACACCGCCCTCCGCGGCCGGAAACGCCAGAAAAATCGCCCAGCCGATGGCGGAGAGGCTACCTCGGTGAAACCTCTACTCTTTTTCTGGCGGGGATGGGCTATCTAGCGGTGGCGGGCGGTGGGAGGCGCCAGGATATAGTCGGTTGGTGGTCGAGCGCGTGGGGGTGGGAGGTGAATCTGGAAGAAAGACTTGACTTTTCGCTTGACAGTGTGGGCCAGACGTGCTTTTCCCTTGCGCCGAAGCCCCCGAGCGCCCCCAGTGCGCCGGGTTCGGCCTGCGATCGCCGGGCCCAAAAACGGGCCGAACCAGCGGATTTCAGCGTCCTGGGGCGCGACTGGGGCGTTTGTTCGGCGCCGGCGCCGAAAAAGTCGCCTGGGGGGCCTGTTGGGGGCGCGGCTGAAGATGCTCTAAGTCAAGATCCTATTCACAGGCACTCGACATACCTATAAGCCAAGATCAAAACAGTGGCTCTCAGCGACATAAAGTGACATGACGGCCGGCTGACGGTAATGG
The DNA here is from genome assembly GCA_963921465.1 of Triticum timopheevii. NCBI lineage: Eukaryota > Viridiplantae > Streptophyta > Magnoliopsida > Poales > Poaceae > Triticum > Triticum timopheevii. The sequence goes on along the minus strand of OY997272.1, from coordinate 163,777,522 downwards.
AGGTGTCACGGGCACCTTGGTAAGAGGAGCGTACCACTCAGGTTAATTTTCCAACCCAGGATGTTATGTGTCCCATGTAAGAGCATCTTTAGCAGACCCCTTAAGCCGCGGTTTTTAGTTTGCGAAAAACGTGTTTTAAGGGTCGGTTTAAGCTGCAGTCGAACAGACCCCTCAAATTTAAACTATAAAATCAAATGTTCGCTTACATTTTCCCCACATCTTTTTTCTCTCGCCCGTGTCCATGATCAGTTAACTCGCTCCTACAAAACTGACGGACAATGCACGAAACGGCCAAATACGAAGCCGCCGGCGTCCAGCTAGCTCGAAGTGGCCAAATATGAAGCCGCCGGCAGCCAAATACAGCGCACGAAGCTCGAATCAATCCAGGAGCTAGATAGCTAGTTCCTCCGTCCGCCAAATTCGCTAGCAAGCACCTCCGTCCGCTGAATCGATTCGTGCAAGTAAGCTAGCTCCTCCGTCGGAAGAGATGCAAGCGCGGCGGCCGGGGCGGGTGGCCGGGAGCCGGGACGGGCGTGCTCCCTTGGGTTGGCTCCGAAATCCTTATTTTCATATGTTCGGTGGGGATGTTTTTCGCGTCACTTAGAAAAATTTATAGGTCAGAGTCATTTACAGGTTCTATTCGGGTCGCTTTTTCGACCTAAAATTGTAAACCGGTGGTTATTTTACAGTTTCGTGCGTTTTAACGGGTCTGCTAAAGATGCTCTAAGCCGAGCACCTTAGGGCAGCCATGGTGTATGTAAGGGCATATTTCATCCCATGTAGTTTTTGTGATTGATGACAATGCTTTTGTGGACTAATCGTGTGCATTGAGCTTTTCAGATACCTCAAGTTTAGGAAAAAGACGATTCGTTGCCCCTCAGAGTCTAGTGAAGACGGAGTTTTCTCTACGTTTCTTGTCGGTGGTCTTGAGTCGTAGGAAAACCGTACTATTAAGAGGGCGTCCACTTTGGAAAGGTTTGGGTGGAATCATCACGTACACGTCTGTTCCTTTTGCACCACCTTTCCTTTGGCTCTTTGGAGCAGCCACCGTTTATCCATGTCTCTGCAAAATGAAGGACTCCTAGTGATTGTTGTGCTGTGGCATGCGGTAGTACTACTCATGGGAGCAGTAGTACCGCAGAGGCCCATGGTAGTACCAGCTAGGGACGCGGTAGTACCGTAGGCCCTTGCGGTAGTACCGCTCCCCGGGTGCGATAGTACCATGGACTCGGGCCAGGCACAACAACACGAGTAGAAGAAGGGGGGATGTAATTTTTTACATCCGCGCCCTACGCTCCAGGTATGCGGTAGTACCGTGTCGGATTTTTGCACAGATCGGACCTTAGTGGAAGTAGCCATGAATGTATTTTTATTCGTCCGTGTCTTCCCAGCCCAGACAAACCCTGCCTTGCGGTAGTACCACAAGGGGGAGCGGTAGTACCGCTCCGGAGGTTCTACCGCTCTTTGCTTCAACGCATCAGGGCTGGTCTAGCTCCTGCCATGCAAGCGGTAGTACCGTAGTGCCCCGCGGTAGTACTGTAGGCCCTTGCGGTAGTACCGCATGTCTAGTGCGGTAGTACCACACGTCGCAGGCTGGGTAAGTGGATAACGGTTGGATTTTTCCTATCACTATATAAGGGGAGTCTTCTTCTCCGAGTTGACTACCACTTCCATCCCTAAGCTCCATTGTTGTTCAAAGCTCCATTTTCACCCGTTCTCTCTCCCTAGCCAATCAAATTTGTTGATTTTCTAGGGATTGGTTGAGAAGGCCCCGATCTACACTTCCACCAAGAGAAATTTGATTCACCCCACTAATCCCTTGCGGATCTTGTTACTCTTGGGTGTTTGAGCACCCTAGACGGTTGAGGTCACTGCGGAGCCATATTCCATTGTGGTGAAGCTTCGTGGTGTTGTTGCGAGCCTCCAATTCAGTTGTGGAGATTGCCCCAACCTTGTTTGTAAAGGTTCGGTCGCTGCCTCCAAGGGCACCAATAGTGGAATCACGGCATCTCGCATTGTGTGAGGGCGTGAGGAGAATACGGTGGCCCTAGTGGCTTCTTGGGGAGCATTGTGTCTCCACACTGCTCCAACGAAGACGTAATTCCTCTCAAAGGGAAGGAACTTCGGTAACACATCCTCATCTTCACCGGATCCACTCTTGGTTATCTCGTACCTTTACTTGTGCAAGCTTATATTGTGTTGCATCCCTTGCTTGCTTGTGTGCTTGTTGTTGTTGCATCATATAGGTTGCTCACCTAGTTGCATATCTAGACAATCTACTTTGATGTAAAGTTTGAATAGGTAAAGAAAAGCTAAAAATTGTTAGTTGCCTATTCAACCCTGATACGTCTCCGTCGTATCTATAATTTTTGATTGTTCCATGCCAATATTCTACAACTTTCATATACTTTTGGCAACTTTTTATACTATTTTTGGGACTAACATATTGATCCAGTGCCCAGTGCCAGTTCTTGTCTGTTGCACGTTTTATGTTTCACAGAAACCCCATATCAAACGGAGTCCAAACGGGATAAAAACGGATGGAGAATTATTTTGGAATATTTGTGATTTTGGGGAGGAAGAATCAACGCGATACGATGCCCGAGGTGGCCACGAGATAGGGGCCCACGCCCACTTAAAGTGGGCGTGCCCCCACCCTCGTGGGCCACTCGTAAGGCGGTTGATGCCCTTATTTGGCTGCAAGAAAGCTAATTTTTGGAAAACGATCTGGGTGAAATTTTCAATCCAATCGGAGTTACGGATCTCCAGATATAAAGGAAATGGTGCCAGGGCAGAATTCTAGAACGCAGAAACAGAGAGATAGATCCAATCTCGGAGGGGCTCTCGCCCCTCCCACGCCATGGGAACCAAGGACCAGAGGGGAAACCCTTCTCCCATCTAGGGAGGAGGTCAAGGAAGAAGAAGAAGAAGGGGGCCTCTCTCCCCCTTGCTTCCGGTGGCGCCGGAGCGCTGCCGGGGGTCATCATCATCACCGCGATCTACACCAACACCTCCATCATCTCCACCAATGTCTCCATCACCTTCCCCCATCTATATGCAGCGGTGCACTCTCCCGCAACCCGCTGTACCCTCTACTTGAACATGGTGCTTTATGCTTCATATTATTATCCAATGATGTGTTGCCATGCTATGATGTCTGAGTAGATTTTCGTTGTCCTATTGGTGGTTGATGAATTGCTATGATTGATTTAATTTGCTTGTGGTTATGTTGCTGTCCTATTGTGCCCTCCGTGTCGTGCAAGCGTGAGGGATTCCCACTGTAGGGTGTTGCAATACGTTCATGATTCTTTCATGGTGGGTTGCTTGAGTGACAGAAGCATAAACCCGAGTAAGGGGATTGTTGCGTATGGGATAAAGGGGACTTGATGCTTTAATGCTATGGTTGGGTTTTACCTTAATGAATCTTTAGTAGTTGCGGACGCTTGCTAGAGTTCCAATCATAAGTGTATATGATCCAAGAAGAGAAAGTATGTTAGCTTATGCCTCTCCCACATAAAACTTGCTATCGGTCTAGTAACGTAGTCAATTGCTTAGGGACACTTTCACCACTCCTACCACCACTTTCCCACACTCGCTTTATTTACTTTATTGCATCTTTATCTAAACAGCCCCTAGTTTTTATTTACGCGTTCTTTATTATCTTGCAAACCTATCCAACAACACCTACAAAGTACTTCTAGTTTCATACTTGTTCTAGGTAAAGCGAACGTCAAGCGTGCGTAGATTCGTATCAGTGGCCGATAGGACTTGAGAGAGTATTTGTTCTACCTTTAGCTCCTCGTTGGGTTCGACACTCTTACTTATTGAAAGAGGCTACAACTATCCCGTATACTTGCGGGTCATCAAGACATTTTTCTGGCGCCGTTGCCGGGGAGTCATAGTGTGGGGTGAATATTCTCGTGTGTGCTTGTTTGCTTTATCACTAAGTAATTTTTATTTGCTGTTCTAAGTTGTTCTCTATCTTTAGTTGTGGATATGGAACACGAAATACCAAAAAAATTAGGTGTACTTGCTACTCATGGAGATGGGGTAACTCCTAAAACCCTCGATGATCATCATGTGAGAAATATTTTGTACTACTTTGATAATCCTGAGAAAACCCAACTCAACTTTATAATGGGAGACACGTTGGATCAACGTGAATACTTTAGGGATTATCGCTTGACACAAAAAAGGGAAACTATTATGGGATCAAATTGATATGTTGCGGTGGTATGCTCGGGATCTATGCTTGAGATATGATATTACTTGTTGCTCTAGGATGAAGGCTCCACACCTTCCCTTTTCATGCAAATTTAATGATAATGAAACCTTAGCTTCTTATGCTAATGGTATCTATGATTACTATGATGTGGAACAAATAGAAGAATTTGTTGCTTTTAAGGCTGCTTATGAAATTGAATCTTTGTTTGAAAAGTATGAAGTTTTAAATGATGATGTTTATAGGCCTAAAAATCATGCTATACTTAGATATTGCTACGAAAATTATGAATACAATTACAATATTAACACTTTTATTGAGAAAGTCTCCGCTGTCCAAGAAGAGACTAATATTTTGCAGGAAGCTATGGAAGAAGAAATTGATGAAACTGTGAGCTCATTGGATGAAAAAGATGATGAGGAGAGCGAAGAACAAAAGGAGGAAGAGCAGATTGATCACCCGTGCCCACCTTCTAATGAGAGTAACTCTTCAACTCATATATTGTTTAATTCCCCTTCGTGCTTACCGAAAGATGATTGCTATGATGATTGCTATGATCCCGTTGATTCTCTTGAAATATCCCTTTTTGATGATGCTTGCTATGCTTGTGGCCAAGATGCCAATTTGAATTATGCGTATGGAGATAAAATTGCTATAGTTCCTTATGTTAAACATGAAATTGTTGCTATTGCACCCATGCATGATAGTCCTATTATCTTTTTGAATTCTCCAAACTACACTATAGCGGAGAAGTTTGTGCTTATTAAGGATTATATTGATGGGTTGCGTTTTACTACTTTACATGATGATTTTAATACATATAATGTTCATGTGCTTGCTACTCCTACTTGCAATTATTATGAGAGAGGAACTATGTCTCCACCTCTCTATGTTTCCAACACGATAGAATTGCAAGAAACTGCTTATACTATGCATTAGCCTTTACTTGGTGTGCATGAATTGTTCTTTTATGACATGCTGATGCATAGGAAGAGAGTTAGACTTCGTCGTTGCATGATATATGTTACTTTGTGCTCACTACTAAATTACAAATCATTGTTAATTAAAATTGGCTTTGATATACCTTGGGATCCGGGTGGATTCATTTCTTGAGCACTAAATGCCTAGCTTAATGGATTTAAAGAAAGCGCTGCCAAGGAGACAACCCGGAAGTTTTAGAGAGTCATTTATTTGTGTTGAGTGCTTTCATATAGTTTAAAAAAAAATAAAGAGGGGAACATAAAACTTTTCAAAAAAGGAAAGTGAAAGTGAGAAAGACAAGCATTGTTGAAGTGGGAGAGCTCCTTGAACTTTGTTCATGCTCATGGAAACTTTGTGAATCTTGATTACAGAAACTTTTCATCAAAAATAATTATCCCCTTGTATAATTCCATTGTATTATAAAAATAATGTGCTAAGGTTTTCCTTTAGGATGTTTACAATGCTTGCTGGTTTGTACGGTGCTGGACAGAAACTTTGGCTGTAGTGCGCGATTTTACATTTTTAACTGGAACGTCAAACGGTTCTGATTCTTTTTGCACTGTCTTTCTGTGCAACTTTTTTATCTTTACTAATTTTTGTAGAATTTGTGGGGTACCATAAGTATGGTGGATGTTCAGATTGCTACATAGTGTTCTGTTTTTGACAGATTCTGTTTTTGATGCATAGTTTACTTGTTTTGATCAAACTATCAATTTTTATTAGTGGATTAAGGCATGGAAAAGTTATATTACAGTAGACACAATGCAAAAACAAAATATGAATTGGTTTGCAAAAGTACTTAGAGTGGTGATTTGCTTTATTATACTAACGGATCTTACCGAGTTTTCTGTTGAAGTTTTGTGTGGATGAAGTGTCTAAACGAGGAGGTCTCAATATGAGGAAAAGGAAGAGAGGCAAGATCTCAAGCTTGGGGATGCCCGAGGCACCCCAAGTAAATATTCAAGGAGACTCAAGCGTCTAAGCTTGGGGATGCCCCGGAAGGCATCCCCTCTTTCTTCAACAAGTATCGGTATGTTTTCGTATTCGTTTCGTTCGTGCGATATGTGCAAGTCTTGGAGCGTCTTTTGCATTTAGTTTTCATTTTTATTTTATGCACCATGCTGGTATGAGATAGTCCTTGGTTGATTTATAGCATGTTCATTGCACTTCACTTATATCTTTTGAGTTTGGCTTTATAGAATGCTTCATGTGCTTCACTTATATCATTTGAAGTTTGGATTGCCTGTTTCCCTTTACATAGAAAACCGCCATTTGTAGAATGCTCTTTTGCTTCACTTATATTTGTTAGAGCGTGGGCATATCTTTTGTAGAAAGAATTAAACTCTCTTGCTTCACTTATATCTATTTAGAGAGATGACAGGAATTGGTCAATCACATGGTTAGTCATAAAATCCTACATAAACTTGTGGATCACTGAATATGATATGTTTGATTCCTTGCAATAGTTTTGCGATATAAAGATGGTGATATTAGAGTCATGCTAGTGGGTGGTTGTGGATTAGTATAAATACTTGTGTTGAGGTTTGTGATTCCCGTAGCATGCACGTATGGTGAACCGCTTTGTGATGAAGTTGGAGCACAATTTTAATTATTGATTGTCTTCCTTATGAGTGGCGGTCAGGGACGAGCGATGGTCTTTTCCTACCAATCTATCCCCCTAGGAGCATGCGCGTAGTACTTTGTTTTCAATGGCTTGTAGATTTTTGCAATAAGTATATGAGTTCTTTATGACTAGTGTTGAGTCCATGGATTATACGCACTCTCACCTCTCCATCATTGCTAGCCTCTTCGGTACCGTGCATTGCCCTTTCTCACCTCGAGAGTTGGTGCAAACTTCGCCGGTGCATCCAAACCCCGTGATATGATACGCTCTGTCACACATAAGCCTCCTTATATCTTCCTCAAAACAGCCACCATACCTACCTATCATGGCATTTCCATAGCCATTCCGAGATATATTGCCATGCAACTTCCATCATCATCATATACATGACTTGAGCATTCATTGTCATATTGCCTTGCATGATCGTAAGATGGCTAGCATGATGTTTTCATGGCTTGTCCGTTTTTTGATGTCATTTCTATGCTAGATCATTGCACATCCTGGTACACCGCCGGAGGCATTCATATAGAGTCATATCTTTGTTCTAGATATTGAGTTGTAAGTAAATAAAAGTGTAATGATCATCATTATTAGAGCATTGCCCCAGTGAGGAAAGGATGATGGAGACTATGATTCCCTCACAAGTCGAGATGAGACTCCGGACTTTATGAAAAATAAAAGATGCCAAAGAAGCCCACCAAAAAAAGAAAAAAGGAAAAAAGAAAAAAAGGAAAATAAAAAAATGAGAGAAAAAGAGAGAAGGGGCAATGTTACTATCCTTTTACCACACTTGTGCTTCAGAGTAGCACCATGTTCTTCATAGAGAGAGTCTCCTATGCTTTCACTTTCATATACTAGAGGGAATTTTCATTATAGAACTTGGCTTGTATATTCCGATGATGGGCTTCCTCAAATGCTCGAGGTCTTCACGAGCAAGCAAGTTGGATGCACACCCACTTAGTTTTCAGTTTGAGCTTTCATACACTTATAGCTCTAGTGCATCCGTTGCATGGCAATCCCTACTCCTCGCATTGACATCAATTTATGGGCATCTCCATAGCCCGTTGATTAGCCGCATTGAGGTGAGACTTTTCCCTTTTTGTCTTCTCCACATAACCCCCACCATCATTTTCTATTCCACCTATAGTGCTATATCCATGGCTCACGCTCATGTATTGCGTGAAAGTTGAAAAAGTTTGAGATTACTAAAGTATGAAACAATTGCTTGGCTTGTCATCGGGGTTGTGCATGATTAAATACTTTGTGTGATGAAGATAGAGCAACAGCCAGACTATATGATTTTGTAGGGATAACTTTCTTTGGCCATGTTGTTTTGAAAAAACATAATTGCTTGGTTGGTATGCTCGAAGTATTATTGTTTTTATGTCAAATGATAGACTATTGCCTTGAATCATTCATGTTTTAATATTCATGCCATGATTAGACATATGATCAAGATTATGCTAGGTAGCATTCCACATCAAAAATTATCTTTTTTATCATTTACCTACTCGAGGACGAGCAAGAATTAAGCTTGGGGATGCTGATACGCCTCCGTCGTATCTATAATTTTTTATTGTTCCATGCCAATATTCTACAACTTTCATATACTTTTGGCAACTTTTGATACTATTTTTTGGGACTAACATATTGATCCACTGCCCAGTGCCAGTTCCTGTCTGTTGCATGTTTTATGTTTCACAAAAACCCCCATATCAAACGGAGTCCAAACGGGATAAAAACGGACGGAGAATTATAATATTTGTGATTTTTGGGAGGAAGAATCAACGCGATACGATGCCCAAGGTGGCCACGAGATAGGGGCCCACACCCACTTAAAGTGGGCACGCCCCCCACCCTCGTGGGCCACTCGTAAGGCGGTTGATGCCCTCCATTGGCCGCAAGAAAGCTAATTTTTGGAAAATGATTTGGGCAAAAGTTTCAATCCAATCGGAGTTACGGATCTCCAGATATAAAGGAAACAGTGCCACGGTAGAATTCCAGAACGCAGAAACAGAGAGATAGATCCAATCTCGGAGGGGCTCTTGCCCCTCCCACACCATTGGAGCCAAGGACTAGAGGAGAAACCCTTCTCCCATCTAGGAAGGAGGTCAGGGAAAAAAAATAAGAAGGGGGCCTCTCTCCCCCCTTGCTTCCGGTGGCGCCAGAGCGCTGCCGGGGGGTCATCATCATCACCGCGATCTACACCAACACCTCCATCATCTCCACCAATGTCTCCATCACCTTCCCCCATCTATATTCAACGACACCCGCTGTACCCTCTACTTGAACATGGTGCTTTATGCTTCATATTATTATCCAATGATGTGTTGCCATCCTATGATGTCTGAGTAGATTTTCATTGTCCTATTGGTGGTTGATGAATTGTTATGATTGATTTAATTTGCTTGTGGTTATGTTGCTGTCCTATTGTGCCCTCCGTGTCGTGCAAGCGTGAGGGATTCCCGCTGTAGGGTGTTGCAATACGTTCATGATTCTTTTATGGTGGGTTGCTTGAGTGACAGAAGCATAAACCCGAGTAAGGGGATTGTTGCGTATGGGATAAAGGGGACTTGATGCTTTAATGCTATGGTTGGGTTTTACCTTAATGAATATTTAGTAGTTGCGGACGCTTGCTAGAGTTCCAATCATAAGTGCATATGATCCAAGAAGAGAAAGTATGTTATCTTATGCCTCTCCCACATAAAACTTGCTATCGGTCTAGTAACGTAGTCAATTGCTTAGGGACACTTTCACCACTCCTACCACCACTTTCCCACACTCGCTTTATTTACTTTATTGCATCTTTATCTAAACAGCCCCTAGTTTTTATTTACGCGTTCTTTATTATCTTGCAAACCTATCCAACAACACCTACAAAGTACTTCTAGTTTCATACTTGTTCTAGGTAAAGAGAACGTCAAGCGTGCGTAGAGTCGTATCAGTGGCCGATAGGACTTGAGAGAGTATTTGTTCTACCTTTAGCTCCTCGTTGGGTTCGACACTCTTACTTATCGAAAGAGGCTACAACTATCCCGTATACTTGCGGGTCATCAAACCCCCCCTCTAGTCAACTATATCGATCCTTTTAATTGGTATCAGAGCCAAGTTTCTTTATTAAGGACTTTGCCGTCCGAAGAGTATGGTTGACAACGTAGATGGTGGGGAGGAGCACTCCGGTGTGAATTCGTTCTTGTCTACGGCCGATGGGGGAACCGCGGTCTCACGTGAGGAGTTCAATGTGGCCACACATTGAAAACCTCCATGTCAACCGAGGTTGAAAGCATGTTTAACAAATTTTTAGAAGGCCTTAAACTTTCCACCACACCAATGAAAGTGGGTGATCCCGCTAACAAGGTGACGGATGCTAACTCCAACAAAGGGGAAGCTACTAGTGACAAAGTTCCTTTATCTAGTGGTAGAAATGGTAGTGGTGGCATCTTTGCCCATGTTGAACCTCCACTTACTTATGGAGGACCGGTTCCCTCCACTCATTTAAATCATGATGGTTCTCCTCCTAAGATTGTGAAAAATGAGGATTTTGACTCTTGGGTCTATCGCTTTAAATGTCATTTAAATCATGTCAATACAAATCTTTGGAGAATCATTGAGCAAGCTTTCTATCCGCATGACCCAAGCAACTTCACCCTTAGAGAAGCCGTGGATCATCAATTCAACGAGAATGCTCTCTTCATCATCCAAGATGCAATTCCATCCGAAGATATTGCACATCTCTGACCTTTCACTGTGGCCAAGGAAGCATGGCACCATGTTGTTTCCCTTTACAAGGGAAGCGCAAGCATTCAACGCTCCAACTATGAAGTGGTGCAAGATGAAGCTGATGAGTTTGCAATGAATGAAGATGAAGAACCTCGCGAGCTTTACCAGAGATTAACCACTCTCGCGGTCTCACTCCGAGATCATGGGAGCAAGGATGCGGATACAATTGGATCAAGCGCAAGTTTCTCAAGGCCATGATGCCTTACCATAAGGCCATGTCCTCCGCCATCCGTCAAAGGCCGGACTTCCACCCCTTGTCCTCAAGTGAAGTGTTGGATGAGTTTGTGGCAATGAGGATCTTGGACAAGACCGCCGACAATGCGGTGTTGCATTCTCAACGCACCAAGAAGCCCAACCTTGCCTTGAAGGCCAAAGCTAGTGTGGAAGAAGAGGAAGAAGAGGAGAGTAACCCCAAAGATACAAAATATGCTTATCATGAGCACATGGCTCTCGCTTGCAGGCAATTTTGGAGCAAGAAGAACTCAGGGCCAAACTTCAACAAGAACAACTCAAGTGGCACCAAGGGCAAGCAACGTGTGAGGACATGCTATAATTATGGCAATGTGAGCCACTGATATGTCCATTTTGCATCATGCTTTTATATTGTTATTTATTGCATTATGGGCTGTTATTACAGGTTATGTCACAATACTTATGCCTATTCTCTCTTATTTTACAAGGTTTACATGAAGAGGGAGAATGTCAGTAGCTGGGATTCTGGGCTGGAAAAGGAGAAAATATTAGAGACCTATTCTGCACAACTCCAAAAGTCCTGAAACTCCCCGAAAGTAATTTTTGGATTTAATAATAAATATTGAGAGGAAGAAACACCAGAGGGGGGACACCCACCATCCACGAGGGTGGGAGGCGCGTCCTACCCCCTGGGCGCGCCCCCTGCCTCGTGGGTCCCCTGGCAGCCCTCCGGTGGCCATCTTCTGCTATATGAAGGGTTTTACCTTGGAAAAAATCGTAAGCAAGCTTACGGGACGAAACTCCGCCGCCACGAGGCGGAACCTTGGCGGAACCAATCTAGGGCTCCGGCGGAGCTGTTCTGCCGGGGAAACTTCCCTCCTGAAGGGGGAAATCATCACCATCATCATCACCAATGATCCTCTCGTCGGAAGGGGGTCAATATACATCAACATCTTCACCAGCACCATCTCCTCTCAAACCCTAGTTCATCTCTTGTATCCAATCTTTGTACCAAAACCTCAGATGGTACCTGTGGGTTGCTAGTAGTCTTGATTACTCCTTGTAGTTGATGCTAGTTGGTTTATTTGGTGGAATATCATATGTTCAGATCCTTAATGCATATTAATACCCCTCTGATTATGAACATGAATACGCTTTGTGAGTAGTTACGTTTGTTCCTGAGGACATGGGAGAAATCTTGCTATTAGTAGTCATGTGAATTTGGTATTCGTTTGATATTTTGATAAGATGTATGTTGTCTCTCCTCTAGTGGTGTTATGTGAACGTCGACTACATGACACTTCACCATTATTTGGGCCTAGAGGAAGGCATTGGGAAGTAATAAGTAGATAATGGGTTGGTAGAGTGATAGAAGCTTAAACCCTAGTTTATGCGTTGCTTCGTAAGGGGCTAATTTGGATCCATATGTTTCATGCTATGGTTAGGTTTACCTTAACACTTCTTTTGTAGTTGCGGATGCTTACAATAGGGGTTAATCATAAGTGGGATGCTTGTCCAAGAAAGGGCAGTACCCAAGCACCAGTCCTCCCACATATCAAATTATCAAAGTAACGAACGCGAACCATATGAGCGTGATGTTAATCATAAGTGGGATGCTTGTCCAAGAAAGGGCAGTACTCAAGCACCGGTCCACCCACATATCAAATTATCAAAGTAACGAACGCGAATCATATGAGCATGATGAAAACTAGCTTGACGATAATTCCCTCGTGTCCTCGGGAGCGCTTTTCTCTATATAAGAACTTCTCTAGGCTTGTCCTTTGCTACAAAAAGGATTGGGAAACCTTGCTGCACCTCATTTACTTTCATTGATTGTTACCCATTACAAATTACCTTATCTCAAAACTATCTGTTATCGATAATTTCAGTGCTTGCAGAGAATACCTTACTGAAAACCGCTTGTCATTTCCTTCTGCTCCTTGTTGGGTTCGGCACTCTTACTTATCGAAAGGACTACGATAGATCCCCTACACTTGTGGGTCATCAAGACTCTTTTCTGGCGCTGTTGCCGGGGAGTGAAGCGCCTTTGGTGAGTGGAACTTGGTAAGGAAACATTTATATAGTGTGCTGAAATTTACTGTCACTTGTTACTATGGAACATAATCCTTTGAGGGGCTTGTTTGGGGTATCTTCACCCCGGCCAGTAGAGCAAAGAGTTGCTCATCAACCTACTGAACCTACTGAAAATGTTTACTTTGAAATTCCTTCGGATATTGTAGAGAAACTGCTAGCTAATCCTTCTACAGGAGATGGAACATTGCATCCTGATTTGCACCTAATCTCTGTGGATGAAGTTTGTAGATTATTTAAGCTTGCAGGTATGGCCGATGATGTTGTCAAGAAGAAGGTCTTCCCTTTATCTTTGAAGGGAGATGCATTGACATGGTATAGGCTATGCGATGATATGGGATCATAGGACTACAAACGATTGAAATTGGAATTTCATCAGAAGTTTTACCCTATGCATCTTGCTCATTGTAATCGTAAATATACATATAATTTTTGGCCTCGCGAAGGAGAAAGCATCGCTCAAGCTTGGGGAGGCTTAAGTCAATGTTATATTCATGCCCCAATCATGAGCTCTCAAGAGAAATGATTATTCAAAATTTTATGCTCGCCTTTCTCTCAATAATCGCTCCATGCTCGATACTTCTTGTGGTGGGTCTTTTCTGATGAAGACTATTGAATTCAAATGGGATTTATTGGAAAGAATTAAACGCAACTCTGAAGATTGGGATCTCGACTAAGGTAAGGAGTCAGGTATGACACCTAAGTTTGGTTGTGTTAAATCTTTTATGGATACCGATGTTTTCCGTGAATTTAGCACTAAATATGGACTTGACTCTGAGATAGTAGCTTCTTTCTGTGAATCATTTGCTACTCATGTTGACCTCCCTAAGGAGAAGTCGTTTAAGTATAATCCTTCCACTGAAGTAAAAGTAGTTGCACCTACTAAAGTTGAAGAAAAGACTATGAAAGCACAAGTGCTCCCTAGGTGGTTTTGGTAATTAATGTCAACATATCTCCTATTGGACTAACACTTTTATCTAGTATGTTTCAGACAAGTTCAACAATGGAGTGGCATGGACTAAAGGATTTGGGAACTCCTTCAAGCTGCTAAGGACATAGGATTGGCTCAAGCTTCAAGCTCAAGACTCTTCATTTTACATTTTAGTGGTCCAAGATCACATTGACTCTATAGGAAAAGCCAATACTATCAAGGAGGGATGAGGTGTTGCTTAATGAGCCTCTTGCTTCATGTGCTTTGTGATATGCTCTAAAACCCTCAACTACTTTCCCACATCCACAAATGACCTAAACCCAAAGCCAAAATCGGTCACACCGAACCTTCCTATCCGGCGCCACCGATTCCAAAAGTCATAGCACTGCCACAAACCCTAGGCAAATCGGTCTTACCGATAGGGATCTCGGTCTCACCGAGATGGGATTGTAATCTCTCTGTGTATGCCCATTATCAAAATCGGTCTCACCGAGTTTGTGCAATCGGTACTACCGAGATTACAATGCAAACTCTCTGGAAAACTTATTACCAAAATCAGTCTCACCGAGTTTGAGTAATCGGTCCCACCGAGTGTGCCTGACCAACTCTCTAGAAAGCTTATTACCAAATCGGTCTCACCGAGTTTGTGTAATCGGTCCTACCGAGATTACATTATGCCCTAACCCTAACCAAGTCGGTCTCACCGAGTTGCATTTCGGTCCCACCAAAAACCCTAATGGTCACATTATTTGCTAAATCGGTCTGACCGAGTTTAACGAGCAGATTGTGTGTAACGGTTAGATTTTGTGTGGAGGCTATATATACCCCTCCAACTCCTCTTCATTCGTTGAGAGAGCCATCAGACTGAACCTACACTTCCAGCATACATTTTCTGAGAGAGAACTACCTACTCATGTGTTGAGGCCAAGATATTCCATTCCTATCATAGGAATCTTGATCTCTAGCCTTCCCCAAGTTGCTTTCCATTCAAATCTTCTTTCCACCAGATCCAAACCCATTGAGAGAGAGTTGAGTGTTGGGGAGACTATCATTTGAAGCACAAGAGCAAGGAGTTCATCATCAACGCACCATTTGTTACTTCTTGGAGAGTGGTGTCTCCTAGATTGGCTAGGTGTCACTTGGGAGCCTCCGACAAGATTGTGGAGTTGAACCAAGGAGTTTGTAAGGGCAAGGAGATCGCCTACTTCGTGAAGATCTATCGCTAGTGAGGCAAGTCCTTCATGGGCGACGGCCATGGTGGGATAGACAAGGTTGCTTCTTCATGGACCCTTCATGGGTGGAGCCCTCCGTGGACTCGCGCAGCCGTTACCCTTCGTGGGTTGAAGTCTCCATCAACGTGGATGTACGATAGCACCACCTATCGGAACCACGCCAAAAACATCTGTGTCTCCAATTGCGTTTGAATCCTCCAAACCCTTCCCTTTACTTTCTTGCAAGTTGCATGCTTTACTTTCCGCTGCTCATATACTCTTTGCATGCTTGCTTGATATGTATTGTGAATGTTGAAATTGTGCCTAAACTCCACTTAAACTCAAAGAAACTTAAAAACTGCAACTTTGCTACTAAGTGTCTAATCACCCCCCCCCCTTTAGACACCTCTTCTCAAGGTCCTACAAGTGGTATCAGAGCTTTGGTCTCCATTTCTTTGGTTTAATCACCATTGGAGGAAGATGGATGAGTCTACTATCGGGAGTCTTAGACATATAGTGCCTATTCTTGATGGAGAGTATTGTCATGAGTGGAAAAATGAGATGCTTGTTATTTTCAATCAATATCATTTTAACAAGTACATTGCTAGTCCTTGTGCACCTTATGTTGATCCTATGCATCCTACCCATGATGAGTCAATTGACATGATTAGGAATCTTAGAACTGCCGATCTTATCATTAGAGGATTGCCTAGAAACTTGCTTGGATGTTTGCCTACTTTTAAGTGTGCCTACACCATATGGAAATTTCTTGAGGAACGATTTCCTGATTATTCCTTGAAAAATCTTGATGAGATTCTCCATAAGTCTATTGCCTTGAGTAAAATGAATACTAGTGATCCTATGTTTGGTGATCGTCTATTTGAGCTTACAAACCTTATGCGTGCCAAAGGAAATGTTGGTATCATTAGTGACATTATTTCCGAAGCTACAAAAATTCATAAGCAAGATTATCAAACTCATTCTAATGAATCACCCTCTCTAGGACTTGATCCACCACATGACGATGTTGAACATGGATACCATGATGAGGATGATGATAGTGACTTCGATCTTGATGATGCAATGAGACATTTTAGTCTTATGGCAAATCTTCGGGGGTATATGTCAGGAGGAAAGGACTGGGTTCTTGATAGTGGATGTACCGATCACATGACCGGAGATAAAGACATGTTTCGTGAGCTTGCTGATAATGATAGTCCTCGAAAGTATGTCAATTTTGGTGACAACTCAAAGGGTAAGGTGGTTGGCCTCGGTAAGGTGGCCATATCACATAATAGCTCCATACAAAATGTCATGCTCGTTGAATCTCTTGGTTACAACTTACTTTCAGTATCTAGACTTGCTGATTTCGGTTTCAATGTTCTGTTTACTGAAGTAGATTACCAAGTGTTTCGTCGAGATAATCATAAAATGGTCTTTACCGGTGTGCGTAGAGGTGATCTATACATTGTTAATTTCACTAAAAAGGCTCAACCTAAAACTTGCTTCATTGCTAAATCCTCAAAAGCTTGGTTATGGCATAGACGACTTGGTCATGTTGGTATGCGAAACCTTGACAAGCTTATTAAAGGAAATCATATCCTTGGAGTTAACGATGTCATATTTGATAAGGATAGACTTTGCAGCACTTGTCAGGCAGGTAAATAGGTTGGAGGAAGGCATCCCGTGAAGAACATCATGACTACAAGGAGGCCACTCGAGCTACTTCACATGGATCTCTTTGGTCCCAAATCTTACAAGAGTCTCGGTGGAAATTCTTTTGGTCTAGTTATAGTTGATGATTTTTCAAGATTTACCTGGGTGTTCTTTCTCGATGATAAATCGCAGGTCCAAAAGATCTTCAAAAACTTCGCTAGGAAGGCCCAAAATCAATATGAAGTGAAGATCAAGAAGGTTCGCAACGACAACGGAACAGAGTTCAAGAACGCAAATGTGGACACCTTTCTTGACGAAGAAGGGATTTCACACGAGTTCTCGGCTACGTACACACCTCAAGAAAATGGAGTTGTTGAGAGGAAGAACCGGATGCTCATCGAAATGGCGAGAACGATGCTTGATGAGGACAAGACGCCGAAGCACTTTTGGGTAGAAGCGGTTGAGACAGCTTGTCATGCAACAAATCGCTTGTATCTTCACAAGCTACTCAGCAAGACGGAGTACGAGCTCCTCACCGGTAACAAACCCCAAGTTGGATACTTTCGAGTATTCGGCTCAAAGTGCTACATTCTTGATAAGCATCGTCGCTCTAAATTTGCTCCTAAATCTCATGAAGGTTTCCTACTAGGTTATGGCTCAAACTCTCACACTTACCGTGTCTACAACAATTTCACCCAAAAGGTTGAAGAGATGGTAGATGTGAAGTTTGATGAATCTAACGGCTCGCAAGTAGAGCAATTGCCAATTGATGTAGGTGACAAAGATCCTTCGGAAGCAATTCAAGACTTGGCTATTGGCAAGGTTCGTCCAACGGAGGTGAAGGAAAGTACCTCGTCCGTCCAAGTGGAAGCTTCAACTTCACAACAAGGTGAACCAAGAGTTGATACGGAAGCATCCACAAGTGGGACACACCAAGATGAAGAAAACGAGGAAGTGCATCAAGATGAACGTCAACAACCTCCTTCTCCACCGCGAGAAGAGAACGCCAATGCCAACCATGAAGAAGGCCAAGAAGAAGAAGAACAAGATGAATAAGATGTTCAATGAAGACCCAAGCAAAAGCTTTCACGACTTCGAGCAAGAGTTGCTAAAGATCATCCCGTCGAGCAAATCTACAATGACATCCAAACCGGGAGAATCACTCGCTCTAAAACTCGTTTAGCTAACTTTTGTGAAAACTATTCTTTCATCTCTAGCATTGAACCTATGAAGGTTGAAGAAGCATTGGAAGATCCGGACTGGATAAATGCCATGCATGAAGAGCTACACAACTTTGAGAGGAATCAAGTTTGGACATTGGTTGAGACGCCCGACAACAATCACAACGTCATCGGTACCAAATGGGTGTTTCGCAACAAGCAAGATGAAGATGGACAAGTAGTTCGCAACAAAGCACGTCTCGTCACCCAAGGCTACACACAAGTCGAAGATGGACTATGGTGAGACTTACGCCGCTGTTGGTAGACTTGAGTCCATTCGAATCCTACTTGCCTATGCTAATCATCATGATATCACCTTGTACCAAATGGACATTAAAAGTGCTTTTCTAAATGGTGAGATAGAGGAGGAAGTTTATGTTAAGCAACCTCCCGGCTTTGTCAATCCTAAGAAACCCAATCATGTTTACAAACTTCACAAAGCTCTTTATGGTCTTAAACAGGCTCCTAGAGCTTGGTATAAATGCTTGACCAAGTTCCTTATTGAAAAAGGCTTTGAAATTGGGAAAATTGATTCTACTCTTTTTACTAAAAGGGTTAATGGAGAACTATTTGTATGCCAAATTTATGTTGATGATATCATATTTGGTTCAACTAACCCTCATTTTAGTGAAAAGTTTGGAAAGCTAATGTCGCAGAAGTTTGAGATGTCTATGATGAGTGAACTCAAATTCTTCCTTGGGCTGCAAATCAAGCAAACTGAGGAAGGTACCTTTGTTTCTCAAACAAAGTACACCAAGGACTTATTCAAGAAGTTCAATATTCAAGAATGCAAAGGTATGTCTACACCCATGCCTACTAGTGGACATAATGACTTGACCAAAGATGGTGAACCGGTTGACCAAAAGGTTTATCGCTCTATGATCGGTTCATTGTTATATCTATGTGCTTCATGTCCCGATATCATGCTAAGTGTGTGCATCTGTGCACGATATCAAGCTGCTCCTAAGGAATGTCATCTTAAGGCCGTGAAAAGGATAGTGAGATACTTAATTCATACACCTAACTTTGGCATTTGGTATCCTAAGAGGGCCTGTTTCGATCTTGTTGGCTATTCCGACTCGGACTATGCCGGAGACAAGGTTGATAGAAAGTCCACTTCGGGTACTTGTCAATTTCTTGGTAGATCTCTTGTGTCTTGGTCCACCAAGAAACAAAACTCGGTATCCTTATCCACTGCCGAAGCTGAATATATTGCCGCTGGTTCATGTTGTGCTCAATTACTTTGGATGACCCAAACTCTTAAAGATTATGGGATATATGTGAGACATGTTCCATTGCTTTGTGACAATGAAAGTGCTATCAAAATTGGTCATAATCCTGTGCAACATTCTCGAACTAAGCATATTGAAGTTCGTCATCATTTCATTCGAGATCACGTTGCTAAGGGTGACATTGATCTTAAGCATGTTCGCACCGAAAAGCAATTAGCGGATATATTTACTAAACCTCTTGATGAGAAAGTGTTTTGCAGGTTAAGAGGAGAATTGAACATCATTGATGCTTCAAACTTGGAGTAGAAATTCCATTGGATACATGCAAGACATGAGCTTATGACTAATCCTTGATATTTCTCTTATGATGAAAATCTTATGTCTTGGATATATTTGTATCTTGCATGTTATCTAACCCATGTAGGTACTTGGTGGAATCAAACTCCATGAGATTGTAATCTACTCATATCTTGAGCAATCTCTATATCACCAAGTCTCTACACCTATGGTGGTTGAAGACAAGGAAGCACGAAACCTCTCAAACATATCCTTTGACAAATTCTATGTTGAGCTTCATGATTGTCATTTTTGGATACACAAGTGCTCTTCCTTGCAAGAACTAACCAATGCAGGTAGATGGAGTCAAATTCCAAGTGGTGCTCCCAACTCTTGATGAGCTACATCAATCTTGAGGAACCCACACAAGTTCAACTACATGGACAACACCACCAACCAAGGTATGTTATTCCATCTTATAGAAGCTTTACTCCAAGTCATGAGCTAAAGCAACTCGACAAGATGTGAATACATCAAGATGCTTAAACGAAAAATGGCAACCCCATTTTGAGCTTAAACGATGAGTACGACCTATGATCAAGTGCTCTCACTTGACTCCTAAGTCAATATACTCTAACATAGGTGACTTTGTCGCCAACCATCTCTAGATGAAGTTCTTTTGTGTTCTTTTCTGTGTTTTTGCATTTGTCTCATGCATATTTGTTTCCCCTTTCAAAAAAAACCTTCCTCTAGATTTCTTTCTTCTTGTTTGCTCTGCATTTTCTGCATTCCTATTCATTGCACATCTTTCAGCAAATTCCTTGCAAATCTTTGTGAGATCTTACTAGTTTAGTGAGCTAAGGTGACAAGTGTTTTCTCTGCGATGAACTCGGTTTCACCGAGTTGTTATTTTTGGACAAACCGAATCTTTTCGGTACGACCGAAGTATACCACTCGGTGCCACCGACTTCATAAGAGGAAAAACAGTTTGCCACATAATTCGGTATTTCTTCTGATCCAGCTCCACTCAATGAATCTTGTCCTCTACAAGCATCACATTTTTATCATTGCTTTGTTCTGTGTCTCAAGGACCAAACCCATTCGACGGATTCCAGAAGACCCTTCTTGGAAATTGATGTCAAAGGGGGAGAGAGAGAACATCAAAGCTTATCATTTAAAGAGAGAGATATTATCTCCTAAAGGGGGAGAGAGACCTTCTAGGGGGAGAGACCCTCAAAGGGAAGAGAGAGATCTCCAGGGGGAGAGAATACTTAAGTAGAAAGTAATTCTCAAGGATCCCAGATGCTTGGTGTTCAAGAGGAGAGATGTTCACATGTCTTCTTGAGGGGAGAGACATGTTCATATGATCTGTTGTGCTTATTATTTGCATTAGCATGCATCAGCTCTGATCATCATTCATATCTTTCAGCTCTGTTTTCTTTCAAGCTCTGATTTTCTGTTCCCTATCTTCTCCCAGTATCCCATGCTATATTTAGGGGGAGCAAGACATCTAAGGGAAAGAGATCATTTAAATTCATTGCATATCTTTACTCTTGGGGACATGTCTAGTCCAATGTGGTACCTAGTACTCACTCTTTACATGTCATCCCAGTCTTGGTATTCTTGTGGTTTCTTCTGTTTGCTCTGGCTAGTAGATGTATCTGTGTTATCTGACCTTGTTTACACAGGTTCATTCAATCCTAAGACAACTCAAGACTACAAGGTAAGTATATGCATCACAATCATGTGTATGAGGAATTCTTGCTGATGTACATATTGTTTGCAAGAAGGACTCATGAGCATGAAGGTATTTTCTTCAACATTCTTTGCTCTGATGCATATGGCCAAGATACATGTAACACATTGCCTGCTCTATCATGTTTATGCTCTCACATGCTTCTACATTCCATATTCACATGATTGCATACATGTAGGGGGAGCCTATGTTTGTTACATGTCTTTCCAAAGCTTTACTTGCTATTCTTTATATCCCTATCTAAAGCTTTGATATATGTTGTCATCAATTACCAAAAAGGGGGAGATTGAAAGCACAAGTGCTCCCTAGGTGGTTTTGGTAATTAATGTCAACATATCTCCTGTTGGACTAACACTTTTATCTAGTATGTTTCAGACAAGTTCAACAATGGAGTGGCATGGACTAAAGGATTTGGGAACTCCTTCAAGCTGCTAAGGACAAAGGATTGGCTCAAGCTTCAAGCTCAAGACTCTTCATTTTACATTTTAGTGGTCCAAGATCACATTGAGTCTATAGGAAAAGCCAATACTATCAAGGAGGGATGAGGTGTTGCTTAATGAGCCTCTTGCTTCATGTGCTTTGTGATATGCTCTAAAACCCTCAACTACTTTCCCACATCCACAAATGACCTAAACCCAAAGCCAAAATCGGTCACACCGAAACTTCCTATCCGGCGCCACCGATTCCAAAAGTCATAGCCACTGCCACAAACCCTAGGCAAATCGGTCTTACCGATAGGGATCTCGGTCTCACCGATATGGGATTGTAATCTCTCTGTGTATGCCCATTATCAAAATTGGTCTCACCGAGTTTGAGCAATTGATACTACCAAGATTACAATGCAAACTCTCTGGAAAACTTATTACCAAAATCGGTCTCACCGAGTTTGAGTAATCGGTCCCACCGAGTGTGCCTGACCAACTCTCTGGAAAGCTTATTACCAAATCGGTCTCACCGAGTTTGTGTAATCGGTCCTACCGAGATTACGTTATTCCCTAACCCTAACCAAATCGGTCTCACCAAGTTGCATTTCGGTCCCACCAAAAACCCTAACGGTCACATTATTTGCCGCGGTCTGACCGAGTTTAACGATTCAGTCCCACCGAGTTTGGCAGATTGTGTGTAATGGTTAGATTTTGTGTGGATGCTATATATACCCCTCCACCTCCTCTTCATTCGTTGAGAGAGCCATCAGACTGAACCTACACTTCCAGCATACATTTTCTGAGAGAGAACTACCTACTCATGTGTTGAGGCCAAGATATTCCATTCCTATCATATGAATCTTGATCTCTAGCCTTCCCCAAGTTGCTTTCCACTCAAATCTTCTTTCCACCAGATCCAAACCCATTGAGAGAGAGTTGAGTGTTGGGGAGACTATCATTTGAAGCACAAGAGCAAGGAGTTCATCATCAACGCACCATTTGTTACTTCTTGGAGAGTGGTGTCTCCTAGATTGGATAGGTGTCACTTGGGAGCCTCCGACAAGATTGTGGAGTTGAACCAAGGAGTTTGTAATGGCAAGGAGATCGCCTACTTCGTGAAGATCTACTGCTAGTGAGGCAAGTCCTTCGTGGGCAACGGCCATGGTGGGATAGATAAGGTTGCTTCTTCGTGGACCCTTCGTGGGTGGAGCCCTCCGTGGACTCGCGCAGCCATTACCCTTAGTGGGTTGAAGTATCCATCAACGTGGATGTACGATAGCACCACCTACCGGAACCACGCCAAAAACATCCGTGTCTCCAATTGTGTTTGAATCCTCCAAACCCTTCCCTTTACTTTCTTGCAAGTTGCATGCTTTACTTTCCACTGATCATATACTCTTTGCATGCTTGCTTGATATGTATTGTGAATGTTGAAATTGTGCCTAAACTCCACTTAAACTCAAAGAAACTTAAAAACTGCAACTTTGCTACTAAGTGTCTAATCACCCCCCCCCCTTTAGACACCTCTTCTCAAGGTCCTACAGACTATCACTTATAATGATCCTATTGTTCCTGTTACTTATATTGAGAAACCACCTTTTCTTGTTAGGATAAAGGATCATGCTAAAGCTTCAACTGTAGTTCGTAAGAGTAATACTAGAACATATACACCACCTGAGCAAATTAAAGTTGAACCTAGTGTTGCTATGGTTAAGGATCTCTTGGTCAATAATATTGATGGGCATGTTATTTACTTCTGTGATGAAGCTGCTAGAATTGCTAGACCGGATGCTAAGAAACATAGACCTGTTGTAGGCATGCCTGTTATTTTTGTTAAAATAGGAGATTATTGTTACCATGGCTTATGTGATATGCGTTCTAGTGCTAGTGCAATACCTCATTCCTTATATGAAGAAATTATGCATGATATTGCACCCGCTGAAATAGAAGGTATATATTCATGTTACTATTAAACTTGCCAATAGAGATACTATTTCACCAATTCGGATTGTTAGAGATGTTGAAGTCTTGTGTGGAAAAATTAAATATCCTACTGATTTTCTTGTTCTTGGTTCCCCACAAGATGACTTTTGTCCCATTATATTTGGTAGACCCTTCTTGAATACTGTTAATGCTAAGATAGATTGCGAAAAGGATGTTGTTACTATTGGTTTGGGGGATATGTCTCATGAGTTTAACTTTGCTAAATTTCATAGACAACCCCATGATAAAGAATTGCCTAGTAAGGATGAAATTATTGGTCTTGCTTCTATTGTCGTGCCTCCTAATGATCCTTTAGAACAATATTTGCTAGATCATGAAAATGATATGTTTATGAATGAAAGAAGGGAGATAGATGAAGTATTCTTTAAACAGGGACCTATTCTGAAACACAACTTGCCTGTTGAAATCTTAGGGGATCCTCCACCACCCAAGGGTGATCCCGTGTTTGAGCTTAAACCATTACCTAATACTCTTAAATATGCTTATCTTGATGAAAAGAAGATATATCATGTTATTATTAGTGCTAACCTTTCAGAGCAGGAAGAGGAAAGATTACTGAAAACTCTGAAGAAGCACCGTGCTGCTATTGGATACACTCTTGATGATCTTAAGGGCATTAGTCCCACGCTATGCCAACACAAAATAAAATTGGAGGAAGACGCCAAACCAATTATTGATCACCAATGACAGTTAAATCCTAAGATGAAAGAAGTGGTAAGAAAGGAAATACTAAAGCTCCTTGAGGCAGGTATAATTTATCCCGTTGCTGATAGTCGGTGGGTAAGTCCTGTCCATTGTGTCCCTAAGAAGGGAGGTATTACTGTCGTTCCTAATGATAAAGATGAATTGATCCCCTAAAGAATTATTACAGGTTATAGGATGGTAATTGACTTCTATAAATTAAATAAAGCTACTAAGAAGGATCATTACCCTTTACCTTTTATTGATAAAATGCTAGAAAGACTATCCAAACATACACATTTTTGCTTTCTAGATGGTTACTCTGGTTTCTCTCAAATACCTGTGTCAGCAGAGGATCAAGAGAAGACCACTTTTACTTGCCCTTTCAGCACTTTTGCTTATAGACGTATGCCTTTTGGTTTATGTAATGCACCTGCTACCTTTCAAAGATGCATGATGGCTATATATTCTCTGACTTTTGTGAAAAGATTTGTGAGGTATTCATGGATGATTTCTCCGTTTATGGATCCTCTTTTGATGATTGTTTGAGCAACCTTGAACGAGTTTTGCAGAGATGCGAAGATACTAGTCTTGTTTTGAATTGGGAGAAGTGCCACTTTATGGTTAATGAAGGTATTGTCTTGGGGCATAAAATTTCTGAAAGAGGTATTGAAGTTGATAAAGCTAAAGTTGATGCTATTGAAAAGATGTCGTGTCCCAAGGACATTAAAGGTATAAGAAGTTTCCTTGGTCATGCCGGTTTTTATAGGAGGTTCATTAAGGACTCCTCTAAAATTTCTAGGCCTGTGACTAATTTATTACAAAAAGATATTCCTTTTGTCTTCGATGATGATTGTGTAGAAGAATTTGAAATACTTAAGAAAGCTTTGATTTCTGCACCTATTGTTCAGCCACCTTACCCTTTGAAATTATGTGCGATGCTAGTGCTTATGCTGTAGGTGCTATTCTAGGACAAAGAGTTGATAAGAAATTAAATGTTATTCAATATGCCAGTAAAACTCTAGACAGTGCCCAGAGAAATTATGCTACTACTGAAAAAGAATTTTTAGTAGTTGTATTTGCTTGTGATAAATTCAGACCTTATATTGTTGATTCTAAAGTAACGATTCACACTGATCATGCTGCTATTACATATCTTATGGAAAAGAAAGATGCTAAACCTAGACTTATTAGATGGGTTCTCCTACTACAAGAATTTGATTTGCATATTATTGATAGAAAGGGAGATGAGAACCCCATTGCAGGCAACTTGTCTAGGTTAGAGAATGTTCTTGATGACCCACTACCTATTGATGATAGCTTTCCTAATGAACAATTAGCTGTCATAAATGCTTCTCATACTGTTCCATGGTATGCTGATTATGCTAATTACATTGTTGCTAAATTTATACCACCTAGTTTCACATACCAGCAAAAGAAAAAAATTCTTCTATGATTTAAGACATTACTTCTGGGATGACCCACACCTTTATAAAGAAGGAGTAGATGGTGTTATTAGACGTTGTGTACCTGAGCATGAACAGGAATAGATCCTACGCAAGTGCCACTCCGAGGCATATGGAGGACACCATGCTGGAGATAGAACTGCACATAGGGTATTGCAATTCAGTTTTTATTGGCCTACTCTCTTCAAGGATGTTGGAAGTTTGTCTTGTCTTGTGATGAATGTCAAAGAATTGGTAATATTAGTAGACGTCAAGAAATGCCTATGAATTATGCTCTTGTTATTGAACCATTTGATGTTTGGGGCTTTGATTATATGGGACCGTTTCCTTCCTCTAATGGATATACACATATTTTAGTTGCTGTTGATTACGTTACTAAGTGGGTAGAAGCTATTCCAACTAGTAGTGTTGATCATAACACCTCTATTAAGATGCTTAAAGAAGTTTTTTTTCAAGGTTTGGAGTCCCTAGATACCTAATGACTGATGGTGGTTCACATTTTATTTATGGTGCTTTTCGTAAAATGCTTGCTAAGTATGATGTTAATCATAGAATTGCATCTCCATATCACCCACAGTCTAGTGGTCAAGTAGAATTGAGTAACAGAGAGCTTAAATTAATTTTGCAAAAGACTGTTAATAGATCTAGAAAGAATTGGTCCAAGAAACTTGGTGATGCATTATGGGCTTATAGAATTGCATATAAAAATCCTATGGGTATGTCTCCATATAAAATGGTTTATGGAAAAGCATGTCATTTACCTCTCGAACTAGAACATAAGGCATATTGGGCCATTAAAGAGCTCAATTATGATTTCAAACTTGCTGGTGAGAAGAGTTTATTTGACATTAGCTCACTTGATGAATGGAGAACCCAAGCCTATGAGAATGCCAAACTGTTTAAAGAAAAAGTTAAAAGATGGCATGACAAAAGGATACAAAAGTGTGAGTTTAATGTAGGTGATTATGTGTTGCTATTCAACTCTCGTTTAAGATTTTTTGCAGGAAACTTCTCTCTAAATGGGAAGGCTCTTACGTCATTGAGGAGGTCTATCGTTCTGGTGCCATAAAAATCAACAATTTCGAAGGCACGAGTCCAAAGGTGGTGAATGGTCAAAGAATCAAACATTATATCTTAGGTAATCCTATAAATATTGAAACTAATATTATTGAAACCGTAACCCTGGAGGAATACATAAGGGACACTTTCCAGAACGTTTCAGACTACGAAAAGGAATAGGTATGTGGTACGGTAAGTAAACCGAGTCCAAAACAGTTCTAATGGCAATTTTTCTCTGTTTTGGAATATTTAAGAAAATAGGAAAATAAGAAATAGCCCGGGAAGGACACGAGGTATCCACGAAGGTGGAGGGCGTGCCCTACCCCGCTGGGCGCGCCCCCTGCCTCATGGGCACCTCGTGTGCTCTCCGGACTCTGTTTTCTTGCACGATACTTCTTTTAGTCGGTAAAAATTCATTATATAATCTCCCGAAGGTTTTGACCACCGTATCATGCAAAAATCCTCTGTTTTTGTCTTGAGCTGCTCCTGTCGCAGATTAGAGAAATATGTCGTCCCAGGATTCGGAGGGAGAAAGCTATGTGGTTGATGACGTTGCAGACCCTATGGTCTACGGGGACTTGGAGCATTATGGCTTGACCACTGAGGAAGAAGAAGACTACGAGCCTAAGGGAAAGGAGGAGACGAGATCAGATGAAGATGATGCCCCATTACCTCAACCTGGGGACATGCATGTGGAGTTTAAAAAGTCAAGCCTCCCTGATAGAGCAAAGAAACCAAAGATCGAGTTTATCCCTTTTCGTCTCTTGCGGGAAAACAAACAGGAACTATGCAAAAGGATATTAAGCCTTGAGCGGGAGATCGATGATCTAAGGGAGCAAAATTCTATCCTCAAGCGCAAATTGAGGAAGAAGCCTAAATCATCAACTCCATCATCACCACCTCCAAGGAACTAAACACATGGGTATGGGCACTCCCCTTGGCAACTGCCAAGCTTGGGGGAGGTGTCGCGGTATCGTATCACCATCACACTCCTATCTTTACTGTTTTTTTTGGTTTGATCCTTTTAGTAATATCTTGATCTAGTAGAATAAAGTTTTGGTATGATTTAGTTTTGAGTTTTTGCCTTATCATCCCTCTATGTAATCGAGTCTGTGAGCTATATATAATAAAGAATAGTGTTAAGTCAAGGGCTTTGCTATCTTGCTATGATCTTGAAGGAATAAATGGAAAAAAAGAAATAAATAGATCATATTGATCTTATGGAGAGTAATGACTTCACATATAAAAAGTATGATGCATAAAAGTTGTTGAGAGTTGGCAAACATAGTTTTGGTCATCGTTGCAATTAATAGGAAGTAATAAAGAAAGAGAGGTTTTCACATATAAATATACTATCCTGGACATCTTTTATGATTGTGAGCACTCATTAAAGTATGCCATGCTAAAGAGTTGATGTTGGACAAGGAAGACAACGTAATGGGTTATGTTTTCTTATATTTGAAATAAACTATATTGTCATGGATCATCCAACATGTTGAGCTTGCCTTTCCCCCTCATGCTAGCCAAATTCCTTGCACCAAGTAGAGATACTACTTGTGCTTCCAAATATCCTTAAACCCAGTTTTGCCATGAGAGTCCACCATATCTACCTATGGATTGAGTAAGATCCTTCAAGTAAGTTGTCATGTTGCATGCAATAAAAATTGCTCTCTAAATATGTATGACTTATTAGTGTGGAGAAAATAAGCTTTATACGATCTTGTGATATGGAAGCAATAAAAGCGACGGACTGCATAATAAAGGTCCATATCACAAGTGGCAATATAAAGTGACATTCTTTTGCATTAAGATTTCGTGCATCCAACCAAAAAGCACGTGACAACCTCTGCTTCCCTCCGCGAAGGGCCTATCTTTTACTTCTTGTCTTATACATTATGCAAGAGTCATGGTGATCGTCACCTTTCCCTTTTTACATTTTATCCTTTGGCAAGCACCTCGTGTTTGAAAGATCATGATATATATGTATATATATATATATATATATATATATATATATATATATATATATATATATATATATATATCCAATTAGATGTAAGTTAGCATGAACTATTATTGTTGACATTACCCTTGAGGTAAAAGGTTGGGAGGCAATACTATAAGCCCCTTCTTTCTCTGTGTCCGATTAAAACTCCATAACCATAAGTATTGCGTGAGTGTTAGCAATTGTGGAAGACTAATTGATAGTTGAGTATGTGGACTTGCTGAAAAGCTCTGATATTGACTCTTTCCGATGTTATGATAAATTGCAATTGCTTCAATGACTAAGATCATAGTTTGTTAGTTCTCAATGAAGTTTCTGATTCATACTTGACATTGTGAATAGATTATTACTTTAACATGAGAAATCATAAGACAAAATATATGAATGCTACTGTTATAAGAATGATCATGATGCCCTCATGTCCGTATTTTATTTTATCGACACCTCTATCTCTAAACATGTGGACATATTTTTCGATATCGGCTTCCACTTGAGGACAAGTGATAACCCACAAGTATAGGGGATCGCAACAGCTTTCGAGGGTAGAGTATTCAACCCAAATTTATTGATTCGACACAAGGGGAACCAAAGAATATTCTCGAGTATTAGCAGTTGAGTTGTCAATTCAACCACATCTGGATAACTTAGTATCTGCAGCAAAGTGTTTAGTAGCAAAAGTGGTATGATAATAATAGTAGCGGTAGCAAAGTAAAGATAAATGTTTTTGGGTTTTTGTAGTAGTTGTAACAGTAGCAACGGAAAAGTAAATAAGCGAAGAACAATATATGAAAAGCTCGTAGGCAATGGATCAATGATGGATAATTATGCTAGATGTGATTCCTCAAGCAATAGTTATAACATAGGGTGATATAGAACTAGCTCCAGTTCATCAATGTAATGTAGGCATGTATTCCGTAAATAGTCATACGTGCTTATGGAAAAGAACTTGTATGACATCTTTTGTCCTACCCTCCCGTGTTCAGCGGGGTCCTGACGGAAACTAAGGATATTAAGGCCTCCTTTTAATAGAGAACCGGAACAAAGCATTAACACATAGTGAATACATGAACTCCTCAAACTACGGTCATCACCGAGAAGTATCCCGATTATTGTCACTTCGGGGTTGTCGGATCATAACACATAATAGGTGACTATAGACTTGCAAGATAGGATCAAGAACACACATATATTCATGAAAACATAATAGGTTCAGATCTGAAATCATGGCACTCGGGCCCTAGTGACAAGCATTAAGCATAGCAAAGTCATAGCAACATCAATCTCAGAACATAGTGGATACTAGGGATCAAACCCTAACAAAACTAACTTGATTACATGGTAAATCTCATCCAACCCATCACCGTCCAGCAAGCCTACGATGGAATTACTCACGCACGGCGGTGAGCATCATGAAATTGGTGATGGAGGATGGTTGATGATGACGACGGCGATGAATCCCCCTCTCCGGAGCCCCGAACGGACTCCAGATCAGCCCTCCCGAGAGAGATTAGGGCTTGGCGGTGGCTTCGTGTCGTGAAAGGCGATGAAATCTCTCTGATTTATTTCTCCCCGAGACGGTATATATTTAGTTGGAGTTGAGGTCGGGAGGTGTCCAGGGGGCCCACAAGATAGGAGGGCGCGCCCTAGGGGGGGCGCCCCCTGTCTTGTGGACAGCCCGTGGGCCCCCTGGCCTTAATTCTTTCGCCAAAATTTTTTATTAAATCTGAAAAGTGCCTCCATGGATTTCCAGGACATTCCGAGAACTTTTCTTTTCTACACATAAAACAACATCATGGCAGTTCTACTGAAAACAACGTCAGTCCGGATTAGTTTCATTCAAATCATGCAAGTTAGGGTCCAAAACAAGGGCAAAAGTGTTTGGAAAAGTAGATACATTGGAGACGTATCAACAAGCGAGGTCTAAGCTTGGGGGAGTTGATACGTCCATTTTGCATCATGCTTTTATATTGATATTTATTGCATTGTGGGCTGTTATTACACGTTATGTCACAATACTTATGCATATTCTCTCTTATTTTACAAGGTTTACATGAAGAGGGAGAATGCCGGCAGCTGGGATTCTAGGCTGGAAAAGGAGCAAATATTAGAGAGCTATTCTGCACAACTCCAAAAGTCCTGAAACTCCCCGAAAGTCATTTTTGGATTTAATAATAAATATTGAGCAGAAGAAACACCAGAGGGGGGCACCCACCATCCAAGAGGGTGGGGGCGCGCCCTACCCCCCTAGGAGTGCCCCCTGCCTCGTGGGCCCCCTGGCAGCCCTCCGGTTGCTATCTTCTCCTATATGAAGGGTTTTAACCTGGAAAAAATCATAAGCAAGCTTACGGGACGAAACTCCGCCGCCACGAGGCGAAACCTTGGCGGAACCAATCTAGGGCTCCGGCGGAGCTGTTTTGTCGGGGAAACTTCCCTCCGGAAGGGGGAAATCATCACCATCGTCATCACCAATGATCCTCTCATCGAGAGGGGGTCAATCTCCATCAACATCTTCACCAGCATCATCTCCTCTCAAACCCTAGTTCATCTCTTGTATCCAATCTTTGTACCAAAACCTCAGATTGGTACTTGTAGGTTGCTAGTAGTGTTGGTTACTCCTTGTAGTTGATGCTAGTTGGTTTATTTGGTGGAAGATCATATGTTCAGATCCTTAATGCATATTAATACCCCTCTGATTATGAACATCAATACGCTTTGTGAGTAGTTATGTTTGTTCTTGGGGACATGGGAGAAGTCTTGCTATTAGTAGTCATGTGAATTTGGCATTCGTTTGATATTTTGATAAGATGTATGTTGTCTCTCCTCTAGTGGTGTTATGTGAACGTCAACTACATGACACTTAACCATTATTTGGGCCTAGAGGAAGGCATTGGGAAGTAATAAGTAGATGATGGGTTGCTAGAGTGACAAAAGTTTAAACCCTAGTTTATGTGTTGCTTCGTAAGGGGCTGATTTGGATCCATATGTTTCATGCTATGGTTAGGTTTACCTTAATACTTCTTCTATAGTTCCGAATGCTTGCAGTAGGGTTTAATCATAAGTGGGATGCTTGTCCAAGAAAGGGCAGTACCCAAGCACCGGTCAACCCACATATCAAATTATCAAAGTAACGAACGCGAATCATATGAGCGTGATGAAAACTAGCTTGACGATAATTCCCATGTGTCCTCGGGAGCGCTTTTCTCTATATAAGAACTTGTCCAGGATTGTCCTCTGCTACAAAAAGGATTGGTCCACCTTGCTGCACCTCATTTACTTTCATTGCTTGTTACCCGTTACAAATTACCTTATCACAAAACTATCTGTTACCGATAATTTCAGTGCTTGCAGAGAATACCTTACTGAAAACCGCTTGTCATTTCCTTCTACTCCTCATTGGGTTCAACACTCTTACTTATCGAAAGGACTATGATAGATCCCCTACACTTGTGGGTCATCATCCACTTTGTTGCGGAGTGCCCATATGAGAAGAGGGAAGACAATGGTGGCAAGCTTATCCGAAAAGACAAGGCCAAGTCCTTCCCCATCAAGAACCACTTCACCAAGAAAACTCCTCCCAAGGGGTTGGTGGAACAAGAAGAGTACAATGTGGATGACGATGATGAAGACAGTGAGACGGCTGCCATGGCCTCCGTTGCCATTGCAACAACTCCTCGGGTGTCCCTCTTCGACTCACCCAACGAGAACATCACCGCCAAGTGCATCATGGACAAAGCCACCAACAAGGTAACCCCCAACATCAAAACCTCCATCACCACTAATCCCTCTTTAACGGATTGCATTGATGAAAGTGAGGGGTCCAATGAGGAAGAAAATGAATTTGAGTGTTTTATGAGTAAGCTTAAAGGTAAATCCAAGAAGCACTTTGTTGCTCTCTTGGAACAACTTGGTGAAGCCAATGACATGATCGAGGCTCACAAAGACACCATCTCTAAGATGGAGGGACATAGTCGTGACTATGCCGATGAGATATCGGATCTCTCTAATGCTCTTGAGGAAGAGTGTGGTCATCGTTTGGCTCTTGAGGAGTCACACAATGATGATCATGCTAAATTAAAGAAAGATCTTGATCATGCTCTTGTTGTATCTCGTGTGCTCAATTCTGAGAAGTACAAACTTGGGGTTGATCTTGCTAGACTCGAGGAGGAGTTTAATATACTCGACAAGGCTCACAAAGCCTTGAAGGGTGCTCATGCTAGCCTCAAAGAGTCTCATAATCAACTCCAAGTGAAGCTAACTAATGAAAAGGCACTTCTCCTCATATTGTCTTAATTGATAATTCAAATGCTGCTAACCCATGTTTTGAGAATGTGCATCTTGTGGAGGAGAATACAAAGTTGAAGGAGCAACTTGAGAAACGCCTTGTGTCTTGCATACAAGGTTATAAGAACCTCAACGACCTTTTGAGCAATCAAAAGGAAGTTGTGGCCAAGGAGGGAATTGGGTTCGCACCCAAGTCCAAGAACAAGAATAAGAATGACAAGGCCAAACGACCTCCTCCTCTCAAGCAAAATTTTGTGAAGGAGGGAGAGGGTGCTTCCAAGGAGAAGAAGAACAATGTGAAGGGTGGTGGTGTCAAGAAGGGCAATGCCACCCCTTCCAACATAGCCGGCGACTTTAACCCTTCTTATGTGTCGTGCTGTGCTAGTGATAGGCATGTTTATGCTAAATTTGTTGGTTCTCCTTATGAGTACATTGAATGGTATATTTGGGTTCCTAAGACCCTTGTTACTAACATCAAAGGACCCATTACAAAATGGGTACCTAAAACCAAGCATTGATCTCTTGTAGGTGTTTGCTTCCGGTGGGGGATCATGGTTGCTCGATAATGGATCCACTAATCATATGACCGGAAGCAAGGACTTGGTGGTGGACGTGCACAAGATTCCATCTATGCCCACCAATGTCGAGTGGGGTGATGCCTCATCTTATAAGGTATTGGGACTTGACAAGGTTGTCATTTCTCATGATCTCACGATCAAGAAGGTCATGCTTGTTGATTCCCTTGCATACACTTTACTTTCCGTTTGTCAACTTGCACTCATGGGCTTTGCCACTTTCTTTGATATTGATACCGTGGCCCTCTTGTGGAGCAAGACTCTTAAAGTAGCCTTTGTTGGGCATGTCGAGAATGGTCTCTATGTGATTAAATTTTCTGAGCGACCCATAAGACCGTGACATGCCTAATGGCGAAAGTGGACGTGGGATGGCTTTGGCATCGCCGTCTAGCCCATGTCAATATGAGATCTTTGCAAAGTCTTCTCAAGGGGGACCATGTACGTGGACTAACAAATGTTAGTTTTTCCAAAGATCGTGCTTGCAGTGCTTGTATTGAAGGAAAACTACATGAGAAGGCTCACCCTCCCACAACTATCATCTACTTGAAAAGGCCCTTAGAGCTCCTTCAATTGGATCTCTTTGGACTTCCATCCTTTGATAGTCTTGAAGGTAGAAAGTATTGCTTGGTGATTGTGGATGATTATTCAAGATACTGAAGGAAATATGCCCTAGAGGCAATAATAAAGTTATTATTTATTTCCTCATATCATGATAAATGTTTATTATTCATGCTAGAATTGTATTAACCGGAAACATAATACATGTGTGAATACATAGACAAAACTATAGTCACTAGCATGCATCTACTTGACTAGCTCATTAATCAAAGATGGTTATGTTTCCTAACCATAGACATGTGTTGTCATTTGATTAGTGGGATCACATCATTAGGAGAATGATGTGATTGACATGACCCATTCTGTTAGCCTAGCACTTGATCGTTTAGTATACTGCTATTGCTTTCTTCATGACTTATACAAAGTTCCTGAAACTATGAGATTGTGCAACTCCCGTTTACCGGAAGAACACTTTGTGTGCTAGCAAACGTCACAGTAACTGGGTGATTATAAAGGTGCTCTACAGGTATTTCCGAAGGTACATGTTGGGTTGGCATAATTCGAGATTAGGTTTTGTCACTCCGATTGTCGGAGAGGTATCTCTGGGCCCTCTCGGTAATACTCATCACCTAAGCCTTGCAAGCATATAACTAATGAGTTAGTTATGAGATGATGTATTACGGAATGAGTAAAGAGACTTGCCGGTAACGAGATTGAACTAGGTATTGGATACCGACGATCAAATCTCGGGCAAGTAACATACCGATGACAAAGGGAACAAAGTATGCTGTTATGCGGTTTGACCGATAAAGATCTTCGTAGAATATGTAGGAACCAATATGGGCATCCAGGTCCCGCTATTGGTTATTGACCAAGAATGGTTCTAGGTCATGTCTACATAGTTCTCGAACCCGTAGGGTCCGCACGCTTAACGTTTCGATGACAGTTTTATTATGAGTTTATAAGTTTTGATGTACCGAAGTTTGTTCGGAGTCCCGGATGTGATCACGGACATGACGAGGAGTCTCGAAATGGTCGAGACATAAAGATTGATATATTGGAAGCATATATTTGGACATCGGAATGGTTCCGGGTGAAATCGGGATTTTACCGGAACACCGGGGGGTTACCGGAACCCTCCCGGGGGATATTGGGCCTTAGTGGGCCAAGAGGGAGAAGAGGAGGGCCGGCCAGGGCAGGCCGCGCGCCCCCTCCCCCCCTAGTCCGAATAGGACAAGGAAGGGGGGGCGGCGCCCCCCTTTCCTCTTTCCCCTCCCCCCTTTCCTTCTCCACCAAGGCAAGAGGGGGGAGTCCTACTCACGGTGGGAGTAGGACTCCTCCAGGCGCACCCCTAGGGGGCCGGCCGCACCTCCCCCTCCCTCCTTTATATACGGGGGCGGGGGGCACCCCATAGACACACAAGTTGATCTATGGATCGTTCCTTAGCCGTGTGCGGTGCCCCCTTCCACCATATTCCACCTCGGTCATATCGTCGCGGAGTTTAGGCGAAGCCCTGCGCCGGTAGAACATCATCATCGTCACCACGCCGTCGTGCTGACGAAACTCATCTCCGGAGCTCGGCTGGATCGGAGGCCGGAGATCGTCATCGAGCTGAACGTGTGCTGAACTCGGAGGCTCCGTACGTTCGGTGCTTGGATCGGTCGGATCGTGAAGATGTACGACTACATCAACCGCGTTGTGCTAACGCTTCCGCTTACGATCTACGAGGATACGTGGACGAACACTCTCCCCTCTCGTTGCTATGCCATCACCATGATCTTGCGTGTGCGTAGGAAATTTTTTGAAATTACTACGTTCCCCAACAGATACACCTGGGTGTACTTCTTCAAGAGGAAGAGTGAGACCCAACAAACCATCATTGACTTTGCAAATGAAGCTCAACGCTAACATAATGCAAAGATCTCGACGATAAGAAGTGACAATGGCACCGAGTACAAGAACTACACCTTGGATGAGTTTCTTAGTGATGAGGGGATCAAGCATCAATATTCCGCACCTTACACCCCTCAACAAAATGGTGTAGCGGAGAGGAAGAACCGGACGTTGATGGATGCGGCAAGGACCATGATGGCGGAGTTCAAGTCTCCATACAACTTTTGGGCCGAAGCCATCAACACCGCGTGTCATGCATCCAATCGGATCTATCTCCGCAAAGTCTTGAACAAAACTCCATATGAGATACTCACCGGTAACAAGCCCAACCTCATGTACTTTCGGGTGTTCAGGTGTAAGTGTTTCATTCTCAAGAAAGGTGTTCATTTGTCTAAATTTGAGGCTAGAGCTCATGAGGTCATATTTGTTGGTTATGCTACAAACTCTCATGCTTATCGTGTCCACAATAAGTCCACGGGACTTATTGAGGAGACGTGTAACGTGGAGTTTGATGAGAATAACGGCTCCCAAGTGGAGCAAAGTGGTACTTGTGATGTAGGTTATGAAATTCCTCCCCAAGCCATAAGAAGAATGGGTGTTGGTTTTATCCTACCCATTGAGGAACCCCTTGTGGCCGAAGGAGAAGGACAATGTTCCACTCAAGTGGAACCATCACCAACCCAAGACCCACATGCTTCCGAAGAACAAAGTGAAGGCCCTCAACCTCATGAACAAGATCACGGGCAAGATCAACCTCAAGATGGTGTTGAACCACTAAGTGATTCCCAAGGTCAAGTTGTCATCTCCGAGCAAGTTCAAGATCAAGAGCAAGCTCAAGATCAAGAACAAGCTCAAGACGACGCTCAAGATGATCAAGTTACCGCTCCTCAACTCACTTCTGAGGAGGAATTGATGTGATGGTGGCCCGATCTTTCGATGAGAGTGGGGATAAATATCGATTTGGTGGATTTTGACATTGATGATCCGGCTATACTGTACCCGACGATATGCCTCGACAATCGGTAAACCAATCTCCAATGGTTATTGACCTTGCCGTAGGCACGATCAACCTGAACAACGAGGTTCGAGTTCCTGCAAGCAACTGAAGAACCGGCAAGAACAAAGATGAATTGCAACTGAAATTGCGGATGATAACTTGAGTACACGAACTAGATGAAAAGTTGGGGTTCCACTGTGGATCTGACAAGGCGGTAGTCCTACACGTCTCGTAGATGCGAATTGTAGTGGAAGCTAAACAATACAATAAAACCCAAGTCTAACCCTAAATGGAGGCTAATTATTTATAGTAGTACGAAGGGAAGCTGCCACCTTGATTTGTTGTTCGATGGACCAGCCGTGCGTTGCTTGGATGCTGGGGCGCTCACGTGGCCGCTGTTGCACGTGGCCCACTCAAGCCCATGTGTGTGTGTAGGCTGAATTGCATGCATGCTCGTGTGGCATGCATCACATATGGGCATGACCCTCCTCCTCTTTGCATGCACGTTGCACCATTGCATGGCTCAGCCGTATCGTACAGATGTGTGAACACTACACAAGCATGTATTTGTATATGCACAAGCAACCGTATCTTGACACGTGGTTTGAATAAATCTCCGTTAATCCTGCATGAAATAAATAGAGATGTAGTAATTTTTTCTTTAATAACAAAATAATATATTTCATAATTACTACTAGAATTCACCTGTAAAATTTGAATGTGTGCAATAGTTTTGGCCGTATCTGAGGTAGCTATGTCCACATCAGGAATTGGAGCCTCGTGCCGCCAAGATTGCATCCAAGCTCATTACCAAGGGTCATCTCATGATGAATGTGCTTGTAAGCTTAAGAAAGGGGGTAAGCACTGGTAGACAATTAGCAAACTATTGTGAACGTCATGCGTTTGTTTCGTGTGTTGAACCCCAAAAGGTCTATGAGGCGCTCGAGGATCCGGATTGGCTTAATGCCATGCATGGAGAACTCAACAACTTCAAGCACAACAAAGTGTGGAGATTGATGCCAAGGCCAACGGGAAATCATAACGTCATTGGAACCAAGTGCATATTCAAGAACAAGTAAGATGCTCATGGGATTATCGTTCGCAACAAGGCTCGGTTGGTAACGCAAGGCTACTCCCAAGTCGAGGGTATCAACTACGGTGAAACCTTTGCTCCCGTTGCTCGCCTTGAATCCATTCATTTGTTGATTGCTTATGCTTCTCATCATAACTTTAAGTTGCAACAAATGGATGTGAAGAGTGATTTTCTTAATGGTCCTATTAATGAGTTGGTGTATGTCAAACAACCCCCGGGGTTCGAGGATCCCTATTTCCCCGATCATGTGTACCAACTCGATAAGGCGCTATATGGCCTTAAACAAGCCCCACGTGTGTGGTATGAGCACCTTACCGAGTTTTTGCAAGATCGTGGGTTTGAAATTGGGAAAATCGACCCCACTCTTTTTACCAAGAAGGTCAAAGGGGAGTTGTTTGTATGCCAACTATATGTTGATGATATTATCTTTGGTTCCCCTAACAAAGCTTTCAATGAGGAGTTTGCCGCTCTCATGATCTCAAAGTTCAGGATGTCCATGATGGGAGAGTTGAAGTTCTTTCTCGGGTTCGAAATCAAGCAAAGGAGAGAAGGAACCTTCATCAACCAAGCCAAATACACTCAAGACATGCTCAAGAGATTCAAGATAAGTGATGTCAAGCCGGCTTCCCCTCCAATGCCCGTCAAATGCCAACTTGACATAGATCCCAATGGTAAAGTGGTGGATCAAAAGGTATATCGCTCCTTGCTTTACCTTTATGCATCTAGACCGGATATCATGTTGAGTATGGAAATTTGTGCATGGTTTAAAGCCGCACCTAAGGAAAGCCACTATGTGGCGGTCAAGCGAATCTTTCAATACTTGGCTCATACCTCAAAACTTTGGCTTATGGTACCGAAGAGGAGCAAACTTCAACCTTGTGGGCTATTCGGACTCCAATTGAGAGGGAGACAAAGTGGATAGGAAGTCAACTTCCGGAGGGTGCCAATTCCTTGGTTGCTCTTTGGTGAGTTGGTCTTCTAAGAAGCAAAGTTGTGTGTCTCTCTCGTCCGCCGAAGCGGAGTATGTGGCCGCCGGCAGTTGTTGTGCACAACTTCTATGGATGAGGCAAACTTTAAAGGATTACTATGTCATTTTGTGACAAAGTGCCTCTTTGGTGTGACAATGAAAGTGCCATCAAGATTTCTCTCAACCCAGTGCAACACTTCAAGACAAAGCATATTGAGATTCGGTATCACTTCATCCAGGATCACATTAGGCGAGGGGAGATTGAGCTCAACTATGTCAACACTCATGATAACCTTGCAGATATCTTCACGAAGCCCTTGGATGAAGCAATATTTCGCGAGTTAAGGCATGAGCTAAATATCATTGATTCGAGCAATGTGGCTTGAACCCTTGCACACTACACCATACTCATCTTGATATCTTGTTTAGTTGTAGGCATGGACATAGGGGGAGTGTTGTTCTCTCAATGAACTCTCCCTCCCCCAATTATGCATAAATTGATCAACTCTTTCACATTAGCCATTTTTTATGGTACTTGTGCTTCAAAGACGAGTTTTGGTCATGGGCCCAAGGATAATTCTTCGTGGTGCCATACCAATTGACTCAAACATAGGTGGCTTCGGCCACTGCCCTCTCCTCTAGAGAGGTTTTGGTTAGTGTTTGCTCCTTGTTGCCTTTACCCTTCTTGTTGAGTCGTGGTCGGGTTTGAGTTGCCTCGTGTGTGTGTGTGTGTGTGTGTGTGTGTGTTTGCGTGTCCGGTCGCTTGAAGGCTGCTGTGCAAAGGCCGTGTTTCTCCTTTTTGTCCAAATATGCACTTTCTTGGGTTTACGGTACTACCGTGGCTTGCCACGGTACTACCGCCGAAGGTGAGCACGGTACTACCGCTACCAGCACAACAGTAATTTTTTACTGCCGCTGGAAGAGCGGTACTACCACCCTGCGTGCGGTACTTCTACCGGGGCGGTACTACCGCGCCGTCGTGAGCGGGTGGGGGTCAAGAGCAGGCAGGGGGAGTTCCAACTCCCCCATACCCATTCAACTCAGTTTCCCCACTTCGTCTCTCTCTCTCTCCTGCCCAAGAACGACGCTGGAGGATGCTACGTGTTGAGCTTGTGTTGGTTTTCCTTGAAGAGGAAAGGGTGATGCAGCAAAAGTAGCGTAAGTATTTCCCTCAGTTTTTGAGAACCAAGGTATCAATCCAGTAGGAGGCTCCTCAAAAGTCCCAAAAATGATATAAATGTGTAAAATAAAGCCCATAAACATCCAAAAGGGGTAATATAATACTCCCTCCGTCCGGAAATACTTGTCGGATGAATAGATGTATCTAGACGTATTTTAATTCTAGATACATCCATTTTATTGCATTTCTCCGACAAGTATTTCCGGACGAAGGGAGTAGCATGGAACAATCAAAAATTATAGATACGTTGGAGACGTATCAAGCATCCCCAAGCTTAATTCCTGCTCGTCCTTGAGTAGGTAAATGATAAAAACAAAAAATTTGATGTGGAATACTACTTAGCATAATTCTCAATGTAATTTTCTTTATTGTGGCATGAATGTTCAGATCCAAATGATTCAAGATAAAAGCTTATAAAACATAAAAATAATAATGCTTCGAAGCATACTAACAAATAATCATGTCCTATCAAAATAGCATAGCCAAAGAATGCTTATCCCTACAAAATCATATAGTTATGCCATGCTTCATTTTCATTACACAAAATACTCCCATCATGCACAACCCCGGTTTCAGCCAAGCAATTGGTTCATACTTTTTAACGCGCTTCAGCTTTTTCAACTCTTACGCAATATATGAGCGCAAGCCATGGACATAGCACTAAGGTGGTATAGGTGGTTGTGAGGACAAAAAGAGGGAGAAGATAGTCTCACATCAACTAGGCGTATCAACGGGCTATGGAGATGCCCATCAATAGATATCAATGTGGGTGAGTAGGGATTGCCATGCAACGGATGCACTAGAGCTATAAATATATGAAAGCTCAAAAAGAAACTAAGTGGGTGTGCATCCAACTCGCTTGCTCACGAAGACCTAGGGCATTTTGAGGAAGCCCGTCATTGGAATATACAAGCCAAGTTCTATAATGAAAAATTTCCACTTAGTATATGAAAGTGACAACATAGGAGACTCTCTATCATGAAGATCATGGTGCTACTTTGAAGCCCAAGTGTGGAAAAAGAGATAGTAGCATTGTCCCTTCTCTCTTTTTCTCTCATTTTATTTTTTTCTCTTCTCTTTTTTTTCTTTTTTTTCTTTGGCCTTCCCTTTTTTTTGCCTTTCTCCCTTTTTTTCTTCTTTTTTTTATTTTTCTAAAGTCCGAAGTCTCATCCTGACTTGTGGGGGAATCATAGTCTTCATCATCCTTTCCTCACTGAGACAATGCTCTAATAATGAAGATCATCACACTTTTATTGATTTACAACTCAAGAATTACAACTCAAAACTAGAACAAGATATGACTCTATATGAATGCCTTCGGCGGTGTACCGGGATATGCAATGAATCAAGAGTGACATGTATGAAAATTATGAAGGTGGCCTTGCCACAAATACGATGTCAACTACATGATCATGCAAAGAGCAATATGACAATGATGAAGTGTGTCATAATAAACGGAACGGTGGAAAGTTGCAGGGCAATATATCTCGGAATGGCTATGGAAATGCCATAATAGGTAGGTATGGTGGCTGTTTTGAGGAAGGTAAATAATGGTTTCATGATACCGGCGAAAATTGCGCGGTATAATAGAGGCTAGCAAAGTGGAAGGATGAGTGTGCGTATATCCATGGACTCACATTAGTCATAAAGAACTCATATACTTATTGCAAAAGTCTACTTGCCCTCGAAGCAAAGTACTACTACGCATGCTCCTAGGGGAAGGGTTGGTAGGACTTAAGCATCGCGTGATCCCGACCTCCACTCATAAGGAGGCAATCAAAAGAGCACCTCATGCAACAAATTTGTCACACAACTTTTACCATACATGCTACGGGACTTGCCAACTTCAACAAAAGTATTTCTCAATTTCATAATTACCCACTAGCATGACCCTAACATTACTACCTTTATATCTCAAAAAAATTATCAAGCACCAAATTGATCATAGCATCCAATTCACTTCCTATGATAGTTTTTATTATACCCAACTTGGATGCTCATCATTCTAGGACCAAATTTGTAACCATAGCAAATACCATGCTGTTCTAAAAGACTCTCAAAATAATATAAGTGAAGCATGAGAGACTAGCAATTTCTTCAAAATTAAGCCACCGTCATGCTCTAAAAAAATATAAGTGAAGCACTAGAGCAAAAACTATCAAGCTCAAAAGATATAAGTGAAGCACATAGAGTATTCTAGCAAATTCTAATCAAGTGGGCTTCTCCCAAAAGGCGTGTACAGCAAGGCTGATTGCGGTAAACTAAAAAGCAAAGATTAATATAATACACGACGCTCCAAGCAAAACACATATCATGTGGCGAATAAAAATATAGCTCCAAGTAAAGTTACCAATGAACAAAGACAAAAGAGGGGATGCCTTCCCAGGGCATCCCCAAGCTTAGGATTTTGGCTATCCTTGAATATCTTGGGGCGCCTTGGGCATTCCAAAGCTTAGGCTCTTGCCACTCCTTATTCCATAGTCCATCAAAGCTGTACCCAAAACTTGAAAACTTCACAACACAAAACTCAACAGGAAATCTTATAAGCTCCGTTAGTGAAAGAAAACAAAACCACCACATAAGGTACTGTAATGAACTCATTCTTTATTTATTTTGGTGTTAAACCTACTGTATTCCAATTTCTCTATGGTTTATAAACTATTTTACTAGCCATAGATGCATCAAAATAAGCAAACAACACACGAAAAACAGAATCTGTCAAAAATAGAACAGTCTGTAGCAATCTGTAACTAACGCAAACTTCTCGAACTCTAAAAATCCTACCAAAATAGGAAGTCCTGTACAATTTTTCTATTGATCAGCAGCAAAAGGAATTAACGCAAAGCACGTTTCTGTGATTTAAGAAAACTAAATTCGTGCGTACAAAGTTTCTGTTTTTCAGCAGAATCAAATCAACTATTATCATAGGTTATCCTATAGGTTCTACTTGGCACAAACACTAATTAAAAGATAAAAACACATCTAAACAGAAGGTAGATACAAAATTTATTATTGAACAGGAACAAAAACAAAAAACACAAATAAAATTGGGTTGCCTCCCAACTAGCGCTATCGTTTAACGCCCCTAGCTAGGCATAAAAGCAAAGATAGATCTAAGTAGTGCCATCTTTGGCACTAAATTCATAAGTAGCTCGCATGATAGATTCATAAGGTAATTTGACTTTCTTTCTTGGAAAGTGCTCCATGACTTTATTTAATGGAAATTGGAATCTAATATTCCTTCCTTCATATCAATAATCGCACCAATCGTTCTAAGGAAAGGTCTACCAAGAATAATAGGGCAAGAAAGATTGCAATCAATATCAAGAACGATAAAATCTACGGGCACCAAATTTCTATTTGCAACAATGAGAACATCATTGATCCTTCCCATTGGCTTTTTAATGGTGGAATCCGCAAGGTGCAAATTTAAAGAGCAATCATCAAGATCATGGAAACCTAGAATATCACATAAAGTTTTCGGAATCGTGGAAACACTAGCACCCAAATCACACAAAGCAAAACACTCATGATCTTTAATTCTAATCTTTATAGTAGGTTCCCACTCATCATTAAGCTTTCTAGGTATAGAAACTTCCAATTAAGTTTTTCATCATAAGATTGCATTAAGGCATCAACGATATGTTTAGTAAAAGCCTTATTTTGACTATAAGCATGAGGAGAATTAACAACGGATTGCAACAAGGAAATACAACCTTCTAAAGAACAATTATCATAATCAAATTCCTTGAAATCCGAGATAGTGGGTTCAATACTATTTAAAGTCATGACCTCTCCAATCCCACTTTTACCAAATTTAGCATCAAGATCTAAAAACTCCGAATTCTTGGGACGCCTTCTAGGTAAAGTTGACTCATCTCCAGTCCCATTATTATCAAGATTCATATTGCAAAACAAAGATCTAATAGGAGATGCATCAATAACTTTAAG
Organism: Triticum timopheevii; assembly: GCA_963921465.1. Taxonomy (NCBI): domain Eukaryota; kingdom Viridiplantae; phylum Streptophyta; class Magnoliopsida; order Poales; family Poaceae; genus Triticum; species Triticum timopheevii. The sequence goes on along the minus strand of OY997272.1, from coordinate 163,733,215 downwards.
ATCTTCATCATTATTTTCATCTAACTTTTCTGGTTTGGCGGCCATCTTATTGACTAAGGTGGCTTGCTTATCAGAAATTTTGGCTATAGCATTTTCAAGCCGGGTAATTTGAGAGTTCACACCATAAAATTCCTTATTCATATCATCAAGCTCCTTATTCATAAAACCCAAAAAACCTTTTTGTTCTTTAAGCTCTTTTCTGGAGAAATTATTATGCTCAAATTGCAAATTCATAAAGCTTATAATATTTGATTCAATCTCTTCCAACCTTCTAAGAAGGTGGTCGGTACTCTTAGTCAAAGCCATAAGGACAAACAGGCACACAAGCAAACGGAAAAAGGCAAGCGAAAGAGAGAGAGAAGATTGGGAAAGAGAGAGCAAATAAAACGGCAAGGGTGAAGTGGGGGAGAGGAAAACGAGAGGCAAATGGCAAATAATGTAAATGCGAGGGAGATGGGTTTGTGATGGGTACTTGGTATGTCTTGACTTGAGCGAAGACCTCCCCGGCAACGGCGCCAGAAATCCTTCTTGCTACGTCTTGAGCTTGCGTTGGTTTTCCTTGAAGAGGAAAGGGTGATGCAGCAATAGTAGCGTAAGTATTTCCCTCAGTTTTTGAGAATCAAGGTATCAATCCAGTAGGAGGCTCCTCAAAAGTCCCAAAAATGATATAAATGTGTAAAATAAAGCCCATAAACATCCAAAAGGGGTAATATAATAGCATGGAACAATCAAAAATTATAGATACGTTGGAGACGTATCAGAGGACCTCGCCGGATCTCCATCTCCGGCCGCTCTCCTTGCATTTCGACCAGTGGGATCGATCCCCACCTCTCCCTCTTGCATGGAACAAGGTTTCTCCCCAAATCCCTCTCTCTTGCTTCGTATTTTTGCTTCTAGGTTTTGGGGAGATGCATGCTGTTCTTGAGATTTTAGGCCAAGTCTTTGCAAGAGAAGGATGTAGGAGAGTAGTAGTGCAGTAGAGATGTTATTTGGTATGTTGCCACACGGTATTTTCGATCAACCGTAGTACCGATCCAAAGTTGCCGATGTGCCTAGATCCGTTTCGTGCCAGATTTGATTCTGAGCGGTACTACCGCACCTCCCGTGTTGTACTACCGCTCTGGCCGCATCTGCCTCGTGCGGTACTACCGCTCCTCTAGAGCGGTACTACCGCTCGGGGTGCGGAAGTAAAATTTTACTTCTGCTCTAGGCGCGGTACTACCGTGGCTAGGGCAGCAGTAAACTTTTACTTCCGCTTAGTGGTGAGGTACTACCGTTGACTTTGAAACTACCTTGTGGCGACTACCCAATCTTATTTCTATGTGTTTCATTTGTTTTGGTTGTGGTCTTTGCATTGATCCTTCTCGTTTCTCTCGTGTGTTCTTGTGTTGTGTGTCTTAGGTGGTGGCCCCAACGTCCGTCGCTTGAACCCAAGCCGCGACACGATCTCCAAGCGTCTTCGCAATCAAAAAGCTCCGGAGGGCTCCAATTCCCAACAACGCAGTGTCAAGAAGACTGCCAACAGGTACAAGGAGCCCGTGCAGGGCATGGATGAGATGCCTCTATCTGATTTCATCATTCGAAGGAGGATCAATCCTTATGTGAATCCTCGTGAGAATGTCAGAGGGAATAAGTTGTTCTGGACCAAGCAGCAGCATCTCATATACATCGATGTGATCAAGTCCAAGCAAAACCTCTATGTTCCAATGTAGTGGATTGATATGAATCATCTGAAGAAGGACCAGAACTACTTTGGTGACGCACTGGACTTGGTGGAGCAGTTTGGCATTGAATACCTCATCAGGTTCCATATGGACTTTGACCCGGAGCTAGTGGCGCAGTTCTTTGCCTCCGTTCACTTCTACACGGATGGGGAACAGACTATGTCTTGGATGACCAATGGGAAGAAGCTATCTGCTACTTGGAAGGACTTCATGACGCTGTTGCATGTCCGTGATGAGGGGCTCGATGTGCCCGTTGGCGCCCGCCCTCACGGCAACGCCGAGTCCGCCAACAAGGACAAGCTCATGTCATTTCTTGTGGAGAAGAAGCTTCCCAATGGCACTCAGTCTTGGGTGCTCAACCCCTTCCTAGATGTCATGCATCGAATCTTCTGCAACACTCTTTTTCCACGCATCGGTGACAAAGATAAGGTGCATGCTTATCTCGTGGATATGTTGCTTCTGTGTGAGGAGGCGCGTCTGCATGCTACCTAGCCTCTGGACATATCTCATATCATGTGGAATGAGCTCACGTTTGCTGTCTACAATCGCAAAGTCCCATCTATGGTCCATACCCGCACCTTCTGATCTCGAAGACTTGGGACAAGACGTTTCTGAATGAAGACTTTTCTGCTCCAAACTGGATCCGCCACGAGCCTATCAAGCTGCGGCAGAAGAACAAGTGGGCAAATACCACTACCAGGGCTGAGGCTGCGAGGATGAATGTGGATGAGGAAGAGAATGAGGAGGAGGAGGAGGAGGAGGCTGAGGACAGTTCTGCTGGGTATGCTCCTCCTTCTACTGAGCCCTCTTGGGCTAAGAAGCTGAAGGCAAAGATGAAGACCTTGTTCACTATGCAAGCTAAGGGGCAGTATAGGACCCACGTTGCTTCCAAGGAGAGTCTCCAGCGCGACAAGAGGATCTTGAGGACTTTTGGCGAGATCGTGGAGAGCGGGTCAGAGAAGAACATCGCTCCGGAGGCTGAATGGTTAGCCAAGCAGGGCTATCGGTGGACCGAGTCAGAGGAGTAGACCATCCCAGCCGCTGAGTCCAATGAGGAGTGTGCTGAGTGATCTATGCAGAGGATGCTACCACCTGTGTCGAAGGTGTCCTCTCTGCCTTTTTGGTGTCTCGATGCCAAAGGGGGAGAGAGCGTAGGATTTGCTTTCATTTGTGTTGCTTTGGTTTGGTTTGTGCTCGTGTGACCTGGTTCCCTTTCATATGGTGTAAGACATATGCACTCTAGCTTATCTTATTGTCTTTTATGCTAAGTAGCTCGTGAGAATATGCTATCTTGTGCCCTTTACTTTATGCTCATATTCACTGTCTTGCCTCCTAGCTTAGTGTTAGTTATATTGTTGCAAGATATGCCTCGTCTATAAAATATAGGGGGTTGTTGATCCTAGTATGTGTGTCGTGCAGTCCAAAGCATTTATATTGAGTGCACACATCTAGGAGGAGCCTGTCTATATTTTGTAGATGGTGGGTTTGCTTATATTCTTTTGTATACTATTATGTGCAAATCCCGTATTTCATCAATCCACCAAAAAGGGGGAGATTGTAAGGGCATATTTCATCCCATGTAGTTTTGGTGATTGATGACAATGCTTTTGCGGACTAATCATGTGCATTGAGCTTTTCAGATACCTCATGTTTAGGCACAAGACGATTTGTTGCCCCTCGGAGTCTATTGAAGACGGAGTTTTCTCTATGTTTCTTGTCGGTGGTTTTGAGTCATAGGAAAGCCGTACTATTAAGAGGGGGTCCGCTTTGGAAAGGTTTGGTGGAATCATCACGTACACTTCTGTTCCTTTTGCACCACCTTTCCTTTGGCTCTTTGGAGCAACCACCATTTATTCGTGTCTCTGCAAAATGAAGGACTCCTAGTGATTGTTGTGTTGTGGCATGCGGTAGTACTGCTCATGGGAGCAGTAGTACCGCAGAGGCCCACGGTAGTACCGGCCAGGGACGCGGTAGTACCGCTCCCTGGGAGCGGTGGTACCGTGGCCTCGGGCCAGGCACAGTAGCACGAGCGGAAGAAGGGGCGGATGTAATTTTTTACATCCGCGCCCTACACGGTAGTACCACTCCAGGTATGCGGTAGGACCGTGTCGGATTTTTGCACCGATTGGAACTCAGCGGAAGTAGCCGCGAATGTAATTTTTATTCGTCCGTGCCTTCCCAGCCCAGACAAACCCTGCCTTGCGGTAGGACCGCAAGGGGGAGCGGTAGTACCGCTCCGGTGGTTCTACCGCTCTTTGCTTCAACACATCAGGGTTGCTCTAGCTCCTGTCGTGCAAGCGGTAGTACCGTAGTGCCCCGTGGTAGTACCGCAGGCCCTTGCGGTAGTACCGCACGTCGCAGGCTGGGTAAGTGGATAACGGTTGGATTTGTCCTATCACTATATAAGGGGAGTCTTCTTCTCTGAGTTGACTACCTCTTCCATCCCTAAGCTCCATTGTTGCTCTAAGCTCCATTTTCGCCCGATCTCTCTCCTAGCCAATCAAACTTGTTGATTTTTTAAGGATTGGTTGAGAAGGCCCCGATCTACACTTCCACCAAGAGAAATTTGATTCCCCCCACTAATCCCTTGCGGATCTTGTTACTCTGGTGTTTGAGCACCCTAAACTGTTGAGGTCACCGCAGAGCCATATTCCATTGTGGTGAAGCTTCGTGGTGTCGTTGGGAGCCTCCAATTAAGTTGTGGAGATTTCCCCAACCTTGTTTGTAAAGGTTCGGTCGCCGCCTCTAAGGGCACCAATAGTGGAATCACGGCATCTCGCATTGTGTGAGGGCGTGAGGAGAATACGGTGGCCCTAGCGGCTTCTTGGGGAGCATTGTGCCTCCACACCGCTCCAACGGAGACGTACTTCCTCTCAAAGGGAAGGAACTTTGGTAACACATCCTCGTCTTCACCGGCTCCACTCTTGGTTATCTCGTACCTTTACTTGTGCAAGCTTATATTGTGTTGCATCCCTTGCTTGCTTGTGTGCTTGTTGTTGTTGCACCATATAGGTTGCTCACCTAGTTGCATATCTAGACAACCTACTTTGATGCAAAGTTTAAATTGGTAAGGAAAAGCTAAAAATTGTTAGTTGCCTATTCACTGCTCTTTGCTTCAACACATCAGGGTTGCTCTAGCTCCTGCCGCACAAGCGGTAGTACCGTAGTGCCCCGCGGTAGTACCGCAGGCCCTTGCGGTAGTACCGCACGTCGCAGGCTGGGTAAGTGGATAACGGTTGGATTTGTCCTATCACTATATAAGGGGAGTCTTCTTCTCTGAGTTGACTACCTCTTCCATCCCTAAGCTCCATTGTTGCTCTAAGCTCCATTTTTGCCCGATCTCTCTCCTAGCCAATCAAACTTGTTGATTTTTTAAGGATTGGTTGAGAAGGCCCCGATCTACACTTCCACCAAGAGAAATTTGATTCCCCCCACTAATCCCTTGTGGATCTTGTTACTCTGGTGTTTGAGCACCCTAAACTGTTGAGGTCACCGCAGAGCCATATTCCATTGTGGTGAAGCTTCGTGGTGTCGTTGGGAGCCTCCAATTAAGTTGTGGAGATTTCCCCAACCTTGTTTGTAAAGGTTCGGTCGCCGCCTCTAAGGGCACCAATAGTGGAATCACGGCATCTCGCATTGTGTGAGGGCGTGAGGAGAATACGGTGGCCCTAGCGGCTTCTTGGGGAGCATTGTGCCTCCACACCGCTCCAACGGAGACGTACTTCCTCTCAAAGGGAAGGAACTTTGGTAACACATCCTCGTCTTCACCGGCTCCACTCTTGGTTATCTTGTACCTTTACTTGTGCAAGCTTATATTGTGTTGCATCCCTTGCTTGCTTGTGTGCTTGTTGTTGTTGCACCATATAGGTTGCTCACCTAGTTGCATATCTAGACAACCTACTTTGATGCAAAGTTTAAATTGGTAAGGAAAAGCTAAAAATTGTTAGTTGCCTATTCACTGCTCTTTGCTTCAACACATCAGGGTTGCTCTAGCTCCTGCCGCGCAAGCGGTAGTACCGTAGTGCCCCGCGGTAGTACCGCAGGCCCTTGCGGTAGTACCGCACGTCGCAGGCTGGGTAAGTGGATAACGGTTGGATTTGTCCTATCACTATATAAGGGGAGTCTTCTTCTCCGAGTTGACTACCTCTTCCATCCCTAAGCTCCATTGTTGCTCTAAGCTCCATTTTTGCCCGATCTCTCTCCTAGCCAATCAAACTTGTTGATTTTTTAAGGATTGGTTGAGAAGGCCCCGATCTACACTTCCATCAAGAGAAATTTGATTCCCCCCACTAATCCCTTGTGGATCTTGTTACTCTTGGGTGTTTCAGCACCCTAAACTGTTGAGGTCACCGCAGAGCCATATTCCATTGTGGTGAAGCTTCGTGGTGTCGTTGGAAGCCTCCAATTAAGTTGTGGAGATTGCCCCAACCTTGTTTGTAAAGGTTCGGTCGCCGCCTCCAAGGGCACCAATAGTGGAATCACGGCATCTCGCATTGTGTGAGGGCGTGAGGAGAATACGGTGGCCCTAGTGGCTTCTTGAGGAGCATTGTGCCTCCACACCGCTCCAACGGAGACGTACTTCCTCTCAAAGGGAAGGAACTTCGGTAACACATCCTCGTCTTCACCGGCTCCACTCTTGGTTATCTCGTACCTTTACTTGTGCAAGCTTATATTGTGTTGCATCCCTTGCTTGCTTGTGTGCTTGTTGTTGTTGCACCATATAGGTTGCTCACCTAGTTGCATATCTAGACAACCTACTTTGATGCAAAGTTTAAATTGGTAAGGAAAAGCTAAAAATTGTTAGTTGCCTATTCACCCCCCCCCCCCTCCCCTCTAGTCAACTATATCGATTCTTTCAGTGTATACATAAGCCGAGAGCCTTGCCGGCTTCTTGGCTTGTAGGTAAGTGCAGTCACATGTGTGTTGTAAGCCGAGCATTGTTTGGTAAATACACGACATATATGTAAGTTATGACTGATTAGTACATGGTGTACGCGTAAGTGAGTGCTTTACTAAATACACTCGGCTTACAAACAAATCGGGTAGTGTCATTTGATCCCGAGAGCTCCTAGGGCCTGCCACGTGGTATGAAAGCCAAGTGTTTCCCAAGTGCACTCAGTGTATAGGTTTTAAGACGAGTGTTGTACTTGGTTTGCCCATATTGCATTTTTTGGTTGCTTGTTCGAACAACCCCGCAATTCAAGTAACAAAATACATACAACTATATCCAACAGGTCCAGCAAGTTCACAACCATATATATAGGACCGTACAACCATATGAAACCAAGCAGGCATACATAGGATGAAAGATGCAATATATAGTTCATAAGCATATATTGTTCCAATTTCACAACCATATATAGTTCCAAGTTCACACATGCATACATCTCCACGAACTTCACAGCCAAAGGCATGCATACATATCCAACAAGTTTCAAGATCCTACCAAGCATAAGTTCGAAGTTCACAACCAAGTCAACTTAGGACGATATATGCAATGTGCTCAACTTATGAGAATATAACATGCATGCCCACCGTCGACGACATCGGCGATGCAACCTACAAGTTCATTACCACAAGCATGAGTTTTCAAGTTGAAAATGCAAAGGATCGATAACGTTGAAAGTCTAAGAAGTATGAAATAGAAGCCCCACTACTCGCATGCTCTATCATCTCTAATAAACAAACACGCCATACATCGATAAGGAAAAATCATTAATTCGGTGCCAAAGCCGGTTGCTCTTTTGTGCATATTTTTAGTTTTACAGAAAATGGATATCCCCGGACCTCAAAATACGTTGGGGATTTTTGATGATTTTTTCGTAAGGAGAAAGTTCTACAAAGCACTACAAGGTGCCGGGGCCACCCAGGGCCCGGTGGGCCCGCTTGGCACCCCTCTGCATCGCCTTTCGCTCATCTTTCGCCTGTAAATCATATATCTTCCGAGACCCTTCATACCTTTTTTTTCGTGATTTTTTTTCCATCGCAGCAAGTTTCCGTTCCGGGGAGATCCAATATGGAGTCCTATTCCGGTGTGCTGCCAGAGGGGGAATCCATCATTGAAGCCATCTTTATGAACCTTACTGCCACCATGTCCATATCCATTATCAACGAAGCTAAATTGCAAAGGGGGTTCAAGTCCAGACGCCTGAGGAAACTGCACTATCTATCAGGGTTTCGGCCACAAATTACCTAAGATCAATCATACCCAAAGGTCCAATTAGGAAGAGTGATCATACGTGGAAAAGGCCAAGTCATGGGATGAAGATAAACGTCGATGCCTCCTTTCAGTATGAAACACTCTCAGGTGCCCGTGGTGCTGTGGCTCGTGATGACCGAGGTGATTTTATAGCAGCAGCAAGTTGGTTTATGCCCAGTATTCGTGATGTGGATTCAGCTAAGCTAATGGCAATAAGAAACAGACTGTACTTGGCGGGCCATATCGGATGTACCAAGGTGGAAGTTGAATCTGATTGTTCCTTCACTACAAGAATCCTGTTAATCCATGACGGATACGATCTGTCACAGACGTGCGCAAAACTATCACAGAAGGGCATCCATGACGGATTCAAAATCTGTCATGTATATCGCGTCATAATTGATGATTGTACTCTTCATGACGGATTTTGACCGTCATGAATCGTACTTAACCGAAGTGCTCATAACGACGTTAACTTGTCTGCCACATCATCCGCTGACATGGATATTACGTGGTAGCCCATTAACTTAGTGGCCCAATTAGAACTGCAACCCACTAAATTTCAACTATGTCTAAGAATCAATGGCCCAATTAGAATTTCAGCCCACTAAATTTTAGCTCCGTCTAAGACTCAGTGGCCCAACTTGAATTTCAGCCCACTATATTTCAGCTCTGTTTAGGACACACAGCCCATGTGTAGTAATCAACCAAATTGAAATTTTAGTCCATTAAATTTCAAGGTCGGTCCAAGGTCCACTAATTTCAAGCCGAGAGATTAGCTCATCTCACAATAAAAACAGAATTTTTTAGCCAATATTTTTATTCAAAAATATATACTATAGTATGTTATTAAATAAATGATAAACATACTACAAAACAACACTTTATACAAATGGAAAAAAGACAACAACACTTTATACAAATTGAAGAAAGACAACAACAATTTACAGATAACTCTCGACAATATTGTAGCATATCCCACATATTCAATCTACAACATGTCCCAGATATTCTTCAGCAGAACAGCGGCGACGCCATATCCACCACCATATTGCCTCTTTTTTGCGAGGACACCACCATATCGCCTCTACCCATGCTCCTGAGTAGTCGATCTCCAGCGACGATAACAACAAGGAATAGTCGTTGCCTGCGCGTGGACAACCAAATACTGTCTCAAAAATTCAGAAATAAAACACAGTGAACTCGTGATGGTGGCATCCCGCGAGGTCAAGGGAGAAGCCGGGGGTGAGGACGCCGTCTGCGACGGACGCAGACACATGGCATTGAAGGGACTGCAGCGTCCCAGCACAGCAGAGTCTCCCCCGCCAGGCGCATGTGCTAACTTTATGCGGCTTCCTCGGTGGTTCAGCGCATCGGACAGAGATGGGACGGCCTGAACCGTGGCTGAGTTGATGCTGACTCCACCTGCACACGACGTTAGGTGAGATTAGAGAAAGAAACCGGTGGTTAGGAGCATGCGTCTGGGAGGGTTGCCGCTCATGTACCCATTGCGTTGGGGGCATAGAGTATGCACATATCGAGCACGCACGGAGAACAACGCTTACCAGGGACAGTTTCCTCCGCCGCGGCTCGACGAGCCATCGCGCTAGCGCCATATCCTGTCGTCCGCCGCCGCTCGAGCAGTGGATTCGTCGCTTCCCTTCATGTTCTGTGTCAACGCCCACAACGATGCAGCTCCCCGGGGACGAGTCGGTGCGGCCCCCCGAAATCCAAGCGCACACCACCGCACGGTGTGGGTCGGCCTGGACGTCGCGCCCTCGGTGCTTGCCCCGGTGTGGACTCGGAGTCGGGAGAACGAGCTAGGAGGGGATGGAAGGCGGCGACTGGAGAAGGAGATGGGAGAAAGGAAGGCACTGGAAGCCGGCGGCTGTGGGGTGGGGGAGAAAGAAGAGATGGATCGGGAATTAGGGACTGTGTGCCAACCATTGGATCTCAGAAAATCGAACGGTGGAGAAGCTTGATCCATGTGCGGGTAGGCTCAGCCAATCAAAACGCACGGTTTGTCTCACGCAGTATCGCCCCCTCGGCTGAGAACCATATGGGCTTTTGCTGATTCCAGCCCCGCGTGAGTGAGGCCGCCCAGATTTAAAACTTTTTCTATTTTTCAAATAACTTTTTTAGCAACATTTTTCAAATAACTAATAAAGCCTTCCCCTAAAAAAACTAATAAAGCCTCCTTTTCTCAAAAAAAAAACCTTTGTCAAGTAACTTGCAAAAATTATATTATAAGTATATCCCAATAAAGAATTACATGCGACATAAAAAATATTATTTAAAAAATAAACCAAGAACCCCAAATTTGTGCTCGATTCTTGCCATGTCGATCCTTGGAATTTCTTTTCATTCATTTCATAGGGCCTAATATAAACATAGAGTGAGGAAGACAAATATGATTTTTAACCCCTTTTTTCATATTTTAAAGTGATTTATCTATCAAATGCCTAGAAATGTTGTAAATGACTTTGAAATAGCCCCTTTTTTCACACTTTGTTCGCATTTTTTCCTAAATTTAAACTACTTTTCTTGCTATCATGTTCCATGTTGCTGCTCGAATCCTGGCATAATCCTACAGTAAATACCACCAATAAAGATCTTTCAACCCAATTCTGAAAACTATTTCATGTGTTTTCAACTTAAATTTCAATTGTATTCATTAAATTTCTAGATATGCACTTAATGACTTAAATATATCAAAAAGGTCCTAAAAGTGCCAAAAATTGGTATGTTGCGTTTAGTGTTGTATGCCGAGCATATAATAAGTTTCAAGGCCATTTAATGAAGCAGGTTTCAAGGTTCATATTTATTTTTCTGTTAAAAAAATCTCATTTGAATAATAAATGTAAGAACAAATGTATTTGCCATGAAGTGTTAGGAAAGTGTTTGTGCATTTGAAAATATGTTTGGAATGCTTTTGAAAAATATATTTCTAGAATTATTTATTAGTACACAATATTTTAATACAGATTGTCAATTGTTCCATAATTGTATTTCTAGAAAAATACAGTGAATATACACAATAGGTGTGTGTGTGTGTGTTTGTGCGCGCGCGCGCGCGTGTGTGTCTCTGTGTGTGTGTGTGTGTGAGCGTTGAACATCATTGAAAATACGTACACTTGATGAATTAAATAAAGCAGATGAACCCCAAAAATGCCAAATTTTGAAATGGAACACGTGATGATGTATGTTGAGCGTGGAACGAATTCAAGGACAAATGATCAATCAACCAACACCTCACCTTCAAACCAGACCCGTTCCTTCCCAAAATCACAATTCTTTCTTAGAGATCTTTCGGCTTCCAAACAATGTACATCACAACTTTTTGTGAGTAAAATCACTCTTGCATTTCAAGAAACATGTTGACATTTTATACTAGTTAAGCTATTTTAATGCATTTCAAGAATTTATAATTAATGCAAATACAATGAAGATTTAAAATACACAATAATTGTGTATTAATAATCATTCTTATTTTTTCTTAAATTTATTTTTTAGTAGTAAAGGCTAAAAAGAAAAAAAAGACGACTTAAGGCGAGCTATGCTCTCTCAAAAAAAAAAGTTAACTCCTGTACGTCTCATGTTCGTGGGCTAGCCTATTTCTCGCATTCATATTGGGCCGGCCCCTCGCTGATGGGATAGCTAGTTGGGCTGGCCCACGCGCGCAGGAAACACCAGGCTGTTTTCTGTTTCTTTTTTGCGTACATTTTTTCCTTTTTTCTTTACTTTTGTTTATACTGTAGAATAATATATATATATTACAAAACAAATCTTCAAAAAAATTTGAAAAATGTTGAACAAGCATTTGGAAGAAAAAATCGATCACGTGTATCAAAATGTTGAAGAAGTGTTTGAAAAAACGCGACCGAGCTGGGGCGACCGGCGCAAGTTTCAGCCGGCGCTCCGGCTGCAAACGTTTTCCTTTTTAATTACAATACACTATATGTTATAAATTTTGTACCGTACAAACAGTAGGAGTACAACTTATTACATATAGAAGTGAACAGACCCACGTCCTAAACCAAGATTCTTCCTTGAAGATCATCCTGTTTCTAAGCAGCATATGTCACAACTTTTGCGAAACCTTCTAAACAATTTACCACGGCCTCCAGGTGTCATATTTTTTGAAATCGTGAATAATTTTTGTAATGGCGAATATTTTCTAAATTTACGAACAAGTTTTGAAATCACTAACATTTCTAAGCAGCGTTTGTCACAACTTTTGCCAAAGCTTCTCAAATTTCTACCACAGCCTTTGGATGTCCTATGAGGGCATCATGCCAAATTTCATGTTTTTTAGACTCCATTTGCATTTTTCAGAATTTAAAATGGTCGGGGTCATATCTTGGCACCCTCATCTTTAGAATTCCTTTCCTTTTCTTGGATAAGGCCTAAACAAAGACTTGCTAACACAAATATGATTTATCAAACCAATTTTGTGAACTTTTTCATGCACTTGCAGTTCAAAATTAAATTATATTTTGGTATTTTTCTGAAATCATTTGTTAATATTTTGGTAATAAATGATTTTCTAGCTATAATCAATTTCTAGCTATAAAGTTTCGTGGATGTCATTTGTTCCGTTTTGCTTTAAATCAATTTATACACTTTTATTTATTGAAAAAGGATTTCCCATTCAATCGGGTTGAAATCCCCATGTCCAAGCTCACGGTTTTATTTTATTTATTTTATTTGCTTTATGTGTTTTTCTGTAGGTTTTCATCGACTTTTTGGTTTTTCTCCTCTTTGTTTTTCTTTTTATTTTTGATTTTTGATTTCCTTTTTTTAAATACATGTCAACTTTATACAATAGATATTCTACATTTCTAGTATACACATGTAACATTTTATGATAAACGTTTAAATTTTTCAAATACACGATGAACATTTTTTCAAAACATGTTTGAACATTTTTTGAACAAATGTTAAACATTTTTGAAGTACAAGTTCAACATTTTTTTAATCGTACAAAACATTCTTTATCACAAATATGATTTTTCAAAGCTAAAGGTCCCTGGTTTGATCCGCTGCCTTATAATTGTGGTTGTATATACTTTACTAATTAAAAAATTCTCACTCATATAACAACAATATAGTTGCCCAGTGGGAAGGAGCTAGTCGTTTAAAATTCATGTCTCGGGTTTGAGTTCCATTCATGTGCGGTTCTTTTTTCAATTAAAACACACGGCATACCCTTATAGAAGTGTTACATGTAATATAGTACATCTATTTTGTTTTGTACGAGTTTCAGTAATTATAGAGATGATTTAATATTTTCTATAGTTTAAATGAATTTATGTGTGCTTATTGGACGTAATTCCATTTTGATGTATCTATTGGAAAAAATGATAATAATATCAAAATATGGAAGAAAATACTTATAATTGGGCATGGAACAATATTATTGATTCATAAGATTGTCAAAATTTTGTTAGGAGATTTCGCGAATGCTCGCTATACATTGACATACATAACTATTGTTATTTTTTGCCAAAAAAACTATTGTTGCCTACGTGTGCAAATTTTTAAAACAATTACGTTCAGGTATGGTCGGTCTGTGACTGTAGCCGACCTGGCAAAATAACATAGGGGTTAGTGCTACATGGTTTGATTCCCAGTTCGATCTCATTTTTTAGCTAAAAATCTCGGCTGGTCGTATGTAAGAACTGAGAAAGACGTTTAACGCAAACTTAGACATTGCCCAGCGGTAGTGACTAAGGCATATAAGCGGGAGGTCGCAGCTTCTATTTTTTTAATTAAAAAACCAAATAGCTTTCTGAAAAAAAGACCTTACAGCGGCCCAACGACACAACACCAGCAGCAGTCCGTCCATTTTTTCCTTAAAAAAAGAAGCAGCATTGGGACGACATAACAACAGCAGCATTCCGTTTCCCTAAAAAAAGCACCAGAAGGCCGTGACGGTTCGAACAACTTAAAAATAAAAAGCTAAGCCTGATTAGTGTGGGTCGCACGCATGACACGTCAGCATGAGTCATCCATGACGGTCTGGATGGTGTACAGCTGGTCGATTCGTGACGGTATCCATGACGGTCTGTCCTAAGGGCGCCATTGTCGTTCGGCTTGTTCTCATCTCACTGACCGTGACGGTTTTTGTGACGAGCTAGACAAATTCGTCATCGATAGTGACGGATCTTGAGAACGTCACCAAAAATCCGTCATGTATTAACGTATTTCTTGTAGTGCTTTGTCGTTGATTTTATCAACCAGATTGAGGACTATTAGGCCCCGAGATAGCAACTATCACCGAGTGCAAACATCTGATTGTAGACTTTGCAAAGATATCCTTCAAACACTGTCTTAGGAAGGCAAATCAAGTAGCAGATGAAATAGCCAAATTAAACGTGTCATCAACTAACTTACGAATTTCAACAACCACTTTCTAAGCACCAATCAAGAATTTTCCAAGCCCTGCAAATTAAACATGTCATTATTGTCAAAATTCGAAGTTACCAGCCGGTAAAGATGAATCCACTGTGTTTGACCAATACTCTTTGAACTCCCAATTCCTTATGAGATGTTAGGGCATGCAGGCCAAAGCAGAAAATGTACCTCCCCTGCCCTAAGCTCCCCAATACTTCATGCAGGAACGAATGAGGGAGCCGAGAACCATTACCTAGAGGAGGACTGTGAAGGCGAATGTTATCCCGAAGAATAATACGTCTAACTCATTTCCCTGAGAAAATTTATTCGAACTGATTACTTTAGAACAATTCTCTACCTGATACTTCTGATTAATATATTTACTTCTTTTCAGCATACAAATATAAATGGATATTGTTGGATATCTCCAAAAAATACCTTCAGAAATACTATTATCTTTTTCGAATTTTGTCTTTTCTTCAACTGAGCTTAAAAGGGGTAATTCATTTTATGTTTTCTAAGCCTTTTTGTTAAGTATTGATGGATGAATAAAGCCCAACAAATGCTAAGTTACTTCTGTCCAGTTGGCACCAACAGTACCACCAGCATGTAAACAGTGTGCAAGAAAACTTCCTTCCAAAGCTAACTCTGCATCTCAAACTTCCTCGGATCCATTGCGCGCTCGTCAGAAAGAAGCCGAGGAAACAACTAAGCCAGAATTAGAAGAATATTATTGGATCTGTGACAAGGCATGGAATTGCTGGGAACGGCACAAAAGGAAATATGTACAGAAAGTACATGAAACAGAGCTCTGTTGTAAAAACACAGATGCAATATACACATGTCTACCACTGATCAGTCTTATATTTTATCCACAACACCGTACTTTTCTTCTTCTAAGTTTCTCAAACAAAAGAAGGAAGTCTGCATAAGTCGACATGAATGCATTCTTGAGAGATACTGTATTTTGTATATGCAGTTGATTTAGTACAAAGAGGCCGGCGGGTCAATCTGTTCTTAAGTAGCCCAGTCTGATATGACACTTCCAGCGTCACAAGAAGTATATTGGACTACAACTGAAAAAGGCATGCACAAACTTCATCACATTTTTTTCTTTGAGAGTACGCCAAAAGCGTACCATATTTTTATAGAAGAGAGAATAAGATTTACAAGAGATGCCTTACGAATGGATGCACACATCCATTCTCAGGCAACACCCGGAGACAACCCACACCTAAGATCCTAAGCCTATTCTCTCACGAAACGTGACAACCCAACACCTCCAACTCCGGCCTCGATCCAATCTGGCAGCTCGCGAAGAATCGCGTCTACCAATTGAATTGGGGATCTCTGTTGGCTTCTTCTATTAAAGATGCAAGCATTCCTTTGCTTTCACAGGGCCCATGCCACCACAATCACAACTGTGTCAAAAGCCCGTTTGTTACCCTTGACACTCCCTTTTCTTGCTACCAACCACCAATCCAGCAGGTTGTCGTTCTCAGTCGGCCTCGTGATCTGCAAGTTAAGGGCTTGGAGACTCTCATGCCAAACTTCCCTAGCGTACACACACTGGATCAAAATATGCTCGGTGTTATCCTCTTCCTGCAGGCACGTGTAGCAAGCTGAGGGTCTATCCTGAAGGCCATGCTTAGCACGTCGGTCCGAGGTCCAAATGCGGTGCTGAACGGCCAGCCAAGCAAAGATCTTGCACTTAAGAAGTGCCCAACTCTTCCAAATGCAAGAGGCGAAAGACACCCTCTGGGTTCCGAGGCAAAGGCGATGATATGTGGATATCGCAGAGTAACTACCCGAGGGGTCTGCCGACCAAGAGAAGCGGTCCGGACTTCATCACATTTTGATGAAAAGGAACATCAGGAACGCATCAGCCCAATCAATTCAGTTGTGGTGTAGTTCTTGTATTCTCATCTCATGGCGCTCATGCAGGGGCGGACTCAGACTGAAGATTACCCGGTGTTCACGTAGAAGAACACATCAAAAAATTAATGATCTACACACTAAATCAATGGATTATCTTAAGCAAGTGTAGATTGGACCCGGTGCCAGTGACACCGGGTAGCTGTACGTAGCTACGCCCCTGCGCTCATGGATGTACACTTAGCATCAGCACATCAAATTAAAGAATACACCAACATGCAAAACAATATCTTAACTTGATACTCAATTCAGATTCATATGTGGCAACAAAAAAATGGATGTTGTTTTGTCTCGACCTACAGACTGAGTGAGGCGTTTTGGCTTCCAGGCTCATCTGCAAAAGACCTACATTCCCTTTTTATGAGTTGTGATGATCATACGGCCACCACAGCCCTGGCGGCACCCTGACACGGCATCATTCCTTCGATCGATGCGAGGGGTGCGAGCGAACGGCCGCCGCGATGGCCTCCCGCTCAGCGCGGGCAGCCCGTAACGCCCCCCTCGCATCCCGCACCGCTGCGGCTGCCGCATCCCGCGCCGCTGCGATGGCCTTCCGCTCAGCGCGTGCCGCCGCCGCCGCTTCAGGTGTCATGGCTCCCCGCCCAACTCACACGAAGCCCCGCAACGACGGCCCCCCTCTTCGCTCATCTGACTACTTCACCAGCGACTATTACAAGCGCTTGCCAGGTAAACCGATCCCAGTATCCCACCATCTTCCCGGTGCGGGTGTCCCTTCTTCCAGGGCCAGAAATCAATCTGTCTCATGCATTCTTTGTGCTCGCGACAAACCAAACTGCTCGCAGTTCGCTGTGTGCGCTTGACACTACTAACGCTTACAAAACTGTCGTAGATGATGTTAAGAACCCGACGGCCAAGGACCTCGAGTCGGATGAAGCCCTGTGGGCCCTTTACGAGCGCTGGTGCAGGGCTCATGCCAAGAAATATGACCATGCCGAGATGGCTCGCCGGTTCAAGTCATTCAAGGAGCGGGTGGAGTATCTGCACGATTGTACTAACACTTATGTTCCTTCAGATCCAGAGGAAGCAGCCATTCACCTTCGGCAAAGGGAAGAGGTCAATTCAATTCTTGAGAAAGGCGAATGCGTCCCAGTCTACTATGAACGTCATGTGCCAATGGAACTAGGTCCATTCGCAGATGAACCAATTACGCAAGAGTACTGGCTTGCTGATGAATATCTTGTTGGAGAATGCTGAAGAGATGGATGGATCCGTTCAGTGATGTTTGACGATGCATGTTACAGCAGAGTAGTAGTTTGCTTATGGAAATCCCAGAAGCAAGCTACTCACGTGTTAATGTTCAAACAATGCATTCTCTTAAAACTTAACAGCCTATAATCTTAGTCACAAAAAAATTACAATGCATCTCATTTATAATACCTAAATAGTTGATCACCGCTATCATACTTCTCTTGACATGCAAGCTATCAACCTCATCAACCTGCCACTTTAGCAATTGCTCTTGCTTTTAATTATTATTTTTAGACAACCTTTTAACCATTTTCTGTTAATGTTTACACATGTGATGCACCGAAGCCCAATGGTCTTGTGATTCACAAACATAACAAAGAATCCCAATCGTTTCATTAAAAGGCCCAACGGACTCTCTCTCTCTCTCTATCTCTAATCTCTAAATAAATAAAGGACCAATCTATCCCTGGGCAACGATACAGTGAGGCGGCTATGTAGAAAAGAAGCGATCTCGTCGTATGGTCTTGGTCCTCTGCACGACCGCTGGTCTTAAGCGCATCTACCGGTTGTAATTCCGTTCCGAATGTAGACCACTGTGGTGCCCTTTAGCCGCATTCGCCGGTTATAATTCCGTTCCCGGTGTAGACCACTCTGGTGCCCTTTAGCGCCGTCGACATGGCAGCGGCGGTGCTGTTTTCCCTCTCTTTGTTCTGTTCAGCGGGAACCAGTGTGGCACCCTGTAGCATCATTCAGATGGCGGCTTTCGTCCTCCTCTCTCTTTTCCGGCGAAGCAACTCCAATGTTGGTTGGGAACTGATGGAGGTTGGTTCCAGTCTGATCAGGTGTACATCGCTTTCTTTCGGACTAGGAGAGAAACAGTTGGGTGGAGACACCGTCCAGGTAATCAACCAATGATGGCCACGCTTCTGCTACTCATCCTTCTACCTTCAGACTTTTCATTTTTGCTTAACCCACCAGCCAATTTGATTCCAGTCATATTCGCATAGTTGGATTTGATAGTGGTTAAGGTATGCCGATTTGATTTGGTTACGTTAGCTAGGAGCCATGCCCCATGGGTGGGATTGAGTAATGGTATGCTGATTAACGTAGATCAATCCATCCGCGGTGGATTTGATAGTTGTATCACGTCCGGCGGTGTCGAGTAGCAGCGAGCTCCAGTGTGATCGATATCTGAAGCGCAATCGCAGGCAACCAGAAGGTGCCCCTTTTTCTTATTGCGGTCTGCCACCCTCAGATATTTATTGCAATGTGAGGGTTTTTGGGAGAGATGGGAAATGGGGTAGGTGTCCCCTCCACGGGCGGGCCAAAGGAGGACAAAGGTGTCCACGCCGACACAAACAAGGCTCAGATTTGAACCAAAAATGGATTAAAAAAACACCGTGTCCATTTGTACGTATTTTGTCCATGCGGACCCAAACAGACCCGGGTGGATGAGGCCTGAGCCAGGCCAAGACACGATTGTGTGGATTCCACTAAACCAGAAGAGGAAACAAGCTGATGTGCCGTCTTCTGATTCATGCATTTCCTGGTGGAAGGCTCTCACTACATAAACATTGAACCTAACGAAAGATACGCTAAAGTTCTCACCACGCCTCAGTCATTGGCAACCAACTCTGCGCTTCCGTCTTTGGCAACCAACTCTGTGCTTCCGTTTTCTAGCCTCTGAAGGACCAGCTGCTTCTTTGGAGCAAAGCCTTTGGCTATCGACACGGAGCTCACATCCACGACAACGGTATCGTCTTCCTTGAAGTCACCCTTGAGGACACCGACAGCTATCTCGTTCTCCACCATCTGCTGGATCACCCTCTTGACGGGCCTGGCACCGTAGTTAGGGTCAAAGCCAAGAGCGCCGAGATGCTCCACAGCTTCCGGCGTGTACTCAAGGTGAATCTTCTGTTGCAGCAGCCTGTTTTTGACCCGGTTCAGCTGCAAGTCCCACACATTTACAATTGCGATCAGGTCAACCGAAAGCCAAACAATGGAATACAACTACTCCCTCCGTTCCTAAATATTTGTCTTTCTAGAGATTTTAACAAAGTGACTACATACGGAGCAAAATGAGTGAACCTACACTCTAAAATGTGTCTATGTACATTTGAAATCCTAAAAAGACAAATATTTAGGAACGGAGGGAGTAGAACTTAGCTCCGTGACTCAAGCAAATTTGCATGCAAGTAATTACAAGGCATTTACCTGTATCTCCACAATGCGATTTATCTCTGTCGAGTCCAGTGGTTGGAACACAATGTATTCATCTATCCTGTTCAGAAACTCTGGTCGGAATGTCTGCCGGGCAATCTCAATCACCTGCTTTTTCATTACCTCGTACACCGCATCCTTGCTGTCTGTTGTGTTTCTGAGGGTGTCTAGAATCAATGGTGAACCAATGTTCGAGGTCATGATGATCACACAGTTAGTGAAGCTCACTGTTCTGCCCTGGGAATCAGTTATTCTTCCATCGTCCAACAGTTGCAACAAGATGTTGAAGACATCTTGGTGTGCCTTCTCAATCTCATCAAACAGAACGACAGAGTAAGGCCTGCGGCGAACAGCTTCTGAAAGTTGGCCCCCTTCCTCATAACCGACGTACCCCGGTGGTGCTCCAACCAAGCGAGAAACAGCATGCTTCTCCATGTACTCACTCATGTCAATCCGTATTAAGGCATTTTCAGTGTTGAAAAGGAACTCAGCTAGCGTCTTTCCCAGCTCAGTCTTGCCTACACCTGTAGGGCCCATAAACATGAAGCTCGCGATTGGACGGTTAGGGTCCGACAGGCCTGCCCTAGAACGACGGATTGCATTGGCTACTGACTTGACTGCAATATCTTGGCCAATAACCCTCTTGTGGAGTACATCCTCCAGTAGCAGTAGCTTTTCCCTATCCGATTGTTGAAGATTTGACACTGGAATACCAGTCCACTTGCTAACTATCTCAGCAATATCAACATCAGTCACCTCTTCTCGAAGCATCGACTTTCCTGACTGCTGGAATTCAGCAAGGTTTTCGTCAGCCTCATCCAGCTGTTTTTGTAGTGTCAAAAGCGTTGAATATTTGAGTTCAGCAGCACGGTTCAAATTATATTCTCTCTCAGCGGCTTCAATCTCCAGGTTAACTCTGTCAATCTACCACAGATAAAAGATCGAGAATTAAACACACAAATGTGGCAAAAAACACACACAAGAGCAGAACATGCATGCACCTACCTCTTCCTTAATTGATTTTATACGAGTCATCAACGATTTCTCATACTCCCAGTGTTCTGAAAGGTTTTTCTGCTTCTGCTTGAGGGATTCTAGTTCAGCTTCAAGCTTGCTTAGTCGTTCTTTGGAGGCTTTGTCAGTATCATTCTTCAATGAAAGCTTCTCCATTTCAAACCTTATGATTTCCCTGTCGACCTCATCCAACTCAATAGGTTTTGATGTAATCTCCATTTTCAATTTAGCTGCCGCTTCATCAACTAGATCAATAGCTGCACACAGAAAGATAAATACATATAAGACAAAGAATGAATTAGCCCCTAGCTCCCGATAGTTGTTCCATAATATAGTATATGCAGTACCTTTGTCAGGCAAAAAACGTCCAGTGATGTAGCGATCTGATAAAGCAGCTGCAGCAACAAGAGCACCATCTGATATCTTAACACCATGATGCATCTCATACCGCTCTCGCAGGCCACGTAGTATAGAAACTGTATCCTCAACTGCTGGTTCACCACAGTAAACCTGCTGGAACCTACGTTCAAGAGCAGCATCTTTCTCAATGTACTTCCTGTACTCATCTAATGTTGTTGCCCCAATGCAACGGAGTTCCCCACGGCCTAACATTGGTTTCAACAGGTTACCAGCATCCATTGCCCCACCAGTGGCTCCTGTAACAGAAAAGAGAATTAAGGTCCATGGACAATAATACTCACAAGTCAAACAACATAATATAGGAAGGTTGCGCTAGTTGGAACTTATGCAGCATCAATACAGATATGTTTATGGCACATAGATAAATTATTCCAAAAAATGGCAATAAGCTGATGAATTTATAAATTATATGCTATAGGATTAGGGATCTGCAAGAGAAACAGTGGGTGACATGCTGAGATGGGAATAAGAGGAGTGCCAGGGGAGCAAAAGAATCAGTACAAAGAATTGAGCTGGGGCATGTCCACCAAGTATCCAACATGTATCTGGATTTCTGTTCCTTTATTCATAATATCGATATTTCCGATACTTGTTCAGATACAGTATTGATACCATACCGCATATACCCAGCTGTGCAAGTATCAGTGTTTCAGGCGGCCCAGGAGCTAAGATTACTACTTTGGCTGTCTGCTTACTATCACAACTGTATAGAGAATTACCAATCTAGTCTACCATTTTAGAGCTCGACTTCAATAAAGCTCAACATGCAAATGGCTGATGGCATACTTAGACATACATACCTGCACCAACAACAGTGTGAATCTCATCAATGAACAAGATGATTTGTCCATTAGAAGCAGTGACCTCCTTCAGAACAGCCTTAAGTCTCTCTTCAAATTCACCACGATATTTGGAACCAGCAAGTAATGCTCCCATGTCCAGCGAAATAAGCTGAAATATGGCATATGTATGGAATTAGAATGAACAGCCAATTTAGTCTCTTGATATGATTACTTTCCAACTTTCCTTGCAAAACTCTAGGGGGGTGGTGTACCGAAGCAGAACTCTTATTTGATTATTCCTTTTTTCCAACTTGCTTTCCTTGCTAGCCCTGCACATACTCCTATACCCACTAAAGAAAAAAAAAGATAAACCTATTTGTGTAGCTCAGGCCATAAATGCAACCTCATTGCTGGTTACTACTTGCAGGAACACCACCTTGGAACTGATTGGTTGTTTGCTAGAAATAAGAAACAAATGCAACACTGCCATCCTAGACAATGACATGATTTCGAGAAACACATACAATCATAAAAGGGCAAGGTTTCCATCCTCAAGAGGTAAAATCAAATATGCATTTTAAGGTAAAACTAAAAAATTAATACCTTTCTATTTTGTAAAGGCTCAGGAACATCTCCCCGCACAATGCGCTGAGCCAATCTGCATGCAACAAACGCAAAGCAATTTTTCAATGCGTTTTCAGAATATGTTATAAGTTGTAGGTACGCTACAGAAGATCCAGAAGTAAGCGAATAACACGTTGCAAACTACACATTCTGAATTCTCTACGAAATAAAGAAAAATATGAGAAGAACAAGTAATCACCCTTCCGCAATCGCAGTTTTGCCAACTCCTGGCTCGCCAATAATTACAGGATTATTTTTAGTTCTTCTACAAAGGATTTGAATGCATCGGCGCACTTCATCATCACGTCCTATAACAGGATCAAGTTTTCCACGCCGAGCTAGTTCTGTCATGTCGATACCATACTTCTCTAGAGCTTGGAACTTCCCTTCTGGATCTGGCAACAGAAATAACCAACTGCATTGTTATCACGCCAAATTACAACAGAAAACAATCCTTCATTATCATGTGTAAGCATGACGAGCAGTCGTGCTATCAAAACATCGATTCTTTTTTATAGAGAAGGTATCATGACTAGTCTACTTGAACATCCGAAAAGAACATGAACATCAGTATTACTGTGAAATGTATGCCTATTTTCTTTCTTCGGCTATGAAATTTGAGACAGAACTCACAATTAGATATGAAGATATGGCAAGATGGCACATTTGTTAGCCGGCTCTTGCATGTGTCATAAGTTCACCCATATATAAACATAAAAGTAAGAATAATCACTTGCAACAATCCAGGGATCAGAATATAATTATAATATAAGAGACAAGGGAATTTCTGACAGTTAAGATATGGCATATGGTGCATTTGCTAGTTGGCTCTTGCTTGGATCATAAAATCACCAATACAAACATCAAAACGTTACTTGCTAGGAATCCTCAAATAAGAATATCATGCAAGACAACAGCATTTCTGGTGGTGCATTCCCGTAATATTTCAAAGATAACAATATACCCTATATTGAAAAATAATTATTATAGGAATAAGTTTATTCCCATGCCCCATTTGACTGAAACCACTGCACTGCCACTGAATTTAGCAAATATCAATAGAGATGCTTTAGAATCAGATGAATCAACTTCTGAATTAAAAGGTAAACTAAAACAATCATGATGGAAAAAGAACTGAGCAAACGATAACAAGAAAGAAAATTGAATGATGTCCATTATACATACTCTGATCTGTAACTCGCTGGCTACCACGTACAGCAGAGATAGCTTCCTTCAGCTCATTCTCACCAATCTGGAGATCTTCGAACAACTGTTGCCCAAACCTCTTATCCGCCGTGAATGCTCTCAGCATGTGCTCAACTGATACAAACTCATCGCCATACTCTTTTTTGTACTTCATTGCCTTATCCAAAATTAATGTGAAACTTTGCCCTACAACTGGCCCACTTGTATCACCAGTAACCTGCCAAAGCAAGAGCCCATAATGATGTTAAGGTTTTGAGCATATACCAACTTATCAAACTTAACTACCATAAATAGTGCTAGAACCTTGGGTTGTTTAGCAATAAAGTCATCAGTAGCTCGCAGGACCGATGTGTTGTCTATCCCAGCTTTTGAAAATATTCTGCGTGCTAACCCATCCTTCTGCTCCAAAAGAGCTTTCATCAGGTGCTCAGATTCCACAATCTGTTGTTTAGACAATCTCGCTGCCTCAACTGCACCGGCAACCCCCTCCCAAGCCATCTCAGTGAATTGATCTGGACTTATCTGTTTGATCACAGAAAATTAAGAAAAATGAAGAGATTAGCTATTATCCATAAGCACAAATACTGTCTATGAACATTATGCAAGCATTGTTCGAACACATAAGCAAACTCAGCCGCACGAGAGTGCACGGTCCATATACCGAAGCAAAACATGTGATCTACGCGAGTACCATGCATAAATATACTATATAAACATATGCCAACTCGTAGTAAACTGATAATGCTATTCACCATGTCTGTCCAATGAATGGTCAATTAATTTTCATGACACGACTGTTATGCTTCAAATTATCTCCACATCACACACACACTCACACACACACAACACCAAATTACCGACGTGAGTGAGTCTAACGAAGTCATTAGTTCTAATTTTAAGGGTAAAGGTGAGAGTTCATGAACTAGAGAGGGGATGCCAGGTTTCCTTCGTCAGTTTATAATCACCAATTTGGAAAATAATTCATCTGATCAACACATGCACTCGAGATTAGAACATCACAGGAAAACTATCAATCTGTAACTGGAGAATAGCGCACAATGGAGAAAACAAAGTACAATTCGGCAATATCAGTGTGCTACGGGCCACACATCTGCATAACCGACTGAAATTGCCACTCTCAGTGGCCAAGAAAAGAACAGGCAAAATCGAACGGCACCGGTTCAGTTATTCCAACCTGAGACGAGGAAGAGGCGCTGTACCGAGCCGGCGGCGTGGAGTGGAAAAGCCGGCGAGGCGGCACCAGGAGGCCACCCCCGCCCCCCGTGGGGAGCCTGGCCATGGGAGGAGCGAGCCACGAGGGCCTGCTGACCTTGGCGGCGGTGGAGAAGGGGGTTTCCCCGGCTAGCGGCGCAAGTGCGCGCGGGAGGGGCTCGCGGCTGCCGGCGGCCAGGCGGCGGGCCACGGCGGCGGCCCGCGCCGCGCGCGACAGCCTGGACGCCGCGGAGAGTGCCATCACGGGAGGGTTTAGGGTTTAGCTGCACCAATGAGGATTCGGGTGGGTGCGTGCGCAATGCTGTTTGTGGTGGGACGGAGACGATCGGCGATGCTTGGAGAAGGGGAAAGAAGGAGAAAAAGAGAAGCGGCGGAGGATGGAGGAAGATGTTGGAAGATTGGAGAAGCTTCTCCGAGCTACGGGGTTCCTCTTCAGGCCTGTGTGCCTGCCGTCTAATCTGGGCCGTCACTTCTACTAGCATCGACGGCCTATGCTTTAATTCAGGAAAATGGCGTCAATGGACCGCAGAATTCGGATTCGAAAGCTGGTATTCCCTCCATCCCAAAATAATGATGTGGTTTCTCTACTCTTATAAAAAGCCGAGTTGATATGATGTTGTGTCTCTCATCTTACAATATAAATAGTTGGATTTATGTCTGACGAATAGAAAGCAAACTATGACAATTTTGCAAAAAGAACCCACACCTTTCTCCACATTTGCAGATAAGGCTTTCTCTCGTTCATCCTTATCTCCCACAACCTCATTGTTGAGCAATTAAAAAAAGAAAGTCTCTGTAACAATCTAGCATGGTGGCCACTGTCGGCGTCGTCCATCCCCATGCCTCCGCTCAGTCCGACCATCAATTACCACCACGCCCCACTTCTCACCTTATCTCTTCTCTTTCTCGAGATATCATTAGTTTTTTCATATGGAATTACTCCCCCATGGGTTAATCACAACAGATGGTTTGTAAAAAAATGCATCTTGATGTTCCATGCAATGCACGAGCATCTTGCTAGTTAGTTCAAATTTAACTAGAGGAGTTGTGTGCGCTGCGCTATTTGTGTTGTTGAGATTTCATAAAAAAATGGTTTGACGCGTGAGGAAGATGACGGTGTATGTTTTCCTTTTTTATAATACTATGTTTTGGTGGGCCCTTTTTACATGCGTGATTTTGTGTTATCTACTAATCAGTCCATATGTATGCGAAAAAGTTTCTTGCGTTGGTGACCGCATGTACTACATTGATGCTACAACGTCACATGTTAATGATTCCTTTTTGCGAGGTGATGAGAGGGTGCGACGGGCTCATGTGTTTTAATAGGCTGGTTGTTGTTGATCGATTTGAGAAATTACTCGGTCAAAATCAAGAACTAAATTTAAAATTGGATGATACGTCTTCAACATATCTATAATTTATGAAGCATCCATACTATTATATTATCTGTTTTGGATGTTTATGGGCTTTATTATACACTTTTATATTATTTTTGGGACTAACCTACTAACCGGAGGCCCAGCCCAAATTGTTGTTTTCTTGCCTATTTCAGTGTTTCGAAGAAAAGGAATATCAAATGGAGTCCAAGCGGAATAAAACCTTCGGGAGAGTTATTTTTGAAACGGAAGCAATCCAGGGGACTTGGAGTGCACGTAAGGGAAGCCACGAGGCAGAGAGGCACGCCCTACCCCTGGGCGCGCCCCCTACCCTCGTGGGCCCTCGTGGCTCCCCTGACCGACTTCTTTCGCCTATATATCTCCATATATCCTAAAAACATCGGGGAACACAGTAGATCGGGAGTTCCACCGCCGCAAGCCTCTGTAGCCACCAAAAACCTCTCGAGAGCCCGTTCCGGCACCCTGCCGGAGGGGGGATCCCTCACCGATGGCCATCTTCATCACCCCGGCGCTCTCCATGACGAGGAGGGAGTAGTTCACCCACAGGGCTAAGGGTATGTACCAGTAGCTATGTGTTTGATCTCTCTCTCTCTCTCGTGTTCTTGATTTGGCACGATTTTGATGTATCACGAGCTTTGCTATTATAGTTGGATCTTATGATGTTTCTTCCCCTCTACTCTCTTGTGATGAAATTGAGTTTTCCCCTTGAAGTTATCTTGTCGGATTGAGTCTTTAAGGATTTTAGAACACTTGATGTATGTCTTGCCGTGCTTATCTGTGGTGACAATGGGATATTCACGTGATCTACTTGATGTACGTTTTGGTGATCAACTTGAGGGTTCCGTGACCTTGGGAATCTATGCATAGGGGTTGGCACACGTTTTCGTCTTGACTCTTCGGTAGAAACTTTGGGGCACTCTTTGAAGTACTTTGTGTTGGTTGAATAGATGAATCTGAGATTGTGTGATGCATATCGTATAATCATGCCCACGGGTACTTGAGGTGGCATTGGAGTATCTAGGTGACATTAGGGTTTTGGTTGATTTGTGTCTTAAGGTGTTATTCTAGTACGAACTCTATGACAGATCGGACGGAAAGAATAGCTTCGTGTTGTTTTACTACGGACTCTTGAATAGATCGAGCAGAAAGAATAACTTTGAGGTGGTTTCGTACCCTACCATAATCTCTTCGTTTGTTCCCCGCTATTAGTGACTTTGGAGTGACTCTTTGTTGCATGTTGAGGGATAGTTATATGATCCAGTTATGTTATTATTGTTGAGAGAACTTGCACTAATGAAAGTATGAACCCTAGGTCTTGTTTCCTAGCATTGCAATACCGTTTACGCTCACTTTTATCATTAGTTGCCTTGCTGTTTTTATAATTTCAGATTACAAATACTCATATCTACCATCCATATTGCACTTGTATCACCATCTCTTTGCCGAACTAGTGCACCTATACAATTCACCATTGTATTGGGTGTGTTGGGGACACAAAAGACTCTTCGTTATTTGGTTTCAAGGTTGCTTGAGAGAGACCATCTTCATCCTATGCCTCCCACGGATTGATAAACCTCAGGTCATCCACTTGAGGGAAATTTGCTACTATCCTACAAACCTCTGCACTTGGAGGCCCAACAACATCTACAAGAAGAAGGTTGTGTAGTAGAAATCAAGCTCTTTTCTGGCGCCGTTGCCGGGGAGGTGAGTGCTTGAAGGTATATCTTTAGATCTTGCAATCGAATCTTTTTGTTTCTTGTTTTATCACTAGTTTAATTTATAAAAGAAAAAAATGGAATTAAGTTTGCCTCATACACTTCATCTTTTTAATATCTTTCGTGAGAATGATGGAAAGGAAATTTGTGCTCAAGTGCTAGAAGAAGAAGTCTATAAAATGTTTGGTACTAAATCTTCCCTATAAGCATGTCAATTTTTGTGGAGTGCATTGGGTTTGCAAGTACACACCAAATAGGGAAGATAGATATTGCAAGAGGCATAAGCATTTAGAAACTAAATGGTTGCAAGAAAGGCTAGTGAGTGCTGAAAATTTAAAATTCCTTTGTCGTACTTGTGAACTTTGCAATGAACGTGGTCATTTACATCTCCGATGCAAATTGTTTCATGATCGAATCGTGTCCAAGAATTGTGATGATTTGATTTCCCTTGCACATCATAATGAACTTAGTTTGATTTTGGCTTATGAAGAAATGAAACGTTTAATTAAGAACCTTCCAGAATTTGCCCATAAGAAATTCCTTGACATTGATCTAGAGGAAATTTATTTGTATTGTGCGGTGAATTGCATTGAAAATCCTTATGTTGCCAATTACATAAAGAAAATAAAACAAATAGAAGATGATGGGAATACTAATGAAAGGGAAGAGACTTCCCAATATCCTCCTATTATTCTTATGATGAATCAAGTAACGAGGAGGAGCTTTCTATTCAACCAATCTCATCAACAAGGAGCTCAAAAAAAGAGGGTTAAGCCCACACGGGCTATGAAGAAGAAAAAGAAAAGACGGAGAAGCAAAGGTAAAAAGGTGTCCCTCCCAAATGATGTTTCTCCTATTACTCATTGTGATGATGATAATTGCTATACTATTGGTGCTATCCATACTATTAATAATGAGAGTGATTATGCTTATGATATGAAAAGGCCCAAGCTTGGGGATGCTATGTTTGATGAGGATGACATATTTGAGAATATATTTGCTGCAATTAATGTTTGTCCCAATCTTGGGGATGCTACATTTAATGAAGATGATATTTTTAGCCTCCCAAGTTTTGATATGCAAAGTTGTTATGATGAAAGCATGCCTCCTATTTATGATGATTATACTGATGAAAGTGGGTTTGGAAGAGTGTCAACTTTAGGAAGTAATGATCCCACTATTTTGGAGGATGGTGAATCTTATTGTGATGAATATGAAAGTGGATTTGGAGAGGTCATGACTTTATTTAGGAATGATTCCACTATCTTGGAAGAGGTTTCAATTGATTATGATGAGAACAAAGTTGCTACTTATGATGATTATTGTGATGAAACTTATGCTATAAAAAGTAGTGGTGATTATATTTATAAAACTTGTCATGATTATGATTACCCTTTTTCTGAACATTACTCTTTTAATGTGGAAACAATTTATAGTATTCAAGTCTCTTATGATACTCCCACTATTCCGAATGAGAAGAATTTTGCTTATGTGGAGAGTAGTAAAATTTCTATGCAAGTAGATCATGAAAAGAATGCTTTAGGTGCTGGTTATATGGTTGGTTTCATTCATGATGCTACTGAAAATTATTATGAGGTAGGAACATATGCTTGTAGGAATTGCAATAATATCAAGTTTCCTCTCTATGTGCTTAAAATATTGAAGTTATGCTTATTTTGCCTTCCTATGCTAGTTGATTATTGTTTCCATAAGTTGTTTGCTCACAAAATCCATATGCATAGGAAGTGGGTTAGACTTAAATGTGCTACTCATATTCTTCATGATGCTCTCTTTATGTTTCAATTCTTATCTTTTATGTGAGCATCATTGTCATCATCATGCCTAGCTAGAAAGGCATTAAAGAAAAGTGCTTGTTAGGAGACAACCCAATATTTACCTTTACTATTTTTGTGTGTCCACATGATTATGCTACTGTAGTAATTTTGTTATATAGCTTTTGTTTTAATAAAGTGTCAAGTAAGACCTTTAGGATAGCTTACGGTGATAGTTGTGTTGATCCTGCTGAAAATCAGAAACTTTTGCACCTAGTAAATTAGTTTTGATAATTCAAAGGAACGTGATTTTGATCTGATTATTTTTGCTCTGAATTGGTACACAAATTTCGAAGGTTTTCCTAATTTTGTAGGATTTTTGTAGTTCCATAAGTATACGTTTGATATAGATTACTACAGACTGTTCTGTTTTTGACAGATTCTATTTTCTATGTGTTGTTTGCTTGTTTTGATGAATCTATGAGTAGTATCGAAGGATATGAACCATAGAGAAGTTGGAATACAGTAGATATTACACCAATATGAATTTAGAATGAGTTCATAACAGTACCGAAGTGGTGATTTGTAACATCCCAAATTTTCACTTTGGAATGTTATACACTAGATCATCTTTGCATATCATATTTTATTGCTTTTTGCCTGATCCAGAAATTCTACGCAACTCAAGGACCCACGGAGAGAGTTGGGGATTTCGTTATTTTCATATTTGAGTTTTCTCAAATTTTGAAAATAGGATCATTTTGATTTTATTTATTTTATCTTCAATTATTTCTATTGTGAAAATATGCGAGCGGGAATAAAATGACTTTCCCAAAATAAAGAAATATTAAGGATTTAATAAAAAATCAAATAAGTTTTCATTTCGGAGTTTTGGCTTTTATTTAAATTTAGGAAAAATTGCAAGTTTTTCAAAACTGCATTTTAGGGCCAAGAAAATGTTCATCTCGTTCTAAATATTCTATTTAGACGGTGAAAATTTGTTTTGGCATTTTTAGACTTTTATTTATTTTTCTAGGTTTTATTTTCTGTTCGGCGGAATTGTTTTTTTTTAAACTCCCGCGCGCGACTGGGCCGAAGCCCAGCCGAACCAGGCCGGCCCGCCCAACGCCGCCGCCGTCTCCCGCATCGGATCGGGACCGGAGTCTCGACCGCCGCCGCCGCCCGAGTTCGGGAGGACCACGCCTCCCCGCCCCCTCCCGCAAGCCCCCCCTCCCCCCCCGCCCCCCCCTTAAAAGCCGACCCGGGGCCCCCCTGGAGCCCCAAAGCCGGAGCCGCCGCCACCGCAAGCCGCCCGCCCTGTCGCGTTGCGCCGCCACCGCCGCCGTTCGCCGCAGCCGCCGCCCGCCGCTGCTGCCGCCGACGCCGAGCCGCCTCCCGCCACCGCCCAGAGCCCCGCCGCCCACCGAAGCCCCGCGGGAGCCACCGGACTTCACCGCAGCCCTGACGAGGTAGCCGCCCGCAGCCGCCCCGGTTTTCTAAGAAAACCGATTCGGTTTTTTTAAGAAAATCCTAGGTTTATTTTTTAGATTGGTATATTTTTTTCAAGTTTATTTATTTAGCGAGCGTTCGCTCGTTCGTTCGTTTTAACGGACGAGTTCACCGTTTAGTTTCAGTTAATGTATGTCCGTTTGTTAAACTGTTCGTCCGTTTTTCTTTTTCTCGGATTTTCCGCGATTATTCCAGATCGCGATTTCTGATCCGATTTTCGTTCTAGTATAACTTTTTGCTCGTTTATCGGAATCGGGCGATTCAAGCGCCTAGAGTTTCGTCTCGAAACCCTCTTTCCGTTTAACCAACTTAAACAAGTTTTTGCTACTGTAAAATTTGACTTAGGTCCAGATTAGTAAATGAAGCTTGTTTCTTTCGCCGTTTGACCTTCGTTGCTTCGTTTGATTTGATTCTTTTTGCAAACCGGAGTTCTTAAGTTGAACTTTCTGGTTAGATCTTTTTTTCGAGTTTTACCTGTGCATTAGATGAGTACTTATTGTATGCTTGTTTGTTTGCGATAGAGTACCCGGAGTGTGCCGCTTGCTACTTCGAATCGCTAGGTTTCGCGGATCATCAGCAAGGCAAGTAACACTTTGATCATACCTCTTTACTACCCAGTTTTATTGCATTAGATCAACCCTCAAACAATTGAATGATTAGGATCTGATTAATATGTGGGTTTTGGGAAGTAGATGAGGTAGTACCTATTACTTGTTTTATTATCAAACCCTTGGGAGTTACTTCTACGTTTGCTTATTATGCCATGCTATGCTAGTAGACGTGGATTGTGTGAGTATATCCATGACAGATGTGAGATTGTTAGTAAATGGTTTATTTAAGGTGGCAACTTTAACACACATCTGGGTGGATTGAGGCACCTGGGTATTCTAGCGATTGCCTGTTTTTCTTTATGGACCGCCACCCAGGCTCAAAGGGATCATGAGATTATTCATGCTAGAAACTTCCGTGTGCAGCCACAAGCTACTATGGGCTCTAGCATAGTTGATTAAGTCATGCGAACTCTTATAGTGGTAGACTAGCAGATGTAGGGGAAAGTAGGTGTAACTGTCTACCCGATCGTAAGGTGCTAGCTCTTCTGAAAGACTATGTCTCGGTCATCCGTTTCTCAAACACCATGTAGTGCGAGAAGTCCACGGAGGAAATCGAGTCTTGTGGGGAAAAGTGCGCAAACCTCTGCAGAGTGTATAAACTAATCATGGTTAGCCGTGTCCCCGGTTATGGACGTTTTGTGTATCTAGTATTTGGATTATCATGTGAATCTCATCATGTTACGTTAATTTAATTTGTTGGGTTTAATGATGATGCTTGATTGGGATTGAGAGGATGTCTATCTTCTCAATGTTTTATCAACCACCATGGTATTTAAATAAAATTTATTCATTTGCAGTAGGGAAAAATTGTCTTTATGCAAAACTGTAACCATAGACCTTTCCACCAGCCATATATGCATGTAGTATAGCATTATTCTGTTCATTACTCTCTATGTGTTACATTGCCAGCATATTCCATGTGCTGACCCGTTTTCGGTCTACAACGTTCATGTTGTAGACTTTTCAGACGACGAGTAAGGTGCCTTAGGTCGTGGTTCTATACTCAGTGATGTCATTGGAGTTGATGGACTCACTTATCTTCCAAGCCTTCCGTTGTTATCGTTATTAGATGGCCTTAAGCCATATTTATTGTAATAAGTTCTCTTCTAAGACATTCGATGTAACAAGTGTGTGATTGCTACTCTGTTATAAATCCTTCAAGTACTGTGCGTGTCAGCATTACTAATCCAGGGATGACACTAAAGCACAGAGATCGGACTGTTTGAGGTCTGGTCGCCACAAGATGGTATCAGAGCACACGCTGACTGTAGGACACGACCACTAAGCTAAAAGCCCTAGATTCACTACTCTCTCTTCTCATTTCTAACTCCTCATCTTTTCTACTCTTTTAGGATGGCGGATGCAAGGAACAAGTTCACGCAATCGGATGAAGATACACCCTTCGGACGCCACTTGAAGGAGGTCACTAAGTACCTGAACATCGGACTACCAAGCTTCACCGGGACCTACAACGCCACTTTACCTGAAGAGGAGCGTTGGATGATTCAAGTTCAAGTTCCAGGAAGGACATTCATGCCCGTCATTGAGCCCATAGAGTTTTCCTTTGATGCACCAACCTGGAGTCTAGGAAAGAGCATGGAAGCCCACATCACAATGGGACGCATTGGAGAAGTTTACCACAAGGATCTCAAGGATACTATCTACCAGATTTGTGGGCGCTGAGATGAGCAATGGGAAATGATCAGCACCAAGAAGGATAGATCAATTGCAGCTTTCATCCAGGAGTTGAACCAACACATTCGTCGCTAGGAGAACCAGATGTGCGCATGCATGATAGATCTGAAGAAGGCCATGACTAAGATTACGAAACTGGAGGAAGAACTCAAGTCTACACGCGGTGGATATGAGGAGGAAATAACAATGCTTGTGGAGAAGAATGATAATCTGAAGAAGAAGCTGAAAGTATTCATGGGATTTCCCGTGACGGGAGGAGAAGATGATAATTGCACTTGTCCAGAGAACTACATCATCATCGACGACATCGACTCGGACTCAGACGATAGCGATGATGAATATGTTGATGAAGCTGGAGCAGATATCATGGAGTCTTCATCGGAGCAGTTTTTCTAGTCGACCACCATAACAGCAGTAGTATTCCCCCATGTATCTAGTATAGTCCGAGCACTTTTGTAATGATAGTTAGACCATTGTATGCCCTTGTTTGAATTGAATGAAGTGGTATTGTTTGCTTTTGTCTCATGTGCATATGGGTAGTGATTTCTCTCTAGACCTCAATCTATTCTATATTCTCATCTTTTCTAAACCCTCAGATGCCTCCGAGACATGAGAATGGATTTGCTTTCCCACCGGAGCTCACTCAGTTGATCCAGCAGCAGAATGCGTTGATGCAGTTACTAGTCCAGAATCAGAATCAGGGGAACAACAACAACAACAACAACAACAACAACAACAACAACAACAACCCACCACCACCAACTGTTGATCACTTAACCTATTTCCTTAGACTGAATCCGCCGGTGTTCTCCAGTAGCACCAAGCTGATAGTTGCAGATGATTGGCTCCGCAAGATAGGGAGGGAGTTGACCACTGCAGGATGCACAGATGCAGAAAAGGTGCGTTTTTGCCGCACATCAGCTTGATGGACCCGCAGTATCATGGTGGGAGAATTTCACAGCCACTTATCCCATCGACACGGTCACATGGGATCAGTTTCAGTAGGCTTTCCGTACTGCCCATGTTTCCGCAGGAGCTATGGCCATGAAGAAGCGTGAGTTTCGCAACTTGCGCCAAGGAGGACGTACTGTAGGCCGGTATGTGGATGACTTTAGTAAATTAGCACGTTATGCCCCAGATGACGTTGCTACGAATGCAGCTAAGCAGGAGAAGTTTCTGGAAGGACTGAATGATGAGCTGAGCATGCAGTTGATGGTAGCAACTTTCGACAACTACTAGGAGTTGGTAGATCGTGTTCTCATGATTGAAGGAAAGCAGCAGCAAATTGACAACCGCAAGAGGAAGTATGGACAAGGGAAGTACAATTCTGGAGCTCAGCAGAAGCCACGTTTTACCCCGAAACCGGGAGGACATTTTCAGCATACCCATGAAGGAGGGAGCTCGCATAATCATAGTGGCCCCAAGAATGGTAACGGGAATGGAGGAAGCAACGGTCAGAACCGTACCAACCCATCAACCCCAGCCAAGAGAGACCTGAGCCAAGTCACTTGCTATAAGTGTCAAAAGACTGGACATTATGCCAATGAATGTCCTGAAGCCCAGAATGGAAATGGCAATGGAAGCTCTGGGAAGAAGCTGAACCCTTTCAACAGGGGACAAGTGAGCCACGTTAACGTGGAGGAGGTTGAAGCCCAGCCAGGTGCAGTAATAGGTAAGTTTTTGGTTAAGTCATTTACTGCAATCGTTCTTTTTGATACTGGTGCATCACATTCATACATATCAAGGGGATTTGTGGATAAGTATAAACTGCCCACCAAGGTTCTTAGAACACCTATGTTAGTAAGCTCACTAGGAGCGGAGTATATGGCTAGTCGAGGATGTTTTCAAGTGCCATTGAGTATAGGTAGGCATGTTTTCCCCTCGGATTTAATCATTTTGGAATCGCAAGGTTTGGATGTGATTCTGGGTATGAATTGGCTATCGATGTATGGAGGAAACATCGATTGCGCTAGTAAGTCGATTTTGCTTACCACCCCGGAAGGGAGAAGGATTAAGTAT
This sequence comes from Triticum timopheevii, assembly GCA_963921465.1. Taxonomy (NCBI): domain Eukaryota; kingdom Viridiplantae; phylum Streptophyta; class Magnoliopsida; order Poales; family Poaceae; genus Triticum; species Triticum timopheevii. The sequence continues at coordinate 163,697,535 of OY997272.1, read as the reverse complement.
GTATCACGACATGAGCCGAAGAGGACACAAGTAAATTCCTTATCAGGAGTTGTGCAGGAGGAAGTACTAGTGGTGAAGGATTTCCCTGATGTGTTTCCAGAGGAGTTTCCAGGCATGCCACCAGATAGAGACATTGAGTTTTTGATTGAGCTTTTGCCAGGCACAGGGCCGATATCTAAGAGACCGTACAGGATGCCCGCACAAGATTTGGAGGAAATTAAGAAGCAGATTAAGGAGTTACTGGATAAAGGCTATATTCTCCCAAGTTCTTTACCTTGGGGATCGCCAGTGCTTCCAGTGGAGAAGAAGGATGGATCATTGAGGATGGTTGTTGATTATAGAGGATTGAATGAAGTAACAATCAAGAACAAGTACCTATTGCCGATGATAAATGATTTGTTTGACCAATTGCAAGGAGCTAAGGTATTTTCCAAGATCGATTTGCGACCGGGATACCATCAGTTGAAGATTAGAGAGCAGGATATACCTAAGACGGCTTTTACCACCAGGTACGGGCTGTTTAAGTATACCGTTATGTCATTTGGCCTGACTAACGCACCTGCCTATTTCATGAACATGATGAACAAGGTGTTTATGGAGTTTCTGGATAAGTTCGTCATGGTGTTCATTGATGATATTTTGGTATATTCAAAGAATGAAGAGGAGCATAAGGAGCATTTGCGTTTGGTACTGGAGAAGCTCAGAGAACATCAGTTATATGCCAAGTTTAGCATATGCCAAGTTCAGCAAATGTGAGTTTTGGTTGAAGGAAGTTGGATTCCTCGGACATGTTATATCCGGAGAAGGAATAGCAGTAGATCCCACCAAAGTTGTCACTATGACAAATTGGGTAGCCCCAACGACAGTTGGAGAGATCCGGAGTTTTCTTGGAATTGCTGGATACTACCGGAGATTCATTGAGAATTTCTCGAAGATTGCGAAGCCCATGATGGAGTTGTTAAAGAAGGACACCAAGTTTAAATGGACTAAGGAATGTGAGGCCAGTTTCCAGAAGTTGAAGAAACGTTTGGTTACATCGCCAGTTTTGATTCTGCCAGATCATCGCAAGGATTATGAGGTGTATTGCGACGCTTCTCGTCGAGGACTTGGAGCAGTGCTTATACAGGAGGGAAGAGTTGTTTCGTATGCCTCACGACAACTTAAGCCCCATGAGTTGAATTGTGCCACACATAATTTGGAGTTGGCAGCCGTAGTGCATGCATTGAAGACTTGGAGATATTTTCTCACCGGAAACCATTGTGAGGTGTACACGGATCACAAGAGTTTGAAGTACATCTTCACACAAAAGGAGTTGAATCTCAGGCAAAGGAGATGGTTGGAGCTCATCAAGGATTATGGTATGAGATTGCATTATCATCCTGGAAAGGCTAACTTAGTAGCTGACGCGTTGAGCCGCAAGAGCCATGTCAACACACTCTTGACCGGAGAGTTACCTAAGGAGTTAGCCGAGGATCTTCGTGAACTATGTTTGGAGATAGTTCTGAGAGGCTATATAGCAGCATTGGAGATTCAGTCTACCTTGATGGATAAGATTAGAGAAGCTCAGAAGGATGACAAGGAGATTGCCTCTATAAAGGAGAAGATGAGCAAAGGAAAAGCTAAAGGATTTCGTGAGGATGAGCACGATACTTTATGGTTTCAGGACCGCGTTTATGTGCCCAATGATCCGGAGATCAGGAAGTTGATTATGCAAGAGGCCCATGATTCGCCATACTCGATTCACCCAGGAAATACCAAGATGTATTTGGATTTGAAGGACACTTTCTGGTGGACCGGAATGAAGAAGGATATTGCTGAATATGTAGCAGTTTGTGATGTATGTTAGAGAGTGAAGGCAGAGCATCAGAAGCCAGCAGGATTGTTACAGCCATTGCCGATACCCGAATGGAAGTGGGATAAGCTAGGCATGGATTTTATCACGGGATTTCCCAGGACTCGTTCAGGCTATGACTCGATTTGGGTTGTAGTTGATTGTTTGACGAAGGTAGCTCATTTCATCCCAGTGAAGACCACTTACACCAGCGCTAAGTTGGCAAAGATATACATGACCAGGATCGTATGTGTGCATGGAGTTCTGAGGAGCATTGTATCAGATAGGGGAACCCAGTTTACCTCAAAGTTCTGAAATCAATTGCACGAAACTTTGGGTACCAGGCTAGAGTTCAGTACAGCCTTTCATCCGCAGACAGATGGACAGACCGAGAGAGTCAATCAGATTTTGGAGGATATGCTAAGAGCTTGTGTGCTAGATTATGGATCTAGTTGGGATGACAATTTGCCATATGCAGAGTTCTCTTACAACAACAATTATCTATCCAGTTTGAAGATGGCCCCTTTCAAAGCCTTGTACGGAAGGAGGTGCAGGACCCCGTTGTTGTGGGATGAAGTTGGAGACCGTCAGTTGTTTGGACCATATTTGATTAAGGAGTCTGAACAGAAGGTGAAGTTGACTCACGATAGGCTCAAGGTAGCCCAGTCCAGGCAGAAGAGCTATGCAGATTCTAAACACAAGGAGACAACTTACGAAGTCGGAGACAGAGTTTATCTTCGTGTATCTCCACTTCGAGGAGTTAAGCGCTTTGGAGTTAAGGGAAAGTTAGCACCACGTTTTGTGGGACCATACAAAGTTTTGGAACGTATGGGAGAAGTTGCATACAAATTGGAATTGCATGAAGGATTGTCAGGAGTTCATGATGTGTTCCACGTTTCCCAGTTGAAGAAGTGCCACACAGAGATGGCTGATATACCGCTGAGAGATACAGTGCCGCTGGAAGCGATTCAGTTGGATAGTGATTTAACTTACGAGGAGAAACCAGTCAAAATTCTTGAGTATGCCAGCCGAGTCACCCGCAGCAAGGTTATCAAGTTTTGTGAAGTTCAGTGGAGCCACCAAACCGAGGATGAAGCCACCTGGGAGCGAGAGGAAGATCTACGGAAGGACCACCATCACCTATTTTCTAGCCAACTTGAATCTCGAGGGCGAGATTCATATTAAGGGGGGTAGGTTTGTAACATCCCAAATTTTTAATTTGGAATGTTATACACTAGATCATCATTGCATATCATATTTTATTGCTTTTTGCCTGATCCAGAAATTCTACACAACTCAAGGACCCACGGAGAGAGTTGGGGATTTCGTTATTTTCATATTTGAGTTTTCTCAAATTTTGAAAATAGGATCATTTTGATTTTATTTATTTTATCTTCAATTATTTATATTGTGAAAATATGAGAGCAGGAATAAAATGACTTTCCCAAAATAAAGAAATATTGAGGATTTAATAAAAAAATCAAATACCTTTTCATTTCGGAGTTTTTGGCTTTTATTTGAATTTAGGAAAAAATGCACATTTTCAAAACTGCATTTTAGGGCCAAGAAAATGTTCATCTCGTTCTAAGTATTTTATTTAGACGGTGAAAATTTGTTTTGGCATTTTTAGACTTTTATTTATTTTTCTAGGTTTTATTTTCTGTTCGGCGGAATTGTTTTAAAAAAACTCCCGCGCCCGACTGGGCCGAAGCCCAGCCGAGCCAGGCCGTCCCGCCCAGCGCCGCCGCCGTCTCCTGCACCGGATCGGGACCGGAGTCCCAACCGCCGCCGCCGCCCGAGTCCGGGAGGACCACACCTCCCCGCCCCCTCCCGCAAGCCATCACCGCCCCCCCTTTAAAAGCCAACCCGGGGCCCCCCTGGAGCCCCAAAGCCGGAGCCGCCGCCACCGCAAGCCGCCCGCCCTGCCGCCTTGCGCCGCCGCCGCCGCCGTTCACCGCAGCCCTCGCCGCCCGGAGCCCCACCGCCCACCAAAGCCCCGCCGGACTTCACCGGAGCCCCGACGAGGTAGCCGCCCGCCGCCGCCCAGGTTTTCTAAGAAAACTGATTCAGTTTTTTTAAGAAAACCCTAGGTTTATTTTTTTAGATCGGTTTATTTTTTTCCGGTTTATTTATTTAGCGAGCGTTCGCTCGTTCGTTCGTTTTAGCGCACGAGTTCACCGTTTAGTTCGTCTGTTTTTCTTTTTCTCAAATTTTCCGCGATTATTCCAGATCGTGATTTCTGATCCAATTTTCGTTCTAGTATAACTTTTTGCTCGTTTATCGAAATCAGGCGATTCAAGTGCCTAGAGTTTCGTCTTGAAACCCTCTTTCCGTCTAATCAACTCAAACAAGTTTTTGCTACTGTAAAATTTGACTTAGGTCCAGATTAGTAAACGAAGCTTGTTTCTTTCGCCGTTTGACTTTCGTTGCTTCGTTTGATTTGATTCTTTTTGCAAACCGGAGTTCTTAAGTTGAACTTTCTGGTTAGATCTTTTATTCGAGTTTTACCTGTGCATTAGATGAGTACTTATTGTATGCTTGTTTGTTTGCGATAGAGTACCCGGAGTGCGCCGCTTGCTACTTCGAATTGCTAGGTTTCGCGGATCATCAGCAAGGCAAGTAACACTTTGATCATACCTCTTTACTACCCAGTTTTATTGCATTAGATCAACCCTCAAACAATTACATGATTATGATCTGATTAATATGTGGGTTTTGGGAAGTAGATGAGATAGGACCTATTACCTGTTTTATTATCAAACCCTTGGGAGTTACTTCTACGTTTGCTTATTATGCCATGGTATGCTAGGAGACGTGGATTGGGTGAGTGTATCCATGATAGATGTGAGATTGTTACTTAATGTTTTATTTAAGGTGGCAACTTTAACACACATCTGGGTGGATTGAGGCACCTGGGTATTCCAGCGATTGCCTGTTTTTCTTTATGGACCGCCACCCAGGCTCAAAGGGATCATGAGATTATTCATGCTAGAAACTTCCGTGTGCAGCCACAAGCTACTATGGGCTCTAGCATAGTTGATTAAGTCATGCGAACTCTTACAGTGGTAGACTAGCAGATGTAGGGGAAAGTAGGTATAATTGTCTACCCGATCGTAAGGTGCTAGCTCTTCTGAAAGAATATGTCTCAGTCATCCATTTCTTAAACACCATGTAGTGCGAGAAGTCCACGGAGGAGATCGAGTCTTGTGGGGAAAAGTGCGCAAACCTCTGCAGAGTGTATAAACTAATCATGGTTAGCCGTGTCCCCGGTTATGGACATTTTGAGTATCTAGTATTTGGATTATCATGTGAATCTCATCATGTTACGTTAATTTAATTTGTTGGGTTTAATGATGATGCTTAATTGGGATTGAGAGGATGTCTATCTTCTCAATGTTTAACAACCATCATGATAGTTAAATAAAATTTATTCATTTGCAGTAGGGAAAAATTGTCTTTATGCAAAACTGTAACCATAGACCTTTCCACCAGCCATATATGCATGTAGTATAGCATTATTCTGTTCATTGCTCTCTATTTGTTACATTGCCAGCATATTCCATGTGCTGACCCGTTTTCGGGCTGCAACATTCATGTTGCAGACTTTTCAGACGACGAGTAAGGTGCCTTAGGTCGTGGTTCTATACTCAGTGATGCCGTTGGAGTTGATGGACTCACTTATCTTCCAAGCCTTCCGCTGTTATCGTTATTAGATGGCCTTAAGCCATATTTATTGTAATAAGTTCTCTTTTGAGACATTCGATGTAATAAGTGTGTGATTGCTACTCTGTTATAAATCCTTCAAGTACTGTGCGTGTCAGCATTACTGATCCAGGGATGACACTAAAGCGCAGAGATCGGACTGTTTGAGGTCTGGTCGCTAACGAGTTTTCTGTTGAGTTTTGTGTTGTGAAGTTTTCAAGTTTTGGGTAAAGATTCGATGGACTGTGGAATAAGGAGTGGCAAGAGCCTAAGCTTCGGGATGCCCAAGGCACCCCAAGGTAATATTCAAGGACAACCAAGAGCCTAAGCTTGGGGATGCCCCGGATGGCATCCCCTCTTTCGTCTTCGTCCATCGGTAACTTTACTTGGAGCTATATTTTTATTCACCACATGATATGTGTTTTGCTTGGAGCATCATTTTGTTTTATTTTGTTTTGCTTGCTTTTTGAATAAAATACATTAGATCTGAAATTATTAAATGAGAGAGAGTCTTCACATAGCTACATAATTATTTAACTATTTATTGATCTTCACTTATATCTTTTTGGAGTAGTTTGTCATTTACTCGTGTGCTTTACTTATATCCTATGAGTAAATGGTTGAATGAGTTGAATGTCATAAATCAGAAATTATATATGTTTCATATGCTTATCCCATGGGGAGTAATGGCTTCACATATAAGAAGTAGAGGTGGTAAATTTATTGAAAGTTAAGAAACATAGTATTGGTCACTTGAACAATTCATGAAATAATATTGAAGGAAGAGAGGTTTCACATGTAAATATACTATCTTGGACATCTTCTATAATTGTGAGCCCCATTAATTATTTTCAAACTTGAGAAAATTAGTTGAAGTTGGACAAGGAAGACAACATAATGAGTTATGCTTGGGTATATTTGTATAGAAGTTATATTGTTATAGATCCTCCAACATGTGGTGCTTGTTGTTTAGAATCCTTTGCTAGCCAAATATCTGTACTAAGCGGGAATACTGCTTGTGCATCCAAATTCCTTGAACCAAGTTTCTTCCATGAGTGTCCACCATATCTACCTATATGCGGTATTTACCTGCCGTTCCAAGTAAATTTGCATGTGCCAAACTCTAGACCTTCAAATAATAATCTGTTTTGTATGCCGGAATCGCTCATGTAGCGACTAGGGGCTGTTAGTATCTTCCATGCTAGGTGGGTTATTCTCACGATGAGTGGACTCCGCTCATCATTCACGAGAAAAATGGCTGGTAACTGGTGAAAGGATCGATATAGTTGACTAGAGGGGGGGTGAATAGGCAACTAACAATTTTTAGCTTTTCTTTACCAAATTAAACTTTGCATCGAAGTAGGTTGTCTAGATATGCAACTAGGTGAGCAACCTATATGATGCAACAACAACAAGTACACAAGCAAGCAAGGGATACAACACAAATAAGCTTACACAAGTAAAGGCACGAGATAACCAAGAGTGGAACCAGTGAAGACGAGGATGTGTTACCGAAGTTCCTTCCTTTCGAGGGGAAGTACGTCTCCGTTAGAGTGGTGTGGAGGCACAATTCCCCCCCAAGAAGCCACTAGGGCCACCGTATTCTCCTCACGCCCTCACACAATGCGAGATGTCATGATTCCACTATTGGTGCCCTTGAAGGCGGCGACCGAACCTTTACAAACAAGGTTGGGGCAATCTCCACAACTTAATTGGAGGCTCCCAACGACACCACGAAGCTTCACCACAATGGACTATGGCTCCGCGGTGACCTCAACCGTCTAGGGTGCTCAAACACCCAAGAGTAACAAGATCCGCTAGGGATTAGTGGGGGAATCAAATTTCTCTTGGTGGAAGTGTAGATCGGGGCCTTCTCAACCAATCCCGAGAAAATCAACAAGTTTGATTGGATAGGGAGAGAGATCGGGCGAAAATGAAGCTTGGAGCAACAATGGAGCTTGGAGGTGGAAGAGGCAGTCAACTAGAGGAAGAAGACACCCCTTATATAGTGGAGAGACAAATCCAACCGTTATCCACTTAACCAGCCCGCGACCTGCGGTACTACCACCCTAGACAAGTGGTACTACCGCAAGGGCTCACGGTACTACCGCGGCAGACCGCGGTACTACCGCTGCTACGGCATGAGCTAGTCCAGGCCTGAGCCGCAAAGGCTGAGGGCGGTACTGTCGCTGACGCGGTACTATCGCTCCCCCTTGCAGTACTACCGCAAGGACAGATTGGACTAGCCTGGGAAGGGCGCGGATGAAAAAAAATACATCCGTGCCTACTTCTGCTGAAAATCAAACAGTACAAATATCCGACACGGTACTACCGCACATGGCATGCGGTACTACCGCGCAGGGAGCGGATGTAAAAAATTACATCCGCCCCTACTTCCGCTCATGTTGCTATGCCAGACCAGGACTCACGGTACTACCGCGCGCATGGGGCGGTACTACCGCTTAGGGCGCGGATGTAAAAAATTACATCCGCCCCTACAACCGCACGAGCGGCTGAGTCTGGTCTGAGGCCACGGTACTACAACTCCTTAGGAGCGGTACTACCGTGGGCACCTACCGTACTACCGCAAGGGCGTGCGGTACTACCATGGGGGCCTGCGGTACTACCGCTCCTAAGAGTAGTACTACCACATGCCTCAGAACGGCAACACTAGGAATCCTTCTCTTTGCAAAATATGAAGAAAATGGAGGATGCTCCAAAGTGCAAAGGGAAAGGCGGTGCAAAGGGAGTAAATGTGTACGTGATGATTCCACCCGAACCTTTCCAACGCGGACCCCTCTTAATAGTATGGCTTTCCTACGACTCAAATCCACTGAAAAGAAACGTAGAAAAACGCCGTCTTCAATAGTCTTCGAGGGGCACCAAACCGTCTTGGGCCTAGTGACGAAGCGTCTGAAATACTCAAGGCACACGATTAGTCCGCAAAAGCATTCTCATCAATCACCAAAACACCTTAGGGATAAATATGCCCTTACAATCTCCCCCTTTTGGTGGATGCTACGTCTTGAGCTTGCCTTGGTTTTCCTTGAAGAGGAAAGGGTGATGCTGCAAAGTAGCGTAAGTATTTCCCTCAGTTTTTGAGAACCAAGATATCAATTCAGTAGGAGGCTCCTCAAAAGTCCCACGCACCTACGCAAACAAACAGAGAACTTGCAACCAACACAATAAAGGGGTTGTCAATCCCTTCACGGCCACTTGCGAAAGTGAGATCTGATAGAGATAGTATGATAAGATAAATATATTTTTGGTATTTTATAATATAGATGCAAAAAGTAAGGATGCAAATAAAAGTAGATTGAAAGCTTATATGATAAAAGATAGACCCGGGGGCCATAGGTTTCACTAGTGGCTTCTCTCAAGATAGCATAAGTATTACGGTGGGTGAACAAATTACTGTCGAGCAATTGATAGAAAAGCGAATAATTATGAGATTATCTAGGCATGATCATGTATATAGGCATCACGTCCGTGACAAGTAGACCGACTCCTGCCTGCATCTACTACTATTACTCCACACATCGACCGCTATCCAGCATGCATCTAGAGTATTAAGTTCATAAGAACAGAGTAACGCATTAAGAAAGATGACATGATGTAGACGGATAAACTCAAGCAATATGATATAAACCCCATCTTTTTATCCTCGATGGCAACAATACAATACGTGCCTTGCAACCCTTTCTGTCACTGGGTAAGGACACCGCAAGATTGAACCCAAAGCTAAGCACTTCTCCCATGGCAAGAAAGATCAATCTAGTAGGCCAAACCAAACTGATAATTCGAAGAGACTTGTGATACGTCTCCAACGTATCTATAATTTATGAAGTATTTATGCTATTATATTATCCATCTATGATGTTTTATATGCATTTATATGTCATTTTATATGATTTTTGGGACTAACCTATTAACCTAGAGCCCAGTGCCAGTTTCTGTTTTCTCCTTGTTTTTGAGTTTTACAGAAAAGGAATACCAAACAGAGTCCAATTGACGTGCCAATTTTTGAGGATTTTTTATGGACCAAAAGAAGACCACGGAGCATCGGAGTTGGGCCAGAAGAGTCCCGGGCTGCCCACGAGAGTGGGGGGCGCGCCCACCCCCCTAGGGCGCGCCCCCCTATCTCGTGGACAGCCCGGAGACCCCCCTGACGTGAAACCAACGCCAAAAATTCTTATAAATACAGAAACCTTCGGGAAATAACCTAGATCGAAAGTCCCGCCGCCGCAAGCATTTGTAGCCACGAGAAATCAATCTAGGCCCTCTCCGGCACCCTGCCGGAGGGGGCCATCATCACTGGAGGCCATGGAGGAGGATCTCGGAGGGGCCATCATCGCCATGAAGGCCAAGGACCAGAGGGGGAAAGTCATGGAGGAGGAAGCACAAGGGGAAGAACCTCTCCTCCTCTCTCTTGGTGGCACCGGAGTGCCATCGGGAGGGGAATCATCACCGCGGTGATCGTCTTCATCAACATCACCATCATCATCACCATCCTCATCTCTTTTATGTGGTCCATTCTCCCGCACCCTGCTGTAATCCCTACTTGAACATGGTGCTTTATGCCACATATTATGATCCAATGATGTGTTGCCATCCTATGATGTTTTGAGTAGATATCTTTTGTCTTTGGGTTGATTGATGATCTAGATTGGTATGAGTTGTATGTTTTACTTTTATGCTGTCCTATGGTGCCCTCCGTGTCGCGCAAGCATGAGGGATTCCCGCTGTAGGGTGTTGCAATACGTTCATGATTCGCTTATAGTTGGTTGGTGAGTGACTGAAACACAAACCCGAGTAAGGGGGATTGTTGCGTATGGGAATAAAGAGGACTGGATGCTTTAATGCTATGGTTGGGTTTTACCTTAATGATCTTTAGTAGTTGCGGACGCTTGCTAGAGTTCCAATCATAAGTGCATATGATCCAAGTAGAGAAAGTATGTTAGCTTATGCCTCTCCCTCATATGAAATTGCAATGACGACTATCGGTCTTGTTAACAATTGCCTAGGACAATTCCGCGCACCGATCCACCATTATTCCACACTCGCTATTTATAATATTTAGTAATATATTCTAACTTTATGATAATAGTACCTACTTTCATATTTTAGCTCTTGGATATCATGCAAAGTTATCCTCTTTATACCCACAACACAGTTTTATTTCTTGTTTCTAGTTGGAAGCAAACGTTCGGTGCACGTAGAGTCGTATCGGTGGAAGATAGGGCTTGAGAGAATATTGATCTTACCTTTAGCTCCTTGTGGGTTCAAAACTCCATACTTATCACTTCCACCTTGGGGAATTGCTATGATGATTCCCTGCACTTGGGGATTATCAAGCTCTTCTCTGGCGCCGTTGCCGGGAAGCAAAGCGTGGGGTTGATATTCTCGTGTGTGCTTGTTTGCTTTCTTCACTAAGTAGATTTTGTTTTTCCTTTTTGTTTCTGTTTAGTTGTGGGTGAAACATACAAAAAATCTAAAAGAATGAAAATACCAAAAAAAAATATTACCTGCCTCTCATGCCTAAAAAGTTTTTCAAAAAGAGAAGTGATTGGAAAGTTATGCATTGAAGAAGTGAGGGTCGACCTTGAGCACTTGTGTTCATGCTCACGTAAACAATGTAGAATTTTTCATGGAAGTTTCTCTGTAAATAATTATCCCCTTGTATATATCCATTGTATTATAAAAATAATGTGCCAAGCTTTGGTTTTAGTATGATAAGATTGCTTGCTTACTATGTGCAGAACAACAACAGAAACTTTGGCTGTAGTGCATGAATTTACATTTTTTACTGGAAAGTCAAATGGGTCTGAAACTTTTTGTAAATTACTTCTGTACAAATTCTTCAAATTTTCAAGTTTATTTCATAATTTTAGGAGTTACAGAAGTTTACTAAACTTCCAGATTACTACAGACTGTCCTGTTCTTGACAGATTCTGTTTTTCGTGTGTTGTTTGCTTATTTTGATGCATCTATGGCTAGTATGTCAGGGTATGAACCATAGAGAAGTTGGAATATAGTAGGTTTAACACCAATATAAACAAAGAATGAGTTAATTACAGTACCTTAAAGTGGTAGTTTGCTTTATTACACTAACGGATCTCACAAGTTTTTGTTTAAGTTTTTGTGAATGAAGTGTTTGAAGAACGAGGAGTTACCGATGTGAGAAGAATAAAGAGAGACAAGAGTTCAAGCTTGGGGATGCCCAAGGCACCCCAAGTAAATATTTCAAAGGATACTCAAGCATCTAAGCTTGGGGATGCCCCGGTTGGCATCCCATCTTTCTTCTTCAACAAATATCGGTATACCTCGGTTTTTGTTTTGTTCACATGATTTGTGTCCTTTGTGTTTTTATTTTTCTTTAAGTATCATGCTAGTATGAGATAGCTCTTCATTGATTTATAGAATACTTCATGTGCTTCACTTATATCTTTTAAGTATGATCTTATAGAATTGCTCTTTGTGCTTCACTTATATATTTTGAGCTTGGATATTGGCTAGTCTATATTAATTGTAGAATACTCCAGGAACTTCACTTATATCCTTTGGAGTATGAATAATACTATAATTTAAAGTGGGTTTGGAAGAGTGTCAACTTTAGGAATTAGTGATCCCACTATCTTGGAGGGTGTTGAATCTTCGTACGATATTTATGAAAGTGGATTTGGAAGAGTGTCAACTTTAGTTAATATTCCACTATTTCGGAAGAGGCTCCAATTGAGTATGAGAACAAAGTTTCTATCCATGATGCTACTGAAAATTATTATGAGGGAGGAATATGTGCTTGTAGGAGTTGCAATAATATCAAGTTTCCTCTCTATGTGTTTAAAGTTTTGAAGTTATACTTGTTTTGCCTTCCTATGCTAGTTAACTTTTGTTCCTATAAATTGTGTGCTCAGAAAATCCCTAGGCATAGGAAGTGAGTTAGATTTAAATGTGCTATTCATATTCTTCATGATGCTCTCTTTGTGTTTCAACTCTTCTCTTTTATGCGAGCGTCATTGAAATCATCATGCCTAGCTAAAAGGCATTAAAGAAAAGCGCTTGTTGGGAGACAACCCAATATTTGCCCTTACTGTTTTTGTGTGTCTACATGATTAAGCTACTGTATTAATCATGTTTTATAGCTTTTTTTCAATAAAGTTCCAAGTAAGACCTTTGGGAAGACTTGGGTGAAAGTTAATGTGACCTTTCTGTAAAAAACAGAAACTTTGCGCTCACGAGATTAGCTGTCATTTTTTACAGAAGAGTGTTTTTGAGTTGATTCTTTTTGCAGAAGATTAATAGACAAATTCCTAATGTACACCAATTTATGTCATAATTTTTGGAGTAGCAGAAGTATGGTTATTGTTCAGATCATTACAGACTGTTCTGTTTCTGACAGATTCTGTTTTCATTGCATAGTTTGCTTGTTTTCTAGTTTATATGGCTTATATTTCTCAATATAAATTCTAGAAATGATATGGTACAGTAGGCATTATGTGAAAACACTTATGAACCTTGTATTTTACAGTACCAAAGTGCATGGTTTACTCTTTATCATACTAACCTATCTCACGAAGTTCCATTAAGTTTTGTGTGATTGAAGTTTTCAAGTTATGGGTGAGATATCGATATGAGAAGAATAAGGAGTGGAAAGACCCTAAGCTTGGGGATGCCCAAGGCACCCCAAGGTAATATTCAAGGAAGACTCAAGTTCCTAAGCTTGGGGATGCCCCGGAAGGCATCCCCTCTTTCGTCTTCAAAACTATCGGTATACCTTACTCGGAGCTATATTTTTATTCATCACATGATATGTGTTTTGCTTGGAGCGTATTTTCAATTTTACTTGCTGTTTGAATAAAGTCATTGGATCTGAAATATTGAATTAAAAAGGGAACCCTCCCATGGCTAGTTAATTATTTGACTACTCAGTGTCCCTCACTCATATCTTTTGGAGTAGTTTGTCATTTACTCATGTGCTTCATGTATATCCTATGAGTAAATGGGGGAACGAATTGAATGTCATAAATCTGAATTTCTATATGTTTCATATGATTACAACATGGATAGTAATGACTTCACATATAAAGAGTATGAGGCATAAAAGTTGTTGAGAGTTGGCAAACGTAGTTTTGGTCATCATTGCAATTAATAGGAAGTAATAAGGAAAGAGAGGTTCACATACGAATATATTATCTTGGACATCTTTTATGATTGGGAGCACTCATTAAGTATGACATGCTAAAAGAGTTGACGTTGGACAAGGAAGACAACATAATAGTTTATGTTTTCTCACATCTCAGTTAAAGTATATTATCATTAACCTTCCAAATATGTTGAGCTTGCCTTTCCCCCTCATGCTAGCCGAATTCCTTGCACCAAGTAGAGATACTACTTGTGCATCCAAATATCCTTAAACCCAGTTTTGCCATGAGAGTCCACCATACCTACCTATGGATTGAGTAAGATCCTTCAAGTAAGTTGTCATGTTGCAGGCAATAAAAATTGCTATCTAAATGTGTATGACATATTAGTGCAGAGACAACAAACTTTGTACGATCTTGTTGTGGAAGCAATAAAAGCGACAGACTGCATAATAAAGGTCCACATACAAGGGGCAATATAAAGTGACGTTCTTTTGCATTAAGATTTTATGCATCCAACCCTATACGCATATGACAACCTCTGCTTCCCTCTGCGAAGGGCCTATCTTTTACTTTATGTTTTTACTTTATGCTTGAGTCAAGGTGACCCTCACCTTTCCCTTTTTCATTTTATCCTTTGTCAAGCTCCTTGTGTTTGAAAGATCATGATATATATATCCAATTGGATGTAAGTTAGCATGGGCTATTATTGTTGACATCACCTAAAGGTGAATACGTTGGGAGGCAACACAATAAGCCCCTATCTTTCTCAGTGTCCGGCTGAAACTCCATAGCCACAAGTATTGCTTGAGTGTTAGCAATTGTAGAAGACTATATGATAGTTGAGTATGTGGACTTGCTGAAAAGCTCTATTCTTGACTCTTTCTGATGTTATGATAAATTGCAATTGTTTCAGTGACTGAGATTATAGTTTGTTAGTTCTCAATGAAGTTTCTGAACCATACTTGACATTGTGAATAGATTGTTACTTGATCATGATAAGTTTTATGAGATAAGCTACTATTATGACACATAATGATGCTAGAAAAGGTGATTTAAATTATCTTTGATCAAACTTGTGCACCTGCTAGCATTCACACTTCATAAATTATTTCTTTTATCATTTACCTACTCGAGGACGAGCAGGAATTAAGCTTGGGGATGCTGATACGTCATTCATGCTATTATATTATCCATCTATGATGTTTTATATGCATTTATATGTCATTTTATATGATTTTTGGGACTAACCTATTAACCTAGAGCCCAGTGCCAGTTTCTGTTTTCTCCTTGTTTTTGAGTTTTACAGAAAAGGAACAGAGTCCAATTGACGTGCCAATTTTTGAGGATTTTTTATGGACTAAAAGAAGACCACGGAGCATCGGAGTTGGGCCAGAAGAGTCCCGGGCTGCCCACGAGAGTGGGGGGCGCGCCCACCCCCCTAGGGCGCGCCCCCCTATCTCGTGGACAGCCCGGAGACCCCCCTGACGTGAAACCAACGCCAAAAATTCCTATAAATACAGAAACCTTCGGGAAATAACCTAGATCGGAAGTTCCGCCGCCACAAGCCTCTGTAGCCACGAGAAATCAATCTAGGCCCTCTCCGGCACCCTTCCGGAGGGGGCCATCATCACCGGAGGCCATGGAGGAGGATCTCGGAGGGGCCATCATCGCCATGAAGGCCAAGGACCAGAGGGGGAAAGCCATGGAGGAGGAAGCACAAGGGGGAGAACCTCTCCTCCTCTCTCTTGGTGGCACCGGAGTGCCATCGGGAGGGGAATCATCGCCGCGATGATCGTCTTCATCAACATCACCATCATCATCACCATCCTCATCTCTTTTATGTGGTCCACTCTCCCACACCCCACTGTAATCCCTACTTGAACATGGTGCTTTATGCCACATATTATGATCCAATGATGTGTTTCCATCCTATGATGTTTTGAGTAGATATCTTTTGTCTTTGGGTTGATTGATGATCTAGATTGGTATGATTTGTATGTTTTACTTTGATGCTGTCCTATGGTGTGCTCCGTATTGCGCAAGCGTGAGGGATTCCCGCTGTAGGGTGTTGCAATACGTTCATGATTCACTTATAGTTGGTTGGTTAGTGACTGAAACACAAACCCGAGTAAGAGGGATTGTTGCGTATGGGTATAAAGAGGACTTGATGCTTTAATGCTATGGTTGGGTTTTACCTTAATGATCTTTAGTAGTTGCGGATGCTTGCTAGAGTTCCAATCATAAGTGCATATGATCCAAGTAGAGAAAGTATGTTAGCTTATGCCTCTCCCTCATATGAAATTGCAATGACGACTATCGATCATGTTAACAATTGCCTAGGACAATTCCTCGCATCGATCCACCATTATTTCACACTCGCTATTTATAATATTTAGTAATATATTCTAACTTTATGATAATAGTACCTACTTTCATATTTTAGCTCTCGGATATCATGCAAAGTTATCCTCTTTATACCCACAACACAGTTTTATTTCTTGTTTCTAGTTGGAAGCAAACGTTCGGTGCACGTAGAGTCGTATCAGTGGTAGATAGGGCTTGAGAGAATATTGATCTTACCTTTAGCTCCTTGTGGGTTTGACACTCCAAACTTATCACTTCCACCTTTGGGAATTGCTACGATGATTCCCTGCACTTGGGGATTATCAACTTGCAAAGATAACTCAATCATACATAAAAGAATTCAGAGAAGGTTCAAATATTTCTCATAGATAAACTTGATCATAAACCCACAATTCATCGGATCTCGACAAACACACCGCAAAAAGAGTTTACATCGAATAGATCTCCACAAGAGAGGGGGAGAACATTGTATTTAGATCCAAAAAGAGAGAAGAAGCCATCTAGCAAATAACTATGGACCTGAAGGTATGTGGTAAACTACTCACAACTCATCGGAGGGGCTATGGTGTTGATGTAGAAGCCCTCCATTGTCGATTCCCCCTCCGGCGGAGCGCCGGCGAAGGCTCCAAGATGGGATCTCGCGGATATAGAAGGTTACGGCGGTGGAAATTGTTTTTCGTTGGCTCCCTGCATGTTTTCAGGGTACGTAGGTATATATAGGAGGAAGAAGTACGTCGGTGGCCGCCTGTGGGGCCCAGGAGATAGGGGCGGGCCCAGGAGGGGTGGTGCGCCCCCCTATCTCCTGGCCGCCTCGTTCGCCTCTTGACTTGCACTCCAAGTTCTCTGGATCACGTTCGTTCCAAAATCACGCTCCCGAAGGTTTCATTCCGTTTGGACTCCGTTTGATATTCCTTTTCTTCGAAATACTGAAATAGGGAAAAAAGCAATATGGGCTGGGCCTCCGATTAGTAGGTTAGTCCCAAAAATAATATAAATATGTAAAATAAAGCCCATAAACATCCAAAAGGGGTAATATAATAGCATGGAACAATCAGAAATTATAGATACGTTGGAGACGTATCAGTGGATTGATGACAATACGGGATTTGCACAAGGGGAAATAATATAGAACATAAGGAAACCCCATATCTCTAAAATATAGTCGAGCTCCACCTAGATGCGTGCTATCTAGATAAGTGATTTGGACTGCACGGTATGTATACTAGCATCAACACTCCCCCTATATTTTATAGACAATGCATATCTTGCAACAATAAGGCTAACACTAAACAAGATAGTAAATATGATCATAACAAAAATAGCACAATATATCATAAGCTCAATAAGGTATGATAGAGTGCATATAAGGTACGATAGAGTGCATATCTCTTACACCATATGAAAGACCAAGTCTCATGAGCAAACTAAACCAAAGCAAGCAAGGTTCAACGGAACAAACGCGAGCAAAGCAAACACAAGCACGACACAAGAAGAACGACACAAGACTCGCAAATCCCTACACTCTCTCCCCCTTTGGCATCGAGACGCCAAAAAGGCAGAGAGGACACCTACAACACAAGTGGTAGCTCAAGCGAAGTAATCAGTCGCACGCTCCTTGTCAGACTCAGCAGCGGGAACGGTCTCCTCGTTGTCCTCCTCAGAATCAGTCCACTTGAAGCCTTGTTTCGCCATCCACTCAGCCTCTGGAGTGATGCGCTCCTCAGAACCGCCAGAAACATCCTCTCCAAAAAGGCTCATAATCTTCCTGTCGCGGCGTCGACTCTCCTTGGAGGCAACGTGAGTCCTGTACTGCCCCTTTGCCTGCATGCAGAACAAGGCCTTAATCTTGTTCTTCAGCCTCTTAGCCCAAGATGGCTCAAAGGTGGGAGGGATGAAACCCTCAGAGTTGTCCTCGTCTGTTGTCTCCTCCTCATCCTCATCCGCATCCACATCCATGGCAGCCGCGGCCTCAGCACGAGAAGTGGTGTTAGCCCACTGAGTCTTGACACGGAGCTGGATGGAGTCATGTCGAATCCAACCAGGGGCCTCAAACTCCTCCTGAGGGTAGAGCTTCTCCCAAGTTGCCGAGATCAAATGAAACAAATAAGGTCCATAGATGGGGACCTTGCGATTAAAGACCGCAAACCGAAGCTCACACCACATGATATGTGAGACATCAAGTAGTAGCGTCTGAGAGTTGCGCGCTTCCTCACACAGGAGCAGCATGTCCACAAGATAAGCATGCACCTTGTCCTTGTCACCAATGCGTGGGAAGAGAGTGTTGCGGAAGATCTGGTACATGATGTCAAGGAAGGAGTTGAGCACCCAAGATGACTTGCCACTGGAAAGCTTCTTCTCAACAAGGAAGGGCTGAAGCTTGTTATTCTGGGCTGACTCGGGATTGGCATGAGGACAAACACCTTGGGGTGTGGCGAGCCCCTCATCCTGAACACCAAGCAAAGTCATGAACTCCTTCCACGTAGCAGTCAGCTGCTGACCATTGGTCATCCAAGTTATAGTCCGTTCCTCATTAGGATGAAAGTACACCAAGGCAAAGAACTGAGCCACAATCTCAGGATCATAGTCTTTGTGAAAAGAGATGATGTGCTCAATGCCAAATTGCTCCACTAGATCCAAAGCCTCACCAAAGTAGTCCCGGTGCTTCTCTTCCCTCATATGATGCATGTCGATCCAGTGCACATCCACATAGATGTTTCGCTTGGCCTTGATCACATCCAGATAAATGAGATTCTGCTGCTTGGTCCAGAACAGGTCATTCCCTCGAAAGTTGGCACGAGGCTGCACATAGGGATTGATCTTCCTTCGAGAGATGAACTCAGCAAGTGGCATCTCATCCATGCCCATGATGGGTTCCTTGTCCTTGGTGGCGGTGGTCTTGGTCCTGCGTTGGGGGGCATTGGAGCCCTCTAGAGCTTCATCTTGATTTCGCAGACGCTTGGAACCTGTGTCACGGCTTGGATTGGAATGGCGAGCAGGAGCACCTGAGCCACACACCACAAAACAAACACGCAAGAGACGCGAGAAGGATCAGTGCAAAGAACACAACAAAGCAGTGAAACAAGTAGAACTCGCACTTGATAATTGCCACACGAGAGATTTGACAACAACGGTAGCACTACATGGCCGCGCTGTACTAAAATTGTAGTGCCGCTCCTTGTCACGGTAGTACCGTGCGGGTGGTAGTACCGCGCTGGAGGTGCGGTAGTACCGCACGGTGTCAGATCCGAAACTGCAAGTGGATCTGAGTACTACCGTGACAACAAAGTAGTACTATGGTCGATCAAATCTACCATGGGGAAACATATCAAGTACTATCTCTACGCATTACTACTCTCCTACTTCCTAGTCTTGCAAAGATTTAGCCTAAAATCTCAAGAACCGCATGCATCTCCCCAAAAACCTAGAAGCAAAAGAATAAACCAAAAAGAGAGGGATTTTGGGAGAAACCTTGGTCCATGGCAAGAGGAAGTGGTGGGGAACGATCCCACCGGTCGAAATCCGAGGAGAACGGCCAGAGACGGAGATCCGGCGAGGGCCTCCGGCGACGTTCTTGGGTAGGAGAGAGAGAGGCGGCGTGGGGAGAAAGAGTGAATGGGTATGGGGGAGTTGGAACTCCCCCTGCTCGCTCTTAACCCCCACGTGCTCGCTACTCCGTGGTAGTACCGCGCGTCCTTGCGGTAGTACCGCCCGGGCGGAAGTACCGCACCGTGGGTGGTAGTACTGCTCCACCAGCAATAGTAAAAAATTACTGTCGTGCTGGTTGCGGTGAGTACCGTGAACCCAAGAAAATGCAATTTCAAACAAAGAAAGAAACACCTTTGCACGGAACCTTCAAGCAAACGAACACACCAACGAGCTAACAAACGAGACACCACAAGCACAAGCTTGGCACGAAGAGAGAAAAGCAAGAGACAACAAGGACCAAAACAAGACACAACCTCTCCAAGGAGAGGGCGGTGGCTGGAGCCACCTATGTTTGAGTCGATTGGTATGGCACCGCGAAGAAATATCCTTGGGCCCATGACCAAATTTCGTCTTTGAAGCACAAGTACCATCAAAAATGGCTAATGTAAAAGATTTGATCAATTTATGCATAATGGGGGAGGTAGAGTTCATTGAGAGAACAACACTCCCCCTATGTCCATGCCTACACCTAAACTAGACAACAAGTTGAGTGTGGTGGGTTGTGAAAGGGTTCAAGTCACATTGCTTGAATCAATGATATTTAGCTCATGCCTTAACTCGCGAAATCTTGCTTCATCCAAGGGCTTCGTGAAAATATCTGCAAGGTTATCATGAGTGTTGACATGCTTGAGCTTGATCTCCCTTCGCCTAATGTGATCCCGGATGAAGTGATACCGAATCTCAATATGCTTCGTCTTGAAGTGTTGCACCGAGTTGAGAGAGATCTTGATGGCACTTTCATGGTCACACCAAAGAGGCACTTCGTCACAAGTGGCACCGTAATCCTTCAAAGTTTGCCTCATCCATAGGAGTTGAGCACAACAACTATCGGCAGCCACATACTCTGCTTCGGTGGACGAGAGAGATACACAACTTTGCTTCTTAGAAGACCAACTCACTAAAGAGCAACCAAGTAATTGGCACCCTCCGGAGGTGGACTTCCTATCCACTTTTTCTCCCACCCAATCTGAATCTGTATAGCCCAAAAGATCAAAGTTGGCTCCTCTTGGGTACCATAAGCCAAAGTTTGGGGTATGAGCCAAATATCAAAAGATTCGCTTCACCGCCACAAAGTGGCTTTCCTTAGGCGCGGCTTGAAACCGTGCACAAATTCCCGAACTCAACATGATATCCGGTCTAGATGCACAAAGGTAAAGCAAGGATCCAATCATGGAGCGATATACCTTTTGATCCACCGCTTTACCATTGGGATCAATGTCAAGTTGGCACTTGGTGGGCATTGGAGTGGAAGCCAGCTTGACATCACTTAGCTTGAATCTCTTGAGAATGTCTTGAGTGTATTTGGCTTGGTTGATGAAGGTTCCTTCTCTTCTTTGCTTGATTTCAAACCTGATAAAGAACTTCAACTCTCCAATCATAGACATCTTGAACTTTGAGGTCATGAGAGCAGCAAATTCTTCATTGAAAGCTTTGTTAGGGGAACCAAAAATAATATCATCAACATATAGTTGGCACACAAACAACTCCCCTTTGACCTTCTTAGTAAAAAGAGCGGGGTTGATTTTCCCAATTTCGAACCCACGATCTTGTAACAACTCCATAAGATGCTCATACCACGCACGTGGGGCTTGTTTAAGGCCATAGAGCGCCTTGTGGAGTAGGTACACATGATCGGGGAAATAGGGATCTTCGAACCTGGGGGGTTGTTTGACATGCACCAACTCATTAATGGGACCATTAAGAAAAGCACTCTTCACATCCATTTGTTGCAATGTGAAATTATGATGAGAAGCATAAGCAATCAACAAACGAATAGATTCAAGGCGAGCAACGGGAGCAAAGGTTTCACCGTAGTCGATACCCTCGACTTGGGAGTAGCCTTGTGCCACCAAACGAGCCTTGTTGCGAACAATGATCCCATGAGCATCTTGCTTGTTCTTGAATATCCACTTGGTTCCAATGACATTATGATTCCCAGTTGGCCCTGGCACTAATTTCCACACTTGGCTATGCTCGAAGTTGTTGAGCTCTTCATGCATGGCATTGAGCCAATCCGGGTCCTCGAGCGCCTCATAAACCTTTTGGGGTTCGACACAAGAAACAAACGCATGATGTTCACAATAGTTTGCTAATTGTCTACGAGTGCTTATCCCCTTTCTTAGGCTTCCAACCACATTCTCCATGAGATTGTTGGAAATATGCCCTAGAGGCAATAATAAATTAGTTATTATTATATTTCCTTGTTCATGATAATTGTCTTTTATTCATGCTATAACTGTATTATCCGGAAATCGTAATACACGTGTGAATACATAGACCACAATATGTCCCTAGTGAGCCTCTAGTTGACTAGCTCGTTGTGATCAACAGATAGTCATGGTTTCCTGGCTATGGACATTGGATGTCGTTGATAACGGGATCACATCATTAGGAGAATGATGTGATGGACAAGACCCAATCCTAAGCATAGCATAGAGATCGTGTAGTTCGTATGCTAAAGCTTTTCTAATGTCAAGTATCTTTTCCTTAGACCATGAGATTGTGCAACTCCCGGATACCGTAGGAGTGCTTTGGGTGTACCAAACGTCACAACGTAACTGGGTGGCTATAAAGGTGCATTACAGGTATCTCCGAAAGTATCTGTTGGGTTGGCATGAATCGAGACTGGGATTTGTCACTCCGTGTAAGCGGAGAGGTATCTCTGGGCCCACTCGGTAGGAAATCATCATATGCGCAATGTGACCAAGGAGTTGATCACGGGATGATGTGTTACGGAACGAGTAAAGAGACTTGCCGGTAACGAGATTGAACAAGGTATAAGGATACCGACGATCGAATCTCGGGCAAGTACAATACCGCTAGACAAAGGGAATTGCATACGTGATTGATTAAGTCCTTGACATCGTGGTTCATCCGATGAGATCATCGTGGAACATGTGGGATCCATCATGGGTATCCAGATCCTGCTGTTGGTTATTGACCGGAGAACGTCTCGGTCATGTCTGCATGATTCCCGAACCCGTAGGGTCTACACACTTAAGGTTCGATGACGCTAGGGTTATAAAGGAAGCTTGTATGTGGTTACCGAATGTTGTTCAGAGTCCCGGATGAGATCCCGGACGTCACGAGGAGTTCCAGAATGGTCCGGAGGTAAAGATTTATATATGGGAAGTCCTATTTTGGCCACCGGAAAATGTTCGGGATTTTTCGGTATTGTACCGGGAAGGTTCTAGAAGGTTCCAGAGTGGGGCCCACCTGCATGGGAGGACCCACATGAACGTGGGTAGTGGGGGAAAGGCCCCACACCCCTGGTCAAGGCGCACCAAGATCCCCCCTTATAAGGAATAAGATCATATCCCAAAGGGATAAGATCAAGATCCCTAAAAAGGGGGGATAGCAATCGGTGGGGAAGGAAATGATGGGATTTCTTTCCTCCACCTTTGCCAACGCCCCAATGGACTTGGAGGGCAAGAAACCAGCCCCCTCCACCCCTATATATAGTGGGGAGGTGCATGGGAGCTTCACCCTTGCCCCTGGCACAACCCTCCCTCTCCCAAGTGCTCCTCCTCTCTCGCGGTGCTTGGCGAAGCCCTGCAGGATTGCCACGCTCCTCCACCACCACCACGCCATTGTGCTGCTGCTGGATGGAGTCTTCCTCAACCTCTCCCTCTCTCCTTGCTGGATCAAGGCATGGGAGACGTCACCGGGCTGTACGTGTGTTGAACGCGGAGGTGCCGTCCGTTCGGCACTTGATCATCGGTGATTTGAATCACGACGAGTACGACTCCATCAACCCCGTTCACTTGAACGCTTCCGCTTAGCGATCTACAAGGGTATGTAGATGCACTCTCTTTCTACTCGTTGCTAGTTTCTCCATAGATAGATCTTGGTGACACGTAGGAAAATTTTGAATTTCTGTTACGTTCCCCAACAGTGGCATCATGAGCTAGGTCTATTGCGTAGATTCTTTGCACGAGTAGAACACAAAGTAGTTGTGGGCGTTGATTTTGTTCAATGTGCTTACCGTTACTAGTCCAATCTTGTTTCGACGGTATTGTGGGATGAAGCGGCCCGGACCGACCTTACACGTACTCTTACGTGAGACAGGTTCCACCGATTGACATGCACTTGGTGCATAAGGTGGCTAGCGGGTGCCAGTCTCTCCCACTTTAGTCGGAACGGATTCGATGAAAAGGGTCCTTATGAAGGGTAAATAGCAATTGGCATATCACGTTGTGGTTTTGTGTAGGTAAGAAACGTTCTTGCTAGAAACCCATAGCAGCCACGTAAAACATGCAAACAACAATTAGAGGACGTCTAACTTGTTTTTGCAGGGTATGCTTTGTGATGTGATATGGCCAACAAGAATGTGATGAATGATATGTGATGTATGAGATTGATCATGCTCTTGTAATAGGATTCACGACTTGCATGTCGATGAGTATGACAACCGGCAGGAGCCATAGGAGTTGTCTTTATTTATTGTATGACCTGCGTGTCATTGAACAACGCCATGTAATTACTTTACTTTATTGCTAACCGGTAGACATAGTAGTAGAAGTAATAAGTTGGCGAGACGACTTCATGGAGACACGATGATGGAGATCATGATGATGGAGATCATGGTGTCATGCCGGTGACGATGATGATCATGGAGCCCCGAAGATGGAGATCAATGGAGCTATATGATATTGGCCATATCATGTCACTACTATATAATTGCATGTGATGTTTATTATGTTTATGCATCTTGTTTACTTAGGACGACGGTAGTAAATAAGATGATCCCTTACAAAAATTTCAAGAAGTGTTCTCCCCTAACTGTGCACCGTTGCTACAGTTCGTCGTTTCTAAGCACCACGTGATGATCGGGTGTGATGGATCCTTACGTTCACATACAACGGGTGTAAGACAGATTTACACAACAATACACTTAGGGTTAACTTGACGAGCCTAGCATGTACAGACATGGCCTCGGAACACGGAGACCGAAAGGTCGAGCATGAGTCGTATAGTAGATACGATCAACATGAAGATGTTCACCGATGATGACTAGTCCGTCTCACGTGATGATCAGACACGGCCTAGTTGACTCGGATCATGTAATCACTTAGATGACCAGAGGGATGTCTATCTGAGTGGGAGTTCATAAGATGAACTTAATTATCCTGAACATAGTCAAAAGGATTTTGCAAATTATGTCGTAACTCGCGTTATAGTTCTACTGTTTAGATATGTTCCTAGAGAAAATATAGTTGAAAGTTGACAGTAGCGATTATGCGGACAGTAGAAAGCTTATGTCCTTAATGCACCGCTCAGTGTGCTGAACCCCAAACATCGTTTGTGGATGTTGCGAACATCAGACATACACATTTTGATAACTACGTGATAGTTCAGTTAAACGGTTTAGAGTTGAGGCACCAAAGACGTTTTCGAAACGTCACGGAACATATGAGATGTTTCGAGGGCTGAAATTGGGATTTCAGGCTCGTGCCCACGTCAAGAGGTATAAGACCTCCGACGATTTTCTTAGCCTGCAAACTAACGGAGAAAAGCTCAATTGTTGTGCTTGTGCTCAGATTGTCTGAGTACAACAATCGCTTGAATCGAGTGGGAGTTGATCTTCCAGATGAAATAGTGATGGTTCTCCAAAGTCATTGCCACCAAGCTGCTAGAGCTTTGTGATGAATTATAACATATCAGGGATAGATATGATGATCCTTGAGGTATTCACGATGTTTGACACCGCGAAAGTAGAAATCAAGAAGGAGCATCAATTGTTGATGAAACCACTAGTTTCAAGAAGGGCAAGGGCAAGAAAGGATACTTCATGAAACGGCAAATCAGTAGCTGCTCTAGTGAAGAAACCCAAGGTTGAACCCAAACCCGAGACTAAGTGCTTCTGTAATAAGGGGAACAACCACTGGAGCAGAATTACCCTAGATACTTGGTAGATGAGAAGGCTGGCAAAGTCGATAGAAGTATATTGGATATACATTATGTTAATGTGTACTTTACTAGTACTCCTAGTAGCACCAGGGTATAAGATACCGGTTCGGTTGCTAAGTGTTAGTAACTCGAAATAATAGCTACGGAATAAACGAAGACTAGCTAAAGGTGAGCTGACGATATATGTTGGAATTGTTTCCAAGTTTGATGTGATCAAACATCGCACGCTCCCTCTACCATCAAGATTAGTATTAAACCTGAATGGTTTATTGAATCTCGATTGTAGTGATACACATTTTCATGCCAAAAGATATAAGATAGTAATGATAGTACCACTTACTTGTGGCACTGCCATGTAAGTCATATTGGTGTAAAACGCATGAAGAAGCTCCATGTTGATGGATCTTTGGGCTCACTCATTTTTGAAAAGTTTGAGACATGCGAACCATGTCTATTGGTGTATATGCATGAAGAAACTCCATGCAAATGGACCGTTGGAACTCACTTGATTTTGAATCACTTGAGACATGCAAATCATACCACATGGGCAAGATGACTGAAAAGCCTCGGTTTCAGTAAAATGGAACAAGATAGCAACTTGTTGGAAGCAACACATTTTTGATGTCTGCAGTCCAGTGAGTGCTGAGGCATGCAGTGAATATCGTTATGTTCTTACTTCACTGATGATTTGAGTAGATACTGAGTATATTTACTTGATGAAACACAAGTCTGAATTATTGAATGGTTCAAGTAATTTCAGAGTGAAGATCATCGTGACAAGATGATAAAATGTCTATGATATGATCATAGAGATGAGTATCTGAGTTACGATATTTGGCACGCAACAAAGACATTGTGGAAATTGTTTCACAATTAATACCGCCTAGAACACCATAGTGTGATGGTGTGTCCGAACATCATAGTTACACCCTATTGGATACGGTGCGTACCATGATGTCTCTTATCGAATTACCACTATCGTTCATGGGTTAGGCATTAGAGACAACCACATTCACTTTAAATAGGGCACCACGTAATTCCGTTGAGATGACACCGTATGAATTATGGTTTAGAGAAACCTAAGTTGTCGTTTCTTAAAGGTTTGGGGCTGCGACGCTTATGTGAAAAAGTTTCAGGTTGATAAGCTCGAACCCAAAGCGGATAAATTGCATCTTCATAGGACACCCAAAACAGTTGGGTATACCTCCTAATTCAGATCCGAAAGCAATAAGGATTGTTTCTTGAATCGGGTCCTTTCTCGAGGAAAGGTTTCTCTCGAAAGAGTTGAGTGGGAGGATGGTGAAGACTTGATATGGTTATTGAACCATCACTTCAACCAGTGTGTATAAGGGCACAGGAAGTTGTTCCCGTGACACCTACACCAATTGAAGTAGAAGCTTATGATAGTGATCATGAAGTTTCGGATCAAGTCACTGCCGTACCTCGTAGGGTGACAAGCATACGTACTACTTCAGAGTGGTACAGTAATCCTGTCTTGAAGGTCATGTTGCTAGACAACAATGAACCTACGAGCTATGGAGAAGCAATGGTGGGCCCAAATTCTGACAAATGGTTAGAAGCCATGAAATCCGAGATAGGATCCATGTATCAGAACAAAGCATGGACTTTGGTGGACTTGCCCGATGATCGGCAAGCCATTGAGATAAATGGATCTTTAAGAAGAAGACGGACGTGGATGGTAATGTCACCATCTATGAAGCTCAACTTGTGGCGAAGAGTTTTTCACAAGTTCAAGGAGTTGACTGCGATGAGATTTTCTCATCCGTAGCGATGCTTAAGTCCGTCGGATTCATGTTAGCATTAGCTGCATTTATGAAATCTGGCAGATGGATGACAAAACGAGTTTCCTTACCAGTCTTCGTATGGAAAGGTTGTATGTGATACAATCAGAAAGTTTTTGTCGATCCTAAGGATGCTAAAAGGTATGCTAGCTCCAGCGATCCTTCCATGGACTGGAGTAAGCACCTCGGAGTTGGAATGTGCGCTTTGATAAGATGATCAAAGATTTTGGGTTTATACAAAGTTTATGAGAAACTTGTATTTCCAAAGAAGTGAGTGGGAGCACTATAGAATTTCTGATGAGTATATGTTGTTGACATATTGATGATCAGAAATGATGTAGAATTTCTAGAAAGCATATAGGGTTATTTGAAAACTGTTTTTCAATGGAAAACCTGGATTAGGCTACTTGAACAATAAGCATCAAGATCTATAAGATAGATCAAAATGCTTAATAGTACTTTCAAATGAGCACGTACCTTGACATGATCTTGAAGGTGTTCAAGATGGATCAGTCAAAGAAGGAATTCTTGCCTGAGATGTAAGGTATGAAGTTAAGACTTAAAATCTCGACCATGGCAGAATAGAGAGAAAGGACGAAGGTCGTCCCCTATGCTTTTATCATAGGCTCTCTACAGTGTGCTATGCTGTGTACCGCATCTGAAGTGTGCCTTGCCATGAGTCAGTCAAGGGGTACAAGAGTGATCCAAGAATGGATCACAGGACAGCGGTCAAAGTTATCCTTAGTAACTAGTGGACTAAGGAATTTTCTCAATTATGGAGGTGGTAAAAGAGTTCGTCGTAAAGGGTTACGTCGATGCAAGCTTAACACCTATCCGGATAGCTCTGAATAGAGATACCGGATACGTATGATGGAGCAACAATTTAGAATAGCTCCAAGTAGAACAGTTATTTGGAATAGCTCCAAATAGAGCGTGGTAGCTGCATCTAGGAGATGACATAGAGATTTGTAAAGCACACACGGATCTGAAAGGTTCAGACCCGTTGACTATAACCTCTCTCACAAGCATAACATGATCAAACCCTAAACTCTTTGGGTGTTAGTCACATGGGGATGTGACCTTGAGTGTTAATCACATATCGATGTGAACTAGATTATTGACTCTAGTGCAAGTGGGAGACTGTTGGAAATATGCCCTAGAGGCAATAATAAATTAGTTATTATTATATTTCCTTGTTCATGATAATTGTCTTTTATTCATGCTATAACTGTATTATCCGGAAATCGTAATACACGTGTGAATACATAGACCATAATATGTCCCTAGTGAGCCTCTAGTTGACTAGCTCGTTGTGATCAACAGATAGTCATGGTTTCCTGGCTATGGACATTGGCTGTCGTTGATAACGGGATCACATCATTAGGAGAATGATGTGATGGACAAGACCCAATCATAAGCATAGCATAGAGATCGTGTAGTTCGTATGCTAAAGCTTTTCTAATGTCAAGTATCTTTTCCTTAGACCATGAGATTGTGCAACTCCCGAATACCGTAGGAGTGCTTTGGGTGTACCAAACGTCACAACGTAACTGGGTGGCTATAAAGGTGCATTACAGGTATCTCCGAAAGTATCTGTTGGGTTGGCATGAATCGAGACTGGGATTTGTCACTCCGTGTAAGCGGAGAGGTATCTCTGGGCCCACTCGGTAGGACATCATCATATGCGCAATGTGACCAAGGAGTTGATCACGGGATGATGTGTTACGGAACGAGTAAAGAGACTTGCCGGTAACGAGATTGAACAAGGTATAAGGATACCGACGATCGAATCTCGGGCAAGTACAATACCGCTAGACAAAGGGAATTGCATACGGGATTGATTAAGTCCTTGACATCGTGGTTCATCCGATGAGATCATCGTGGAACATGTGGGAGCCATCATGGGTATCCAGATCCCGCTGTTGGTTATTGACCGGAGAACGTCTCGGTCATGTCTGCATGATTCCCGAACCCGTAGGGTCTACACACTTAAGGTTCGATGACGCTAGGGTTATAAAGGAAGCTTGTATGTGGTTACCGAATGTTGTTCGGAGTCCCGGATGAGATCCCGGACGTCACGAGGAGTTCCGGAATGGTCCGGAGGTAAAGATTTATATATGGGAAGTCCTATTTTGGCCACCGGAAAATGTTCGGGATTTTTCGGTATTGTACCGGGAAGGTTCTAGAAGGTTCCGGAGTGGGGCCCACCTGCATGGGGGGACCCACATGAACGTGGGTAGTGGGGGCAAGGCCCCACACCCCTGGTCAAGGTGCACCAAGATCCCCCCTTATAAGGAATAAGATCATATCCCAAAGGGATAAGATCAAGATCCCTAAAAAGGGGGGATAGCAATCGGTGGGGAAGGAAATGATGGGATTTCTTTCCTCCACCTTTGCCAACGCCCCAATGGACTTGGAGGGCAAGAAACCAGCCCCCTCCACCCCTATATATAGTGGGGAGGTGCATGGGAGCTTCACCCTTGCCCCTGGCGCAGCCCTCCCTCTCCCAAGTGCTCCTCCTCTCTCGCGGTGCTTGGCGAAGCCCTGCAGGATTGCCACGCTCCTCCACCACCACCACGCCGTTGTGCTGCTGCTGGATGGAGTCTTCCTCAACCTCTCCCTCTCTCCTTGCTGGATCAAGGCGTGGGAGACGTCACCGGGCTGTACGTGTGTTGAACGCGGAGGTGCCGTCCGTTCGGCACTTGATCATCGGTGATTTGAATCACGACGAGTACGACTCCATCAACCCCGTTCACTTGAACGCTTCCGCTTAGCGATCTACAAGGGTATGTAGATGCACTCTCTTTCTACTCGTTGCTAGTTTCTCCATAGATAGATCTTGGTGACACGTAGGAAAATTTTGAATTTCTGCTACGTTCCCCAACAGAGATGACCTTTGGTAGTGAGCTTGGAAGCAATCTTCACGGCACGACGCTCTAATTCCTCCTCGGATGTGAAAAGGGGAGGGGTAACTTGATCATCCTGAGCGTCGTCTTGAACTTGTTCTTGATCTTGAGCTTGCTCTTGATCTTGAACTTGCTCGAAGGGGAGAACTTGACCTTGGGCATCATTTGGTGGTTCACCACCATCTTGAGGTTGATCTTGCCATTGATCTTGTTCATGAGGTTGAGGGCCTTCACTTTGTTCTTCGGAAGAGTGTGGGTCTTGGGTTGGTGATGGCTCCACTTGAATGGAGCATTGTCCTTCTCCTTCGGCCACAAGGGGTTCTTCAATGGGTAGGATATGACCCACACCCATTCTTCTTATGGCCTGGGGAAGAATTTCATCACCTACATCACAAGTACCACTTTGCTCCACTTGGGAGCCGTTATTCTCGTCAAACTCCACGTTACACGTATCCTCAATGAGACCGGTGGACTTGTTGAGGACACAGTAAGCAGGAGAGTTTGTAGCATAACCAACAAATATGCCCTCATAAGCTCTAGCCTCGAATTTAGACAAACGAACACCTTTCTTGAGAATGAAACACTTACACCCAAACACCCGGAAGTACTTGAGGTTGGGCTTGTTATCGGTAAGTATTTCATAAGGAGTCTTGTTCAAGCCTTTGCGGAGATAGAGCCGATTGGATGCATGACATGCTGTGTTGATGGCTTCGGCCCAAAAGTTGTATGGAGACTTGAACTCTGCCATCATGGTCCTTGCCGCATCCATCAACGTCCGGTTCTTCCTCTCCACGACACCATTTTGTTGAGGGGTATATGGTGCAGAATATTGATGCTTGATCCCCTCATCACTAAGAAACTCATCCAAGGTGTAGTTCTTGAACTCGGTGCCGTTGTCACTCCTAATTGTCAAGATCTTTGCATCATGTTGACGTTGAGCTTCATTTGCAAAGTCGATGACAGTTTGTTGAGTCTCACTCTTCCTCTTGAAGAAATATACCCAAGTGTATCTTGAATAGTCATCCACAATCACCAAGAAATACTTTCTACCTCCAAGACTATCAAAGGATGGAGGCCCAAAGAGATCCATGTGAAGGAGCTCCAAGGGTCTCTTCGACTAGATGATAGTCGTGGGAGGGTGAGCCTTCTCATGAAGCTTTCCTTCGATACAAGCACTGCAAGCACGATCTTTGGCAAAACTAACATTTGTTAGTCCATGACATGGCCCCCTTGAGAAGACTTTGCAAATATCTCATATTGACGTGGGCTAAACGGCGATGCCAAAGCCATCCCACATCAACTTTAGCCATTAGGCATGTCGCGGTCTTAGTGGGTTGCTCCGAAAAGTTAATCACATAAAGAACGTTCTCGACATGCCCAACAAAGGCTACTTTAAGAGTCTTGCTCCACAAGAGGGCCACGGTATCAATATAAAAGAAAGTGGCAAAGCCCATGAGTGCAAGTTGACGAACGGAAAGTAGATTGTAAGCAAGGGACTCAACAAGCATGACTTTCTCGATCGTTGGATCATGAGAAATGACAACCTTGCCAAGACCCAATATCTTAGAATACGAGGCATCACCCAACTCGACGTTGGTGGGCATAGAAGGGATCTTGAGCACGTCCACCACCAAGTCCTTGCTTCGGTCATATGATTTGTTGCTCCACTATTGAGCAACCATGATCCCCTACCAGAAGCAAACACCTACAAGAGATCAATGCTTGGTTTTAGGTACCCATTTTGTAATGGATCCTTTGATGTTAGTTACAAGGGTCTTAGGAACCCAAATAGACCATTCAATGTACTCATAAGGAGAGCCAACAAATTTAGCATAAACATGCCCATCACTAGCATGGCACAACACATAAGAAGGGTTAAAGTCGCCGGCTTTGTTGGAAGGGGTGGCATTGCCCTTTTTGACATCACCACCCTTCACATTGTTCTTCTTCTCCTTAGGATCACCCTCTTCCTCCTTCACAAAAGTTTGCTTGAGAGGAGGAGGTCGTTTGGCCTTGTCGTTCTTCTTCTTGTTCTTGGACTTGGGTGCGAACCCAACTCCCTCCTTGGCCACAACTTCCTTTTGATTGCTCAAAAGGCCATTGAGGTTCTTCTCACCTTGTATGCATGTCACAAGGCCTTTCTCAAGTTGCTCCTTCAACTTGGCATTCTCCTCCACAAGATGCACATGCTCACAACACGGGTTAGTGGCATTTTGTAGGACCTTGAGAAGAGGTGTCTAGAGGGGGGGAAGTGATTAGACACTAAGTATCAAAGTTGCAGTTTTTAACTTCTTTAAGTTTGTGTGGAGTTTAGGCACAAGTTTAACATTCACAATACATAACAAGCAAGCATGCAAAGAGTATATGAGCAGCGGAAAGTAAAGCATGCAACTTGCAATAATGTAAAGGGAAGGGTTTTGGAGGATTCAAACGCAATTGGAGACACGGATGTTTTTGTCGTGGTTCCGATAGGTGGTGCTATCGTACATCCACGTTGATGGAGACTCCAACCAACGAAGGGTAACGGTCGCGCGAGTCCATGGAAGGCTCCACCCACGAAGGGTCCACGAAGAAGCAACATTGTCTATCCCACCATGGCCGTCGCCCACAAAGGACTTGCCTCACTAGCGGTAGATCTTCATGAAGTAGGTGATCTCCTTGCCCTTACAAACTCCTTGGTTCAACTCCACAATCTTGTCGAAGGCTCCCAAGTGACACCTAGCCAATCTAGGAGACACCACTCTCCAAGAAGTAACAAATGGTGCGTTGATGATGAACCCCTTGCTCTTGTGCTTCAAATGATAGTCTCCCCAACACTCAACTCTCTCTCATAGGATTTGGATCTGGTGGAAAGAAGATTTGAGTGGAAAGCAACTTGGGGAAGGCTAGAGATCAAGATTCATATGGTAGGAATCGAATATCTTGGCCTCAACACATGAGTAGGTAGTTCTTGTTGGAAATATGCCCTAGAGGCAATAATAAAAGGTTATTATTATATTTCCTTATTCATGATAATTGTCTTTATTCATGCTATAACTGTATTATCCAGAAATCGTAATACACGTGTGAATACATAGACCATAATATGTCCCTAGTAAGCCTCTAGTTGACTAGCTTGTTGATCAACAGATAGTCATGGTTTCCTGACTATGGACATCAGATGTCGTTGATAACGGGATCACATCATTAGGAGAATGATGTGATGGACAAGACCCAATCTTAAGCATAGCACAAGATCGTGTAGTTCGTTTGCTAGAGCTTTTCCAATGTCAAGTATCCTTTCCTTAGACCATGAGATCGTGTAACTCCCGGATACCGTAGGAGTGCTTTGGGTGTACCAAACGTCACAACGTAACTGGGTGACTATAAAGGTGCACTACAGGTATCTCCGAAAGTATCTATTGGGTTGACACGGATCGAGACTGGGATTTGTCACTCCGTATGACGGAGAGGTATCTCTGGGCCCACTCGGTAATGCATCATCATAATGAGCTCAAAGTGACCAAGTGTTTGGTCACGGGATCATGCATTACGGTACAAGTAAAGTGACTTGCCGGTAACGAGACTAAACGAGGTATTGGGATACCGACGATCGAGTCTCGGGCAAGTAACGTACCGATTGACAAAGGGAATTGTATACGGGGTTGATCGAATCCTCGACATCGTGGTTCATTCGATGAAATCATCGTGGAACATGTGGGAGCTAACATGGGTATCCAGATCCCGCTGTTGGTTATTGGCCGGAGAGCTGTCTCGGTCATGTCTGCATGATTCCCGAACCCGTAGGGTCTACACACTTAAGGTTCAGTGACGCTAGGGTTATTAGGAAGACTTGTATGTGATTACCGAATGTTGTTCGGAGTCCCGGATGAGATCCCGGACGTCACGAGGAGTTACGGAATAGTCCGGAGGTGAAGATTTATATATAGGAAGTGCTGTTTTGGCCATCGGGAAAGTTTCGGGGTCACCCGGTATTGTACCGGGACCACCGAAAGGGTCCCGGGGGTCCACCGGGTGGGGCCACCCATCCCGGAGGGCCCCGTGGGCTGAAGTGGGGAGGGGACCAGCCCCTGGTGGGCTGGTGCGCCCCTCCTGGGCCCCCCTCTGCGCCTAGGGTTGGGAACCCTAGGGGAGGGGCGCCTCCACTTGCCTTGGGGGGCACTCCACCCCCCTTGGCCGCCCCCCTAGAGATCCCATCTCTAGGGCCGGCTACCCCCTGGGGGCCTATATAAAGGACGGGGGGAGGGAGGGCAGCCGCACCCCTGAGTCTTTGCGCCTCCCTCCCCCTGCTACACCTCTTCCTCCTCCCGCGGTTGCTTGGCGAAGCCCTGCCGGAGTACTGCTTCTCCACCACCACCACGCCGTCGTGCTGCTGCTGGAGTCTTCTTCCTCAACCTCTCCTTCCCCCTTGCTGGATCAAGAAGGAGGAGACGTCATCCGCTCCGTACGTGTGTTGAACGCGGAGGTGTTGTCCGTTCAGCACTTGGTCATCGGTGATTTGGATCACGACGAGTACGACTCCATCATCCCCGTTCTCTTGAACGCTTCCGCTCGCGATCTACAAGGGTATGTAGATGCACTCCTATCACTCGTTGCTTAGATGAACTCATAGATGGATCTTGGTGAAATCGTAGAAACTTTTTTAATTTTCTGCAACGTTCCCCAATAGTGGTATCAGAGCCAGGTTTATGCGTAGTTCTCTATTGCACGAGTAGAACACAACTTTGTTGTGGGCGTAGATGTTGTCAACTCTCTTGCCGCTACTAGTCTTATTTTGCTTCAGCGGTATTGTAGGATGAAGCGGCCCGGACCGACCTTACACGTACGCTTACGTGAGAGAGGTTCCACCGACTGACATGCACTAGTTGCATAAGGTAGCTAGCGGGTCTCTGTCTCTCCCACTTTAGTTGGAGCGGATTCAACGAAAAGGGTCCTTATGAAGGGTAAATAGAAGTTTACAAATCACGTTGTGGCTTTAACGTAGGTAAGAAAACGTTCTTGCTAGATCACCTATAGAAGCCACGTAAAAACTTGCAACAACAATTAGAGGACGTCTAACTTGTTTTTGCAGCAAGTGTCTTGTGATGTGATATGGCCAAAAGTTGTGATGAATGATGAATGATATATTGTGATGTATGAGATCATGTTCTTGTAATAGGAATCACGACTTGCATGTCGCTGAGTATGACAACCGGCAGGAGCCATAGGAGTTGTCTTTATTTTTTGTATGACCTGCGTGTCATTGAAGAACGCCATGTAAATTACTTTACTTTATTGCTAAACGCGTTGGCCATAGAAGTTGAAGTAGTCGTTGGCGTGACAACTTCATGAAGACACGATGATGGAGATCATGGTGTCATGTCGGTGACAAAGATGATCATGGAGCCCCGAAGATGGAGATCAAAGGAGCTATATGATATTGGCCATATCATGTCACTACTATATAATTGCATGTGATGTTTATTATGTTTATGCATCTTGTTTACTTAGAACGATGGTAGTAAATAAGGTGATCCCTTACAACAATTTCAAGAAGTGTTCTCCCCTAACTGTGCGCCGTTGCTAAAGTTCGTCGTTTCGAAGCACCACGTGATGATCGGGTGTGATAGATTCTTACGTTCACATACAACGGGTGTAAGACAGTTTTACACATGCAAAAACACTTAGGGTTAACTTGACGAGCCTAGCTTGTACAGACATGGCCTCGGAACACAGAGACCGAAAGGTCGAACATGAGTCGTATGGAAGATACGATCAACATGGAGATGTTCACCGATGATGACTAGTCCGTCTCACGTGATGATCGGACACGGCCTAGTCGACTCGGATCGTGTAACACTTAGATGACTAGAGGGATGTCTAATCTGAGTGGGAGTTCATTAAATAATTTGATTAGATGAACTTAATTATCATGAACTTTAGTCTAAAACCTTTGCAAATATGTCTTGTAGATCAAATGGCCAACGCTCATGTCAACATGAACTTCAACGCGTTCCTAGAGAAAACCAAGCTAAAAGATGATGGCAGCAACTATACGGACTGGGTCCGGAACCTGAGGATCATCCTCATAGCTGCCAAGAAAGCATATGTCCTAGATGGACCGCTAGGTGAAGCACCCATCCCAGAGAACCAAGACGTTATGAACGCTTGGCAGTCACGTGCTGATGATTACTCCCTCGTTCAGTGCGGCATGCTTTATAGCTTAGAACCGGGGCTCCAAAAGCGTTTTGAGCAACACGGAGCATATGAGATGTTCGAGGAGCTGAAAATGGTTTTTCAAGCTCATGCCCGGGTCGAGAGATATGAAGTCTCCGACAAGTTCTACAGTTGTAAGATGGAGGAAAATAGTTCTGTCAGTGAGCACATACTCAAAATGTCTGGGTTGCACAACCGCCTGCCCAGCTGGACATTAACCTCCCGGACGAGGCGGTCATTGACAGAATCCTTTAGTCGCTCCCACCGAGCTATAAGAGCTTTGTGATGAACTACAATATGCAGGGGATGGTGAAAACTATTCCTGAAGTATTTTCAATGCTGAAGTCGGTAGAGGTAGAAATCAAGAAAGAACATCAAGTGTTGATGGTCAATAAAACCACCAAGTTCAAGAAGGGCAAGGGTAAGAAGAACTTCAAGAAGGACGGCAAGGATGTTGTCGCGCCTCGTAAGCCAGTTGCCAGGAAGAAGTCAAGCAATGGACCCAAGCCTGAGATTGAGTGCTTTTATTGCAAAGGGAAGGGTCACTGGAAGCGGAACTGCCCCAAATACTTAGCGGACAAGAAGGCCGGCAACACTAAAGGTATATTTGATATACATGTAATTGATGTGTACCTTACCAGTACTCGTAGTAACTCCTGGGTATTTGATACCGGTGTCGTTGCTCATATTTGTAACTCACAGCAGGAGCTGCGGAATAAGTGGAGACTAGCGAAGGACGAGGTGACGATGCGCGTCGGGAATGGTTCCAAGGTCGATGTGATCGTCGTCGGCACGCTACCTCTACATTTACCTACGGGACTAGTTTTAAACCTTAATAATTGTTATTTAGTGCCAAGTTTGAGCATGAACAGTGTATCTGGATCTCGTTTGATACGAGATGGCTACTCATTTAAATCCGAGAATAATGGTTGTTCTATTTATATGAGAGATATGTTTTATGGTCATGCCCCGATGGTCAATGGTTTATTCTTAATGAATCTCGAGCGTAGTGTTACACATATTCATAGTGTGAATATCAAAAGATGTAAAGTTGATAACGATAGTCCCACATACTTGTGGCACTGCCGCCTTGGTCACATTGGTGTCAAGCGCATGAAGAAGCTCCATGCTGATGGACTTTTAGAGTCTCTCGATTATGAATCATTTGACACATGCGAACCATGCCTCATGGGCAAAATGACCAAGACTCCGTTCTCCGGAACAATGGAGCGAGCAACCAACTTATTGGAAATCATACATACCGATGTGTGCGGTCCAATGAGCGTTGAGGCTCGCGGAGGATATCGTTATGTTCTCACTCTCACTGATGACTTGAGTAGATATGGGTATGTCTACTTAATGAAACACAAGTCTGAGACCTTTGAAAAGTTCAAGGAATTTCAGAATGAGGTAGAGAATCAACGTGACCGAAAGATAAAATTCCTACGATCAGATCGTGGAGGAGAATATTTAAGTCACGAATTTGGTACACACTTAAGGAAATGTGGAATCGTTTCACAACTCACGCCGCCTGGAATACCTCAGCGTAACAGTGTGTCCGAACGTTGTAATCGCACTCTATTGGATATGGTGCGGTCTATGATGTCTCTTACGGATTTACCGCTATCATTTTGGGGATACGCTCTAGAGACAGCTACATTCACTTTAAATAGGGCACCGTCTAAATCCATTGAGACAACACCGTATGAATTATGGTTTGGGAAGAAACCTAAGCTGTCGTTGCTAAAAGTTTGGGGATGCGATGCTTATGTCAAGAAACTTCAACCTGAAAAGCTCGAACCCAAGTCGGAAAAATGCGTCTTCATAGGATACCCTAAGGAAACCATTGGGTATACCTTATACTTAAGATCCGAGGGCAAGATCTTTGTTGCCAAGAACGGATCCTTTCTGGAAAAAGAGTTTCTCTCGAAAGAAGTAAGTGGGAGGAAAGTAGAACTCGATGAAGTACTACCTCTCGAATAGGAAAGTAGTGCAGCTCAGGAAAATGTTCCTGTGATGCCTACACCAACTGGAGAGGAAAATAATGATGATGATCAAGGTACTTCGGATCAAGTTGCTACTGAACTTCGTAGGTCCACAAGGACACGTTCCGCACCAGAGTGGTACGGCAACCCTGTCCTGGAAATCATGTTGTTAGACAATGGTGAACCTTCGAACTATGAAGAAGCGATGGCGGGCCCAGATTCCAAAAAATGGCTTGAAGCCATGCGATCCGAGATAGAATCCATGTATGAAAACAAAGTATGGACTTTGACAGACTTGCCCGATGATCGGCGAGCGATAGAAAACAAATGGATCTTTAAGAAGAAGACGGATGCGGATGGAAATGTTACCATCTATAAAGCTCGACTTGTCGCTAAGGGTTATCGACAAGTTCAAGGGGTTGACTACGATGAGACATTCTCTCCCGTAACGTAGCTGAAGTCCGTCCGAATCATGTTAGCAATTGCCGCATACTATGATTATGAGATATGGCAGATGGACGTCAAAACGGCATTCCTTAACGGACATCTTAAAGAAGAACTGTATATGATGCAGCCGGAAGGTTTTGTCGATCCTAAAGATGCTAACAAAGTATGCAAGCTCCAGTGATCCATTTATGGGCTGGTGCAAGCATCTCGGAGTTGGAACATTCGCTTTGATGAGATGATCAAAGTGTTTGGGTTTATGCAGACTTATGGAGAAGCCTGCGTTTACAAGAAAGTGAGTGGGAGCTCTGTAGCATTTCTCATATTATATGTAGATGACATACTCTTGATGGGAAATGATATAGAACTTTTGGACAGCATTAAGGCCTACTTGAATAAGTGTTTTTCAATGAAGGACCTTGGAGAAGCTGCTTACATATTAGGCATCAAGATCTATAGGGATAGATCGAGACGCCTCATAGGTCTTTCACAAAGCACATACCTTGATAAGATTTTGAAGAAGTTCAAAATGGATCAGTCCAAGAAAGGGTTCTTGCCTGTGTTGCAAGGTGTGAGATTGAGCTCGGCTCAATGCTCGACCACGGCAAAAGATAAAGAAGAGATGAGTGTCATCCCCTATGCTTCAGCCATAGGATCTATTATGTATGCCATGCTGTGTACCAGACCTGATGTAAACCTTGCCGTAAGTTTGGTAGGAAGGTACCAAAGTAATCCCGACAAGGAACACTGGACAGCGGTCAAGAATATCCTGAAGTACCTGAAAAGGACAAAGGACATGTTTCTCATTTATGGAGGTGACGAAGAGCTCGTCGTAAAGGGTTACGTCGATGCTAGCTTCGACACAGATCTGGATGACTCTAAGTCACAAACCGGATACGTGTCTATGTTGAATGGTGGAGCAGTGAGCTGGTGCAGCTGCAAGCAGAGCGTCGTGGCGGGATCTACATGTGAAGCGGAGTACATGGCAGCCTCGGAGGCAGCGCATGAAACAATTTGGGTGAAGGAGTTCATCACCGACCTAGGAGTCATACCCAATGCATCGGGGCCGATCAAACTCTTCTGTGACAACACTGGAGCTATTGCCCTTGCCAAGGAGCCCAGGTTTCACAAGAAGACCAGGCACATCAAGTGTCGTTTCAACTCCATCCGTGAAAATGTTCAAGATGGAGACATAGATATTTGCAAAGTACATACGGATCTGAATGTCGCAGATCCGTTGACTAAACCTCTCTCGCGAGCAAAACATGATCAACACCAGAACTCTATGGGTGTTCGATTCATCACAATGTAACTAGATTATTGACTCTAGTGCAAGTGGGAGACTATTGGAAATATGCCCTAGAGGCAATAATAAAAGGTTATTATTATATTTCCTTATTCATGATAATTGTCTTTATTCATGCTATAACTGTATTATCCGGAAATCATAATACACGTGTGAATACATAGACCATAATATGTCCCTAGTAAGCCTCTAGTTGACTAGCTTGTTGATCAACAGATAGTCATGGTTTCCTGACTATGGACATCAGATATCGTTGATAATGGGATCACATCATTAGGAGAATGATGTGATGGACAAGACCCAATCTTAAGCATAGCACAAGATCGTGTAGTTCGTTTGCTAGAGCTTTTCCAATGTCAAGTATCCTTTCCTTAGACCATGAGATCGTGTAACTCCCGGATACCGTAGGAGTGCTTTGGGTGTACCAAACGT
Organism: Triticum timopheevii; assembly: GCA_963921465.1. Lineage (NCBI taxonomy): Eukaryota > Viridiplantae > Streptophyta > Magnoliopsida > Poales > Poaceae > Triticum > Triticum timopheevii. The sequence continues at coordinate 163,656,809 of OY997272.1, read as the reverse complement.
CACAACGTAACTGGGTGACTATAAAGGTGCACTATAGGTATCTCCAAAAGTGTCTGTTGGGTTGACACGGATCGAGACTGGGATTTGTCACTCCGTATGACGGAGAGGTATCTCTGGGCCCACTCGGTAATGCATCATCATAATGAGCTCAAAGTGACCAAGTGTTTGGTCACGGGATCATGCATTACGGTACGAGTAAAGTGACTTGCCGGTAACGAGACTGAACGAGGTATTGGGATACCGACGATCGAGTCTCGGGCAAGTAACGTACCGATTGACAAAGGGAATTGTATACGGGGTTGATCTAATCCTCGACATCGTGGTTCATCCGATGAAATCATCGTGGAACATGTGGGAGCCAACATGGGTATCCAGATCCCGTTGTTGGTTATTGGCCGGAGAGCTGTCTCGGTCATGTCTGCATGATTCCCGAACCCGTAGGGTCTACACACTTAAGGTTCGGTGACACTAGGGTTATTAGGAAGACTTGTATGTGATTACCCAATATTGTTCGGAGTCCCGGATGAGATCCCGGATGTCACGAGGAGTTCTGGAATAGTCCGGAGGTGAAGATTTATATATAGGAAGTGGTGTTTTGGCCATCGGGAAAGTTTCAGGGTCACCCGGTATTGTACCGGGACCACCAGAAGGGTCCCGGGGGTCCACCGGGTGGGGCCACCCATCCCGGAGGGCCCCGTGGGCTGAAGTGGGGAGGGGACCAGTGTTGGAAATATGCCCTAGAGGCAATAATAAATTAGTTATTATTATATTTCCTTGTTCATGATAATCGTTTATTATCCATGCTATAATTGTATTGATAGGAAACTCAGATACATGTGTGGGTACATAGACAACACCATGTCCCTAGTAAGCCTCTAGTTGACTAGCTTGTTGATCAATAGATGGTTACGGTTTCCTGACCATGGACATTGGATGTCGTTGATAATAGGATCACATCATTAGGAGAATGATGTGATGGACAAGACCCAATCCTAAGCCTAGCACAAAGATCGTAGTTCGTATGCTAAAGCTTTTCTAATGTCAAGTATCATTTCCTTAGACCATGAGATTGTGCAACTCCCGGATACCGTAGGAATGCTTTGGGTGTACCAAACGTCACAACATAACTGGGTGACTATAAAGGTGCACTACAGGTATCTCTGAAAGTGTCTGTTGGGTTGGCACGAATCGAGACTGGGATTTGTCACTCCGTGTAAATGGAGAGGTATCTCTGGGCCCACTCGGTAGGACATCATCATAATGTGCACAATGTGATCAAATAGTTGATCACGGGATGATGTGTTACGGAACGAGTAAAGAGACTTGCCAGTAACGAGATTGAACAAGATATTGGTATACCGACGATCGAATCTCGGGCAAGTACTATACCGCTAGACAAAGGGAATTGTATACGGGATCGATTGAGTCCTTGACATCGTGGTTCATCCGATGAGATCATCATGGAACATGTGGGAGCCAACATGGGTATCCAGATCCAGCTGTTGGTTTTTGACCGGAGAACGCCTCGGTCATGTCTGCATGGTTCCCAAACCCGTAGGGTCTACACACTTAAGGTTCGATGACGCTGGGGTTATAAAGGAAGTTTGTATGTGGTTACCGAATGTTGTTCGTAGTCCCGGAGGAGATCCCGGACGTCACGAGGAGTTCCGGAATGGTCCAGAGGTAAAGATTTATATATGGGAAGTCCTATTTTGGCCACCGGAAAATGTTCGGGATTTTTCGGTATTGTACCGGGAAGGTTCTAGAAGGTTCTGGAGTGGGGCCCACCTGCATGGGGGACCCACATGAACGTGGGTAGTGGAGTAAAGGCCCCAAACCCCTGGTCAAGGCGCACCAAGATCCCCCCTTAGAAGGAATAAGATCATATCCCGAAGGGATAAGATCAAGATCCCTAAAAAAGGGGGATAACAATCGGTGGGGAAGGAAATGATGGGATTTCTTTCCTCCCACCTTTGCCAACGCCCCAATGGACTTGGAGGGCAAGAAACCATCCCCCTCCACCCCTATATATATAGTGGGGAGGCGCATGGTAGCTTCACCCTTCCCCTGGCGCAGCCCTCCGCCTCTCCCAAGTACTCCTCCTCTCTCGCGGTGCTTGGCGAAGCCCTGCAGGATTGCCACGCTCCTCCACCACCACCACGCTGTTGTGCTGCTGCTGGATGGAGTCTTCCTCAACCTCTCCCTCTCTCCTTGCTGGATCAAGCCATGGGAGACATCACCGGGCTGTACGTGTGTTGAACACGGAGGTGCCGTCCATTCGGCACTAGGATCTCCGGTGATTTGGATCACGACGAGTACGACTCCTTCAACCCCGTTCTCTTGAACGCTTCCGCTTAGCGATCTACAAGGGTATGTAGATGCACTCTCCTTCCCCTCGTTGCTGGTTTCTCCATAGATAGATCTTGGTGACACGTAGGAAAATTTTGAATTTCTGCTACGTTCCCCAACAGTGGCATCATGAGCTAGGTCTATTGCGTAGATTCTTTGCACGAGTAGAACACAAAGTTGTTGTGGGCGTTGATCTTGTTCAATATGCTTACCATTACTAGTCCAATCTTTATTCGACGGTATTGTGGGATGAAGCGGCCCGGACCGACCTTACACGTACTCTTACGTGAGACAGGTTCCACCGACAGACATGCACTTGTTGCATCAGGTGGCTAGCGGGTGCCAGTCTCTCCCACTTTAGTCGGATCGGATTCGATGAAAAGGGTCCTTATGAAGGGTAAATAGAAATTGACATATCACGTTGTGGTTTTTGCGTAGGTAAGAAACGTTCTTGCTAGAAACCCATAGCAGCCACGTAAAACATGCAAACAACAATTAGAGGACGTCTAACTTGTTTTTGCAGGGTATGCTATGTGATGTGATATGGCCAAGAAGAATGTGATGAATGATATGTGATGTATGAGATTGATCATGTTCTTGTAATAGGAATCATGACTTGCATGTCGATGAGTATGACAACCAGCAGGAGCCATAGGAGTTGTCTTTATTTATTGTATGACCTGCGTGTCATTGAACAACGCCATGTAATTACTTTACTTTATTGCTAACCGATAGCCATAGTAGTAGAAGTAATAAGTTGGCAAGACAACTTCATGGAGACACGATGATGGAGATCATGATGATGGAGATCATGGTGTCATGTCGGTGACGATGATGATCATGGAGCCCCGAAGATGGAGATCAAAAGGAGCAATATGATATTGGCCATATCATGTTACTTTTTGATTGCATGTGATGTTTATCATGTTTATGCATCTTATTTGCTTAGAACGACGGTAGTAAATAAGATGATCCCTCATTAAAATTTCAAGAAAGTGTTCCCCCTAACTGTGCACCGTTGCGAAAGTTCGTCGTTTCGAAGCACCACGTGATGATCGGGTGTGATAGATTCTTACGTTCACATACAACGGGTGTAAGCCAGATTTACACACGCGAAGCACTTAGGTTGACTTGACGAGCCTAGCATGTACAGACATGGCCTCGGAACACAAGAGACCGAAAGGTCGAGCATGAGTCGTATAGTAGATACGATCAACATGAAGATGTTCACCGATGATGACTAGTCCGTCTCACGTGATGATCGGACACGGCCTAGTTGACTCGGATCATGTAATCACTTAGATGACTAGAGGGATGTCTATCTGAGTGGGAGTTCATAAGATGAACTTAATTATCCTGAACATAGTCAAAAGATCTTTGCAAATTATGTCGTAAGCTCGCGCTTTAGTTCCACTGTTTAGATATGTTCCTAGAGAAAATATAGTTGAAAGTTGATAGTAGCGATTATGCGGACAGTAGAAAGCTTATGTCCTTAATGCACCGCTCAGTGTGCTAAACCCCAAACGTCGTTTGTGGATGTTGCGAACATCGGACATACACGTTTTGATAACTACGTGATAGTTCAGTTAAACGGTTTAGAGTTGAGGCACCAAAGACGTTTTCGAAACATCGCGGAACATATGAGATGTTTTCGAGGGCTGAAATTGGGATTTCAGGCTCGTGCCCACGTCAAGAGGTATAAGACCTCCGACAATTTTCTTAGCCTGCAAACTAAGGGAGAAAAGCTCAATCGCTGAGCTTGTGCTCAGATTGTCTGAGTGCAACAATCACTTGAATCGAGTGGGAGTTGATCTTTCAGATGAGATAGTGATGTTTCTCCAAAGTCATTGGCACCAAGCTGCTAGAGCTTCGTGATGAACGATAACATATCAGGGATAGATATGATGATCCTTGAGGTATTCACGATGTTTGACACCGCGAAAGTAGAAATCAAGAAGAAGCATCAACTGTTGATGGTTGGTGAAACCACTAGTTTCAAGAAGGGCAAGGGCAAGAAGGGATACTTCATGAAACAGCAAATCAGCTGCTGCTCCAGTGAAGAAACCCAAGGTTGAACCCAAACCCGAGACTAAGTGCTTCTATGATAAGGGGAATAGTCACTAGAGCGGAATTACCCTAGATACTTGTTAGATGAGAAGGCTGGCAAGGTCGATAGAAGTATATTGGATATACATTATGTTAATGTGTACTTTACTAGTACTCCTAGTAGCACCAGGGTATTAGATACCGGTTCGGTTGCTAAGTGTTAGTAACTCGAAATAAAAGAGCTACAGAATAAACGGAGACTAGCTAAAGGTGAGCTGATGATATGTGTTGGAAGTATTTCCAAGTTTGATGTGATCAAACATCGCATGCTCCCTCTACCATCAAGATTAGTATTAAACCTGAATAATTGTCATTTGGTGTTTGCGTTGAGCATAGACATGATTGGATTATGTCTATCGCAATACGGTTATTCATTTAAGGAGAATAATGGTTACTCTGTTTATTTGAATAATACCTTCAATGGTCTTGCACCTGAAACGAATGGTTTATTGAATCTCGATCGTAGTGATACACATTTTCATGCCAAAAGATATAAGATAGTAATGATAGTACCACTTACTTATGGCACTGCCATGTAAGTCATATTGGTATAAAACGCATGAAGAAGCTCCATGTTGATGGATCTTTGGACTCACTCGTTTTCAAAAGTTTGAGACATGCGAACCACGTCTATTGGTGTATACGCATGAAGAAACTCCATGCAGATGGATCATTTGGACTCACTTGATTTTGAATCACTTGAGACATGCAGATCATACCACATGGGCAAGATGACTGAAAGCCTTGTTTTTCAGTAAAATGGAACAAGAAAGCAACTTGTTGGAAGTAATACATTTTGATGTGTGCAGTCCAATGAGTGCTGAGGCACGCAGTGGATATCATTATGTTCTTACTTCACGGATGATTTGAGTATATTTACTTGATGAAACACAAGTCTGAATTATTGAATGGTTCAAGTAATTTCAGAGTGAAGTTGAAGATCATCGTGACAAGAGGATAAAATGTCTATGATATGATCATAGAGATGAGTATCTGAGTTACGAGCTTTGGCACGCAATTAAGACATTGTGGAAATTGTTTCACAATTAATACCACCTGGAACACCATAGTTTGATGGTGCGTCCGAACATCATAGTTGCACCCTATTGGATATGGTGCGTACCATGATGTCTCTTATCGAATTACCACTATCGTTTATGGGTTAGGCATTAGAGACAACCACATTCACTTTAAATAGGGCACCATGTAATTCCGTTGAGATGACACCGTATGAACTATGGTTTAGAGAAACCTAAGCTGTCATTTCTTAATGGTTTGGGGCTGCGATGCTTATGTGAAAAAGTTTCAGGTTGATAAGCTCGAACCCAAAGCGGATAAAATGCATCTTCATAGGACACCCAAAATAGTTGGGTATACCTCCTAATTCAGATCCGAAGGCAATAGGGATTGTTTCTTGAATCGGGTCCTTTCTCGAGGAAAAGTTTGTCTCGAAAAGTTGAGTGGGAGGATGGTGGAGACTTGATATGGTTATTGAACCGTCACTACAACTAGTGTGTAGCAGGGCACAGGAAGTTGTTCCTGTGGCACCTACACCAATTGAAGTAGAAGCTTATGATAGTGATCATGAAACTTCGGATCAAGTCACTACCGTACCTCGTAGGGTGACAAGGATGTGTACTGCTTCAGAGTGGTACAGTAATCCTGTCTTGAAGGTCATGTTGCTAGACAACAATGAACCTACGAGCTATGGAGAAGCAATGGTGGGCCCAAATTCTGACAAATGGTTAGAAGCCATGAAATCCGAGATAGGATCCATGTATCAGAACAAAGCATGGATTTTGGTGGACTGGCCCGATGATCGGCAAGCCATTGAGATAAATGGATCTTTAAGAAGAAGACGGACGTGGACGGTGATGTCACCGTCTATGAAGCTCGACTTGTGGCAAAGAGTTTTTGACAAGTTCAAGGAGTTGACTACAATGATATTTTCTCATCCGTAGCGATGCTTAAGTCCGTCGGAATCATGTTACCATTAGCTGCATTTATGAAATCTGGCAGATGGATGTCAAAACGAGTTTCCTTACCAGTCTTCATAAGGAAAGGTTGTATCTGATACAATCAGAAAGGTTTTGTGATCCTAAAGATGCTAAAAGGTATGCTGGCTCCAGCGATCCTTCTAAGGACTGGAGTAAGCATCTTGGAGTCGGAATGTACGCTTTGATGAGATGATCAAAGATTTTGGGCTTATACAAAGTTTATGAGGAACTTCTATTTCCAAAGAAGTGAGTGGGAGCGCTATAGAATTTCTGATGAGTATATGTTGTTGACATATTGTTGATAAGAAATGATGTAGGATTTCTAAAAAGCTGATAGGGTTATTTGAAAAGTATTTTTCAATAGAAAACCTGGATTAAGCTGCTTGAACATTGAGCATCAAGATCTATAAGGATAGATCAAAACGCTTAATGGTACTTTCAAATGAGCATATACCTTGACATGATCTTGAAGGTGTTCAAGATGGATCAGTCAAAGAAAGAGTTTTTTCCTGAGATGTAAGGTACGAAGTTAAGACTTAAAGCTCGACCACGGCAGAATAGAGAAAAAGGACGAAGGTCGTCCCCTATGCTTCAGACGTAGGCTCTATATGCTATGCTATGTACCGCACCGGAAGTGTGCCTTGCCATGAGTCAGTCAAGGGGTACAAGAATGATCCAGGAATGGATCATTGGACAGCGCTCAAAATTGTCCTTGGAGTAAATAAGGACATGTTTCTCGATTATGGAGGTGATAAAGAGTTCGGCGTAAAGGGTTACATCGATGCAAGCTTTAACACCTATCCGAGTGACTCTGAGTAGCAAACCGGATACGTATAGTGGAGCAACCATTTGGAATAGCTCCAAGTGGAACGTGGAAGCAGCATTTAAAGAATGACCTAGAGATTTGCGAAGTACATACGGATCTGAAAGTTGCAGACCCGTTGACTAAAACCTCTCTCACAAGCAAAACATGATCAAACCCCAGAACTCACTGAGTCTTAATCACATGATGATGTGAACTAGTTTAATGACACTAGTAAACTCTTTGGATGTTGGTCACATGGCGATGTGACTTGTGAATGTTAATCACATGACGATGTGAACTATATTATTGACTCTAGTGCAAGTGGGAGACTGTTGGAAATATGCCCTAGAGGCAATAATAAATTAGTTATTATTATATTTCCTTGTTCATGATAATCATTTATTATCCATGATATAATTGTATTGATAGGAAACTCAGATACATGTGTAGGTACATAGACAACACCATGTCCCTAGTAAGCCTCTAGTTGACTAGCTCGTTGATCAATAGATGGTTACGGTTTCCTGACCATGGACATTGGATGTCGTTGATAACGGGATCACATCATTAGGAGAATGATGTGATGGACAAGACCCAATCCTAAGCCTAGCACAAAGATCGTAGTTCATATGCTAAAGCTTTTCTAATGTCAAGTATCATTTCCTTAGACCATGAGATTATGCAACTCCCGGATACCGTAGGAATGCTTTGGGTGTACCAAACGTCACAACGTAACTGGGTGACTATAAACGTGCACTACAGGTATCTCTGAAAGTGTTTGTTGGGTTGGCACGAATCGAGACTGGGATTTGTCACTTCGTGTAAACGGAGAGGTATCTCTGGGCCCACTCGGTAGGACATCATCATAATGTGCACAATGTGATCAAAGAGTTGATTACGGGATGATGTGTTACGGAACGAGTAAAGAGACTTGCCGGTAACGAGATTGAACAAGGTATCGGTATACCGACGATCGAATCTCGGGCAAGTACTATACCGCTAGACAAAGGGAATTGTATACGGGATCGATTGAGTCCTTGACATCATCGTTCATCCAATGAGATCATCGTGGAACATGTGGGAGCCAACATGGGTATCCAGATCCCGCTGTTGGTTATTGACCGGAGAACGTCTCGGTCATGTCTGCATGGTTCCCGAACCCGTAGGGTCTACACACTTAAGGTTCGATGACGCTAGGGTTATAAAGGAAGTTTGTATGTGGTTACCAAATGTTGTTCGGAGTCCCGGATGAGATCCCGGACGTCACGAGGAGTTCTGGAATGGTCCGGAGGTAAAGATTTATATATAGGAAGTCCTATTTTGGCCACCGGAAAATGTTCGGGATTTTTTGGTATTGTACCGGGAAGGTTCTAGAAGGTTCCGGAGTGGGGCCCACCTGCATGGGGGACCCACATGAACGTGGGTAGTGGGGTCAAGGCCCGAAACCCCTGGTCAAGGCGCACCAAGATCCCCCCTTAGAAGGAATAAGATCATATCCCGAAGAGATAAGATCAAGATCCCTAAAAAAGGGGGATAACAGTTGGTGGGGAAGGAAATGATGGGATTTCTTTCCCCACCTTTGCCAACGCCCCAATGGACTTGGAGGGCAAGAAACCAGCCCCCTCCACCCCTAAATATAGTGGGGAGGCGCATGGGAGCTTCACCCTTCCCCTGGCGCAGCCCTCCGCCTCTCCCAAGTACTCCTCCTCTCTCGCGATGCTTGGCGAAGCCCTGCAGAATTGCCACGCTCCTCCACCACCACCACACCGTTGTGCTGCTGCTAGATGGAGTCTTCCTCAACCTCTCCCTCTCTCCTTGCTGGATCAAGGCATGGGAGACGTCACCGGGCTGTACATGTGTTGAACGCGGAGGTGCCGTCCGTTCGGCACTAGGATCTCCAGTGATTTGGATCACGACGAGTACGACTCCTTCAACCCCGTTCTCTTGAACGCTTCCGCTTAGCGATCTACAAGGGTATGTAGATGCACTCTCCTTTCCCTTGTTGCTGGTTTCTCCATAGATAGATCTTGGTGACACGTAGGAAAATTTTGAATTTCTGCTATGTTCCCCAACAACCAGCCCCTGGTGGGCTGGTGCGCCCCCCCCCCCCCCCTGGGCCCCCCTCTGCGCCTAGGGTTGGGAACCCTAGGGGAGGGGGCGCCTCCACTTGCCTTGGGGGGCACTCCACCCCCCTGGCCGCCGCCCCCCTAGAGATCCCATCTCTAGGGCCGGCTACCCCCCTTGGGGGCCTATATAAAGGAGGGGGAGGGAGGGCAGCCGCACCCCTGAGTCTTGGCGCCTCCCTCCCCCTGCTACACCTCTTCCTCCTCCCGCGGTTGCTTGGCGAAGCCCTGCCGGAGTACTGCTTCTCCACCACCACCACGCCGTCGTGCTCCTGTTGGAGTCTTCTTCCTCAACCTCTCCTTCCCCCTTGCTGGATCAAGAAGGAGGAGACGTCATCCTCTCCGTACGTGTGTTGAACGCGGAGGTGTTGTCCGTTCAGCACTTGGTCATCGGTGATTTGGATCACGGCGAGTACGACTCCATCATCCCCGTTCTCTTGAATGCTTCCGCTCGCGATCTACAAGGGTATGTAGATGCACTCCTATCACTCGTTGCTTAGATGAACTCATAGATGGATCTTGGTGAAAGCATAGAAATTTTTTTTAATTTTCTGCAACATTCCCCAACAGTTCTATCTCAGAAAATGTATGCTGGAAGTGTAGGTTCGTTCTGATGGCTCTCTTCACGAATGAAGAGGAGGTGGAGGGGTATCTATAGCCTCCACACAAAATCTAACCGTTACACACAATTTACCAAACTCGGTGGGACCGAATCAACAAACTCGGTCGGACCGATTTAGTAAATCTAGTGACCGTTAGGATTTTTGGTGGGACCGACATGCAACTCGGTAGGACCGATATGGTTAGGGTTAGGGCATAACGTAATCTCGGTGAGACCGATTACACAAACTCGGTGATACCGATTTTGGTAATTAGCTAACCAAAGAGTTGGTCAGGCAAACTCGGTGGGACCGTTTACTCAAACTCGGTGGGACCGATTTTGGTAATAAGTTAACCAGAGAGTTTGCATTGTAATCTCGGTAGTACCGATTGCTCAAACTCGGTGAGACCGATTTTGGTAATGGACATACACAGAGAGATTACAATCCCATCTCGGTGAGACCGAGATCCCTATTGGTGAGATCGATCTGTCTAGGGTTTGTGGCAGTGGCTATGACATCTGAACTCGGTGGCGCCGGATTGAAAGAATCGGTGTGGCCGAGTTTGACTTTAGGTTTAGGTCATATGTGTGGAAGTGGGAAAGTAGTTGAGGGTTTTGGAGCATGTCACTAAGCACTATGGAGCAAGAAACTCATTAAGCAACACCTCATCCCTTCTTGATAGTATTGGCTTTTCCTATAGACTCAATGTGATCTTGGATCACTAAAATATAAAATGAAGAGTCTTGAGCTTGAAGCTTGAGCGAATCCTTTGTCCTTAGCATCTTGAAGGAGTTCCCACATCCTTTAGTCCATGCCACTCCATTGTTGAACTTACCTGAAACATACTAGATAAAAGTGTTAGTCCAACAAGAGATATGTTGACATTAATTACCAAAACCACCTAGGGAGCACTTGTGCTTTCAATCTCTCCCTTTTTGGTAATTGATGACAACATACATCAACGCTTTAGATAAAGATATAAAGAATAGCAAGTAAAGCTTTGGAAGAACATGTAACAGGCATAGGCTCCCCCTACATGTATGCAATCATGTGAATATGGAATATAGAAGCATGTGAGAGCATAACCATGATAGAGAAGGCAATGTGTTATATGTATCTTGGCCATATGCATCAGAGCAAAGAATATTAAATAAAATACCTTCATGCTCATGAGTCCTTGCAAACAGTATGTACATCAGCAAGAATTCCTCATACGCATGATTGTGATGCATATACTTACCTTGTAGTCTTGAGTTGGCTTAGGATGGAATGAACCTTCGTAAACAAGGTTAGACAACACAGGTACATCTACTAGCCAGAGCAAACAGAAGAAACCACAAGAATACCAAGACTGGGATGACATGTGGAGAGTGAGTACTAAGTACCACATTGGATTAGACATGTCCCCAAGAGTAAAGATATGCAATGAATTTAAATGATTTCTTTCCCTTAGATGTCTTGCTCCCCCTGAATCTAGCATGGGATACTGGGAGAAGATAGTTAACAGAAAATCAGAGCTGAAAGATATAAATGAACAGAGCTAATGCAAATAAGCACATATGAACATGTCTTTCCCCTTAAGAAGACATGTGGCATCTCTCCTCTTGAACACCAAGCATCTGGGATCCTTGAGAAATACTTTCTACTTGAGTATTTTCTCCCCCTGGAGATCTCTTTCTCCCCCTGTGGAGGTGATACTCTCTCTTTATGATGTGATCTCTCTAAGTGATAAGCTTTGATGTGATCTCTCTCTCCCCCTTTGACATCAATTTCCAAGAAGGGTTTGATCCTTGAGTCACAGCACAAAGCATTTATATAAATGTGATGCTGGTAGAGGACAAGATTCATTGAGTGGAGCTGGATCAGAAGAAACACAGAATAAGGGGCAAATTGTTTTTCCTGTTGTGAAATCGGTGGCACCGAGTGGTATGCTTCGGTTGTACCGAAAGGATTCGGTTGGACCGAAAACAACAAATCAGTGAAACCGAGTTCATCAAAGAGAAAACACTTGTCACCTCAGCTCACTAGACTAGTAAGATCTCACAAAGATTTGCAAGGAATTTACTGAATGATATGCAATGAATTGGATGCAGAAAATGCAGAGCAAACAGAAAGAAATCTAGATGAAGTTTTTTTTTGAAAAGGGGAAACAAATATGCATGAGACAAATGCAAAAACACAGAAAAGAGCACAAGAGAACTTCATTTAGAGATGGTCGGCGACAAAGTCACCTATGTTAGAGTATATTGACTTAGGAGTCAAGTGAGATCACTTGATCATAGGTCATACTCATCGTTTAAGCTCAAAATGGGGTTGCCATTTTTCATTTAAGCATCTTGATGTATTCACATCTTGTCGAGTTGCTTTAGCTCATGACTTGGAGTAAAGCTTCTCTAAGATGGAATAACATACCTTGGTTGGTGGTGTTGAACATGTAGTTGAACATGTGTGAGTTGCTCAAGGTTGATGTAGCTCATCAAGAATTGGGACCACCACTTGGAATTTGAGTCCATCTACCTACATGGGTTAGTTCTTGCAAGGAAGAGCACTTGTGTATCCAAAAATGACAATCATGAAGCTCAACATAGAATTTGTCAAAGGATATGTCTGAATGGTTCTATGCTTCCTTGTCTTCAACCACCATAGTGTAGAAACTTGGTGATGTAGAGATTGCTCAAGATGTGAGTGGATTACAATCTCATGGAATTTGATTCAACCAAGTACCTACATGGGTTATATAACATGCAAGATGCAAATATATGCAAGACATAAGATTTTCATCATAAGAGAAATATCAAGGATTAGTCATAAGCTCATGTCTTGCATGTATCCAATGGAGTTTCTACTCCAAGTTTGAAGCATCGATGATGTTCAATTCTCCTCTCAACCTGCAAAACACTTTCTCATCAAGAGGTTTAGTGAATATATCCGCTAATTGCTTTTCGGTGCGAACATGCTTAAGATTAATGTCACCCTTAGCAACATGATCTCGAATGAAATGATGACGAACTTCAATATGCTTAGTTCGAGAATGTTGTACGGGATTATGACCAATTTTAATAGCACTTTCATTGTCACAAAGCAATGAACATGTTTCACATATATCCCATAATCTTTAAGAGTTTGGGTCATCCAAAGTAATTGAGCACAACATGAACCAGCGGCAATGTATTCCGCTTCGGCGGTGGATAAGGATACCGAGTTTTGTTTCTTGGAGGACCAAGACACAAGAGATCTACCAAGAAATTGACAAGTACCCGAAGTGGACTTTCTATCAACCTTGTCTCCGGCATAGTCCGAGTTGGAGTAGCCAACAAGATCGAAAGAGGCCCTCTTAGGATACCAAATGCCAAAATTTGGTGCATGGATTAAGTATCTCACTATCCTTTTCACGGCCTTAAGATGACATTCTTTAGGAGCAGCTTGATATCGTGCACACATGCACACACTTAGCATGATATCGGGACGTGAAGCACATAGATATAACAATGAACCAATCATAGAGCGATAAACCTTTTGATCAACCGGTTCACCATCTTTGGTCAAGTCAAGATGTCCACTAGTAGGCATGGGTGTAGTCATACCTTTGCATTCTTGCATATTGAACTTCTTGAATAGGTCCTTGGTGTACTTCGTTTGAGAGACAAAGGTACCTTCCTTAGTTTGCTTGATTTGCAAACCAAGAAAGAATTTGAGTTCACTCATCATAGACATCTCAAACTTCTCCGACATTAGCTTCCCAAACTTTTCACTAAAATGAGGGTTAGTTGAACCAAATATAATATCATCAACATAGATTTGGCACACAAATAGTTCTCCATTAACCCTTTTAGTAAAGAGAGTGGAATCTATTTTCCCAATTTCAAAGCCTTTTTCAATAAGGAACTTGGTCAAGCATTTATACCACGCTCTAGGAGCTTGTTTAAGACCATAAAGAGCTTTGTGAAGTTTGTAAACATGATTTGGTTTCTTAGGATTGACAAAGCCGGGAGGTTGTTTAACATAAACTTCCTCCTCTATTTCACCATTTAGAAAAGCACTTTTAATGTCCATTTGGTACAAGGTGATATCATGATGATTAGCATAGGCAAGTAAGATGCGAATGGACTCAAGTCTAGCAACGGGAGCGTAAGTCTCACCATAGTCCATACCTTCGACTTGTGTGTAGCCTTGGGCGACGAGAAATGCTTTGTTGCGAACTACTTGTCCATATTCATCTTGCTTGTTGCGAAACACCCATTTGGTACCGATGATGTTGTGGTTGTTGTCGGGCTTCTCAATCAATGTCCAAACTTGGTTCCTCTCAAAGTTGTGTAGCTCTTCATGCATAGCATTTATCCAATCTGGATCTTCCAATGCTTCTTCAACCTTCATAGGTTCAATGCTAGAGATGAAAGAATAGTTTTCACAAAAGTTAGCTAAACGAGTTTTAGAGCGAGTGATTCTCCCGGTTTGAATATCATTGTAGATTTGCTCGACGGGATGGTCTTTAGCAATTCTTGCTCGAACTCGTGAAAGCTTTTGCTTGGTTCTTGGTTGAACTTCTTCTTCATCTTGTTCTTCTTCTTGGCATTCTTCATTGTTGGCGTTGTCGTTCTCTTGTCGTGGTGGAGAAGGAGGTTGTTGATGTTCATCTTGATGCACTTCCTCGTTTTCTTCATCTTGGTGTGTCCCACTTGTGGATTCTTCCGTATCAACTCTTGGTTCACCTTGTCGTGAAGTAGAAGCTTCCACTTGGACGGACAAGGTACTCTCCTTCACCTCCGTTGGACGGACCTTGCCAATAGACAAGTCTTGGATTGCTTCCGAAGGATCTTTGTCGCCTACATCAATTGGCAATTGCTCTACTTGCGAGCCGTTAGATTCAACAAACTTCACATCTACCGTCTCTTCAACCTTTCGGGTGAAATTGTTGTAGACGCGGTAAGTGTGAGAGTTTGAACCATAACCTAGTAGGAAACCTTCATGAGACTTAGGAGCAAATTTAGAACAACAATGCTTATCAAGAATGTAGCACTTTGAGCTGAATACTCGAAAGTATCCAACTTGGGGTTTGTTACCGGTGAGGAGCTCGTATGCCGTCTTGCCGAGTAGCTTGTGAAGATACAAGCGATTTGTTGCATGACAAGCTGTCTCAACCGCTTCTGCCCAAAAGTGCTTCAGTGTCTTGTACGCATCAAGCATCGTTCTCGCCATTTCAATGAGCGTCCGGTTCTTCCTCGCAACAACTCCATTTTGTTGAGGTGTATACATAGCCGAGAACTCATGTGAAATCCCTTCTTTGTCAAGAAAGGTGTCCACGTTTGCGTTCTTGAACTCCGTTCCGTTGTCGCTGCGAACCTTCTTGATCTTCACTTCAAATTGATTTTGGGCCTTCCTAGCGAAGTTTTTGAAGATCTTTTGGACCTGCGATTTATCATCGAGAAAGAACACCCACGTAAATCTTGAAAAATCATCAACTATAACTAGACCAAAAGAATTTCCACCGAGACTCTTGTAGGCGTTGGGACCAAAGAGATCCATGTGAAGTAGCTCGAGTGGCCTCCTTGTGGTCATGATGTTCTTCACGGGATGCCTCCCTCCAACCTGTTTACCTGCCTGACAAGCGCTGCAAAGTCTATCCTTATCAAATATGACATCGTTAACACCAAGGATATGATTTCCTTTAATAAGCTTGTCAAGGTTTCGCATGCCAACATGACCTAATCGTCTATGCCATAACCAACCTTTAGAGGATTTAGCAATGAAGCAAGTTTTATGTTGAGCCTTTTTAGTGAAATCAACAATGTACAGATCACCTCTACGCACACCGGTAAAGACCATTTTATGATTATCTCTACGAAACACTTGGCAATCTACTTCAGTAAATAGGACATTGAAACCGAAATCAGCAAGTCTAGATACTGAAAGTAAGTTGTATCCAAGAGATTCAACGAGCATGACATTTTGTATGGAGCTATCATGTGATATGGCCACCTTACTGAGGCCAACCACCTTACCCTTTGAGTTGTCACCGAAGGTGACATACTTTCGAGGTCCATCGTTTTCAGCAAGCTCACAAAACATGTCTTTATCTCCGGTCATGTGATCGGTACATCCACTATCAAGAACCCATTCCTTTCCTCCTGCCATATATCCCCGAAGGTTTGCCATAAGACCAAAGTGTCTCATTGCATCATCAAGATCGAAGTGAACATGAGGTGCACAAGGGATAGCAATGTACTTGTTCAAATGATATTGATTAAAGATTACAAGCATCTCATTTTTCCACTCATGAAAATACTCTCCATCAAGAATAGGCACTCTATGTCTAAGACTCCCCAAAGTAGACTCATCCATCTTCCTCCAATGGTGATTAAACCAAGGCAATGGAGACCAATGCTCTGATGCCACTTGTAGGACCTTGAGAAGAGGTGTCTAGAGGGGGGGTGATTAGACACTAAGTATCAAAGATGCAGTTTTTAACTTCTTTAAGTTTGAGTGGAGTTTAGGCACAAGTTTAACATTCACAATACATAACAAGCAAGCATGCAAAGAGTATATGAGCAGCGGAAAGTAAAGCATGCAACTTGCAAGAATGTAAAGGGAAGGGTTTTGAAGGATTCAAACGCAATTGGAGACACGGATGTTTTTGTCGTGGTTCCGATAGGTGGTGCTATCGTACATCCACGTTGATGGAGACTTCAACCCACGAAGGGTAACGGTTGCGCGAGTCCACGGAGGGCTCCACCCATGAAGGGTCCACGAAGAAGCAACCTTGTCTATCCCACCATGGTTGTCGCCCACGAAGGACTTGCCTCACTAGCGGTAGATCTTCACGAAGTAGGCGATCTCCTTGCCCTTACAAACTCCTTGGTTCAACTCCACAATCTTGTCGGAGGCTCCCAAGTGACACCTAGCCAATCTAGGAGACACCACTCTCCAAGAAGTAACAAATGGTGCGTTGATGATGAACTCCTTGCTCTTGTGCTTCAAATGATAGTCTCCCCAACACTCAACTCTCTCTCTCATAGGATTTGGATCTGGTGGAAAGAAGATTTGAGTGGAAAGCAACTTGGGGAAGGCTAGAGATCAAGATTCATATGGTAGGAATGGAATATCTTGGCCTCAACACATGAGTAGGTAGTTCTCTCTCAGAAAATGTATGCTGGAAGTGTAGGTTCGTTCTGATGGCTCTCTTCACGAATGAAGAGGAAGTGGAGGGGTATATATAGCCTCCACACAAAATCTAACCGTTACACACAATTTACCAAACTCGGTGGGACCGAATCAACAAACTCGGTTGGACCGATTTAGTAAATCTAGTGACCGTTAGGATTTTCGGTGGGACCGACATGCAACTCGGTAGGACCGATATGGTTAGGGTTAGGGCATAACGTAATCTCGGTGAGACCGATTACACAAACTCGGTGAGACCGATTTTGGTAATTAGCTAACCAAAGAGTTGGTCAGGAAAACTCGGTGGGACCGATTACTCAAACTCGGTGGGACCGATTTTGGTAATAAGTTAACCAGAGAGTTTGCATTGTAATCTCGGTAGTACCGATTGCTCAAACTCGGTGAGACCGATTTTGGTAATGGACATACACAGAGAGATTACAATCCCATCTTGGTGAGACCGAGATCCCTATCGGTGAGACCGATCTGTCTAGGGTTTGTGGTAGTGGCTATGACATCTGAACTCAGTGGCGCCGGATATAAAGAATCGGTGTGGCCGAGTTTGACTTTAGGTTTAGGTCATATGTGTGGAAGTGGGAAAGTAGTTGAGGGTTTTGGAGCATGTCACTAAGCACTGTGGAGCAAGAAACTCATTAAGCAACACCTCATCCCTTCTTGATAGTATTGGCTTTTCCTATAGACTCAATGTGATCTTGGATCACTAAAATATAAAATGAAGAGTCTTGAGCTTGAAGCTTGAGCCAATCCTTTGTCCTTAGCATCTTGAAGGAGTTCCCACATCATTTAGTCCATGCCACTCCATTGTTGAACTTACCTGAAACATACTAGATAAAAGTGTTAGTCCAACAAGAGATATGTTGACATTAATTACCAAAACCACCTAGGGAGCACTTGTGCTTTCACATTTGCATTATCAATTAATACCATATGAGGAAAGGTGGCTTTTTCTTTGGTTAGCTTCACTTGGTGTTGAACATGGGACTCCTTGAGGTTAGCATGAGCACCCTTCAAGACCTTGTGGGCCTTGTCGAGTATATCAAACTCCTCCTTGAGTCTAGCATGGTCAACGCCAAGTTTAGCCTTCTCGAAAGTTAGCACACGAGATACAACAAGAGCATGATCAAGATCTTTCTTTAACTTAGTATGCTCATCGTTGTGTGACTCCTCAAGAGCCAAACGGTGCCCACGCTCTTCCTCAAGAGCATTAGAGAGATCTGATATCTCATCAGCATAGTCACGACTATGACCTTCCATCTTAGAGATGGTTTCTTCATGAGCCTCGATCATGTTATTGGCTTCACCAAGTTGTTCCAAGAGAGCAACGAAGTGCTTCTTGGATTTTCCCCTGAGCTTACTCATAAAAGACTCAAATTCATTTACTTCCTCATTAGACCCCTCACTTTCATCAATGCCATCCATCAAGGAGGGATTAGTAATGATGGTGGTTTTGATGTTGGGGGTTACCTTGTTGGTGGCTTTAGCCATGAGACACTTGGCGGTGATGTTCTCATTGGGCGAGTCGAAGAGGGACACTCGTGGAGTTGTGGAAATGGCAACGGAGTCCATGGCCATGGCTTCACTATCTTCATCATCATTGTCATCCTCATGGTATTCTTCTTGAACCACCAACCCTCGAGTAGGAGTCTTTTTGGTGAAGTTGTTCTTGTTTGGGAAGGACTTGGCTTTGTCTTTTCGGATGAACTTGCCACCATTGTCTTCCCTCTTCTCGTAAGGGAAATCCACAACAAAGTGGCTCACATTGCCACAATTGTAACATGTTCTCACACGTTGCTTGCCCTTGAACCCACTTGAGTTGTTCTTGTTGAAGTTGGGCCTTGTGTTCTTCTTGCTCCAAAATTGCCTTGAAGCAAGAGCCATGTGCTCATGATAATCATATTTTGTATCTTTGGGGTTGCTCTCCTCATATTCCTCTTCTTCCACAATAACCTTGGCCTTCAAGGCAAGGTTGGGCTTCTTTGCTCTTTGAGAATGCAACACCGCGTTGTCGGCGGTCTTGTCCAAGATCCTCATTGCCACAGACTCATCCAACACTTCATTTGAGGTCAAGGAGTGGAAGTCCGGTCTTTGACGGATGATGGAGGACGTGGCCTTGTGGTAAGGCATCATTGCTTTGAGGAACTTGCGCTTGATCCAATTGTCATCTGTGTCCTTGCTCCCATGATCTCGGAGTGAGACCGCGAGTTTGCTTACTCTCTGAAAGAGCTCACGAGGTTCTTCATCTTCTTTCATTGCAAACTCATCGGCTTCATCTTGCACCACTTCATAGTTGGAGCGTTGAATGCTTGCGCTTCCCTTGTAGAGGGAAACAACACAGTGCCATGCATCTTTGGCCATGGCGAAGGGTCGAAGATGAGGGAGATCTTCGGGTGGAACCGCATCTTGAATGATGAAGAGATCATTCTCATTGAATTGATTATCCACGGCTTCTCTTGGGGTGAAGTTGCTTCGGTCATGTGGATGGAAACCTTCTTCAATGATTCTCCAAAGATTAGTATTCACATGATTTAAATGACGCTTGAAGCGATAAACCCAAGAATCAAAGTCCTCATTTTTCACAATCTTAGGAGGAGGGCCGGCATGATTTAAATGAGTAGAGGGAATCGGTCCTCCATAAATTGGAGGTTCCACATGGGCAAAGATGCTGGTGCCATTTCTACCACTAGTAGAAGGACCCTTTTCACTAGTAGCTTCCCCCTTGTCGGAGTTAGCATCTATCACCTTGTTAGTGGGATCACCCACTTTCATCGGCGAGGTAGATAGTTTAAGTCCTAAGAATTTATTAAACATGCTTTCAACCTCGGTTGTCATGGAGGTTTTCAATGTGTCCAAAGCCACATTGAATTCCTCACGAAAACCGCGGTTCCCCCATCGGCCGTAGACGAGCTCGGATTCACACCGGAGTGCTCCTCCCCACCGTCTACGGTGTCAACCATACTCTTCGGACGGCAAAGTCCTTAATAAAGAGATGAGGCTCTGATACTAATTTAAAGGATCGATATAGTTGACTAGAGGGGGTGAATAGGCAACTAACAATTTTTAGCTTTTCTTTACCAAATTAAACTTTACATCAAAGTAGGTTGTCTAGATATGCAACTAGGTGAGCAACCTATACGATGCAACAACAACAAGTACACAAGCAAGCAAGGGATACAACACAAATAAGCTTGCACAAGTAAAGGCACGAGATAACCAAGAGTGGAGCCGGTGAAGACGATGATGTGTTACCGAAGTTCCTTCCTTTTGAGGGGAAGTACGTCTCCGTTAGAGTGGTGTGGAGGCACAATGCTCCCCAAGAAGCCACTAGGGCCACCGTATTCTCCTCACGCCCTGACACAATGCGAGATGCCGTGATTCCACTATTGGTGCCCTTGAAGGCGGCGACCGAACCTTTACAAACAAGGTTTGGGAAATCTCCACAACTTAATTGGAGGCTCCCAATGACACCACGAAGCTTCACCACAATGGACTATGGCTCCGCGGTGACCTCAACCATCTAGGGTGCTCAAACACCCAAGAGTAACAAGATCCGCTAGGGATTAGTGGGGGGAATCATATTTCTCTTGGTGGAAGTGTAGACCGGGGCCTTCTCAACCAATCCCGAGCAAATCAACAAGTTTGATTGGCTAGAGAGAGAGATCGAGCAAAAATGGAGCTTGGAGCAACAATGGAGCTTGGAAGTGGAAGAGGTAGTCAATTAGAGGAAGAAGACACCCCTTATATAGTGGAGAGACAAATCCAACCGTTATCCACTTAACCAGCCCGCGACCTGTGGTACTACCGCCCCAGACAAGCGGTACTACCACAAGGGCTCACGATACTACCGCGGTGGACCGCGGTACTACCGCTGCTACGGCAGGACCTAGTCCAGGCCTGAGCCGCAAAGGCTGAGGGCGGTACTACTGCCCCCCCCCCCTTGCGGTACTACCGCAAGGCCGGATTGGACTAGCCTGGGAAGGGCGCGGATGAAAAAAAATTACATCCGTGCCTACTTCCACTGAAAATCAAACAGTGCAAATATCCGACACAGTACTACCGCACATGGCATGCGATACTACCGCGCAGGGAGCGGATGTAAAAAATTACATCCGCCCCAACTTCCGCCCATGTTGCTATGCTAGACCAGGACTCACGGTACTACCGCGCGCATGGGGCGGTACTACCGCGTAGGGCGCGGATGTAAAAAATTACATCTGCCCCTACAGCCGCACGAGCGACTGAGTCTCGTCTGAGGCCATGGTACTACAGCTCCTTAGGAGCGGTACTACCATGTGCACCTACGGTACTACCACGGGGGTCTGCGGTACTACCGCTCCTAAGAGCAGTACTATCGCATGCCTTAGAACAGCAACACTAGGAATCCTTCTGTTTGCAAAATATGAAGAAAACGGTGGATGCTCCAAAGCGCAAAGGGAAAGGCGGTGCAAAGGGAGTAAACGTGTACGTGATGATTCCACCCGAACCTTTCCAACGCGGACCCCCTCTTAATAGTACGGCTTCCCTACGACTCAAATCCACCGAAAAGAAACGCAGAAAAACATCGTCTTCAATAGTCTTCGAGGGGCACCAAACCGTCTTGTGCCTAGTGACGAAGCGTCTGAAATACTCAAGGCACACGATTAGTCCGCAAAAGCATTGTCATCAATCACCAAAACACCTTAGGGATAAATATGCCCTTACAACTGGGATGCCCAGTCCCATGATCAAAAGTTCAAAATCAAATCAAAATAATTGCAAACAAAACTCCCCCAGAATTGATGTTAGTTGGAGGCACCCGTTGTTTCGGGCAAGCCATGGATTGATGATTGTTGGTGGAGCGGGAGTAAAAACTTTACCATTCTGTTTGGGAACCGCCTATAATGTATCCAGTATGGAAGAAACTGGGAACCCTTGGTTGTTATGTTGACAATGAAATCATACCTCTCAGTATTATTTTCATCTCTGTTTAAAAGCTTCGAGCTCTGGCACCTCTGGAAATCTCTGCTTCCCTCTGCGAAGGGCCTATCCTTTACTTTTATGCAAGAGTCAGTAGTATTCCTTCTCATTTCTCATTCCAACCTACTCTTTAGTTGGCAAGCATCATGTGATGGGGAAAGATCTAAGCATATAAGGCCATTCAAATATATTTGATCATGATTATTATTGTTGACAATTATCTATATGATAAGTAAGTTGGGAGGCGAAACATTCAACCCCTATCTTTCTCTGTGTTCGATCGATGTTATTTGTTCTAAAAATATGCTTTGGGTGGTAGCAATCATGGAAGACTATATGAGAGTTGAGTATGTGGAGTTTGCTAAATCAAAGCTCTGACATAGAACCTTCCTCAAAATAAGATGAATTGCAATTGTTTGATGACTGAGAACACAGTTTGCTAGTTTCCAAGAAAGTTTATGGTCTATGCTTTAACATTTGAATAGCTTGTTACTTGATCATGAGAAGTTTTATGAGATGAGCTACTGTTACGACATATAATGATGCTAGAAAAGGTGATTGAAATTATCATGGATCAAAATTATGCACCTGCTAGCATTCACACTTCATAAATTATTTCTTTTGTCATTTACCTACTCGAGGACGAGCAGGAATTCAGCTTGGGGATGCTGATACGTCTCCAACGTATCTATGATTTATGAAGCATTCATGCTATTATATTATCTGTTTTGGATGTTTATGGGCTTTATTATACATTTTTATATTATTTTTGGGACTAACCTACTAACCGGACGCCCAGCCCAAATTGTTGTTTTCTTGCCTATTTCAGTGTTTCGAAGAAAAGGAATATCAAACGGAGTCCAAACGGAATGAAACCTTCGGGAGAGTTATTTTTGGAACGAAAGCAATCCAGGGGATTTGGAGTGCACGTAAGGGAAACAACAAGGAAGCCACGAGGCAGGGAGGCGCGGCCTACCCCCCTGGGCGCGCCCCCACCCTCATGGGCCCCTCGTGGCTCCCCTGATCGACTTCTTTCGCCTATATATCTCCATATACCCTAAAAACATTGGGGAACACAATAGATCGGGAGTTCCTCCGTCGCGAGCCTCTGTAGCCACCAAAAACCTCTCGGGAGCCCGTTCCGGCACCCTGCCGGAGGGGGGATCCCTCGCCAGTGGCCATCTTCATCATCCCGGCGCTCTCCATGGCGAGGAGGGAGTAGTTCACCCTCGGGGGCTGAGGGTATGTACCAGTAGCTATATGTTTGATCTCTCTCTCTCTCTCTATGTATCTCTCTCTCTCTCTCTCTCTCTCTCTCTCGTGTTCTTGATTTGGCACGATCTTGATGTATCGCGAGCTTTGCTATTATAGTTGGATCTTATGATGTTTCTTCCCCTCTACTCTCTTGTGATGAATTGAGTTTTCCCCGTGAAGTTATCTTGTCGAATTGAGTCTTTAAGGATTTTAGAACACTTGATGTATGTCTTGCCGTGCTTATCTGTGGTGACAATGGGATATTCACGCGATCTACTTGATGTATGTTTTGGTGATCAACTTGCGGGTTCCGTGACCTTGGGAATCTATGCATAGGCGTTGGCACACATTTTCGTCTTGAGTCTCCGGTAGAAACTTTGGGGCACTCTTTGAAGTACTTTATGTTGGTTGAATAGATGAATCTGAGATTGTGTGATGCATATCGTATAATCATGCCCACGGATACTTGAGGTGACATTGGAGTATTTAGGTGACATTAGGGTTTTGGTTGATTTGTGTCTTAAGGTGTTATTCTAGTAAGAACTTTATGATAGATCGAACGGAAAGAATAGCTTCGTGTTATTTTACTACGGACTCTTGAATAGATCGAGCACAAAGAATAACTTTGAGGTGGTTTCATACCCTACCATAATCTCTTCGTTTGTTCCCTGCTATTAGTGACTTTGGAGTGACTCTTTGTTGATGCTGAGGGATAGTTATATGATCCAGTTATGTTATTATTGTTGAGAGAACTTGCACTAGTGAAAGTATGAACCCTAGGCCTTGTTTCCTAGCATTGCAATACCGTTTACGCTCACTTTTATCATTAGTTACCTTGCTGTTTTTATAATTTCAGATTACAAATACTCATATCTACCATCCATATTGCACTTGTATCACCATCTCTTTGCCGAACTAGTGCACCTATACAATTCACCATTGTATTGGGTGTGTTGGGGACACAAGAGACTCTTTGCTATTTGGTTGCAGGGTTGCTTGAGAGAGACCATCTTCATCCTATGCCTCCCACGGATTGATAAACATCCACTTGAGGGAAATTTGCTACTGTCCTACAAACCTCTGCACTTGGAGGCCCAACAACGTCTACAAGAAGAAGGTTATGTAGTAGACATCATTGGACACCTCATTCAAATACGTTGACCTAGTCAAAATTGTGAACCATATCCAAAATTGAACACCTTGATTCAATAAAAACTAAGAACCAAATTCGAAATAACCTCAATCAAAATGATGGAGCGTTTTCTTCTTTTTTATTTACAATGCGATGGTTGGGCCTTTTGCGGTGTGATTTTATATTATCTGTATCAACCCATATTTATGTGTAAGAATTTTCTTCACCAGTGACGGCATGTACTATGTTGATACTACAATATCACATGTTGGCATTTTTTCTAGGCGATGGGGGGCACGGGTTGATATTCTTTATAGGTCGGTTGGTGCCGATTGATTTGAAAATGCATTGACACGGTCTTAATTCCAATATTCAATATCACAATCATACGGGAGAGCTTCAAAATTAGAGAGCATAATGAATTAAAAGGATTGAACGAGAGAACTCATTAAGAAATTGTTGAACCCTCTCAAAGTTGGGTGACCCAATTCAAAATTGGAGACCTTAGTAAATGGTGATGCCTTAGAAATTAGGAAGCATAATGTAGTTAATATACAGATTTGGAAGTGGTTACTGCAGCCAGAGAAAGTTCTCCCGTTACCTCCCTACCGCCAACATAACGACGACCGTCGGACGACTCACATGAATCATGAAACATTTATAGGAAACATTCGCTCTCTTTGCCTAGGTCGGGATGGGAGCCCATTCCAAAAGCTTCATTCTCATAATTGCTCTTTGCTTGCCCTCCCCTTCTGTCTCGCTCGTCCATGCCCATGTAGCTTCCTTCTCATCGCGGCCGCTTCATTTTCTACCCCACGGTCGCAGGGGCTCAGCGTCGCACGCATGTGAGGTCCACCCTCACCCGTCGTCCCCTTCTCTCTCGCGCTTCCATGGTTGTGTGTCTCCATATCCCTCGCCGCGGTGGAGGACGACAAGGAGATGTCGTAGGCTAATGTTTTCTCCAACCATCGGTGAGGCGGAGGCTTCACTCTTTTCCCCTCCCTTCCCATCCGGCGGCAGGTGACTATTTTTAACGAATCTTCGTCGCCACCACTCCCTCTCCTGTCCAGCAATTGTGGGTGAGAGAGTGTTGGCGGCAGGAACCGTTGATGCACACGCGTTTGCATCGATGAGGCGATGAGGTACAAATCATTGTCCCTCATTGTTCTGTTTGGTATTTTTCTAGCAACCTTACAAGGTTCGCATCGATTTGAATATGCGATTCGGGTGGTTCCCAAGGGATTGGATGGTGGCTGATGGCTCGATATTTTGTCACTTTTATAAAGAGGGTTTTCATGTGGTTTCCAAAGGGTTTTTGATATTTCTCATGTCTTTCTAGCGCTAATCCTTCGGGAAACAAGAAAAATTGTTTTTACTTTTGATGCATAGGAATAAATATATTTAGAATAAAATTAATCAATATCCCAATAAACGAAGCCATTTAGAGCAACTTTCCTTTTGAGCGAAAGTTCATTGGAGAAACCAGAGTACAAGACAGCACATGATACGAGCATGCCCGCTCGTACCAGCAGCGGGGATGAAGTTTCACGCGGCAGTTGGACTAAGGATGACTGTGGGGTTTGTTTTGCGCCAACTGTGCAGCTATTGTATATGGGTGTGTTTGGTTGTCGTAGGCTACAGTAGTTGCATTGCATAGCCTTCTCAACTCAGCCTGGCTATGCAAATGCAGCCTCAAATGCACCATCTGCGAGTTGTTTGGTTGCCTGCATGCCCTCTTGCCTACATGGGATGAACCACAATGCCTGGTGTTTGGTTGCCTGCATGTTAGTGGATAAACCCAAGGCATGGTGTTTGGTTGTATGCAACGCCTGGTGTGTGGTAACCTCTTTGGCTAGTTGGTGAGGTTACCAGCACACATCATAAGCAGAGCAGAGTATAAACAGAAGATCAACTACTTAACAACATATTTCAGATAAGCAGTACCATACTTAATAACAGTTCAAAGCACACTTGATAGTAATTAGAAAGGAGGTGCCCCGGCCCTACTCCTTGGCGGCGAAGGCTTCGTCGTGCTTCGTGCACTTGTTGACGACCTCAATGCCATCCTTGTCGAAGATGATGACCTTGAGGGTGTCGGGAGTGAGGAGCTTGAACGTCGCCATGTAGCCGATCTTTATCTGATGAACGGCTGCGTAGGTGGCCCAACCCTGATCCAGGGTCACCCTGCCGTTCATCAGCTTCACCATCACCTTTCAGGAGCAGCCGGTGTTGTTCCTGAGCTTGAACTCCGTCGGCACCGCGACGAAGTGCTTGGTGAAGTCCAGGGGCATGGTGATGCACTCAAGCTTCGGTGCAAGGATGACCTTGCAGAAGTGAGTTGGGCCATCCTCTTCATGGTAGTGGTCGTAGTTGCGGTGCTTGTTGCTGGGGGGGGGGGGGGGCTCCTCCATGCGCTCGTCGTCGCCAACCTCAGGCGTCTTCAGGTCTTTGTCAGCGGTGGGAGGTAGCACAACCTCCTCGGGCATTGGATGAAGGGGATGCTTGCCCTTGTTGTCAACGGCCGGGAGCACCTCGGTGCCCATCTCATTGCTCTCCTCGATCTGCACACAATTCATGAAGTCAGGCACAACACAGAGTTCATGGCTTATTGAAGAGCATGTAGTTAAAACGGCATGACTGTCACTCTTCCTCCTCTCCATCATGCCTATATTTACTCACCCTGCCCATCACTATTTACCCACCCCCTCTCTTCTCTCACTATCAATCTTCCTCCTCTCCATCGCCATGAGCTCCAGATCCAGATCCAACGCCAACCCCTTCCCGTGGGGTATTGGCTGGAGGGCCTTCTTCCTCGGGTGGTCGGCTAGTGACCGCACCAAGTTCGAGAACACCATGGAGGTGTGCTCGAACTTCGGCTCCATGGCTGAGACGCAAAAAAAATCTGATGCAGTGCTCATGAGAGCCACTCACAAGAGCTGAAGACGGTGATTCCTGACCCAGCGAAGGGCGCGATGGCAGTCGACATCATTCGCTGGGCGATGAATCAGGCCGTCTCCAACGACGCTGAATAGAGGAAGAAGTGGTCCAAGTACAAGAGCTACTGGGCTAGTAATGACCGTCGTGCCGCAGTGTACTGGGAGAGGGCAATCGTGTCGGCGGCAGTCATCGGTGGGGAGCCTAAGGAGGAGGCGGAAGAACCGGTGCAGATGCCAGCGAGGGCGCCAGAGCCAGGCCGTCGTACCTGGCAGATTGACCTCGACTCCACCGAGGACGACAACGACGACCCGCCACGCCGCACGGCGATGAAGAAGAAGATGGAAGGCCGGCCACTCGACCCACCGCTCCGCACGCCGATGACGGCGGCCGCGGTTAGCCAGTGTCTGTTCTGCACCCCAAATGCCCCAATCCCCCTTCTACTCCAACCGCATCTACCTCTATTCCGATCTTGCATGAACTACTATGAACTCCTATGTACTCGTATGAACTAGTATGCACTACTATGAACTGCCATGCTTATCTACCTTTATTCCCCATTCCCCTCTCCGTCGTGGATCGAATCTACCGCCAGATTGAATGCGAAAAACTAGTGCATGACGAACAGAGAAGTACTTACCGTCATTGCTGCTTGCAGGTGATGATCCGCTCGCCGGTGATGGAGTCCTATGGTCTTCTTGCTCTCCTTCGATCTGCCGCCGCCGGTGAGAGTTGGAAGAGTGGGGGAGAGTGGTGAGAGGGAGAGGTGAGGCTAATAACTGTCGGCGCTTCAGGAAGCAACGCGGCTTCTCGAGCGTGGTCCCGCGCGTGCAGCCACCGCCGGCCACGTGCACTGCTCGGGCCTGGCCCTGGAGAAACTGCCGATTCAGGCGTTCCCAGGGAGCCAGGCCCAGGAGTGCTTTAAGATTCGTGCCATGCGGGCCGAACAGTAAAAGCAAACAACCAAACAGGCCGGATTCTTTCCGTGCGGGTCTGGTGCAGGCAACCAAACACGCCCTATTTATTTTGCACCCACCATGCGGCTAGGCCAAAATATGCGACTGCCTGGAAAAAAATTGCAACCCAAGGGATAGGACATCTGCTCAAGCACCGTTTTTGGTGCAAATTCCCTCGAAACAATTTTTGGGGGCTGTTGGATATGCTAATAACAAAAGTAGCCTAGCTGAGATTTCACTTTAAAAACATCTGTAAAATAGAGAAACAAACTATATTATGGATTTCATATTGGAAAGAGGTTCTACTCATACTTGTTGCTACATATAACAATCGTGCAGAACAGGCAGGCCGGTGCATGTAGGTCCCACTTGGACAGGTTCGGGGACGGGGTTCCGACCACTTGGGTCTACAGCCTTTTCCGACATTTCCGCAAGAGACTGTTTTCAGGACTTGAAACCATGATCTCACGAGATCACAAGGCAGACCACTGCACCAAGGCTCCCCTCATAACAATTATGCAGAAAAAAACAGAACAAAATTCCACACGGCAGCATCTGAGTGCTTACTATTACTAATAATTCAGCTAGCTAAACGTTGTACGAACGAAATGATAACAAAGTAAAAGAGCGAAAACATTTCCAACAATTAACACGAAGAATTCACTTGCATACCGAGCATACTATATCTTACGATAACAGGGTATACCTGAATTAAGATAGTCATACGAGTCACAGACCCAAACAGCACATAGTTGTTACCCAATATAACTCTGAATACTGGACGACTAACACGGGAACCTGAACGCTAAACTGAGAAAACCAAATGCAAAAGGCATTTGTGATGAAGGCTTGCTACTATGAACAGCTTTGAGCAGGCAATTGCATGATGGACAAATCAGCAGCAGACACCACACAAATGCGGAAAATCTCGCGCATGGGACTTGGTGAAAGGAGACGACTGGCTAGACCAGCCCCCAGTCTGTGTCGATGAAAATGCCACCATTATCATTATCCTGCATTAAGAAGTATGGCATGGTTAGATGTTCATTCCCTGTTAAAAGTCGTGAATTTTACATAAAAGATAGTAAGTACTACAAGTCCCCAAAATGGCAGATCACATAAAGATTAAGTAAACAGTGGGAGTGTAAGCTAAATGTACAAGTG
The DNA here is from genome assembly GCA_963921465.1 of Triticum timopheevii. Classification (NCBI taxonomy): domain Eukaryota; kingdom Viridiplantae; phylum Streptophyta; class Magnoliopsida; order Poales; family Poaceae; genus Triticum; species Triticum timopheevii. The sequence goes on along the minus strand of OY997272.1, from coordinate 163,627,255 downwards.
CAATCATGCAGATAATATAAAGTACCTCAGTGTGCTGTTAGTGTACTTTCCTATAATAATGTTACAGGAATCAAAAGTACTACTACCAAAATAAAAGTGCATCTTATCTTAAAAGGAATAGAACGCTACACATGCATGTGGGTTCCATATGAAATAAAAAATGCATGTCCGGCTTCAGTGGAGTGTTTGCACCACCATAAAAATGGTGAGCCAGCGAGAAGTCAACATTACTATGTAGATGCAAAATAGATGAAAGTTTGGCATTAAGATAAATTCTGCTGAGAATGAAATAAAAGAGAGGATCATACCGGCCTGAACATGTCAACAACAATGTCATCCAGACCACCACTGAGCTCCCTTTGCAGCCCACTTGTCCCCACGAGATCATTGTTGTTGTAATTGAGCTGATTACCAACAGCTTGCTGATCAATCTTGCCATCCTGCAGAGAGGGAACACCGCCTGTATTCCCGCCATCCAGAGTCTGCCTTGGCACAACCGAATTGTCAATGCGAAGGTTTGGCAATGAAGTGTTGATGCCTGAATTGCTGAACGCAAGGTTGCTATTGAGCGCCTCTCTCGAGTTTGTGCTGTTTCCAAAGGTGAATGGCGCTGCACCCTGATTGAATACCATTGGGAGGGTATTGCTAGCTAGTGGTGCTACTTGGTTCTGCATATCATTTCCCAGAGATGTAATCTGATTTGATGGTGGTGCATAGCTAGAGACAGGTTCCATCCTAGGGCCATTCCCATGCAAGCTTGCTTGGGACATGCTGCCGTTCTGACCAAGTTGCTGAATGTTGGACGGAACTGCAGTTTGCCAGGTGTTACTACTTCTTCCAAGATCTGGAAAGTGGGGAGAGTCACTAGCGAATGAGCTAAATGAGTCTGTTGAAGACGAATTTATCCGACCAAGGTGTTGCCTGTTGTTTGATTCAAGAGACTGAACTGCCCTATTTGTAGGAGCCAATGGTGCACCATTTGAAATGTTCGCAAAAGAGTTACCAGAAGTACCAGTCACCATGGTTGACATGTGTGCACCCCTGATCAGGTTACCATTATTGACACCCAAATCGTTCAGGGAAGTGCCCAGATTATTCTGGGCATGGCCAAGGTGAAGTGGCTGAGATTGTGGAGACAGCAACCCATGCATTCCGTATGCAGAAGGGGAGTTCATCCTTGCAACAAGGTTATTTGACTGGGAATGGTTGCTGGCTGTAACTGGTCGGTATCTACCGTACGCGTTGTTGTAGTGCCTGAAGACATCCATTGAATTCATATTGCTGTAAGCAGGGTTCCTTCCTCCAAGTGCAGCAACAAGGTTAGCCTGTCTACTTGCATCCATACTCATCCTTTTCAGATACAGCCGGTACTTCTGAAATTATGATAAAACAGCAAGAATCAATGAATTAGAATGACATTCAAAAACAAAATAGAGGAATGAAGGCTAAGACATGATCAGTCATCAAATGAACAGTTCCATACGGAACTCAACTGAACAGATTGAAAGATATGCTGACAGCAATAACTTTCTTCTTTTGGTAATACTAGGAAACAAACATGGCAATATAAGTTATTTAAATGGAGAACCAAGCGCTAGCTCGGTCAGCTAGAGCTTACAGGTGTAAGCTCGCCCACCCTCGTTCGATCTGCAGGGAAGACTCATTTCTATATAATAACTAACGCACAGTCAAACAGGAGGGACTCTTACCCCTTTAGCCAACGTTTTTATAAGTTACTTAATGCATAAATTGGGGGATCACAAGAAAATAACATGTACCGTTATACTGCAAATGAAAATGCTCTTTTAATATTTATCAAAATTCAGAAAAATATCCTCTTTCAACTAGAGATTATGACTGGGATATAACAATTAGAAGTTGGGCTCCATAATAATCTTGGCACAGACGTAAAAAAAATGGTAACACTCATGGATAGAAACTGAACCTGCAGATGACTAGCAACATTCTCCCTGGTGATGTTCTCTACATTCATGAGGTCCAATATCTTCTTTGGAACAGCCTCTGTGTTTATGAACAGAGATATGTTACTACAGACAACATAATGAACCCAGAAAACAAATAGCCCACATTTATGATAACAACGATATGACGTGAGTTCTTACTGTCGATGCCAAGCTGGTTGACAGCAGCAACAAACTTCCGGTGCAGCTCCACAGACCACACAACTCTTGGCTTCTTCTGGGATGACGAGTCGCCGTTGTCATTACTGTTCTCATCAGAATCATCACCGTCATCTCCATTCTCATCTCTATCCCTCCGTGACTGCCTCTTGTTGTGGTTAGCTCCACCATTCTCACCTTCAGCATTCGGCCCTTTCTGACCGGCATCATCATTGTCACTACCACGGTTCTTGGTATTCCGCCTAATCACATGTTGCCATATTGTCTTCAGCTGCTCAAGACGCACCGGCTTTAGCAGGTAGTCACATGCTCCATGAGTTATGCCCTTCATGACTGTCTGTGTCTCCCCATTTGCAGACAACACTGCATAATAGATAGTCATTGATCAGTTCCAGAATAAACAAAAAAATGCTAAAATGCATGACATTATTCACACTTTGTTCATATGATCAGACGCTAACACATATAAAACACAAACTAGGAAACAATTAATAGCCATTCATTACAGTAGCAGGCCTTTTGTCCTTTCTCATTTCTTCTCCAGTTGTTACACGTGTAGCGCAATAACACAATACAGCCACCGCTTTCAGTTGATACAACGAGCGGTAGAGCAGGTAATCAATTATGCAATATGATCACGGTAATGAACAACATATATCTAACAAAAGTAGCAGTAGCACATCAAAGAACTATCTGCAATATATTGGAACTGGGAATCTTTCATTGGTTCCCTGACCCATGCACCAAGCTATGAGTAGCCTCAAATAGATCTGAACCACACAAATGAAAGAAGATTTTTCATCTTTTCTAACAAAACTAGCAGTAGCACATCGAAGAACTATCTGCGATGTTTGTAGGTTAGCAGACATAATTCATCTCCAGAGTTCTGGATCACCAAATGACATGAAATGAAACAAGTAGATTCACTCGACAATCATTTCCCAGCAGTGGTATCTTTTAGAGCATCGTTTACAAAGAGCAGCAGAGGATTAAGCAGGTTAGCCTTACTAATGACTGGGAGGTCCATCTCCAGACCGACAAGCTCGAGGAGCTTGAAACCATCCATGTCCGGCATGTGGACATCGCTGATGACGAGGTCAAACTGGTCCTTGTTCTCCCTGAGCATCCTGAGGGCGGTGGCTGCCTGCCCAGTGGTTGTAACTGCAACACCACAGCAGATCGAATCCAAACACATTAGCAAACCACCATAACAACACATTGCACACACATAAATCTAGGTTTCGGAAGGATCGCCAACGAGAAGAAGAAGAGGACCGCACAAGCTGAAAGGGGTGAAAGAAAAATCCAAGCAAAATTCCCATCTAAAAAACATGAGCAGTTGTCACCGTGGAAATCTAAAACTAAAACCACGAGAAGAGACGTGCATGGGAAATTGTCCGATCTTGCATAGGTGTTTGGACGGGAAAACGCAGATTCCAAAGCAAGGTTATTATTCCCAATAAAGTGGCTAGGCGAAAAAAAAGGGAAGAAGATGAGAAATCGGCAAACACAATAATGACAGAAAACCAATCATAAATTGACATTACACAGCACCCTGCGAAAAATAGACCGACAGGGCAAGTGAGAAATAGGGAGCGTGAATAAATCCCAGAAAACCAGCGGTGTAAATGCAAAACTCGGGCGCCAAATCTCGCGAATAGCACGCGCATCAAGCAAACAAGCGATTAAATCTAAGGGAAAAATACACTGTGGTGGAACAGCGCGGAACCAGACGGGTCTGTACTTGAGACTTCGAGAGCAGTACAGATTCATCTCCTCTCCTACTACTAGTCCTGGACCACGCTGGAGGGAGGGAGGGAGGGAGGGTGCATGTTGGCGACGGCGATTCCCGTACCATGGTAGTCGCAGCGGCGGAGGAGGTTCTCGAGGACCTTGAGGCAGGTGGGGTCGTCGTCGACGGCGAGCACGCGCATGCCCACCGGGAACTTGTCCTTGCCGCCGCCGCCGCCGTCCCCCCCGCCGCTGACCCTCCCCTCCACGGTCATCTTCCTCCGCGAGTCCTACACGGTCACCTAATGCCCCGGCGAACGGCGCGGGGACGGGCTTCGCTGGATCCTACGAATCCAAGCGGCGAGCGGCGGCGGGGAAAGGCGTGGCGGGCAGATAAAGCCAGGCAGCCAGCCAGCCAGCAGGGTCAAAGCAGGGGAGAGGGGAGGCAGGGAGCAGGGAGAGGGTGGGAGAGAGAGAGAGAGAGAGAGGACGCGAGCGTGGACGCAATAATAAGAGAGGGAGGGGTTGGGGGTGGGGTGCGGGGGCGAATGGGATCGATCAATGGGAAGGAATTCATGCAGTGCAAAGATGGTAACCTTTTCTTTTCTCCCCCCCTCCCCCTCGTTTCCCTTTTACGCCTCCCCCCTCATTCATGCGGCCATGCCATTTATTCGTACCCCTCCATCCATCCATCGCAACGGGACGCATTTTTTCCCTTCCTTTTTCGATCGCTCGCTCGCTCGCTGCGTGCGTGCGCCCGCCCGTGCGCCCGGTTCCCGATCGCCTTTCGGGCTTGCCATATCCGATGCCCTGTGCACGTCCGTAACTACGAGCTTGCCAACTTTGACATGCTCCGTTAATCATCATCAGACACGAAACTTTGTGCAAAAAAAAAAAAACACGAATTGTGTGGTGGCGTGCGTTTGTTGGACGATCGCCACGACGGAATGGTGGCGCCACTGGCCCAACAACTGCTTGGGTTGGGGGCAGGGACAGCAATGGTTTTGGCGCTGATCTCTTTAACTAATGTCTCAGAGGCTTCTTTTTTTCTAAAAAAACTGCCTGATGATGGCTTGATGCCGATGTGGGTCGAGCTGGCCGGGGGCACGGCAAGCGTTCCCGCTCTATGGGGCTGATTAAACTACGCACATGATAAGATTAGTGATGCACGACAGCTTAGCCATTACTACATCCATCTCTATTATCCCGGTTTGTTTAGTGCATTTCTTTGATCCAACCAGCACGGCAGATTCACAGATCTATACTCTCTCTCCCTTCCTTCAAGTAAAGTATTTTTGCCACTATTCCAATCAAGGAAAATTTCTCACTCAACGGCCCAGTGATTTCAATATGTTTAATCATTTCATGTAGGTTATCATTTTTGTTTGAGAGCATTTTCCTTTGGGGCTATCTTTGTTTTAGAAGGAAGAAGGCGCGAGAAACGCATGACTTTAAATGAATAAAGCCTCGGCAACGGGCACGAACAGAGTGTCTTACAAAAAATAACCGCACAAGTTCGACTTAGTGCAAGCCGCACTTTCCAAGGCGATTGGATTGTCATTTTTCGGCCCCAAACCCTCGTAAAATTTACTCCTATAAAGGAAATGGGTTGCCTTTAGTTATGCGATTGGTTTGTCATTTTGGGGCGGCATTCTTTACATTGTTTCTTCCAAATACACCCGGATTCCACCGGTTTTGGAAACAGTGATCGGCTCATCGTTTTCCGCCCCTGGTATTCATCTCTCCATCGATCACCCAAGGTGACCATGAACAGACGCACCGCCAGACGGATGTCGGGGCCATAGGGATCGTGGGATTGGCAGGGCGCGCGGCTCTTTCGCGGGTCCCTGGTGCATGCGCCGCCACGCTGCTTGGAGCACCTGTTGGTCGGCAGGTCGACACGGTGACAGGCAGACTATGCCCTCTGTCAGGTGGTGGACGTGGGTTGGGGCAATTGCAAGACGAGTTATTCGAACCACCAGTCGTCGAAGACACGAGGAAGGCGGCGACGGGGCAATGAGGTCAACGATCTCCGTGCTGCTTGTGATGGGCCTGCACCTAGCTTGGTTCAATAGAGGCGACGACAGGATGGGTTTGAGAGCGCATAGGACGGTGTGCATCCGGCAAGAAGCCACACTCTTGCACTGGAGCAACCCATATCCGTCATGATATCACCTCAAGGAGTTGGGCGGCGGTGGGATGGATAAGGAATTATGGGCGGAGGAGTGCCCAAGAGGGCAAATGTGTGCGGCCGCGTGCTAGAGGCGAGGCGGAGATGTGCAGCGGCGTGCTAAAGAGGAGACAATAGTGGGGATCGAGCCGATAGTGGTGGCTGCGCTAATGGTGATGAATGGATTGCTCTTTGAACATGTATTCTAGCCCCTCGTAAAATACCGACTTCTTCAATGGGACAGTTAAATACACCTACACATTATTTTCAAGCTTATGAGCTTACATGGCTCCCAAACGAATCCTTAGACTTAAAAAAATATAAGTGAATTAGGATTATCAAAACCACTACGTTCATCCCTCCACCACCACACACACACACACACATTCGTCTTAACATTATAATAGGAGATGTGCTCATGTGAATTAGCGTATGATGTGCATGTATTGTGGTGTGTCTTTGTATGTGCTTCTTGAGTGTAATAAAAAAAATACTTCCTTACAGTAAATATGGTTAGAATTTGCGTTTGAGATCAAACCGACGTTGATCTAAGACGATTTGGCCCATGGGATCACCCAAGCCGTTCATACGTTAATAGCAATTGTATTAGTATCTTATGTTAATTTTATTTGCACATGAAATGGCTGCTGTTTTTGGTACTGGCCTATCAAGTGCTTGCACGGCCAGTATATTATTGGTTCACACCCTGTGCTTGTACTTGCAATAATGTACTTTTCCTCCCATTTTATATACTGGAATTATTCCGTGGCAATACTCTAAGGTATCAACTTGCCCTCGCGGAATCTCGTGGACACAGAGCGCTGCAGGTTCTTTTACGAGTTTTAAAAAATAGCCTGGATCATAAAAGAAATCGGGTGTCATTGTCAGGGCAATGAGCAATGAGCCAGCTAGACCATGATTTTTTTTCCTTTTATTGAGAATCGCTCGAATAGGACTCCAGAACGTGCGAATTGTGTACGTGAGAACAAGTCGTACGTGAGATCAAGGTGACATAATGAGTACGTAGCAAGGACAAATAATACACGGAGAAGACAGCGTGCAATACAATTGAAGCTGTTTAATGCAGTGAATTACTGGAAAATATTTTGTAATAAGGGACTACAATTAATAGCACGGAGCTATTTAATGCGGTATATTTACTGGAAATATATTTTGTAATAAGGCGTTTTCTATAGGTTTTTGATTTCTCGTATAGCTGTACGTATAAATTGCATCAGACGATATAGTATTTATTGAGAATATATTCCATTTACTGCCTTGCATTAATAGTACTACAAAATAGGCAGAAACAGGCTTCACCAGCAGTGCCCTGGCTACAATAATCCAAGGTATATTTTAAGGACCCCCACTAACCCAACATATCCAGCCCTATATGCAAAGGCCAAAATATCAATGGCCAGTGTGATCTGCCAACCAAGAAAGCTCCCTCACATCACACATTTGAGTTTTTTTTTTGTGTGTGTGTGTGTTCCCTCGTTTATTTGTTTTATCTTCCGCGTGCATGGACCACATCTCGATCGCCTTTCCGCTGAATGGTAGAGACCGAACCCCTCCATGCATCCTAATCCTAGAGGCCAACGTCACATCTAACACTAGCCCATATATTTGTCCTGATGTAGTATCATGCACATGGACATAGGCTGGGGTCCCTCTCATGTTTCAAGTGGCATCAGGTCTCTTCTGTGTGCCCTCTACTTCCAACATCAACATAGGTATGTGTGGTGATGAGAAAGATTGCACACTTCAACAAAAACTACAAAACTAAATTATGGTGTGCATTTCCTCTTTGCATATTGCATTGTATCTGTTTCTCTGTTGGTATGTCTACATCATGAAAAACTACCTTTTATGAGTTTGAACGTACACACATGTATATCCAAATCCCTTGGAGAAACTATATGTGCTTCCTCTAGACCGGATGGAAACATAAGTCGGACAAGGGTTCTTATGTCTTTGTTTTGATTATCAAAAAAAAAAATGTTGTATGTTATAAAAATATATTTTTAGATTCGTCATTGAAAGAAGTTTCTCAATATATATTTTTGTGGCGTGTTATGTATGTTTAACCATGCTAGAATTACATTCCCTTCCGAAGGCACTACATCGTTTCTTCACACAAATCGTGTATAATTGCTTGGTGGATGTGGGTCAAGCTAAGAATATGGCCAATCATATGAAGCAACTGTAATATATATAATTAAACCCAATCAAAGAGAAGGGGAGCTCACCTAGGACTTTTGACGATGCGCCTCCCCCATGAATTTGGGCGCCCAAGAGAGGAGTGTGGAGGAGAACATGGGGAAGGAGTCATAAACGACGATTGTTGCCGACCTCGGGTGGAAGAACGTGGGCATGAACATGCTCAGACAGGTGGTAGGGCGGAGCTCGAACATTGAAGTGTGGGAAGTAACTCACTGCAGGGGGCGGCGAGGGAGTTGGGACATCGAACAATGGGGAGGACCTCGCAGCAGGGGCGGCGCAACCCTTAGGTTGGGCAGAGATGCACAAACGGACAACAAGAGGGGCGGCCATCGGAGCTTTGGCTCAAGAACACCTTCCTCCATCGTGATGACAGTGGACCAGTCGTCCTTGCACAACCCTAGTTGGAGGAGGAGGGCGGGATCGATCTCCCGTAGCATAGAGGAATGGTGGCAGTGCAAAGAGGAATCGTGGGAGATCGAGTGGAACATGGGCGTGTAGGATGCGAGGTAATATAGGGAAATAGTGATTAGGGTTCGCTAGTGAAATGACGAGAATACCCCTCTACCAGGGAGGAAATCATGTGGTGCCACCGCGGGGTTGTCCCATGCGATCCAGGTCGTCCATGGCACGATCCACAACCAAAAATCTCAAAGCTCTAAGATCGCTCTTATTCATCACCTATTAAGAATTAGAGATACGAGGAGGCACTTCTCCTATCTCGAGTGGATCAACTTTTGTTGGTCTAAGGGTTTATCCTCCATTTTGACATCGACCAACACCTTAGTGCCCCTACCATTCTTTTGACAACAAAAAATAGCATCTATAGGTATTCCCAAAACTCAATAATTTGTGTAGGTACATATTAATGGCACTGGTTGGTTAATTGATGCCAACATTTTGCCACATTATCTATAATGGCAAAAATTGTGTGGTTAACAAAATGATCATTGCCAGTGTGGCAAAACTTGACAAGAGCCTATAGACAAGGTGGACCATGTTACTAACATGTATATTATCATATTATCACTACTAGAAATCCACATTTTACCTAGAGCCAAATACCCTAGGTGAAATAGGAAAAACCATAGGGAAAGACTTTACCTTCGGCTTGCCCTAGGTAAAGAACCCTAGGTATAGTATAGTTGATAAAGACCTCTTCCCCTAGGGTGTATCCAACAAGCTGTAGGGGAAGTTTCTTTACCTAGGGGCACAAGCCCTAGGGAAAGATTTCCATATGGATGCTACATCCCACGTGGATGGTTGTTTACCTACAGCAAAGCCCTAGGGAAAGATTGTGGGGCCCTCTTGCACCACATCACCATACTTCCCCTGGAGTTACATACTGTAGGGAAACACCAGCCCCATACATGACATAATTCAAATGTGTAATTTCAATTTAAATTCATAATTCAAATAATTCAAAATGGAGTCATTCATAATTCAAATAATTCAAAATGGAGTCATAATTATGAAATGAAAATAAGATCAAATAATTAGTATATTTATATAGATATCAATCTCACATGTATACAATAGATGCCAAGACATCACCAGCCATCAAATGTTTGACAAAAAATAGGCTTGCTAGCTAGAGTTTGCTAAATCTAACTTAGTAAGCATCTCAATTAGCACGTACACTGATCTAGGTCAACTAGAGTTTTGTACATCACAAAACATGTACCAGCATGTTAACTATACGTGCACCAAAATGTTACACCATGCATTGTACATCCAAGAACACCAAGAACCCAACTGGCTGCTTAATAGTGATAAGCTTAGTGCACCAGTTCCAGACTGACTAAAAAAGAATCCCCCAAACATCCCTTCATCGTCTGCAACACGAACACTTGAGGCAACACCATGTTCCTGGAAAGTAAGATTTGCAAATTTTTAAAGGCTAGAACATGACAATAAGAACTTGTTACAGGAAAAAAATAGAAAGCATAAGGAAAGGATCAAGGTGCCATAGAGTCACTCATTTGTGATGCATTAGTTTGAATCGCGTGAAACTGTTCTAGGGTATGTGCATAAAGAACAAGAGCTTTTTGAAACTGTTCCAGGAAATAAAAAGGCTAAAGTTAAGTACTTCTCACACATCTATTAACCCAGAATCTAACTTAAATTGTAAGATATTACTTTTACTCTACACATAATCACAAAAGAAGTGACTATATTTGTTTCCAAATAAAGTATGAACTACACTCCACTTTGTGTTGCAATGCAAATTAGTGTGTTACATCAAGTGGCCAAAGTTCTAAACAGAATTTCCTATTTCCAATAATGAGAACCCAGAAATGCAAAAATTGGTATAAATTTTGGCAGGATAACAACTGTAAATTGGACAACTGGACATACGAGAAGATATTATGATCCCTCCCACATCTCACACAACCCCATTAATCAAATGATCCGGCACCACACACGTTAGCATCATACATCAAAGAAGCATGCATATTGTCACAAGTATGTGAACATCACAATGAACTGATCATCACTAGTTGTATCATTTGAGATCAGTTTGAGAAATACATACGTGAAGAGAGCTAGGATTTATTTCTTGTTGAGCACACAAAGCTGGTGGTTCTTTGCTATTTTCTAGAATCTGCAAAAGAAGAGTCAGGTTTTAGAAGTAATCCTTATCATGCTTTAAATGTATGATTACATACTTGGATAGTCGATCGTTGTGGAGATCCAGGAGGAGAATGTGAACGAGAAGGAGGTGGAACCGGCGGCGGTGGTATTTTTGCAATAGGCACTCCTTGGTTAGTTGCCAAATTCTGCAAAACAAGAAAATTCACATGGTGGTTACTTTCAAATCTAGCAAATTGTAAATGCAACAAACAAGTATTAGAAAAGGAAAACATATTGCAGAACAAGAAACTACTTATACAAATTAATAAGACATACGTCTTCCCAGAGGGTCAAATGATTGGTCGGTCTTCATTATTTGGAATTGCAGCAGGAAGATCTGAAACTCGTCTTACATATCCATCATAAGTGACATCAGCAGCAGTAGTGTTCCAATCAGCAGGCACTGGTTTGATGGCTAGAGAAAGTCGAGATGCTTTTCTTCCAATTGTCATCCTGTAATGTGTGATTCTTGAGACAAATAAGATAAAGATAGAAAATAAGAATTTATAATCAACAAGACAAATAGGTAAGTGTTTGTTGCCAAGTCTTGAACCACCTAGATAATGGATTTATAACACGCGCGCGCGCGCACACGCAGGAGTGAAGCTACTATTTTTGTCATTCATGTACTTGCAGTAGCTGTGAACAAATTCAACAGATAGAATACATGAAATATTTCCTATTCATTATGTTTAGTGGCTACATTCTGACCACAATTTACATGGTTAAATGGCTCATTCATGTGTTCAGGTGTGCTTGGTTTTGAGCCAAAGTTGGCCTTGCCAAAATATTGGTGTGCCCACGAGTTTTGGCTGCTGTTTGGTTGGACACCAAATATTTGGCTTGCCCAACCCAGCCAGTGTTTGCCCACGCATTTCTCGCCAATACATGGGCAAGCCGAGGGCAACGAATTCGTCCGCCAAAATATTGGCAACCCACCTGCTAGCTTCCCTGTATTATGCTTGGGTGTTATGTTAGTCAGAAAATTAAGTAGCTAGCTCGTATACTTACACTTCCATGGGTCATACCGATCAAGCCGGGCAGTACGTGCATTCACACCCACCATATTTTCTCTTTTCACAAAAGAAGGTACCATATTTTCTCGACATGAACAAGGGGTGGAAAAAGTAAGAAATGATGTATGTTCACATAGGTTGCACGCAATATAAGCCATGAACAATAAAAAAAATTAGGTTTATAGGAGAGGAGAGATCAATATCTCAACCTTGAGTTCCAAGTTCCAACCAGCAAAAGTACAAAAAAAAAGAACATTATCACGTAGAGCTTCTGCTCTTATATTTGCACACTTATGTGTTTGCACATATGCCAGTAAAGCACAGAAGTGATAAGCTAAACCTAATCAAAGTAGGAAGTGGCGTGGAGGCTCCGAGGAAGCTGGAGAAAGCGGGAGAGGAAGTGTAACCCCGAGGCCCGACCTCTCTTCTCTGTTGAGCCCTAGGCGAACCGCCATCCCAACTCCCCTGCCGCCGCCGCCAGTAGAAAGCCCCTGACGTTGTCACTGATAAACAACTCTCCCTTCTTGAGCCAACGCAGGTGTCACTGTCCTCCCACACTTGCGGCGACGCCATGGAGCGGAATAGGTCCACAGAGCACCCACGGACACAATGTCTCGCTGCATCCCCCATCTCATCAGTCCACCACAGATCCAGGTTCTGTCTTCGCTCTAGAATTTTATTTTGTGACTTTGTTTTTCATGGTGGCTGAGCGCTCCTGGCATAGGAGAGGACTAGAGGAAAGATAGAGACATAGGGACCAGCGCAGGCGTGGATTGGACAATGTAAACAGGCCCACTGTACTAGCCCGATCAACCACCACAAATGTAGATGGTTCTGCATAGAAGTGGCCCAAGAAATGGCTTGCAATCTATGCAATCTGACGGCCAACAATGATGAAGCGTTGTGGAGGCTCATAGGTCACTTAGTTATATTGTTTCTTAATTCAAGTTAAGACCCCAGATGCTCATTCGCTAAAAAAAGAAAAACGACCTATGCTGATATGTGGCATGTTAACTAGTTACAAACCAAACCTAGAACCAACCATTTTGCCAAAAAAATCGGTAGATGCTACGGCTACAATCCAAACAACACTACCACGTCAAAATTTTGGTCTTGCCTTGCTTTGGCTATGCCAAAATTTTGGCAGGGCAAGTTGGGGCACAAACCAAACAGCCCCTTCATGCATCTTCATATCAATTGGTTCTTCTATTTCCTTTTAAAGCTAGAAATTTCTTTTGTTCCTTTGACCTTCCATACACCTTTTATAACCAAGATATTTAAACAGACAATCCCAACTACTGGAGAAGATACTGAATAACGTCTAGGTGTACTGAATAGTGCACCACCTACTGCTTGCTTTGGATGCTATATAAGACCAAATCAATATTTTGGAATTTTGCAAGATATACAATTACAACTATCTAAACCAGCAATCAAAAACTATCTAAACCAGAGAGTGAGAGAGATAGAAAGAGAACCTTATGGATGGGAGCAGTGGCGTACAACAGCAAGCAGATCCGGTCGTCGTCCAATCATCGGGGGCGGCACCGTCTACCACGGTCAAGGGCGGCGCAGTCAGCAAGAGTTGAGGGCGTCGCAGATGGAGTCGCCGCTAGTGGCACGACACCGTCACCCAGCTGGCGTGGCCAGGGCCACCACGCTCGTCGCGACCATGGTGTGACTAGGTCACCAACGGGGTAGAGAAGGGGAAATAGAAGTGGAGCAGCGGAACGGGGTGGGCAGGGGAGCGGCCGAGCGGGGCTGGCCTGGGAGCGGCGGAATGGGGCGGGTCGCGGAGCGGCGGGGCTGGGCGATCCAGGGCGAGGTGCGGCAGGTCGGGCCGGGGAGATGAGATCTGAGAGAGGGGAAAGTTTTGGTCTGGCGGCGGCACCGCTTGGGACAGGGGCGAGGCGTGAAGGAGACACATACGAAACTTTTTTCCTCTACGCGCCCTTTCTCCCTTCCTTTTCTCACTGGGCTATGGCCCCAACCTTTGCGAAATGAAAAAATGGCGCCAGCGTAGCGCGGGAGGCCAATCTACGTGGGCACGCCGGGGCATATCTTCATGTTTTTTGGGCTTTGATGTTTGTACGTGGCACCACCCTAGGGAAAGCTTAAGTTCCAATTTTTTTTGCTAGATATTCATCTTTCCCTAGAGGGCACTGTTCATAGCTTGTCTATCCCTTGAGCTGGCTGGTGAGCTCTAGGTAAAGACCTTGGCTCTAGGTAAAATATAGATTTCTAGTAGTGTATGGCAAGCCGTGGTCGTGTGGAAATGCACCAATTATATATTAATCATAAACTATATGATGGGGAAGAGCAACTATAGAAGAGTCACCAACTGCATAATAAGTGCCATATGGACCATAGACTACAAAAAAACAACTCTAGAACAGTTGCCATATTTTTAAGAAATACCTCCATATCTGGCCTCTCAACCTCCATGTTTGGAGCATAAAAGGCATACTTTGGAGTGCACGCCATAATTTCCTGGGCCTGGCTGGAGGGAAATTTCCTCAACCACCTCACTCGGAATCGAGCATCGCCGCCAGAAATGAAATTATCATTGTAAGAATTAAGTCAACGCCACCGGAATCAAGTCTTTGTCATCGGACTCGCGTCATTGCTCGTGTCACTTCCCACCCTCACAAAGTAATGGACATCCATGATGGAGGCCTTAGAGGTGGATCTTGACGACATGCTCATGAGTGGTACCAAGTTTGTCAAGATAGTCACTTAGACCTGTGTTCTCGAATTCGGTGCCGTTTGTCGCTTCTGATGTGCTTGATCTTGACGCCATAATTCGTCATGGCCCAGTTTAAGAATCATCTGAAGACATCTTGCACTTTAGTTTTGTACATGATGATATGCACCCAGGTGTAACGAGAGAGTTGTCAACTATGACAAAACCATAGAGTGATGCTGCATTGGTTAGTGTGGCATAATGAGTAGGGAACAAACAAATCCATATGAAGCAATTCAAAGGGACGAGTAGGGTCATGATTGTCTTCGAGGGGTGCTTTGATCTCGTCATCTTCCAAGACTCACAAGCACTACGAAGATGATCCTTGACGAATTTGACACCCTCAAACCTATGATGTGCCTTTTCTTCACAAGAGTGCTCAAATTCCTCATGCCAGCATGTCCAAGTCGTCAATGCCATAGCTATACCTGGCCATGGGAAGCCCGGCCCGGCCGGCCCGGCCCGAAAAAGCCCGATCGGACGCTGCCCCCGGGCCGGGCCCATCATTTTTGCGTTTTTCTGAAGGTTGGGCCGGGCCGGAGCCTGACGGGCTTTTACATGTTCGGGCCGGGCTCGGGCCTAGAAAACAGGCCCGATGGCCGGGCCGGGCCGGGCCCGAGGTATGGCCAGGTATAGCCATAGCCAACATTCTGAAACTTTTGCCAATATACATGTGGCGGATTGTGGACCTACAGAGAAATCTACAATATACAAGTCACCTCTTCGAAATCCTTCAAAGACTTTGGATTTGTCAGAGTCCAACAGTACAATGCACCGAAATTTACCAAAGATGACAATCATATCAAGATCACAAAACATTGAGACAGACATGAGGTTGTATCCAAGGGATTCAAGAAGCATCACTTTATCCATGCGTCGATCCTTTGAGATAGCAACCTTACCTAGACCCAATACCTTGCTTTTTTCCTTTGTCAGCGTATATGATATGCTTCAGATGTGACGGAGTAAGGGGAGCATTAGTGTGGTAAATTACTATCACCAGTCATATGATTCGTGCGGCCACTGTCCATTATCCATTCAGTGGCTTTTAGTGAGTCTTCCTGTAAAAGCATTAGTCTGACTTACAAACTCATATACTTTGGAGTGAATAATATGACAATCAAATTCGTTAGAGAGAATTTCATCAAGTGATAGTAATTTTAGCCGCATATAGGACGTGAGAAATGAACAATTTATTTCATCATGATTAGCTTGTGTCCCATCAAGCATTTCTGAGGTCTCCAGCAATTTCATCACACATTGAATTTCGTCTGGAGACCTGACCCTGCAGATGAAATTAGTTCTTCTTCTTAACCACCCACATTTGTAGGGGTGGCTGAGAAGCATAAGTGCGCTAATTGAAAATTTAGGCATTGAAGAATATGCATTTCTCTTCACAGGGGGTTAGAGTACTCAAATGAATATGCTGAAAATTCTTCGAAGATTTGTGAACATAGTGATTCAAAGAATAATGCACATATTCATTAGATGATGATTGTTTCCCTGCGAAACAGAAGCATTAGCACAACCATTAATAGGTGTGCAACCATTTGACGACTTTGGTACATGTGAAGAATTTTCCCTAGGGTTTTTCTTCTTCATCGGTGGTGTCATGATGACATACACCTGAAGATTTTCCAGAAGGCTTTTGGGCACCCAGATTTTCTTCACTGGGGGACCATTTCTGCAGTTAGTACCAACAAACCTGGCAAATACTTTACCATTCTGATTTTTGAACAGCTTATAGTTAGAGTCGAATGACTCATCAGAGGAATACGAACTGTCACAATTGTAGCCAGATAAAGTGGATGGATCTATAGGATGTCCTTTTACAGCAACCCAAGTGGTTTTGGGTACTGCTTAGGTTTCCAGTAAGATGCATCAGCATTGAGCTTCCTTTCAAATGCAATACCCTCTTCCCAGGGTTTTTGATCAGGATATGCTTCTTGATCACATCACATAGGGTTTGATGCATGTCGGTGTACAAAAGTATGGGCTCTTCTGTACCTCTTTCTTGTGCACGGGCAGTTGTAGCCACGCCTGCAGCAAGGCTTGGCAGAGTCGTGGAAGGACAGAACACAAGACTATCGAGACAAACATTCAAGACAGTGAACAAGGAGTAGAAGACGGGTTGGACCTCCCCTGGCAACACCCCTACCGGGGCAGCCTATGTACCCCCGGCAAGAGCCTTGCTGGGCCAACCCATGAAGCACCAGCAAGGCCATCACCCTTGAGACTGAGAGCTCTGACATCATCGACAACATCAAGGCCAAGACTCAGGGGGCGCATGCATAGTAGCATGCAGATCTTTGTGAAGACTGGTAGTAGGCTAGTCTACATGGAGGCCAGAGAAGCAAAGACCCTCGGGCAAGACCCTTGCCGGGGACGACCATGAGACTCTTGCTGGGGACAGTTGCGGGGCCACAGCCAGGCCCGCACCCGACAAGGTTTCACCACTTCACTGCCGTCCTAGCGCGACGACTAGCCTGCCCACTAGGCAGACGCCTGCGTGGCAGCATGCAGCTTCTGGGCCAACTAAGCAAGCGCCTGTGTGGCGCCATGCAGATCTTTGTGGAGGCTCTACCACCACGCTAGCACAGCAGCAGCCAGCCAGCCTGGCGTTGCATGCCTCGTCAGCCTAGACGCGCCTCAAGGCGGGGAGAGACGGCGATGGACGGGACAGCTCCAGTTACCACCCCTAATAAAGTGAGAGGGCACGCAGGCAGCGCATTAAATGCATTTGTCCTACGGTGTCAAGCGATAAGTTTGAACACTTTAGATACTTTCCACCTCCTGTGTGCCGCTGTGGCAACCCCTTTGACATATAAAAGGAGGCCCGAGGCATACTGAGAGAGGATTCAGACTTTTTGGACTGGGCATGCACCGCAGCTAGTCCAAGAGCCAAGAACACTAAATACAAGCACAAGCAGGACTAGGGTTTTACGCAACATTGCGGCCCAAACCTGGGTAAAAAACCCTCGCGCTGATCACTGGACCTCCTCTTTGCACAGCTCTCTCCCCGCCAACCGTAGAAGGGATCCTCGTGATCCCATAGGTGTTCGTTTCCCCGACATCTTTGGCGCGCCAGGTAGGGGGCAGAAGTTATGAGAATCTGGTCTAGTAGTTAGGGCGGTAGCTTTTCCATCTCCATGGCTCCGAAGAAGAAGACGATTGCGGCGGTCGGCTCGTCTGGAGCTGCTCCGCCCGTACCAGCGCGGACGGGTGACGTGGTAGATGCTAGTGGCGGAGGGGGTCAAGATCATCCGCGCCACCCTGATACCAGAAGTGAGGCAAGCGGCGGTGTCCGTAGCGGCGATGACGACCCGCCCGCCGCCGCATCCAAGGACGGACCCGCGCTGCCCACGAGCATTGCAAGGACCTCCAAGGGTAGGAAGACGATACCGCCAGTGCACGCACCGCGCCCCTCTCAGGTCGTGCGTGACGAACAGCACCGCGACGCTGATGAACCCGGGCGTCGCCGCGGCAAGAGCCCTCAGCATCATTCTCAAGATGCGCAGGGCCGACATGCACGCCATGATGCTGGCGAAAAAGGCGCGCGGCCGTGGAACCGTGATGGAACTCCTTCTAACGTGGTTAGAAGTCCGAGCTCCTCCCGTTCCTCGCACCTGTTGCTGCCACCAACATGAGCAGAAGCATTGGAACGAGCACAACTGCTCCTCGACTTTCCTACTGCTGCGGAGAAGCAAGAAGAGTGGAGGGCTGCCATCCAAATCCTTATTGGTCACGCGAACAGGGATGGCCACCGGGAGGCAAGTCCCTCGCGGCGCGGAACCACTAAGCCGGCGCGCGTTAACAGTGGAAGGGTTGGAGGTGCCGCAACCATGGTGCACTCCCCTCCACCGCGGCAACGGTGGTCGCCAACTCGTCAGGTTGACACCCGTGATAACGTGTCCACGGCGTCGTCTGACCCACGAGCGCGTCGCGACCAACGTCAGTCGTTCGGGGGGGGGGGGGGGGCTCAAGGAGGACGCCCGGACCACCATCGAGCGACAACAAGAAGCACGCCACCAATCCGATAGGCGTGGAGGGCCTACCACGTACAGGCCTGCGCCTGTCGGCGTTCTGGGAACGAGGGTCCCCAGACTTGCCTGCCTGCGACCTGCGGCATGGCTCGAGTGGTGGCCCAGTACGGCCCGTCTTCATCAGCACAAGACTCAACACCCTCGCGAGGGGCCAAGCCTCGCGGGGCGAACTACGCAAGGCTTCCTCAGGGACGACCTCGCCAGGCAGGCTCGCGAGGAGGCGGAGAGATCAAGGCAGGGTACCTCGCGAGGTGCTCGTGACGCAAGCCATGATGATCGAGACCAGGCGGGCGCTGGCCTGCGCAGTGTCCTTGTTTCCTCTTTGGTGCAAAGGGGGCTAGCACAGACGTCGAGTACCGAGGTATCAGGCAAAGGTTGCCATTTCAGTGCAACGAGACCAAGAACAGCGGAGCGGTAGGATGGAGGTCACCGTGGAGCCCAAGGCGGCGTCATCGCCAGTGCTTTTGGCAGCCGAAGACCAACTTTAGTCAGGATAACTTGTACTAGATGTTCCCCTTTGAAATGGCTGTTGTTGGCGCCCTTCCCGCTCAATATTTCGGAAGAGGCCGAGGGCCTCTATAAATAGGGCTAGCCACCACAGAGTAGAGGGAGGACATCGAGACTTTGGAGAGCTGATGACCCACAAGTGTATGGGTTCTATCGTAGTCCTTTCGATAAGTAAGAGTGTCGAACCCAACAAGGAGCAGAAGGAAATGATAAGCGGTTTTCAGTAAGGTTTTCTCTGCAAGCACTGAAATTGTAGGTAATAGATAGTTTTATGATAAGATAAATAGTAACGAGCAAAAAGTAAATAAAGTGCAGCAAGGTGGCCCAATCCTTTATGTAGCGAAGTATAAGCCTGGACAAATTCAAATAATGAAGAAGGAGCTCCCGAGGACACATTGGGAATTATCGTCAAGCTAGTTTTCATCACGTTCATAAGATTCGCGTTCGGTACTTTGATAATTTGATATGTGGGTGGATCGGTACTTGGGTACTGCCCTAACTTGGACAAGCATCCCACTTATGATTAACCCCTATTGCAAGCATCCGCAACTACAAAAAGGAGTATTAAGGTAAACCTAACCACATCATTAAACATATGGGTCCATATCAACCCCTAACGAAGCAACGCATAACTAGGGTTTAAGCTTCTGTCACTCTAGCAACCCATCATCTACTTATTACTTCCCCATGCCTTCCTCTAGGCCCAAATAATGGTGAAGTGTCATGTACTCGAGGTTCACATAACACCACTAGAGGAAAGACAACATACATCTCATCAAAATATCGAACGAATACCAAATTCACATGACTACTAATAGCAAGACTTCACCCATGTCCTCAGGAACAAACGTAACTACTCACAAAGCATATTCATGTTCATAATCATAGGAGTAATAACATGCATAAAGGATCTGAAAATATGATCTTCCACCAAGTAAACCAATTAGCATCAACTACGAGGAGTAATCAACACTACTAGCAAGCCACAGGTACCAATTTGTGGTTTTGATACAAGATTGGATACAAGAGATGAACTAGGGTTTTGAGAGGAGATGGTGCTGGTGAATATGTTGATGGAGATTGACCCCCTCCTGATGAGAGGATCGTTGGTGATGACGTTGGTGATGCTTTCCCCCCAGAGCAGCTCCGCCAGAGCCCTAGATTGATTCCGCCGAGGTTCCGCCTCATGGCGGAGGAGTTTCGTCCCGTAAGCTTGCCTCTGATTTTTTCCAGGGTAAAAGTGATGATATAGCAGAAGATGGACGCCGGAGGCCCAACAGGGGGCCCAGGAGATAGGGGCCGCGCCCTATAGGTGGGGGGGGGGGCGCCCCCCTTTCTCCTGGACAGGGTGTGGGCCCCCTGGCCTATTTCTTTCGCTCATAAATTCTTATTAAATCCAAAAAGTTGTTTCGTGGAGTTTTAGGACTTTTGGAGTTGTGCAGAATAGGTTTCCAATGTTTGCTCCTTTTCCAGCCAGAATTCCAGCTGCCGGCATCCCCCCTCTTCATGGTAAACCTTGTAAAATAAGAGAGAATAGCCATAAGTATTGAGATATAATGTGTAATAACAGCCCATAATGCAATAAATATTGATATAAAAGCATGATGCAAAATGGACGTATCAACTCCCCCAAGCTTAGACCTCGCTTGTCCTCAAGCGGAAGCCTTAATCGAAAAATATGTCCACATGTTTAGAGATAGAGGTGTCGATAAAAATAAAATACGGACATGAGGGCATCATGATCATTCTAATAACCGCAACATATATAGATTTTGTCATATGATTTCCTATGCTCAAGTAATAAGCAATTCACAGTGTCAAGTATGGTTCAAAAACTTCATTGGGAACTAACAAACTATAATCTCAGTCATTGAAGCAATTGCAATTTATCGTAACATCAGAAATAGTCAATAATAGAGCTTTTCAGCAAGCTCACATACTCAACTATCTCGTAGTCTCTTATAATTGATAACACTCACACAATACTTGTGGTTATATAGTTTCAGCCGGACACTGAGAAAGATAGGGGCTTATTGTGTTGCCTCCCAACGTATTCACCTTTAGGTGATGTCAACAATAATAGCCCATGCTAACTTACATCCAATTGGATATATGCATCATAATCTTTCAAACACGAGGAGCTTGCCAAAGGATAAAATAAAAAGGGAAAGGTGAGGATCACCTTGACTCAAGCATAAAGTAAAAGATAGGCCCTTCACGGAGGGAAGCAGAGGTTGTCATGCGCGTTTAGGGTTGATGCACGAAATCTTAATGCAAAAGAACGTCACTTTATATTGCCCCTTGTATGTGGACCTTTATTATGCAGTCTGTCACTTTTATTACTTCCACAACAAGTTCGTACAAATCTTATTTTCTCTGCACTAATAAGTCGTACATATTTAGAGAGCAATTTTTATTGCTTGCACCGATGACAACTTACTTGAAGGATCTTACTCAATCCATAGGTAGGTATGGTGGACTCTCATGGCAAAACTGGGTTTAAGGATGTTTGGAAGCACAAGTAGTATCTCTACTTGGTGCAAGGAATTTGGCTATCATGAGGGGGAAAGGCAAGCTCAACATGTTTGGAAGGTCAATGACAATATACTTTAACTGAGATGTCGGAAAACATAAACCATTACGTTGTCTTCCTTGTCCAACGTCAACTCTTTTAGCATGCCATACTTAATGAGTGCTTCACAATCATAAAAGATGTCCAAGATATATGTGAACCCCTCTTTCCTTATCACTTCCTATTAATTGCAACGATGACCAAGGCTACGTTCATCAACTCTCAACATTTTTTATGCCTCATACTTTCTATGTGTGAAGTTATCACTATCCACAAGATCAATATGAACTCTTTTATTCTTTCTAATTTCTCAAGATCATAGCAACATAGCAAAGCCCTTGACTCAACACTAATATTTATTATAGATATCACACTGACTCGATTACATAAAGAGATCACAATGCAAAACTCAAAACTACTTGATATCAAAACTTCAAACTACTAGATCAAGATACTACTAAAATGATCGAACTGAATAAAGCGGTAAATAGAGGAGTGTGATGGTGATACGATACCGGGGCACCTCCCCCAAGCTTGGCAGTTGCCAAGGGGAGTGCCCGTACCCATGTGATTATTTCTTTGAAAGTGGTGATGGTGGAGTTGTTGATGATGTAGGCTTGTCATCCGTCTTCCAAGGCATAGGCTCTCCATCATAGAAGGATGATCGAGTCTCCGGGATCCTTAAATCTATAGCCAAACTCATCCTCTTAAATCTATATTCATACTCATAGTTCTGGTTTTGCAGGTCATAGATCTGGGCTTGGAGGTGTTTGATTTTCTCTTGAAGCTTGAAGATGGTCTCCCCAATGACTTTGCCATCTAGCTTGTGGTTGTTGTTGAACTCCGTGATCATCATCTGGTTGGCATTGAGTCCACGCTCCACCATCCCTTGACACTTGAAAACTTCTTGCTCCACGGCTTCGAGCTTTGTCTCCATGCTCCCGGTACGCCTTGGTCCCTCCACATCGCGGATGTGTAGCACCCCCTCACGCATCGCAATGGTTTTGAGGGTGTTGCAGCACCTCTGCGAGATAGGGGTTGATAACCCTCTCGAAAAACTTGTCCTTGGGAGCGCTTGGAGACGCCATGATGCTCTAGATCTGAAACAGAGATAGCTCAAAACGAAAATAGAGGATATTTGCATGATACGGTGGTCAAAACCTTCGGGAGTATATATAATGAATTTTTACCGACCAAAATACGTAACATACAAGAAAACGGAGTCCGAGAGGCACACGAGGTGCGCACGAGACAGGGGGCGCGCCCTCCACTCTCGTGGGGGACTCGGGTCCCTTTCGGACTACTTATTTCTTCCTAAAATTCTTAAATAATCCAAAACTGATAAAAATTGCCATTGGAGTTGTTTTGGAGTCGGTTTACTTACCGTACCACATACCTATACCTTTTCGGATTCTGGAACGTTCTGGAAAGTGTCCCTTATGTATTCCTCAGGGGTTACGGTTTCAATAATATTAGTTTCAACATTGATAGGATTACCTGAAATATAGTGTTTAATTCTTTGACCGTTTACCACACTCGAGATTGGTGCCTTCGAAGTTGTTGATTTTTATAGCACCAGAACGATAGACCTCCTCGATAACATAGGGACCTTCCCACTTTGAGAGGAGTTTTCCTGCAAAAAATCTTAAACGAGAGTTGAATAATAACACATAATCCCCTATGTTAAACTCACGCTTTTGTATCCTCTTATCATGCCAGTGTTTGACTTTTTCTTTGAAAAGCTTGGCATTCTCATAGGCTTGGGTTCTCCATTCATCAAGTGAGCTAATATCAAATAACCTTTTTTCATCGGCAAGTTTGAAGTCATAATTGAGCTCTTTGATAGCCCAATATGCCTTATGTTCAAGTTCAAGAGGTAAATGACATGCTTTTCCATAAACCATCTTATAAGGAGACATACCCGTAGGATTTTTGTATGCAGTTCGATAGGCCCATAATGCATCATCAAGTTTTTTGGACCAATTCTTCCTAGATCTATTCATAGTCTTTTGCAAAATTAATTTGAGCTCTCTATTGCTCAACTCTACTTGACCACTGGACTGTGGATGATAAGGAGATGCTATTCTATGATTAACATCATACTTAGCAAGCATCTTACAGAAAGCACCATGAATAAAATGTGAACCACCATCAGTCATAAGATATCTAGGGACTCCAAACCTCGGAAAAATAACTTCTTTAAGCATTTTAATAGAAGTGTTATGATCAGCACTACTAGTTGGAATAGCTTCTACCCACTTACTAACGTAATCTACAGCAACTAAAATATGTGTATAACCATTGGAGGCAGGAAAAGGTCCCATATAATCAAAGCCCCAAACATCAAACGGTTCAATAACAAGAGAATAATTCATAGGAATTTCTTGACGTCTACTAATGTTACCTATTCTTTGACATTCATCACAAGATAAGACAAAGTTACGAGCATCTTTGAAGAGAGTAGGCCAATAAAAACCAGATTGTAGTACCTTGTGTGCAGTTCTATCTCCGGCGTGGTGTCCTCCATAGGATTCAGAGTGACACTTGCGTAGGATCTGTTCCTGTTCATGCTCAGGCACACAACATCTAATAACACCATCTACTCCTTCTTTATAAAGATGTGGGTCATCCCAGAAGTAATGTCTTAAATCATAAAAGAACTTTTTCTTTTGCTGGTATGTCAAACTAGGCGGTATATATTTAGCAACAATGTAATTAGCATAGTCAGCATACCAAGGAGCAGTACGAGAAGCACTGACAACCGCTAATTGTTCATCAGGAAAGCTATCATTAATAGGCAGTGGGTCATCAAGAACATTCTCTAACCTAGACAAGTTATCTGCAACGGGGTTCTCAGCTCCCTTTCTATCAATAATATGCAAGTCAAATTCTTGGAGCAAGAGAACCCATCTAATGAGTGTAGGCTTAACATCTTTCTTTTCCATAAGATATTTAATAGCAGCATGATCAGTGTGAATAGTAACTTTGGAATCAACAATATAAGGTCTAAATTTATCACATGCAAACACAACTGCTAAGAACTCTTTTTCAGTAGTAGCATAATTTCTCAGGGCAGTGTCAAGAGTCTTACTAGCATACTGGATAACATTCAATTTCTTATCGACTCTTTTCCCTAAAACATCACCTACAGCATAATCACTAGCATCACACATAATTTCAAAAGTTAAATTCCAATCAGGCGGCTGAACAATAGGTGCAGTGATCAAAGCTTTCTTAAGTGTTTCAAATGCTTCTACAGAATCATCATCAAAGAAAAAAGGAATATCTTTTTGTAATAAATTAGTCAGAGGCCTAGAGATTTTAGAAAAGTCCTTAATGAACCTCCTATAAAAACCGGCATGACCAAGGAAACTTCTTATACCTTTTATGTCCTTGGGACATGGCATCTTTTCAATAGCATCAACTTTGGCTTTATCAACTTCAATACCTCTCTCGGAGATCTTGTGCCCCAAGACAATGCCTTCATTAACCATAAAGTGACACATTTCCCAATTCAGGATGAGACTAGTGTCTTCGCATCTCTGCAAAACTCGATCAAGGTTGCTCAAACAATCATCAAAAGAGGATCCATAGACGGAGAAGTCATTCATGAATACCTCACAAATCTTTTCACAAAAATCAGAGAATATAGCCATCATACATCTTTGAAAGGTAGCAGGTGCATTACATAAACCAAAAGGCATACATCTATAAGCAAAAGTACCAAAAGGGCAAGTAAAAGTAGTTTTAGATTGATCCTTCGCTGACACAGGTATCTGAGAGAAGCCAGAATAACCATCTAGAAAGCAGAAATGAGTGTGTTTGGATAGCCTTTCTAGAATTTGAACAATAAAAGGTAAAGGGTAATGATCTTTCTTAGTAGCTTTATTTAACTTACGGAAATCAATTACCATCCTATAACCTGTAATAATTCTTTGCGGGATCAATTCATCTTTATCATTAGGAACAACGGTAATACCTTCCTTTTTAGGAACACAATGGACAGGGCTTACCCATTCACTATCAGCAACGAGATAAATAATACCCGCCTCAAGGAGCTTTAGTATCTCCTTTCTTACCACTTCCTTCATTTTGGGATTTAATCGTCTTTGAGGATCTCTAACTCGCTCGGCATCTTTCTCTACTGAAATTTTGTGTTGACATAATGTGGGACTAATGCCCTTAAGATCATCCAGAGTATATCCAATAGCAGCTCGGTGCTTCTTCAAGGTTTTCAATAATCTTTCTTCTTCTTTCTCTGAAAGGTTAGCACTAATAATAACAAGATATATTTCTTTTTCATCAAGATAAGCATACTTAAGTTTATCAGGTAATGGTTTGAGTTCAAACACGGGATCACCCTTGGGTGGAGGGGGATCCCCAAGAATTTCAACGGGGAGGTTATGTTTCAGCATAGGTTCCTATTTAAGGAACACTTCATCTATTTCTTCCCTTTCCTTCATAATCATCTCGTTTTCATGGTCTAGCAAATATTGTTCTAACGGATCAGTTGGAGGAACAGCAATGGAAGCAAGACCAATAATTTCATCCTCACTAGATGGTTCCCTTTCACGAGGTTGTCTACTAAACTTGGCAAAATTAAACTCATGAGACATACCATCTATGCCAACAGTGACAATATTCCTTTCACAATTAATCTTAGCACTAGTAGTATTCAAGAAGGGTCTACCAAAAATAATGGGACAAAAATCATCTTGTGGGGAAGCAAGAACAAGAAAATCAGCAGGGTATTTAACCTTCCCACACAAAACTTCAACATCTCTAACAATCCCAATAGGTTTAATGGTGTCCCTATTAGCAAGCTTAATAGTAACATCAATGTCTTCTAATTCAACAGGTGCAATGTCGTGCATAATTTCTTCATAAAGATCATAAGGTATCGCACTAGCACTAGCACCCATATCACATAAGCCATGATAACAATGATCTCCTATTTTAACAGAAATAACAGGCATGCCTACAACAGGTCTACGTGTCTTAGTATCAGGTCTAGCAATATTAGTAGTTTCACCCAAGAAAGAAATAACATGCCCATCTAAATCCTCATCCAAGAGATCTTTAACCATAGCAACACTAGGTTCAACACTAATTTGCTCAGGAGGTGTATAGGTCCTAGTATTACTCTTACGAACAACAGTCGAAGCTTTAGCATGATCTTTTATCCTAACAGGAAAAGGAGGTTTTTCAACATAAGCAATAGGAACAATAGGATCACTATATGTAATAGTCTTTTCTTTGACTGTAATAGGTGCAACTACTTTCACTTCAATAGGAGGATTATATTTAAACCACTTCTCTTTAGGGAGATCAACGTGAGTAGCAAAAGATTCACAAAAAGTAGCTACTATCTCAGAGTCAAGACCATACTTAGAGCTAAATCCACGAAAAGCATCGGTATCCATAAAAGATTTAACACGATCGAACTTAGGTGTCATACCTGACTCCTTACCATCGTCGGAACCCCAATCTTAAGATTTGCGTTTAATTCTTTCCAATAAGTCCCATTTGAAATCAATAGTCTTCAGCATATAAGAACCAGCATAGGAAGTATCGAGCAGGTTGCGATTATCAAGAGAAAGCCGAGCATAAAAATTCTGAATAATCATTTCCCGAGAGAGCTCATGATTGGGGCATGAATACAACATTGACTTAAGCCTCCCCCAAGCTTGAGCGATGCTTTCTCCTTCGCGAGGCCGGAAATTATATATGTAATTATGGTCACGGTGAACAAGATGCATAGGATAAAACTTCTGGTGAAATTCCAACTTCAATCGCTTATAATTCCAAGATCTCGTATCATCACATAGCCTATACCATGTCATTGCATCTCCCTTCAAAGATAAAGGGAATACCTTCCTTTTGACAACATCATCGGGAATACCTGCAAGCTTAAATAATCCACAAACTTCATCCACAAAGATAAGATGTAAATTGGGATGCAATGTTCCGTCTCCTGCAAAAGGATTAGCTAGCAGTTTTTCTATCATACCCGAAGGAATCTCAAAATGAATATTTTCATAAAGTTCAGTAGGTTGAGGAGCATCTCTTTGCTCTTCTGGTTGGGGTGAAGATACCCCAAACAAGCCCCTCAAAGGATTAGTTTCCATAGCGACAAGTAACAGAAAATTTCAGCACGCTATATAAATGTTTCCTTACCAAGTTCCACTCACCAAAAGCGCTACACTCCCCGGCAACGGCGCCAGAAAAGAGTCTTGATGACCCACAAGTGTAGGGGATCTATCGTAGTCCTTTCGATAAGTAGGAGTGTCGAACCCAACGAGGAGCAGAAGGAAATGATAAGCGGTTTTCAGTAAGATTTTCTCTGCACGCACTGAAATTGTAGGTAATAGATAGTTTTATGATAAGATAAATAGTAACGAGCAAAAAGTAAATAAAGTAAATAAAGTGCAGCAAGGTGGCCCAATCCTTTATGTAGCAAAGGATAAGCCTGGACAAATTCAAATAATGCAGAAGGAGCTCCCGAGAACACATTGGGAATTATCGTCAAGCTAGTTTTCATCACGTTCATAAGATTCGCGTTTGGTACTTTGATAATTTGATATGTGGGTGGACCGGTACTTGGGTACTGCCCTAACTTGGACAAGCATCCACTTATGATTAACCCCTATTGCAAGCATCCGCAACTACAAAAAGCAGTATTAAGGTAAACCTAACCACAACATTAAACATATGGGTCCATATCAACCCCTAACGAAGCAACACATAAACTAGGGTTTAAGCTTCTGTCACTCTAGCAACCCATCATCTACTTATTACTTCCCCATGCCTTCCTCTAGGCCCAAATAATGGTGAAGTTTCATGTAGTCGACGTTCACATAACACCACTAGAGGAAAGACAACATACATCTCATCAAAATATCGAACGAATACCAAATTCACATGACTACTAATAGCAAGACTTCACCCATGTCCTCAGGAACAAATGTAGCTACTCACAAAGCATATTCATGTTCATAATCAGAGGAGTAATAATATGCATAAAGGATCTGAACATATGATCTTCCACCAAGTAAACCAATTAGCATCAACTACAAGGAGTAATCAACACTACTTGCAACCCACAGGTACCAATTTGTGGTTTTGATACAAGATTGGATACAAGAGATGAACTAGGGTTTTGAGAGGAGATGGTGCTAGTGAAGATGTTGATGGAGATTGACCCCCTCCCGATGAGAGGATCGTTGGTGATGACGTTGGTGATGATTTCCCCCTCCCGGAGGGAAGTGTCCCCGGCAGAACAGCTCCGCCAGAGCCCTAGATTGATTCCGCCAAGGTTCCGCCTTGTGGCGGCGGAGTTTCGTCCCGTAAGCTTGCCCCCGATTTTTTCCAGGGTAAAAGTGATGATATAGCAGAAGATGGACGCCGGAGGCCCACCAGGGGGCCCGGGAGATAGGGAGCCGCGCCCTATAGGGAGGGGGGGTGCCCCCCTTTCTCCTGGACAGGGTGTGGGCCCCCTGGCCTATTTCTTTCACTCATAAATTCTTATTAAATCCAAAAGGTTGTTTCGTGGAGTTTTAGGACTTTTGGAGCTGTGCAGAATAGGTTTCCAACGTTTGATCCTTTTCCAGCCAGAATTCCAGCTGCCGGCATCCCCCTCTTCATGGTAAACCTTGTAAAATAAGAGAGAATAGCCATAAGTATTGAGATATAATGTGTAATAACAACCCATAATGCAATAAATATTGATATAAAAGTATGATGCAAAATGGACGTATCAAGAGCCTAGAGAGAGAGAGAAAGGCGATCGAACTCACCCGAGTAGTTCATCGCACCAGCTCAAGAACACCTCTCGCGAGGCTGTTCTCCCTTTGTACTGTTCATCATCATCCCCTGAGGAAATCCACCACAGCACACACTGGAGTAGGGTATTACACCACAACGGTGGCCCGAACCAGTATAAATCTCGTGTCCCTTGTGTTGTTCATCATTTCCAGCTTAGATCTCACGAGGCGATCAAGCGTAGATTGGTAGGGGAGAGATCTTCGTGCGCACCCCAGTGTTCGAACCTTAAGGGTCTGCCGGAACCCAACATCCGACATTTGGCGTGCCAGGTAGGGGTGCGCCGGAATCTTTCTTCCGTTGTTCGCATTCGATCTTCCGTCGTGTCCATGGCTGACGCTCGCTGGGCTCGCGCCGAGCGTCGGGCTGCTCTTGCCGCCTGCGTCGCCCAGACGGCGCCCGTCGGCGGGTGCCCCCGTCGTTCCCCGTCGCCTGCCGCCAACGTTGCCGCCGGCCCGGCGGGGAACGAGCAGCAGGCCTTGTCTCTGCATCCTTCGGTGCGGCGGGAAGGCCGCACCGCCACCCCGTCGCTGACTCCAGCCGGTTCGTCGTCCCACGCCCGTCGTGCCCCCACGGACGCGCATGCCGCGTTGCTCTTGTCGCATGAGCTCTTGCACTACCGTCCAGTCGATGACCTCTACGAGGACTGGCTCGCCCGCATCACCGAGCTCGTCAGTGCTGCAGGGGGCTCTCCTATGCCGTCCTTCTCGCTGCCTCGCCCTCCTTCCTGCGCAGGAGGTGCAGATCAGGAGGTGCCTCCACGACCTCCTCCCCAAGAAGGCGCCCTGGCTCCAAGGCGCGCGGCCCCAGGACGAGATCCACCACGTCCGGCGCCTGCACGACAAGAAAGGAGCTGCCAAGAAATCCCTCGTCCCCAAGAAGGTGCTCGCGTGCTCCCAGCACCGGTGCGCCATGACCGCATCCCTGCGCCACCGCATCAAGACCCCGCGCTGCTCCAAGCAGCGGCGCGTGGGAATTTCCAGGAGCAAGCCCAGCATCAGCAGAGGGCTCCGGTGGCCACCGCAGGCTACTGCGCCTTCACCCCCAAGCTACGCAGCGTCGCCTGACCAGGCAAGTTCAAGCCTAATCTGCCTCCTCGCTACGACGGCACTGCAGACCCCGTGGAGTTCCTGCAGCTCTACGAGTTGGGCATCGAAGCCGCCAACGGGGACGAAAAGGTCATGGTGAACTGGTTTTCCATGGCGCTCAAGGACGGTGCCCGCACCTGACTCCTGAACCTGGCTCCTGGCACAATCTCCTCCTGGGACGAGATGCGTACCCGCTTCATCGCTAACTTCCAGGGCACTCGCGACCGTCCGCCGGCTGTGGGTGACCTGTGCCGCATCAAGCAGCAGCCTGGAGAGACCTTGCAGAAGTACATCCAGCGCTTCAACAACGCTCGCCTCAAGATTGCCAGGTTGACTGAGGAGGCCATCATTTCGGCGTTCTCTGATGGCGTTCGCGATGTCAAGATGAAGGAGGAGCTGGCAATCCATGAAGATCTGTGCACGTCTCTGGAGTTGTTCAACCTGGTGACCAAGTGCGCAAGGGCTGAGGAAGGGCGCCTCTCCCTTCTCGAGCTCCCGACAGCGGACCCAGAAGAGAAGAAAGCCAAGGCCAAGGATGTGAAGTGCAAGAGAGCAGCTGTACTCGCAGCGGAACCAGACACAAAGCGCGACAGGGACCAGCCGGAGTCGTCCAAGGGTAGCCAGTACTGTGTGTACCACGATCTCCACACCCACAACACCAACGAGTGCCAAGAGCTCAGGGCCGTGCGAGAAGGCCGTGTCGGTCGACGTCCCGAGCACAACGATCGAGGCTATGGCCAAGGCGGAGCAAGAGGTGGAGGACGATGGGACGACCGTGGCCCTCGCCAAGGGTGGCGTGACCGACCTTGCGAGGACCGCTGGCAGGACCAGCCTCGCGAGGGAGCTTGGAGAGATCAGCCTCGCGAGGACCGCCCGCATGGCAACGCAGGCCTTCCTCCTCTGCCACCACCACCAAGAAGGAATGAAGACCATCATCAGGACGAGGGGGCTGGGTGCTTCCAGGAGCCACGTGCAATCGCTTGCATCCTGGGCGGCGCTCAGGCCCCAGCCTCGCAGCGCATCTTCGAGCAGTTTGCTCGCGAGGCGAATGCAGTCCTTCCCAAGATTGAGGCCACACGCCCTCTCAGGTGGTCTGCATGCGCCATCACGTTCAGCTCAGCGGATCATCTCAAGTGCGTGGCAACGGCCGGTGTCCTCCCAATGCTTTGTTCCCTAGTCATCAGCAATGTGCAAGTCACCAGGATCCTCATTGATGGCGGAGCAGGACTCAACATTCTGTCCGTCGAGACGTTCAACAATCTCCAAGTGCCATATGATCAGCTTCAGCCAACCAAGCCTTTCTCAGGAGTCACTGATGGTTCCACTGTCCCGATAGGGCAGGTCCGCCTTCCTGTCACCTTTGGACAGCGCAGCAACTACCGCACCGAGTTCATTGACTTCGACGTCGCTCACATTTGCCTGGCATACAATGCCATCCTCGGGTACCCAGCCCTAGCCAAGTTCATGGCAGTGACTCACCATGGCTACAACGTCCTCAAGATGCCAGGAAGCGGTGGGGTCATCACGGTCCCCTATGAAGAGAAGGATGCGGTGTGCTCCCTTGAGCGCGCCTTCCAGGCTGCGTCAATCGAGGACCCGGACAGCAAGAGTGGAAACCTCCCTGGAGCAGCTCCCAAGAAGAAGAAGACATCACCTAGCTCAAGGCCTCAGGAGGCAGGCACCTCCGGAGGTGCCGCGTCAGGACATGCGCCCGTCCAAGGGGCGCCGCCCTCCATCGCATAGGAAGGCGCGCCTGGTGCCCTCCTCGGGCAGGGCTCGGGGGCTCTCTCCTGGGGAGCCACCGACTTTGCCAAGGTCACGAGGGAGGCGCTTGGGCACAACTTGGAGGCGTGCTTCGCGGCATGCTTACCTCAGGAAGGCGTAAGGAAAGAAGGACCCAACCCTCAGGAGTTCATCACCAAGGCCGCTCAGGATGTGGAGGAATCGAGAGTCATGCGCGACAACCGCCGTCTGCCCGGTGTAGCTCCCCATCCAGGCAATGCGCGTCTGCATCGACTACCCAGGGCTCAATCGAGTCGCTTCTCAGGAGTGCTTCTGGCCTTCGCACGTGGGGCGTTGCGCAGGTCCACCATACAGCTTCGTTCGCATGCCCTTTGGTTTGCCAAACGCGGCTGCAGCCCACCAGTGCCTGATGAGGAGCATTCTAGAAGCTCAGGTGGCCAAGCATCGCGCGTTCTTGGAGGAGATGGAGATGGACCTCGTCAGGCCGCCCGGACCTCCTGAGTCTCCTGATGCTTGGAGTCCCGAGGGCTCGTGAGGATCGAGTCCTTCACCCCGCATCGTCAGCTACCCCGACACTCGTTCTACAACAGTATCAGGTGACTTCTTTTTAGTTTTCATTTCAGCTGGGAGCGCCCTCACGGTTGCATCATTCCCAGGTCGCGTGGGTCCGTCCCTGTGGCATGTATCCATTTTGCTTATGTTCTCTGCTTACCTTATTGGGGGCGCCCCTCGGGCTGCATCATCCCCAAGCCGCTCGGGCCTGATCCAATGGCGTTTGCTTTCTCTGCATCTATCTAAGTTGATTTGCTCCTTCATGATTGTCGTCCGCAGCCCACCACGGGTCTATTTTTCCTCATGCGAATCGCTTGCGCGTTAAAAGGGGGGCGCCTGAGCATCGCGACTCAGGGGCTCTTACTGGCTCTCCAGCCCTCACCCCCTGGCCTTGACCCACGGCATCGCGACCTATCATATCAGTGGCGGCTAAGCTTGCTCGAGGGCCGGGACCTGAGGACGTAGAGCATTTGCATTCTAACCACCTTGCAGGAACATACCACTGATAAAGGCCCAGAGCCAGGCGCAACCCACCTCGAGGTAGGGCCTCGTGAGTCCCGCGCTGGCTCACGGGTGCCCAGATACACCTCTCCTAGCCCTACCGTGCCGGCCACGTGTCAGGGCGGGGCTGTACACGCCCCGGGGGCTCCTCCTGGAGGGGAGCCCCCCTCCCACGCACCAGTGGAAGCACCATGCTCCGTGCTGGCTGACGACACTGCCGAGGAGCGGCTATGCCCGTACACATACGGAAGCACTATGCTCCGCGCTGGTGATAAACAACTGAGGGCAGCCCACGGCTGTATCAACGTCAGGGAGCCCAGAGCTCTGTGTCTGGCACCATCGCAAAGCCTCCCCTCGGGAGTGCCGCGCAAGGGGGCTGGACACGGGGGCTGTGCCCGGGCCATGCCCGAGCACATGCCACCCAGCCAGGTCCCTCGGACCTGGTCATCGCGCGCCCCTCCCCGAGCGGAGCCAAGGTATGAAGACTCGTTTGAGCGTCAAGGGGGACTCCTGAGCATCGCGACTCAGGAGCCTAACTGGCCACGTAGCTCCTCACTCCTTAGTTCTGAAAGGCTAACGGCGGTTGAGGTATGCGCGGGGTCGGGCCCTGCCAACGTAGAACAACAAATCCTCTCCTCCGTCCCCTCCCTATTTGTTGTTTGCGCGTCAAGGGGGACTCCTGAGCATCGCGACTCAGGAGCCTAACTTGCCACGTAGCCCCTCACTCCCTAGTTCCATCCTGGTGATCCAGTCGGGGCTAACAACGGCTGAGGTATGCACGGGGTTGAGCCCTGCCGACGTAGAACACAAGCAATTAGGAATGAAATCGCAAAATTTAGCAAATCCAGAAGCAAATATTACAGACCATAAACTGTTCGCACAATACCAGACACAAATTTAAACGCCTCCACGAGGCATCGTGCATGTTGCAGGAATCAAAGCAGGAAAAAGGCCACGAGAAGATCAACCCTGGGCCGCGCCACCGCTCGTGGTAGAGTCGCACTTGGCAGCCCCACCTCCTAGAGCTGCGGGGCCGGTAGCGCCTTGCTTTGGGCGCGGTGTTGAAGGCGCGGAACTTCGATAGCAAGGCCTCCGCTCGACCCTTGATGGCTTCAGCAGCAGCGGCGGAATGCTTGGCATCCACGGGCTCCAGTAGGTCATCGAGGTTGGCGTCGGGGTTGCGGAGGTAGACGTGGCTAAGGATTCGCGTCAGCTCCGCGGAGGAGAGGACGCGAGCCTCGACTTCAGCGATGGGGCCGATCCCGACCACGACCTCCTCAAGCGCCTCGACGAGGAAGGGAACCAGCTTAGCAGGGCCTTCCTTGGCTCCGACCAGTGGCTTTCCAGGCCCCCATCATAGAGCGTTTTCAGCGCTATGCGGGCCCTTCCCTCGCAGAGCATGAAGGCCGTGCAGTCTTTGGCTAGGATCTTTGCGTCGGCATCCAGTTCGACCCTCTCCACCTTCAGCGCCTGCTCCAGCATCTTCAGCTGGTCGAGGCCGGCTGACAGTTCGGCGTCGCGCTCCTTGATAGCAGCCTCCCGAGCTTTCATCTCCTCCTCCTTCACCTGGCGGTCGCGAACCTCCTTGGCAAGCTCAGCACGCAGCTCTCCCACCTCGCCCTCCAGCTTCTTGCAGCGGCTCTTGATGGTTGAAGCGTCCTTCAGCGCTGCGTCGCGGGCGGCCACGGCCTGGGAGGTGGCTTTCTTCCCCTCCTCGGAAGCCGTCACAGCCTGGCTCAGCGCCACTCGAACGGAGGCGTCAGAGCTAGCCCAGCTGGAGACCAACTCCAGGCGCCCGGCCACCAGGCGGGGGTCCGCGCTCCGGAGATCCTCTCGCAGCCGACTCAGCTCATCCGCGACACGGTCCAAGGCGGCAGAGGAAGCAGAGGAGACGTGAGCCGGCGGAGTAGGAGGAGAAGACGGCAGCGTAATCACAACCTGGGAGGCAGGGACCTCCTAAATCTTGGCAACCTCGGCGACAACGTCAAGCACGGGTGCCTCCAGGGTCAACGGGGCCACATGGGCTGATTCCTCACCGGAGCGTTCCTGCTGGCCTCGCGAAGATGATCGGGCGGGGGACACGGCCATGGCTGACGAGCCAGTTTCAGGCGGGGTCACTGCGCCTCCCTTCAGCCTCTTCGCCGTAGGTAGCAACCTACCCAATGGAAGATGTCAGGCTTTGACAGCAGAAAGACAGGTGCGAGGCGAAGTTCGGAACTTACTTCTTGACCGCCGCGGGATCCCACGGACTCCGGCCAAGCTTGAAGCCAGAAAGCCTCTTGCAGGGCTCATCCTCGGGAGGCCCAGTCGCAGGAGAAGGCGCGCCCGAAGGGCTGGAGCTGACTTCGGCCGATGCAGGGGCTGGGGTAGACCCTTGGGGGATCAACCCGGACCTGTCCTTCCTCGGGATCAGGGGCGCGTCCTTCCCCTCTCGCCTGGTGCCGGCCTCGTCGTCGTCAGGCAAGGAGCGGAGGGCCCTGGACCTACGCCAGGGGAAGTCTCCCCCGTCCCCTCGAAGGTCGCCTCCGAGTCACGCTCCTCGTCCTTGTCACCATCCCCCTCCTCTTCTCCGCTGGATTCACTGGAGGACAGGTTCACCGTCGCCGTCGCCGCCTGACCCTCAGGATCCTCCGCCGGCACCAGGACGACCTCGCTTGTTGATACGTCTCCAACGTATCTACTTTTCCAAACACTTTTGCCCTTGTTTTGGACTCTAACTTGCATGATTTGAATGAAACTAACCCGAACTGACGCTGTTTTCAGCAGAACTACCATGATGTTGTTTTATGTGTAGAAAAAGAAATGTTATCGGAATGTCCTAGAAATCCACGGAGGCACTTTTTGGAATTAATAAGAATTTTTGGCGAAAGAATCAAGGCCAGGGGGCCCACAGCCTGTCCAGGAGACAGGGGGGCGCCCCCCAGGGCGCGGCCTCCTATCTCGTGGGCCCCCTGGACCTCCATCGACGTCAACTCCAACTCCATATATTCACGTTCGGGGAGAAAAAAAATCAGAGAGAAAGTTTCATCGCGTTTTACAACACGGAGCCGCCGCCAAGCCCTAATCTCTCTCGGGAGGGCTGATCTGGAGTCCGTTCGGGGCTCCGGAGAGGGGGATTCGTCGCCGTCGTCATCATCAACCATCCTCCATCACCAATTTCATGATGCTCACCGCCGTGTGTGAGTAATTCCATCGTAGGCTTGCTGGACGGTGATGGGTTGGATGAGATTTACCATGTAATCAAGTTAGTTTTGTTAGAGTTTAATCCCTAGTATCCACTATGTTCTGAGATTGATGTTGCTATGACTTTGCTATGCTTAATGCTTGTCACTAGGGCCCGAGTGCCATGATTTCAAATATGAACCTATTATGTTTCCATGAATATATGTGTGTCCTTGATCCTATCTTGCAAGTCTATAGTCACCTATTATGTGTTATGATCCGACAACCCCGAAGTGACAATAATCGGGATACTTCTCGGTGATGACCGTAGTTTGAGGAGTTCATGTATTCACTATGTGCTAATGCTTTGTTCCGGTTCTCTATTAAAAGGAGGCCTTAATATCCCTTAGTTTCCACTAGGACCCCGCTGCCACGGGAGGGTAGGACAAAAGATGTCATACAAGTTATTTTCCATAAGCACGTATGACTATTTATGGAATACATGCCTACATTACATTGATGAATTGGAGCTAGTTCTATATCACCCTATGTTATAACTATTGCATGAGGAATCGCATCCGGCATAATTATCCATCATTGATCCATTGCCTACGAGCTTTTCATATATTGTTCTTTGCTTATTTACTTTTCCGTTGCTACTGTTACAACTACTACAAAAACCCAAAAACAATTATCTTTACTTTTGCCACAATTACCTTTATTATCATACCACTTTTGCTACTAAACACTTTGCTGCAGATACCAAGTTATCCAGGTGTGGTTGAATTGACAACTCAACTGCTAATACTCAAGAATATTCTTTGGCTCCCCTTGTGTCGAATCAATAAATTTGGGTTGAATACTTTACCCTCGAAAGCTGTTGCGATCCCCTACACTTGTGGGTTATCAAGACTAATTTTTGGCGCCGTTGCCGGGGAGCATAGCTCTATTCTCTGAGTCACTTGGGATTTATATCTGTCGATCACTATGAAGAACTTGAAAGATGCTAAAACCAAGATTTTGCCCTCAACTACGAGGGGAGGTAAGGAACTGCCATCTAGCTCTGCACTAGATTCTCCTTCCGTTATTAGTAGGCTTGCGATACCTAAACCTACTACCGCTATGAATTCTAATATGTCGCATGTTATTGATGATGCCACTTCTGCTATGCATGATGAAACTACTTTTGTGCGTGATACTACTTTGCCATTAGGTGAATTTCTTGATGAACAAATTGCTAGAGTCAGGGGGAATGAAAAAATTGAAGAACCTATTATTGATGATAGTGATGATGAAGGTTCCCCCAATGATATGTATTACCTGTTGTTCCTAAGGGTTATGTTATGAATGAAGAAGCTGCTAGGAATTTTTTTGCTTGCAATGATAGAAATGATCTTAAGAAATTATTAGCTAAATGGAAGCAGCAGTCTCTCAATGCTAGAATGAAACCCGACCCTGCTTTTGCTACTTCACCTATCTGTGTTACTGATAAGGATTATGAATTCTCTGTTGATCCTGAGATTATTACTTTAGTTAAATCTGATCCTTTTTATGGCCTTGAATCTGAAACTATTGTGGCACATCTTACCAAGTTGAATGATATAGCCACCCTGTTTACTAATGATGAGAAGTCTCGCTATTTATATATCCTTAAGATATTTCCATTCTCATTAAAGGGTGATGCTAAGACTTGGTATAATTCTCTTGCTCCTGGTTGTGTGCGTAGTCCCTAGGATATGATTTATTACTTCTCTGCTAAATATTTCCCTGTTCATAAGAAACAAGTTGCTTTGCGGGAAATATATGATTTTGTGCAAATCAAGGAAGAGAGTCTCCCACAAGCTTGGGGGAGGCTCCTCCGGTTACTTAATGCTTTGCCTGATCATCCTCTTAAGAAAAATGAAATACTTGATATCTTTTATAATGGACTAACCGATGCTTCCAAGGACTACTTGGACAGTTGTGCTGGTTGTGTTTTCAGGGAAAGAACAGTCGACGAAGCTGAAATATTATTGAATAATATGTTGACTAATGAAAATAATTGGACTCTTCCCGAGCCAATTCCCGAAGTAATTCCTGAACCAATTGAGCCATCTCCTGAGCCTATCCCTAAACCCACTCCGAAGAAGAGAGGTGTTTTATTTCTCAGTCCTGAAGATATGCAAGAGGCAAAGAAATCAATGAAAGAAAAAGGTATTAAAGCTGAAGATGTTATGAATTTACCACCTATTGAAGAAATACATGGTCTTAATATACCGCCTGAAGAACCATATTGTCTTGATAACCTGACACAGGTAGTAAAGGTAAATTCTCTCTATAGATATGATAAAGTTGAAATCCCCTCAACTAAATTTCATAGCCCGTGCTTAGATGAATTTGATGAATTTATGGCTAGACAAGAAAGTTTTAATGCTTATGTAGGTAGATATTTAAAGAATAATGCTTTCGATATAGGACGTGTGAGTGATAATCTGGCTAGAGTTAAAGATGAACTTCACCTCGTTAGCAAATATGCTTCTATGGTTGCTACTCAAGCTTTGCAAGTACTTAAAGCTCAAAATGATTTGCTTGAGGAATTAAATAATAAAAATAACTTTGCTGTTAGAGTGGCTACTAGAACTGGTAGAATGACTCAGGAACCTTTGTATCCTGAAGGCCACCCTAAGAGAATCGAGCAAGATTCTCAGAGAAATAATTTAGAGGCACCTAGTTCTTCTAAAAAGAAGAAAAAGAAAAATGATAGGACTTTGCATGCTTCTAGTGAACCTACTGTAGACACACCTGAGAATCCCAATGATATTTCTATTTCTGATGCTGAAACTCAATCAGGTGATGAACATGAACCTAGTGATAATGTTAATGATAATGTTCATGTTGATGCTCAACCTAGCAAAAACAACGATGTAGAGATTAAACCTGTTGTTGATCTTGATAACCCACAATCAAAGAATCAACGATATGATAAGAGAGATTTTGTTTCTAGGAAGCACGATAAAGAAAGAGAACCATGCATTCAGAAACCCAT
Organism: Triticum timopheevii; assembly: GCA_963921465.1. Lineage (NCBI taxonomy): Eukaryota > Viridiplantae > Streptophyta > Magnoliopsida > Poales > Poaceae > Triticum > Triticum timopheevii. Next base: position 163,587,586 of record OY997272.1, on the reverse strand, counting down.
GCCCTTTCCACCTAAACCATCCAAGACAAAGGATGATGAGGATTTTGAGCACTTTGCTGAAATGATTAGACCTATTTTCTTACGTATGCGCTTAACTGATATGCTGAAAGTAAATCCTTACGCTAAATATATGAAGGATATCATTACAAACAAAAGAAAGATACCGAAAGATGAAATTTCCACCATGCTTGCTAATTACACTTTTAAGGGCGGAATACCAAAGAACTTGGAGATCCGGGTGTTCCAACTATACCTTGCTCCATTAAAAGAAATTATGTTAGAACTGCTTTATGTGATCTTGGAGCCGGAGTTAGTGTTATGCCTCTCTGTTTATATCATAGACTTGAATTGAATAAGTTGACACCTACTTTAATATCTTTGCAAATGGCTGATAAATCAACTGCTATAGCTGTCGGTATTTGTGAGGATGTGCCTGTTGTGGTTGCAAATGTCACTATCTTAACGGACTTTGTTATTCTTGATATTCCCGAGGATGATAGTATGTCTATTATCCTTGGTAGACCTTTTCTTAATACTCCAGGGGCTGTTATTGATTGCAACAAAGGCAATGTCACTTTTCATGTTAATGGTAATGAGCATACGGTACACTTTTCGAGGAAGCAATCTCAAGTTCATAGCATCAATTCTATTGAAAAAGTTCCAACTATCATTTTTGGAGGTTTTGAATTTCCTCTCCCTATTGTCAAGGAAAAGTATGATATTCTTGTAGGGGAACGTAGCAGAAATTCAAAATTTTCCTACGTGTCACCAAGATCTATGTATGGAGAAACCAGCAACGAGGGGAAGGAGAGTGCATCTACATACCCTTATAGATCGCTAAGCGGAAGCGTTCAAGTGAACGGGTTTGATGGAGTCATACTCATCGTGATTCAAATCACCGATGATCAAGTGCCGAACGCACGGCACCTCCGCGTTCAACACACGTACAGCCCGGTGACGTCTCCCACGCCTTGATCCAGCAAGGAGAGAGGGAGAGGTTGAGGAAGACTCCATCCAGCAGCAGCACAACGGCGTGGTGGTGGTGGAGGAGCGTGGCAATCCTGCAGGGCTTCGCCAAGCACCACAGAAGAGGAGGAGGAGGAGAGGCAGGGCTGCACCAAGAGGGAGAAGATCTCGTGTGTTATGGGCAGCCCTATGCCTCACTTTATATAGGGGGAGAGGGGGCTGCGCCCCCTTTAGGGTTTCCCACCCCAAGGGGTGCGGCTAGCCCTAGATGGCAAAGGGGGTGGCGGCCAAGAGGGGGAGGAGAGGGAGGCGCAGGGAGAATGGGCCTTAGGGCCCATCTGCCCTAGGGTTTGCCTCCTCCCACTCTCCCCTGCGCCTTGGGCCCCTTGTGGGGGGCGCACCAGCCCACTTGGGGCTGGTTCCCTCCCACACATGGCCCATGCAGCCCTCCGGGGTTGGTGGCCCCACTTGGTGGACCCCCGGGACCCTCCCGGTGGTCCCGGTACTTCACCGATAAAACCCGAAACTTTTCCGGTGACCAAAACAGGACTTCCCATATATAAATCTTTACCTCCGGACCATTCTGGAACTCCTCGTGATGTCCGGGATCTCATCCGGGACTCCGAACAACATTCGGTAACCACATACAAGCTTCCTTTATAACCCTAGCGTCACCGAACCTTAAGTGTGTAGACCCTACGGGTTCGGGAGACATGCAGACATGACCGAGACGTTCTCCGGCCAATAACCAACAGCGGGGTCTGGATACCCATGTTGGCTCCCACATGTTCCACGATGATCTCATCGGATGAACCACGATGTCAAGGACTTAATCAATCCCGTATACAATTCCCTTTGTCTAGCGGTATTATACTTGCCCGAGATTCGATCGTCGGTATCCTTATACCTTGTTCAATCTCGTTACCGGCAAGTCTCTTTACTCGTTCCGTAACACATCATCCCGTGATCAACTCCTTGGTCACATTGCGCATATGATGATGTCCTACCGAGTGGGCCCAGAGATACCTCTCCGTTTACACGGAGTGACAAATCCCAGTCTCGATTCGTGCCAACCCAACAGATACTTTCGGAGATACCTGTAATGCACCTTTATAGCCACCCAGTTACGTTGTGACGTTTGGTACACCCAAAGCACTCCTACGGTATCCGGGAGTTGCACAATCTCATGGTCTAAGGAAAAGATACTTGACATTAGAAAAGCTTCAGCATACGAACTACACGATCTCTATGCTATGCTTAGGATTGGGTCTTGTCCATCACATCATTCTCCTAATGATGTGATCCCGTTATCAACAACATCCAATGTCCATAGCCAGGAAACGATGACTATCTGTTGATCACAACGAGCTAGTCAACTAGAGGCTCACTAGGGACATATTGTGGTCTATGTATTCACACGTGTATTACGATTTCCGGATAATACAGTTATAGCATGAATAAAAGACTATTATCATGAACAAAGAAATATAATAATAACTAATTTATTATTGCCTCTAGGGCATATTTCAAACAGTCTCCCACTTGCACTAGAGTCAATAATCTAGTTCACATCGATATGTGATTAACACTCAAGGTCACATCCCCATGTGACTAACACCCAAAGAGTTTTGGGTTTGATCATGTTATGCTTGTGAGAGAGGTTATAGTCAACGGGTCTGAACCTTTCAGATCCGTGTGTGCTTTACAAATCTCTATGTCATCTCCTAGATGCAGCTACCACGCTCTATTTGGAGCTATTCCAAATAACTGTTCTACTTGGAGCTATTCTAAATTGTTGCTCCATTATACGTATCCGGTATCTCTACTCAGAGCTATCCGGATAGGTGTTAAGCTTGCATCGACGTAACCCTTTACGACGAACTCTTTTACCACCTCCATAATCGAGAAAATTCCTTAGTCCATTAGTTACTAAGGATAACTTTGACCGCTGTCCTGTGATCCATTCTTGGATCACTCTTGTACCCCTTGACTGACTCATGGCAAGGCACACTTCAGGTGCGGTACACAGCATAGCATACTGTAGAGCCTACGTCTTAAGCATAGGGGACGACCTTCGTCCTTTCTCTCTATTCTGCCGTGGTCGAGCTTTTAAGTCTTAACTTCATACCTTACAACTCAGAAAAGAACTCCTTCTTTGACTGATCCATCTTGAACACCTTCAAGATCATGTCAAGGAATGTGCTCATTTGAAAGTACCATTAAGCGTTTTGATCTATCCTTATAGATCTTAATGCTCAATGCTCAAGTAGCTTAATCCAGGCTTTCCATTGAAAAACACTTTCCAAATAACCCTATATGCTTTCCAGAAATTCTACGTCATTTCTGATCAACAATATGTCAAAAACATATACTTATCAGAAATTCTATAGTGCTCCCACTCACTTCTTTGGAAATACAAGTTTCTCATAAACTTTTGTGTAAACCCAAAATCTTTGATCATCTCATCAAAACGTACATTCCAACTCCGAGATGCTTACTCCAGTCCTTAGAAGGATCGCTGGAGCCAGCATACCTTTTAGCATCCTTAGGATCGACAAAAACTTTTGGATTGTATCATATACAACCTTTCCTTACGAAGACTGGTTAGGAAACTCGTTTTGACTTCCATCTGCCAGATTTCATAAATGCAGCTAATGCTAACATGATTCCGACGGACTTAAGCATCGCTACGGATGAGAAAATCTCATCGTAGTCAACTCCTTGAACTTGTGAAAAAACACTTCGCCACAAGTCGAGCTTCATAGACGGTGACATTACCGTCCACGTCCGTCTTCTTCTTAAATATCCATTTATCTCAATGGCTTGCCGATCATCGGGCAAGTCCACCAAAGTCCATGCTTTGTTCTGATACATGGATCCTACCTCAGATTTCATGGCTTCTAACCATTTGTCGGAACATGGACCCACCCTCACTTCTCCATAGCTCGTAGCTTCATTGTTGTCTAGCAACATGACCTTTAAGACAGGATTACTGTACCACTCCGAAGCAGTACGTGTCCTTGTCGTCCTACGAGGTTTGGTAGTGACTTGATCCGAAGTTTCATGATCAATATCATAAGCTTCCACTTCAATTGGTGTAGGTGCCACAGGAACAACTTCCTGTGCCCTGCCACACAATAGTTGAAGAGACGGTTCAACAACCTCATCAAGTCTCCACCATCCTCCCACTCAATTCTTTCGAGAGAAACTTTTCCTCGAGAAAGGACCCGATTCAAGAAACAATCCCTATTGCTTTCGGATCTGAATTAGGAGGTATACCCAACTGTTTTGGGTGTCCTATGAAGATGCATTTTATCCGCTTTGGGTTCAAGCTTATCAACCTGAAACTTTTTCACATAAGCGTCGCAGCCCCAAACTTCTAAGAAATGACAGCTTAGGTTTCTCTAAACCATAGTTCATACGGTGTCATCGCATCGGAATTACGTGGTGCCCTATTTGAAGTGAATGTGGTTGTCTCTAATGCCTAACCCATGAACAATAATGGTAATTCGACAAGAGACATCATGGTACGCACCATATCCAATAGGGTGCAACTATGATGTTCGGACACACCATCACACTATGGTGTTCCAGGCGGTATTAATTGTGAAACAATTTCCACAATGTCTTAATTGTGTGCCAAAACTCGTAACTCAGATATTCATCTCTATGATCATATCATAGACATTTTATCCTCCTGTCACAATGATCTTCTACTTCACTCTGAAATTACTTGAACCATTCAATAATTCAGACTTGTGTTTCATCAAGTAAATATTCTCAACATCTACTCGAATCATCTGTGAAGTAAGAACATAACGATATTCACTGCATGCCTCAGCACTCATTGGACTGCACACATCAAAATGTGTTACTTCCAACAAGTTGCTATCTTGTTCCATCTTACTGAAAACGAGGCTTTTCAGTCATCTTGCCCATGTGGTATGATTTGCATATCTCAAGTGATTCATAATCAAGTGAGTCCAAACGATCCATCTGCATGCATATACACCAATAGACATGGTTCGCATGTCTCAAACTTTTCAAAAATGAGTGAGTCCAAAGATCCATCAACATGGAGCTTCTTCATGCGTTTTATACCATTATGACTTACATGGCGGTGCCACAAGTAGGTGGTACTATCATTACTATCTTTTGGCATGAACATGTGTATCACTACGATCGAGATTCAATAAACCATTCATTTTAGGTGCAAGACCATTCAAGGTATTATTCAAATAAACAGAGTAACCATTATTCTCCTTAAATGAATAACCGTATTGCGATAGACATAATCCAATCATGTCTATGCTCAACGCAAACACCAATCTCGATGGTAGAGGGAGCGTGCGATGCTTGATCATATCAACATTGGAAACACATATCGTCAGCTCACCTTTAGCTAGTCTCCGTTTATTCCATAGCCTTTTGTTTCGAGTTACTAACACTTAGCAACCGAACCGGTATCTAATACCCTGGTGCTACTAGGAGTACTAGTAAAGTACACATTAACACAATGTATATCCAATATACTTCTATCGACCTTGCCAGCCTTCTCATCTACCAAATATCTAGGGTAATTCTGCTCCAGTGGTTGTTCCCCTTATTACAGAAGCACTTAGTCTCGGGTTTGGGTTTAACCTTGGGTTTCTTCACTAGAGCAGCAGCTGATTTGCCATTTCATGAAGTATCCCTTCTTGCCCTTGCCCTTCTTGAAACTAGTGGTTTCACCAACCATCAACAATTGATGCTCCTTCTTGATTTCTACTTTTGTGGTGTCAAACATCGCAAATATCTCAAGGATCATCATATATGTCCCTGATATATCATAGTTCATCACGAAGCTCTAGCAGCTTGGTGGTAATGACTTCGGAGAACCATCACTATTTCATCTGGAAGATCAACTCCCACTCGATTCAAGCGATTGTTGTACTCAGACAATCTGAGCATAAGCACAACAATTGAGCTTTTCTCCTTAGTCTGCAGGCTAAGAAAATCGTCGGAGGTCTTATACCTCTTGACGTGGGCACGAGCCTGAAATCCCAATTTCAGCCCTCGAAACATCTCATATGTTCCGTGACGTTTCGAAAACGTCTTTGGTGCCTCAACTCTAAACCGTTTAACTGAACTATCACGTAGTTATAAAAATGTGTATGTCTGATGTTCGCAACATCCACAAACGATGTTTGGGGTTCAGCACACTGAGCGGTGCATTAAGGACATAAGCTTTCTACTGTCCGCATAATCGCTACTGTCAACTTTCAACTATATTTTCTCTAGGAACATATCTAAACAGTAGAACTATAACGCGAGTTACGACATAATTTGCAAAATCCTTTTGACTATGTTCAGGATAATTAAGTTCATCTTATGAACTCCCACTCAGATAGACATCCCTCTGGTCATCTAAGTGATCACATGATCCGAGTCAACTAGGCCGTGTCCGATCATCACGTGAGACGGACTAGCCAACGTCGGTGAACATCTTCATGTTGATCGTATCTACTATACGACTCATGCTCGACCTTTCGGTCTCCGTGTTCCGAGGCCATGTCTGTACATGCTAGGCTCGTCAAGTTAACCCTAAGTGTTTCCGCTGTGTAAATCTGTCTTACACCCGTTGTATGTGAACGTAAGAATCCATCACACCCGATCATCACGTGGTGCTTAGAAGCGATGAACTGTAGCAACGGTGCACAGTTAGGGGAGAACACTTCTTGAAATTGTGTAAGGGATCATCTTATTTACTACCGTCGTCCTAAGTAAACAAGATGCATAAACATGATAAACATCACATGCAATTATATAGTAGTGACATGATATGGCCAATATCATATAGCTCCATTGATCTCCATCTTCGGGGCTCCATGATCATCATCGTCACCGGCATGACACCATGATCTCCATCATCGTGTCTCCATGAAGTCGTCTTGCCAACTTATTACTTCTACTACTATGGCTACCGGTTAGCAATAAAGTAAAGTAATTACATGGCGTTGTTCAATGACACGCAGGTCATACAATAAATAAAGACAACTCCTATGGCTCCTGCCGGTTGTCATACTCATCGACATGCAAGTCGTGAATCCTATTACAAGAACATGATCAATCTCATACAACACATATCATTCATCACATTCTTGTTGGCCATATCACATCACATAGCATACCCTGCAAAAACAAGTTAGACGTCCTCTAATTGTTGTTTGCATGTTTTACGTGGCTGCTATGGGTTTCTAGCAAGAACGTTTCTTACCTACGCAAAACCACAACGTGATATGTCAATTGCTATTTACCCTTCATAAGGACCCTTTTCATCGAATCTGTTCCGACTAAAGTGGGAGAGACTGGCACCCGCTAGCCACCTTATGCACCAAGTGCATGTCAATCGGTGGAACCTGTCTCACGTAAGAGTACGTGTAAGGTCGGTCCGGGCCGCTTCATCCCACAATACCGTTGAAACAAGATTGGACTAGTAACGGTAAGCATATTGAACAAAATCAACGCCCACAACTACTTTGTGTTCTACTCGTGCAAAGAATCTACGCAATAGACCTAGCTCATGATGCCACTGTAGGGGAACGTAGCAGAAATTCAAAATTTTCCTACGTGTCACCAAGATCTATCTATGGAGAAACCAGCAACGAGGGGAAGGAGAGTGCATCAACATACCCTTGTAGATCGCTAAGCGGAAGCGTTCAAGTGAACGGGGTTGATGGAGTCGTACTCGTCGTGATTCAAATCACCGATGATCAAGTGCCGAACGCACGGCACCTCCGCGTTCAACACACGTACAACCCGGTGACGTCTCCCACGCCTTGATCCAGCAAGGAGAGAGGGAGAGGTTGAGGAAGACTCCATCCAGCAGCAGCACAACGGCGTGGTGGTGGTGGAGGAGCGTGGCAATCCTGCAGGGCTTCGCCAAGCACCACAGAAGAGGAGGAGGAGGAGAGGCAGGGCTGCACCAAGAGGGAGAAGATCTCGTGTGTTATGGGCAACCCTATGCCTCACTTTATATAGGGGGAGAGGGGGCTGCGCCCCCTTTAGGGTTTCCCACCCCAAGGGGTGCGGCCAGCCCTAGATGGCAAAGGGGGTGGCGGCCAAGAGGGGGAGGAGAGGGAGGCGCAGGGAGCATCGGCCTTAGGGCCCATCTGCCCTAAGGTTTGCCTCCTCCCACTCTCCCCTGCGCCTTGGGCCCCTTGTGGGGGGCGCACCAGCCCACTTGGGGCTGGTTCCCTCCCACACATGGCCCATGCAGCCCTCCGGGGTTGGTGGCCCCACTTGGTGGACCCCCGGGACCCTCCCGGTGGTCCCGGTACTTTACCGATAAAACCCGAAACTTTTCCGGTGACCAAAACAGGACTTCCCATATATAAATCTTTACCTCCGGACCATTCAGGAACTCCTCGTGACGTCCGGGATCTCATCCGGGACTCCAAAAAACATTCGGTAACCACATACAAGCTTCCTTTATAACCCTAGCGTCACCGAACCTTAAGTTTGTAGACCCTACGGGTTCGGGAGACATGCAGACATGACCGAGACGTTCTCCGGCCAATAACCAACAACGGGGTCTGGATACCCATGTTGGCTCCCACATGTTCCACGATGATCTCATCGGATGAACCACGATGTCAAGGACTTAATCAATCCCGTATACAATTCCCTTTGTCTAGCGGTATTATACTTGCCCGAGATTCGATCGTCGGTATCCTTATACCTTGTTCAATCTCGTTATCGGCAAGTCTCTTTACTCGTTTCGTAACACATCATCCCGTGATCAACTCCTTGGTCACATTGCGCATATGATGATGTCCTACCGAGTGGGCCCAGAGATACCTCTCCGTTTACACGGAGTGACAAATCCCAGTCTCGATTCGTGCCAACCCAACAGATACTTTCGGAGATACCTGTAATGCACCTTTATAGCCACCCAGTTACATTGTGACGTTTGGTACACCCAAAGCACTCCTACGGTATCCGGGAGTTGCACAATCTCATGGTCTAAGGAAAAGATACTTGACATTAGAAAAGCTTCAGCATACGAACTACACGATCTCTATGCTATGCTTAGGATTGGGTCTTGTCCATCACATCATTCTCCTAATGATGTGATCCCGTTATCAACGACATCCAATGTCCATAGCCAGGAAACCATGACTATCTGTTGATCACAACGAGCTAGTCAACTAGAAGCTCACTAGGGACATATTGTGGTCTATGTATTCACACGTGTATTACGATTTCCGGATAATACAGTTATAGCATGAATAAAAGACTATTATCATGAACAAAGAAATATAATAATAACTAATTTATTATTGCCTCTAGGGCATATTTCCAACAATTCTTATTGTTGGAGATTTTCATATCCCCGTTGAGGTAACTTAGTGTTATTCGAAATTTCTCCGGTTTCGTGTTATTCGGAATGAGTTTGTTAACAAGACTTCATCAACCTTGTTAGTGGGTTCATTTTGATGATCACGAGATGGATGAAACTAGAAGGCACAACCTTCTGTTCCCTCCTTTTACTTTCTGTTATTTAGAATAAATAAAGCAAAAATAGTATTATTTGTCTGTTTTCTAAATTATCCGTGCATTAAAAAATAGTCTGAAAATAAAAGTGCTCCAAATGCCCTGCAAATTTAGTATGATTTTTTCTGGAATATTTGAGGATTTTAGGAACTGAAAACACTGCAGGAGGGTCAAGCACCAGGCCACGAGAGAGGAGGGAGCCCCCCCTATAGGGCGCGCCCCCTGTCTTGTGGGCCCCTGGTGGCCCCCCTCCACTTATGCCAGCACCAACACACTTCATCTTCTACCCAAAAAAATCCCCATCCAGCTCAAGCACGAGTTCTAGCTCATTTTGCTGTGATTTTCGATCTCTTAGCTCAAAGCTCCATTCACAAAACTGCTTTGGGAGATTGTTGCTTGGTATGTGACTCCTCCATTGGTCCAATTAGTTTTTGTTCTAGTGCTTTATTCATTGCAAAATCTTGCTGCATAGGTGACCATGTTCTTGAGCTTGCATGTTAAATTTTTGAGGTCCCAACCAATTCCAATGCTTGATATAGGCTCTAGGCACTGTAGGAGTAGTTGCTACCATTCTTGTTTAGTTTTATTCACTTTTATTTTGAAGTTACTAAAATTTCAGAATTTTTCAGAAAATGTTGAGGAAACTTTTGAGGGGCTCTTCTAGCCAAAGCTCTCAGGAAAAACAAGCCAAAGAGAAGGAAAAGGCCAAGTATAATCTCCCTCGCTTAGCGGAAGTACGGTCATGTGAATGGCCATGTGAGGATTTCTTGGAAGAAGCTGGAATTCATGAAGATTTTTATGCTTTAATCAAGACTGCAGGCCTCACCGGTTTCATGAACGACCGAATCGATCAGTATATCTTACTTACCAATACTTTCGTGCAAAACTTTTATTATTATCCTAAGAAATCACCGCCTGCAGTATCATTTCATTTATATGATGAATTCAAAGAAATGTCTTTACGTCATTTTTGTTCGGTATGTAGGATACCTTATGAGGGAGGATTAGAGGAACCCCATCGTGAAGATGTGGGTGGCTTCGTTAAAATGATTGCTGTAGAAGAGCCAAAGAAGGGCTCTGAGGCAAAAGTCTCTAGCATTCACTTTCCTGTTTTACGCTACTTTGCCATATTTTCTAGTAGATGCTTGATTGGTCGTGGAAATAGTGGAAACTTGAGTGTTACAGATAATATTATTCTTCAACATGCTTTGCTTGGAGACAATACTTTTAGTATGGGTGCCGTGTTGCTAAACGGCTAGCCCTGAATCGTACAAAAGGCCCCATATTTGGAGGTATCTATGCTGCACGTCTTGCTAAACATTTTCAGATACCCATTAGGCACCATGAGGAGGATGAGATAAAATTGCCTCCTCACATTTTAGATTACAAGAGCATGGTAGCACATAAGTTTATTGTTGACAACGAAGTGAAGATGCTCTTGTATAAACTTAGATTTAATAAGAAACACATTGAGATTATTATTTTGCCTGCGCCTCTGTTGTTCAATTTGCTTGCAGAAAATCGTCTTGTCACACCGGAAGCGGTGAACAATCATCGAGCTCAAGCTTTTACTCTAGAACCTGAACCTGAGCCGGAACCTGAGCTGGACCCTTATCGTGCATCATCTGTCCAGTGGGATCCGGAGATGACCAGCCAGTGGTATCCTGATTACACCTCCCATTATACCGGGGAGAGTAGCAGCGGTCCTTGGTACTAGACCAACTTAGGCCAAAAGTCTAAGCTTGGGGGAGTACGTATTTCTCACCGACTTTACATTCATGTTCACACACTAGTCGTCGGTGCTCATACTCTTTCATTGTATTATCCATGCTAGTTTAAATTTCTTTTTCTAGTTTTCTTCTTGTGTGTTTAATAAACTTTATGAAAAACCAAAAAAATTAGTTAGTTTAATTTCCATGCTTGTAGTAGAAATTAAAATGAAAACCCAAAAATATTTCTAGTTCTTCTTCTTACTTGTTGGGAGCTTTCCCATGTAAATAGTTTTATTTTCTTTTCTTTCCTTTGGGGGTCGAGAAGACCATATTGAAAATGCTTAGTGGCTCTTATATGCATGATTGTCTATTTAACTTAGAGCCCATATTACTTTGTCTTCTCTCTTGAGTTGAATGCTTGCAGATTCCAGCTTAGTCCAATGCACGTGCACTCTTATTACTATACACATCGTTCGGTCGTGCAAGTGACAGGCAATAATGACGATATATGATGGACTTATTGGGATGAGAAAAGCTGGTATGAGCTCGACCTCTCTTGTTTTTGTAAATATGATGAGTTCATCGTTCCTAAGTCAGCTATTATGAAGTAAACATATTTGCAATGACATCTAAAGACTATAGTTGCTTGTGCTATGCTTGATTAGCTATGAGTTATAATGGTTTACCTTGCGTGCCAACATGCTATTAGAATGATTATGATGTGGTATGATGGGATGGTATCCTCCTTTGAATGAATTGAGTGACTCGACTTGGCACATGTTCACGCATGTAGTTGAATCAAATCAACATAGCCTTCATGATATTTATGTTCATGGTGGATTATATCCTACTCATGCTTGTACTTGGTGTAAATTAATTTTAATGCATGTTTATGACTGTTGTCGCTCTCTCAGTTGGTCGCTTCCGAGTCTTTTGCTAGCCTTCACCTGTACTAAGCGAGAATACTGCTTGTGCATCCAAACTTCTTAAACCCCAAAGTTGTTCCATATGAGTCCACCATACCTACCTATATGCGGTATTTACCTGCCGTTCCAAGTAAATTTGTATGTGCCAAACTCCAAACCTTCAAAAGAAATTTTGTTTTGTATGCTCGATCAGCTCATGTTACAACTAGGGCTGCCTATATCTTCCATGCTAGGTGGGTTATTCTCAAGAGGAGTGGACTCCGCTCCTCATTCACGAGAAAGGGCCGGTAACCGGGATGCCCAGTCCCATGATCAAAAACGATCAAAGCAAATCAAAATAATTAAACAAAACTTCCCCAGGGCTGTTGTATGTTGGAGGCACTCGTTGTTTAGAGCAAGCCATGGATTGATGCTTGTTAGTGGTTGGGGGAGTATAAGCCTTTACCATTCTGTTTGGGAACTGCCTATAATACATGTAGTATGGAAGATACAGCCATCTCATAGTTGTTGCATTGACAACAAAAGTATGCCGCTCAAAATGTTATTCAATCTCTATTTTAAAATCGAGCTCTGGCACCTCTACAAATCCCTACTTCCCTCTATGAAGGGCCTATCTTTTTTACTTTTATGTTGAGTCATCACCCTTCTTATTAAAAGCACTCGCTGGAGAGCACACTGTCATTTGCGTTCATTATTGGTTTATATTGGGTATGACTTGACTGGATCTCTTTTACCATGAATTATAATGTTTAGTCAGTCCTTGATCTTCAAAGGTGCTCTGCATTTATGTTTTGCGGTCTCAGAAAGGGCTAGCGAGATACCATTTTGTTATATCATGTTATAATTATTTTGAGAAAGTGTTGTCATCCGAGTTTTATTATTATGGCTTGCTAGCTGATTATGTTATTGATATGAGTAATTGTGAGAGCTAAGTGTTATTGTGAGTATGGTTAGTTCATAATATTTGCTGAAAGTTGAATGCTGGCTTTTCATGTTTCCAACAACAAGAGCAAACAGAGTTTGTAAAAGTTTTTCTTTATCACTTTCAGTTTATCAACTGAATTGCTTGAGGACAAGCAAAGGTTTAAGCTTGGGGGAGTTGATACGTCTCCAACGTATCTACTTTTCCAAACACGTTTGCCCTTGTTTTGGACTCTAACTTGCATGATTTGAATGAAACTAACCCGGACTGACGTTGTTTTCAGCAGAACTACCATGATGTTGTTTTATGTGTAAAAAAAAAGTTCTCGGAATGTCCTGGAAATCCACGGAGGCACTTTTTGGAATTAATAAGAATTTTTGGTGAAAGAATCAAGGCCAGGGGGCCCACAGCCTGTCCAAGAGACAGGGAGGCGCACCCCTAGGGCGCGGCCTCCTATCTCGTGGGCCCCCTGGACCTCCACTGATGTCAACTCCAACTCCATATATTCACGTTCGGGGAGAAAAAAATCAGAGAGAAAGTTTCATCGCGTTTTACGACACGGAGCCGCCGCCAAGCCCTAATCTCTCTAGGGAGGGCTGATCTGGAGTCCGTTCGGGGCTCCGGAGAGGGGGATTCGTCGCCGTCGTCATCATCAACCATCCTCCATCACCAATTTCATGATGCTCACCGCCGTGTGTGAGTAATTCCATCGTAGGCTTGCTGGACGGTGATGGGTTGGATGAGATTTACCATGTAATCAAGTTAGTTTTGTTAGAGTTTAATCCCTAGTATCCACTATGTTCTGAGATTGATGTTGCTATGACTTTGCTATGCTTAATGCTTGTCACTAGGGCCCGAGTGCCATGATTTCAAATATGAACCTATTATGTTTCCACGAATATATGTGTGTTTTTGATCCTATCTTGCAAGTCTATAGTCACCTATTATGTGTTATGATCCGACAACCCCGAAGTGACAATAATCGGGATACTTCTCGGTGATGACCGTAGTTTGAGGAGTTCATGTATTCATTATGTGCTAATGCTTTGTTCCGGTTCTCTATTAAAAGGAGGCCTTAATATCCCTTAGTTTCCGCTAGGACCCCGCTGCCACGGGAGGGTAGGACAAAATATGTCATACAAGTTCTTTTCCATAAGCACGTATGACTATTTACGGAATACATGCCTACATTATATTGATGAATTGGAGCTAGTTCTATATCACCCTATGTTATAACTATTGCATGAGGAATCGCATCCGGCATAATTATCCATCACTGATCCATTGCCTACGAGCTTTTCATATATTGTTCTTCTCTTATTTACTTTTCCGTTGCTACTGTTACAACTACTACAAAAACCCAAAAACAATTATGTTTACTTTTGCCACCATTACCTTTATTATCATACCACTTCTACTACTAAACACTTTGCTGGAGATACTAAGTTATCTAGGTGTGGTTGAATTGACAACTCAACTGCTAATACTCAAGAATATTCATTGGCTCCCCTTGTGTCGAATCAATAATTTTGGGTTGAATACTTTACCCTCGAAAGTTGTTGCGATCCCCTACACTTGTGGGTTATCACGACCCCGTCGAATGTGGGCATGGCGTCCACCACCAGCTCCCAGTCATCACGGAGGAACAAAGGGACCAGAGCACCCATCGGGCCTGCCACTTCCTCTCCAACTAAACAGCGCAAGGCCGCGGTCAGATCCTCGTCGCTCAGGGCGTACAAGCTCAGGCGGAGGACGACCTATGCATCCGCAAGCCTCCACAGCGGGCGCGAGTGCGCCTGAAGAGCGGCCACCCGGTGCGACAGAAACTCCCTCAGGAGCGAGGCCCCAGTCAGCTTCGCCGCCCTCAGACTGCCCGACCTTAGGTCGGCGTTCATCTTCTCCAACACCCGCTTCGCCCGCCGGTCATCAAGCTTCGCGCGGGACCACGCCTCCACGGCCTCGGGCTGCTTTGTCGGCAGCTCCAGCAGGGGCTTGTGGCACCAAGCTTTCACCATGACCCACTTGCTTCGGAAGCCCTTGGCCCTCTTCCCAACCTTCGAGATGGCGTTGGACTTGGAGTACGTGACAAAACTCGCGCACGCCGAGATATTGCCGCCGGAGACCCGGAGGGAGAAGAAGTGGCGCAGCAAGGCCACGAAGGGCACCACCCTGACGTGCACCTCACAGTAGTAGGCGAAGATCGACAAGAGGAGGATGGAGTTGGGGTGGATGTGCAGAGCATGTAACTGATACCGGCGAAGGACAACAAGGAAGAACTCAGAGAAGGGAGGAACCAGACCAGCGATGACGGCGTTCATGAAGAAGGGATAGAAGGTGCTCCCCTTGTCCTCCGGCTGGGCGGAGCCAAGATGGAGCGCAGTCTCCCCAAACTTGTTGATCTGCGACGCTGCCATCCGGCGCGTGAGGGCGAGATTCTTCTCCATCACGTTGGGAGAGACCAGGGCCGGCGAGTACCAGGCCGATGCAGCCCCAGCCGAAGTCTTGCGGGGGGGCATAGTTCGCCGGAGGAGAAAGAATGCGACAGATCTGGAGATTTTGGAGGCAGGTAGGCGGAGAGCAAGGAAGGGGATCTGGAGCAAGGAGAACGAGGGTAATGAGGTAAGGCTAACCCAAAGCCAGCCTTTTGTCAGTCGAGCAGTTGCCGAGGCAGCGTGGGGAAGCGGAGACGCCCACGTCCAAACAACCGCCACGCGGCGCCCAAGGCCGCAGGCTGATGGGGCCGCGGCGCTTCGCACTTGCCCCTTCGATTCTCCGCTAAGCCAAGTCCGAGCGCGCCTTGGGCCTGGGGGCTACTGTCGGCATTCTGGGAACGGGGTCCCCAGACTTGCCTGCCTTGCGGCCTGCGGCGTGGCTCGAGTGGTGGCCCAGCACAGCCCGTCTTCATCAGCACAAGACTCAAGACCCTCGCGAGGGGCCAAGCCTCGTGGAGCGAACGACGCAAGGCTTCCTCAGGGACGGCCTTGCTAGGCAGGCTCGCGAGGAGGCGGAGAGATCAAGGCAGGGTACCTCGCGAGGTGCTCGTGATGCAAGCCATGACGATCGAGATCAGGCGGGCGCCGGCCTGTGCAGTGTCCTTGTTTCCTCTTTGGTGCAAAGGGGGCAAGCACAGACGTGGAGTACCGAGGCATCAGGCAAAGGTTGCCATTTCAGTGCAACGAGACCAAGACCAGCGGAGCGGCAGGATGGAGGTCACCATGGAGCCCAAGGCGGCGTCATCGCCAGTGCTTTTGGCAGCCGAAGACCAACTTTAGTCAGGATACCTTGTACTAGATATTCCCCTTTGAAATGGTCGTTGTTGTCGCCCTTCCCGCTCAATATTTGGGAAGAGGCCCAGGGCCTCTATGAATTGGGCTAGCCACCACAGAGTAGAGGGAGTACATCGAGACTTTGGAGAGCCTAGAGAGAGAGAGGCGATTGAACTCACTCGAGCAGTTCATCGCACCAGCTCAAGAACACCTCTCGCGAGGCTGTTCTCCCTTTGTACTGTTCATCATCAGCCCCTGAGGCAATCCACCACACCACACACTGGACTAGGGTATTACACCACAACGGTGGCCCGAACCAGTATAAATCTTGTGTCCCTTGTGTTGTTCATCGTTTCTAGCTTAGATCTCACGAGGCGATCGAGCGTAGATTGGTAGGGGAGAGATCTTCGTGCGCACCCCAGTGTTCGAACCTTAAGGGTCTGCCGGAACCCAACATCCGACAGCGCCGGGGGATGCTGGCGACTTGCCTTACGCAATGAACTGTCCAGCATTCACTCGTGAGATGCGGCAGTTCGAGTGGCCCACAACCCGCATGTTCAAACCAGAGGTCACAGAGAAGTACGATGACAAGACCCATCCGTCTGAGTTCCTGAGTGTTTACACCATTGCGATGCAAGCCGTCGAGGCTCGGGACAGCAAGGTGCTCGCCAACTATTTCCTGTTGGTACTCAAGTACAACTCAGGTCATGGTTGATGCACCTACCGATCGATTCCATCTCCTCATGGTCGGATCTATGCCACGAGTTTGTTGGTGCCTTTACTAGCGTCCACGTAGCTCCTGGCCAGGCAAGTGATTTGCATGTGATCCCTCAAAGGGACGGCAAATGCTTGCACAAATACATACAAAGGTTCAGCCGTGTGCAGTACAACATCCCAGACATTCACCCCGCCGCTATCATCAGCGCGTTCCATCAGAACATGCGCAATCGTAAGATGCTTGAAGAACTGGCGATGAACAAGGTTGCGGATGTTGCCGAACTATATGTTTTGGCCGACAGGTGTGCCCGAGCTGAGGAAGGAAGGAAGTACCCCTGCGAAGATGCCAATGCGGGAAGTGACTCTAAAGATGAAGACGTCTTCACCCCGGCAAAGAAGGGCCAACGACACAACGGGAAGCGCAAGGGCAAGACCGTGCTTGCCATCGAGGAATCCGGCGACCCCGATACCGCTAAAAAGGCCAAGGTTGATGACCCCGGCAAAGAGATCGCCGGGTGCAACACCTGCCGGGCCTTGGTGACTGCCGGCAAGTCAGAGGACTCCGACAAGCAGTATTGCAAGATTCACCGTACCAAAGGCATGACCTCCAAAATTGCCGTCAAGTTGAGCAGCTGATGGAGAAGCAGAGGGCTGAGTACGAGAGACGAGACAAAGAGAAGGCCCAAGATGGCACTGAGGGATCTGGCAAGAAGCGCGGCGACCGGGGAGGTCGCCGCGAAAAGGAGAAGCAACAAGAGAGGCCTGCCCAAGGCCGTGAAAAGAAAGAGGAAGATGACGACGATGATGATGATGAGTCCACTGAGCATGAGTTTCAGAGAGCGACGGAAGTCATGTGTGTTGATGGAGGTGCCTCGTTGCATTCTTCACACTACCAACTTAAACAGTGGGCGCGTGAGATTAATGCGATGGAACCGATGGTCGACGCCCAGAGGCCACTGAAATGGTCCAACACGCCTATCATTTTCGATGCCGAGGATCACCCTGATCGCACAACCATGGTCGGGTGTTTGCCAATGTTGGTCTCACCAACAATACGCAGCCTCAAGTTGACAAAAATGCTAGTTGACGGTGGGGCCGGTCTGAACCTGATCTCGCCCAACGTGATCAAGAGGTTGCAGATCCCTGATGAAGATCTCGAAGAAATAGGTACGTTCCAAGGGATCAATCCAGTTCCAAGGGAATAATCCAGGGAGAAGCCAGCCCAAGGGAAAGGTCACACTACCTATCACGTTTGGTGGTGACCTAAACTACAGGACAGAGAATATCGTTTTTGATGTCGCCGAGATCCCGTTGCCATATAATGGGATCCTTGGCCGTCCAGCACTGGCCAAGTTCATGGCGGCGTCACACTACGCGTACAACAAGCTGAAGATGCCCAGCCCAATGAGCATCATCACCGTCAGCTGCGACAAGAGGGAAGCGCTCATCTGTGCCAATCAACTCTACCGAGAGGCAGTTGCAGCGCTTGCCGCCAAGATACTCGCTCCTACCACCGAGAAGAAGACCGGCGACGCCTCGGCCGCCGGCAAGACTCCTGGCTCCGGCAAGGGCTCCTGCACCCACTCCAGCAAACGTGCCTCTTCGAAGTTCTGTGTTCCCGCTGAGGACGTGCTAGAGAGCTCCACCGGCAATAGCAAGAGATCCAAGGCGGCCCCACCAGAAACCAAGAAGGTATTCGTCATGGAGGATGGCACGGGTGGAGCTTTTACCATAAGCTCCACCCTAGACAGCAAATAGGAAAGTGCGCTTGTCGCCTTCCTGCGGGCAAATGTCGATGTGTTTGCATGGCAAGCATCCGACATCCCCGACGTTCCCAGGGAGGTGATTGAGCACCACATTGTTGTCTGTCCCCATGCGCGGCTCGTCAAGCAGAAGGTCAGAAAGCAAGCTTTGGAGCGACAAGAGTTCATCATCGAGGAGAACAGGAAGTTGGAAGTGGCAGGCTTGGTCAAAGGAGTGCTCCACCCAACGTGGTTGGCCAATCCAGTGGTTCTGTATTGACTATATAGATATCAGTAAAGCCTGTCCAAAGGATCCTTTCCCTTTGCCACGCATTGACCAGATAGTGGACTCCACTACCGGGTGTGACCTGCTGTCATTCCTCGACGCCTACTCAGGATACCACCAGATCTTCATGACGAAGGAAGATGAAGAAAAGACCGCGTTCATCACCCCATGTGGTACGTACTGTTTTGGATGAATGCCTTTCGGGTTGAAAAGTGCTGGTTTGACATTTGCCCGAGCAGTCCAGATTGGTTTTGAGCCCCATCTACATAGAAATATGAAAGCTTATATGGATAATATAGTGGTAAAAACCAAGGACAAGGCCACGCTGCAGGATCTGGAGTAAACATTTGCAAAATTGCGCAAGATCAACCTCAAGCTCAACCCTGAGAAGTGTCTGTTCGGCGTTCCCTCTGGCAAACTTCTTGGGTTATTTGTGTCTCAACGCGGAATCGAAGCAAATCCTGACAAGATCAAAGTGATTGAGTAGATCGAGGCGCCATGACAAGTCAAGGATGTCCGTAGGCTCGCCGGCTGCGTTGCTGCTTTGAGTAGATTCATCTCCAAGTCTGTCGAGCGTGCCCTGCCCTTCTTCAAAGTTTTGAAGAAGGCGGGTCCAATGAAATGGACTCCGGAAGCAGAGGAAGTGATACGTCTCCAATGTATCTATAATTTTTGATTGTTCCATGCTACTATATTATCTGCTTTGGATATTTAATGTGCTTTATTATACACTTTTATACTATTTTTGGGACTAACCTATTAACCGGAGGTCCAGTCCAAATTGCTGTTTTTTGCCTATTTCAGTGTTTCGCAGATAAGGAGTATCAAACTGAGTCCAAACGGAATGAAACCTTCGGGAGAGTCGTTTTTGGAACAAACGCAATCCAGGAGACTTGGAGTGGACGTCAAGGAAGCAATGAGGCGGCCACGAGGCAGGGAGGCGCACCCAGAGGGGTAAGGTGCGCCCCCACCCTTGTGGGCCCCTCATGGCTCCCCTGACCGACTTCTTTCGCCTATATATACTCATATACCCTGAAAACATCCGAGAGCACCACGAAACCCTATTTCCACGTCCGCAACCTTCTGTACCCGTGAGATCCCATCTTGGGGCCTTTTCTAGTGCTCCACCGGAGGGGGAATCGATCACGGAGGGCTTCTACATCAACACCATAGCCTCTCCGATGAAGTGTGAGTAGTTTACCTCAGACCTTCGGATCCATAGTTATTAGCTAGATGGCTTCTTCTCTCTCTTTGGATCTCAATACAAAGTTCTCCTAGATCTTCTTGGAGATCTATTCGATGTAATACTTGTCATCTTGCCTAATGCGTTACTCTGTTCTTATGAACTTAATACTCTAGATGCATGTTGGATAGCGGTCGATGTGTGGAGTAATAGTAGTAGATGCAGAATCGTTTCGATCTACTTGTCGCGGACGTGATGCCTATATACATGATCATGACTAGATATTCTCATAACTATGCACTTTTCTATCAATTGCTAGACAGTAATTTGTTCACCCACTGTAATACTTATGCTATCTTGAGAGAAGCCACTAGTGAAACCTATGGTCCCCGGGTCTATTTTCCACCATATAAGTTTCCAATCTATTTTATCTTGCAATCTTTACTTTCCAATCTATATCATAAAAATACCAAAAATATTTATCTTATTATCTCTATCAGATCTCACTTTTGCAAGTGGCCTTAAAAGGATTGACAACCCCTTTATCGCGTTGGTTGCAAGGTTCTTATTTGTTTGTGTAGGTACGAGGGATTTGAGTGTAGCCTCCTACTGGATTGATACCTTGGTTCTCAAAAACTGAGGGAAATACTTACGCTACTTTGCTGCATCACCCTTTCCTCTTCAAGGGAAAACCAACGGATGCTCAAGAGGTAGCAGGCAGCGCTGCAAGATTTGAAGAGGTACCTCTCCTCCGCGCCAATACTAGTCGCGCCTAAACCGCAAGAGCTGTTGCTGCTATATCTAGCGGCAATGAATCAAGTGGTCAGTGCTGCACTAGTGGCACAAAGAGAAGTTGAGGAAGAAGCAACGGCAGCGGCGAAGCCGTCGGATGATGGGCCGGAGCCTTCCCCGACAGGGCCTGACGCCGGCAAGGCATAACCCGCGGCAAAGCCTAGTCCCGGCAAGACAAAGTCTGCACAAGTGAGTGAAATTGAATAGAAGAAGAAGGTGGTGCAGCACCTGGTTTATTTTGCTAGCTCCCTCTTGTAGGGGGATAGATCAAGATATTCTGGTATGCAGAAGCTGCTTTTTGGCCTCCTTATGGCCTCAAGAAAGCTGGATCACTATTTCCAAGCACATGAGATCACCGTTGTCACTTGCTTCCCATTGCAACAGATCTTGCACAACCCAGATGCGACTGGGAGGATTATGGAGTGGGCGTTGGAACTGCCAAGCTTTGGCCTCAAGTTTGAAAGCACTTCGACGATCAAGAGCATGTCCTTGGCAGAGTTCATAGCCGAATGGACCTCCACGCCTGATGAAGAAGTTCGAGAGACCACTCTTCCCAGCAAGGAGACCAGCCGTGATTGGATTATGTACTTTGATGGAGCTTTCTCGCTGCAAGGTGCTGGTGCTGGCGTGCTACTCGTCGCACCCACCGGAGAGCGCCTCAAGTACGTAGTCCAGATGCATTTTCCCCGAGAAAAGTCAACAAACAACACTGCGGAGTACGAGGGACTGTTTGCCAGTTTCAGGATCACGACAGACCTTGGGATTAGGAAGCTCATCATCAGAGGTGATTCGCAGCTTGTCGTCAAGGAAGTTAACAAAGATTATCAGAGCCCGTTGATGGAGGCCTACATAGATGAAGTGAGGAAGTTGGAGGAACGCTTTGACGGTCTGCAAGCAGAGCATGTTCCTCGAGCAAAAAACGGCATTGCTGACGACCTGTCAAAACACGCTGCCCTCAAGTTGCCTGTGGAGCCAGGTACCTTTGTGCTTCAGTTAACTCAGCCATCCATTGAACCATCAGCAGGACAGAACAAGTGAAGGAAGGCGGGCCCCGGCAAGTAATTTCCCGTTGAGCTCCCGGGAGCCGCCGGCAAGGATGTTGTCGGGTACCACAAGCTCGCTGGGGAGCAGCAGCCTCCCGCAGGGCCCCAAGCCCTGGCTATAGAGACAGCTGCCCCACGGCGGAAGATGAGCCTTTAGTCCTTGCTGTCGAGCCTCGGGCTCCGGCATGGGCACAACACACCGTCTGTTTCCTCCAAACATGGGAACTCCCTGAGGAACAGGAAGAGGCAGAAAGAATAGCCCGTCGGTCTAGCATGTACCAGTTTGTGGATGATGTCCTATATAGAAGGAGACCGAACGACGTTAAATTGAAGTGCATTCCTCAGGAGGAAGGACGGGAGCTGTTGGCAGAGATACATGGAGGCATATGTGGCTCTCCCATAGGGTCGAGAGCCCTTGCCGGCAAAGCATTCCGACAAGGTTTCTTATGGCCTACCACCCTCTAGGATGCAACTGCGCTAGTAACCAAGTGTGAAGCGTGCCAGTTCCATTCCAAGAAGCTTCATCAACCATCCCAAGCTCTTCAAACCATCCCTCTCTCCTGGTCAGTTTCGGTCTGGGGGCTCGACATACTGGGCCCCTTTCCCCGTGCTGTCGAGGGCTTTGAGTACTTGTATGTGGAAATCGACAAGTTCACAAAGTGGCCAAAAGTGGAGCCAATGAGAAAGGTGACAGCATAGGCAGCCATCAAGTTCTTCAAGGGACTAGTCTGCCATTTTGGTGTGCCAAACAGAGTCATCACCGACAACGGCACGCAGTTCATGAGCCGCACCTTCATGCAGTATAACCAAGACCTTGGCAACAAAGTTTGTTTTGCTTCTGTTGCTCATCCAAGAAGCAACGGCCATGCAGAAAGAGAAAATGCTGAAGTGTTGTGAGGCCTCAAAACGAGAACCATTGACAGACTGCACAAATGCGGAAGACGCTGGATTGATGAGTTGCCAACGGTTCTTTGGTCAATCAGAATGACACCAAATCGAGCCACTGGCCAGCCACCCTTCGCCCTGGTATACGGGGCAGAAGCAGTTATCCCCACAGAACTCATATACGGGTCACCTCGAGTGCTCACTTATGATGAGCTTGAGCAAGAGCAATTGCACCAAGATGATGATGTGCTCCTTGAGGAAGATCGTTTTTAGGCTGCTGTGCGAGCTGCTTGCTACCAGCAAGCCTTGTGTCGCTATCGTAGCTGCAAGGTTCATGCCCGAAGCCTTGAGGGAGGCGACCTTGTTTTTCGGCGTGTTCAGTCCACCAAGAATTCAAACAAGTTGACGCCAAAGTGGGAAGACCCTTATCGGGTAATATGAGTCACCAGGCCCGGTGTAGTCTACCTGGAGACCGAAGGTGGAATTCTGGTGAGCAACTCCTGGAATGTCGAACATCTTCGCAAGTTTTACCCATAAGGCGCGGTTGCTGGGGAGTTTCCATGTTCATATATATACATATATGCATGCTCGTCTAGAATATTGTGCTACCCTTGGTTCCAGCAGGTACTGATGAACCGCCAAGGTTCCATACTCCTGTCGTCTCTTCCTTTCAGCCACGGTGATGGCGCTCCGGCAAGAGGATGAGAAGACTGCCCGACACAGCGATCCGCGGCAAATCAAACAGTAAAGTTTATCTCTTGTCCATTCGTGTTCATAACCTGTGACTTGTGCATTAGAAAACCTCACCACTCTTTTTAGACTTAGGTGTTCTCGTCCTTGACCCGAACGCTGCTTCGGTCAGAACGGCCGCAGTAGCCTTTGGTAAAAAGAGATTGGAAGGGGGCTGGACCCTTTGCCTGTAACCCGACAGATGTGATTCTCCAGCAAGCGCAAAGAGCACCGGCAAGGTAGCTTGCCGGATAAACTCATTTATTTACACTAAAGAGGCGTTTCGCCTCTTCATGGACGTATACATGCATGGGTTCCCGGCAAGGCTCATCTTTTCCATTGACATGCTGATGCAAGTACAAATGTTACAGAACATAAGCATGGACTTGAGAGATTACATTATCTAGAAAAATAAGATTTGGCAAGTGCCTACAAGTTAAAAAAACATAAGTGCCCCATAATCCCCATTCTCACCCTTTTCCTTCCCAGGCACGACAGGTGAAGACGGAGACGGGCATGGGGAACGCGTCGACGGAGACGGGCTAGAGCCAGTAGGGTGCAACCCCCAGCAAGGCGTGTTGCCGGGGGAGGAGGCAATGCAGATGATGGTGCTACCACTGATGGTCAGTTGGAGTCAAAGTCATCGTTCTGCCGCCCGCTGTCGTCGTTGTCGCTGGCGCTGTCCTCTTCGTTACTGTCGCTCTAGGAGGAGCTTTCATCATCGGTGGAGCTCTGTGCACAACACCCTAAGCGGATTCCCGAGCTCCCGAAGACCTTGACGGAGAGCAGGCTGTTCTCCACTAATTGAACTGAAGAATGTGCCCCTCCGACAAGATATGGGTGCGTGCAAAGGTTTTCAACCCATGGCAAAGATACATAACGTGAGGGGCGGGGAAGTCGACGTTGACCCACGTGTTGCCGTTCCTACAGCCCCTCATGTGCAACCTCAAAGCCTATGGTAGGTCCTGCTCCATCACCCGGGTGAACGGGGTAGGGAGACGGAGATGACCGCGCATGGGCTTGTACAGCCTGATGAAGAACTCGCGGGGCTGGTCTCCGACATGACCCTCCATTGGAGGAGGGACCGCCAGCGGAGGCGCGGCCGGTGCACTGCCCCGTCCTCCTCTTCCCCGAGCACCGCGGCGGCCTCAGCCTCGACTCCTCCCTCTTCCTCTCGTGGCGGGCTCCGCCGCCGTGAACTCAGGAGGAGGAGGGACATGCTGTCGAGCAGAAGCCCTTGTCGCCGCCATTGAAACAGCAGCACACCCTCTCACCATGGCGAGTGGAAGAAGGATACCAAGCAGAAAGAAGAAGAAGAAGGAGGTGAGTACGGGAAGGCACCGTCCCTCTCCCTTTTTATAGAAGGGCAGGGATGGGCCTAGCCTCCCAACCCAGGGGCGGCCGCCCCGCTCGACCAATGCGGCCCTTTGAGGCGCAGGAAATCAGGACCAACCCGCTGCTCCAATCAGCGATGCCTGGTTTTCCGCCTCGGTGTTAATGCCCATGCCCTCCGCATCAGCCTCCTGCCATTGGTAAGGCATGGAGGGCACATGGTGAGCAAGCCAGAGGTAGAAAGACGAGTGGGTGACCGTTCTCCACCCCATTATCGTGGGGCGCGGCGCCATGCAGGCCACGACCCAAGTCCACTTAGTAAATGAGTAGAGCCCCTGCGAATTCCTCTCTTTTATGAGGGAGGCGCGGGCCGCGTCTTTACTATCCACTGCGAGG
Source organism: Triticum timopheevii (assembly GCA_963921465.1). Classification (NCBI taxonomy): domain Eukaryota; kingdom Viridiplantae; phylum Streptophyta; class Magnoliopsida; order Poales; family Poaceae; genus Triticum; species Triticum timopheevii. The sequence goes on along the minus strand of OY997272.1, from coordinate 163,562,154 downwards.
TGACGCAAGCATGTTGCGGCCGTCCCACGCATGACCCCCACATCACGCACTCAATGCGGATCATGGGGAAGCGCAACTGACGAAGAGTTTACAGCGGTTAACCTCTGCCACGCATGCTCGCGCACTATTCTGGGCCTGGCCCAACAACGGTCCGTGCTTATGTGTGGCCCAGGGCCGGGAGCTCCTGTCGGTGTACAAAAGTATGGGCTCTTCTGTACCCCTTACTTGTGCATGGGAAGTTGTAGTCACGCCTGCGACAAGGCTTGGCAGAGACGCGGAAGGAGAGAACACAAGACTATCAAGACAAGCATTCAAGACAGTGAACAAGGAGTAGAAGACGGGCTGGACCTTCCCCGGCAACACCCTTGCCGGAGCCTTGTCGGGCCAAACCGTGAAGAACCAGCAAGGCCATCACCCTTGAGACTAAGAGCTCTGACATCATCGACAACGTCAAGGCCAAGACTCAGGGGGCGCGTGCATAGTAGCATGCAGATCTTTGTGAAGACTGGTAGCAGGCCAGTCTAGACGAAGACCAGAGAAGTAAAGACCCCCGGGCTAGACCCTTGCCGAGGACGACCACGAGGCCCCCGACAAGAGCCTTGCTGGGGACAGTTGCGAGGCCACGGCCAGGCCCGCACCCGACAAGGTTTCATCACTTTGCTGCCGTCCCAGCATGACGACTAGCTTGCCAACTAGGCAGACGCCTGCGTGGCAGCATGAAGCTTCTGGGCCAACTAAGCAAGCGCCTGCGTGGCGGAATGCAGATCTTCGTGGAGGCTCTACCACCACGCCAGCATAGTAGCAGCCGGCCAGCCTAGTGTTGCATGCCCCGTCAGCCTAGACGCACGTCAAGGCGAGGAGAGACAGCGATGGACGGGACAACTCCAGTTACCACCCCTAATAAAGTGAGAGGGCACGTAGGCAGCGCATTTAATGCATTTGTCCTATGGTGCCAAGTGATAAGTTGAACACTGTAGATACTTTCCACCTCCTGTATGCCACTGTGGCGACCCATTTGACATATAAAACGAGGCCCGAGGCATACTGAGAGAGGATTCAGACTTTTTGGACTGGGCATGCACCGCAGCTAGTCTAAGAGCTCAAGAACACTAAATACAAGCACAAGCAGGACTAGGGTTTTACGCACCATTGTGGCCCGAACTTGGGTAAAAAACCCTCGCGCTGATCACTAGACCTGCTCTTTGCACAACTCTCTCCCCGCCAACCGTAGAAGGGATCCTCGTGATCCCATAGGTGTTTGTTTCCCCGACAATGCCCTTTGAGGCTTTTGTACATGCATGTAATATATAATTCCTTCAACCCTGCATTTTCGTTAGTAACACTTGTGGTTTCCTCAAATGAAGGGATTGAGACCATAAAGATAATTGAAGATATTGTAGTTTCAAAAGCATTTGAACATTCACCTGAAGAATTTGCATTATCATGTTTAAGGCATTTCAAGCAAGGTGGAACAAATTCTTCCTGAGCGGTACTGATCGGTTGAGCGAGTATGAATCATTTTCCTTTTGAAGATCATCATGAGATGCTCTCAGTTTTTTTAGATCTTACTTCCTCTGAAGAAATTCATAGGAAAGCTTCTCATGATCTGCTGAGAGGGCCACATTACGACTTTGAAGTTCGTCATACTGTGATCCATTTCAATGTCATAGGTCATTGGTTTTGTCTAACAACTTTTGAATCCTTTCCAGTTTGTTGCTTAGTAGCAATGTTGGCAAGTTTGAAATAAATAGGTGTCAAGTTCTCATCAGATTCACCTTCACTAGAGGAAGATGAGGGACGTTGGGGTACCTTGGCACCTCTTTCCATGAGGCAAAGTGCAGAAGCATTTGTAGCAGGACTAGCCTCCTCAGAGTTGAGGGAATTCCTGAAATAATCAAGCCAAGGATCTTGACGAGTGAAGGCTCCCTCAAAGATGTCAAAAATATGTCCCAGATGTGCTTGGTTGAGCTCAAGCTTTATACATGAGTGAACTGATCTTTGGACAGATGGGCGCAAATGATGTATTTCACTGGAGCATCCAGTTGAGTGAATCTGCGAATGTCATCAGCACTAGCATTTTTACAGAGCTCTGACACACCCTATTTAGTGACAGTCCACGAATCATAATTCATCACTTGGAGGCTTTTGCGCAACATAATCTTCCATTAGGGGTAGTTCGTGCCATCGAAGATGGGGCACGCAGTGGTGACCTATCATATCTGCGGTCGACATAACTAAAACTCAAGGTGGTTAAACTAAAACCACACAGAACAAGGGAGTACCTTGCTCTGATACCAATTGAAAGTGTAGGTTATCTCCAGGGGTGAATAGGAGATATATAGAAATTTTCCAAACTGTTTTGAATTTGAAGAAGATCAAAGGGAAGAAATAGAAACAGAGGCGGGACTAAATCATCACACAGAAGTAGAATAGTCATACATGATAGATGCGAATGAAGAACATGCAGTCATACATACATTCATGCATAAACATGATGAACTGAAGAAATGAAAAGCATCAAGATGAAAGCCTTCAGTTCAAATTATTTAGTGCGCAGAACACAAATTCTTCAACAGCGGAAGTAGTGAAAATAATGGGGTGAGAAATTTGAAACTAGGCCGGATCGATGATGATACAGTGATTTGGTAGACAGTTCTAGTTGTTGTATCAACTGTACTCTCCTTGAGCTAAGGTCACTTTAGACCTCGCCCAATCACTCGTGGTAAGTCTTTAAGGTCGACTTCCAAAACCTTCACAGACTTGTTCACCGACAATCCACAATGACTCTAGCATGCTCAGAACTTGACGCAACAGTTTGGAAGAATGGCAGTCTTCAATGGTAACAGGTGTTGGGTCATATAGATCAATCTCTTCAGTGATGCTCAATCACTTTGGCCTTGGTTGGGTTTTTCCTCACTTGGGTTTTCACACAATCGTCGGAGGATAAGTTGCTCCCAAATGACAAGTGTCAAATTCTCTCTTCGACCAGCCAACCAACAAATGGTTGAGTGGTGGGGGGGGGGGGGGGCTATTTATAGGCAGGGGCAACACAACATGAATTGTCATAAATGTCCATGCATACATGATCATTATCAGGATAAGGATCAACTCAATAGCTGGCGCTAGTGTAGGAAATTTGAACTCTCAAATTTGTCGGGGCACTCAATTTCCTCACAATAGGCAAGTCGCACTAGCGAAATACTAACCCCACAGTCAGACTAATTTCGTCAACGACCAGAAGAACTTCGTCTCCCTCGTTGATGAACTCCACTGCACTATAAGAGCATCTACAGCCGGGAGCCTCAAACCTGCCTCATACGCCCGAGCGGGCCGCCCGGTCAATGTCCAGTCACATTTTTTTGACCCAAACGGGCTCCTTAAACAGGCTTCAAACGCTCGGGCTAACCAGCACCCATATCCAGCCCAAATATGGGGCGGCCACTTCTGACACGACACCACCCCAAATTGCACAAAATTCACCAAACCCTTCCTCCTCCCGCTGCCCTCCAACCTTTCCCGCGCCCGAACCCTCGTCGTCCTCGACCCTTGCTCAAAATCCTCACCTTCGGTCCTGATCCACCGCCGGAGATGTCGTCCAGCCCAACCCATACTGCCGCGATGGAGACGCAGTCCGCCTTGTCCGTCGGCAGGGTCAATTCGCCGACTGCAACTTGCAAGGCCGAGAACGTCGCCCACAAGTTGTGGCGATGCCGACAGTGAGAGAGGGAGGTGGCAGCGGTGCCGCAGGGAGGTTCAGACGTGGTGGAGCAACTGCCTCCTCTACCTCGCCCGGATTCCCGCACCCCTTCCCTCTGAGCACCAATGCGGATTACGCCGTTCGACCCCCTTGGGATAGAGGATGATTCGACCGCCGGCTGGGCCACTCTGGACAGCTTTTCACACATGCAGATGTCGGTGGTCGACGTGTTGGTCAAAGCTTGGTTGGCCACAAATGATGGATCAAATATGAGGTACCGAGTAAAATGGGAACACCTATTGGACGAAGATTTGGAAGGAGTATCACGAGCAAAAGGAGTATGTGGAGCCGCATCCTATCGTGACCATCCGCAATGTGGCATCTCTCCAACATCGTTGGGGATCATTCAAGGGGAAGTGAACAAGTACGTTGGCTACTACTCACAAGTTACCAAACGCCCTCAAAGTGGGATGGGAGTCGCAACTCACGTAAGCTCGATTGCCTCATCTTGTTGTCCATTGCATATGCTTCTTGTGTTTGCATTCTCGTGCTCATACATATGTTGTTTGCTAGACGGCGGTGGCAGCCACTTTGTATCATGAGGTGGAGAAGAAGCCATTTGCTTTTAACCATTGTTGGGTGATATTGAATGGCAAGCAGAAGTGGAACCAACTTGCGGCCGACCTCAAGTCCGGCAAGAAGAGGAATGATGGCTCAAGCTCGACCATTCAATTGGGTTGGACGATGAAGATGACGATGTTGTCATGACGAATGGAAAAGCCACCATGCCAAAGGACAACCGCCATGTCATGGGAAACAAGTGGGAGAAGGCACGTTCCGCCTGTGATGCCGCGACTACCAAAATATCATCCACATGGACGGGCATTTTTTCGATGAGGGGGAACAAGAAGGAGGAGAGATACAAACTCATGTTGGATGTGCAAAAGGAAAGGATGGAGCAGGACCGAAAGAGGGCTGAGAAGAAACTCGAAATTGAGAGGGAGAAGATCGAGTTAGAGAAGCAACAAGCGGTGATCAAATGGAAACTCGAGAAGGCCAAGCCAGTTGGTGTTGGGGATATAACTACTGAGTGTAAACCGGCCAGGAGGGCCCGGTTCACCCTTGACTATGCTGAAGCCCATGAAGATCCAGAAGATGGCGCTTTATTAATTAAGCTTAGAGACCCGAAGCCCAAAGGCGGATTAGGGCCCATAGTGGTAAACCGCCATGACTATGTAACTTGTAATGTAAGTTAGGAAAGGAGAGACCGAGCCAGACACTTTGTATGAGTCGGCCTCGGGGCTCTGTAGATCGGCCGGGTGTCAACCTATGTATATAAAGGGATGACCCGGCGGCGGTTCAGGGACAAGAAACAACAACTCGAGACTCAGGCTGGCATATTTGCTCCCTGGTCATCGAAACCCAATCAATCCCAGCACAACTAGACGTACGCTTTTACCTTCATTGAAAGGGCAGAACTAGTATAAAACTACCGTGTCCCTTGTCTGGTTTAACCCCTTCAATATAACCCGTTGCGATGGCTCCATGACTAAGTCCTTTCATGAGGACATCTGATGTGTTAATTCCATGACAGTTGGCGCCCACCGTGGGGCTATCGCACAATGGTTTTGAGTTCTTGAAGGTCAGCTTTGAAGGACTCAAGGGGTACGTGGTTGGCCGGATGACCAAGAGCCGTCGCGGCAAGCTTTACATCAACGACGAAGGATGGGGCCCCGAGGCCGGATCAATCGAGTATGGGTACCGGGTCCCCTTTGGCGGAATTCACGTCTTCATCGCAAGATCGGCGAACCGGGCCCTGAGCCGGACATCTGCACCGACCTCGTCAAAACGGCTCAGCGTGCGAGTCCAGCCCGAGTTAAGCCCGCCATGAAGCGTGCGTTCATAGGATGTGTCCATGAGATCGGATCTGAACCGGTGTCTGAAGGCGATACGGCTGTTTATTCCGACGGCGAATCATCCACTGGCGAAACCGAGTCCTTGTACCAGATTCATAATGGTGTGTTTGAAGGATATTCCGATGGCAACAGTATTCTAGACCTCCTTGAACCGCCAAGTTGGGTTGCTGTTTACATGGCCGGAACACAGCCCACTTTGCAGTCTTCATCTACAGCGGCGATGAATACCGGATCAGCAGCCGCGGCAGGAGCCCCGACGCGCCGACCGGCTCAAGTCCTCTCCGGTTTGATGGATGCCTGGGCGACTTTGTTAACCACGGCAGTCACCCCGGAGACGCGGGATCAGCACAATGCGGACATTGCAAAGCTGAAGGACCAGATAACACAGGCTAAGGAGGACCTGGCAACTGAGGATGCTAGGATGGCTGAAGAGCGGGCCACTTTGGATGCTCAGTCACAGCAGATACATGCGCAGAATTATCGGCTCATGCTGGATCGGACCGCATCATAGGATGTAATGTGAAGGAAGTACCGGTCTCGTCTGTCGTCGGTCTACGAAGGATTGAACCTCTTTCAAACACCGGGCGCTGGGCCGAGCAATCCACCAGCTGCAAACCGGACTGATGCGCCTAGGATAGCTCCGGATCAACTATGGATGATAGAACCGCCCCGGCGAACAGATAACCCACCGCAATACGTGTCTACACCGTCGGGTCACTTCTCGAGCCCTCTGGATAACATGATTGCCGTAGCATCGCGCCTGGCAGCCATTCCGATGGAGGGCGATTCACTGGCAGCAATTGAAACATGGCGGGCTAGGGACCTTCTTCAAACCACTGTGGTGCAGCAGCAGGCTTATTCCTATAGCCGGGATAGAATTCATTCAACCCCTCATCCGAGCCCGAGCTATAGCAGGCACATGGATGAACCAGAAGTGTCTAGCAGTGTGCATCGTCGTAATGCTCAAGATGTGGTGGATAATGGCAGAGCACGAAGGGAGGCTGCTTTGGGTCATCATCAACCCGCCCCGGTTCAGCCAGCTGCGTTAGTAGACCGAGGCACCGGGCTTGCCTTCAATTCTTAGGGAGTGTCGTGCCTTATTCCGGCTCTCCGTAATGTGCGTCTACCCAAAGATTTCAAGAGTTATGAGATGGCAATGGAGATGCTGGATGTGGATGAAGCGACCTGTGCAAAGTACTTCATGATGATGTTGGAAGGAACGACCCGTACTTGGTTGAAAAATTTACCAGCTAACTCCATCGAGTCATGGGATCAGTTGAAGGCCCGGTTTATAGCCAATTTCAAAGACACGTGCAAACAGCCCATGTCCATTGTGGATCTGGATGCTTGTGTTCAAGGGGAGAACGAGTCAACAACTCATTGGGTACGCCAGGTTTCAGAGGTTTTGCACTCATCCGACCGGATTAACGCTGGTCAAGCGATCATTACGCTGGAGCGTAATTGCCGGTTTAAGTCGCTGAAGATGAAGTTGGGATGGCTTAAACGCCACTGCAATGACATGGGAACCCTTATGGCAGCCTTGGTCAAGTATGCCGATTCTGATAATACTAAGGATCCCGATTCTGATGAGGAGAAACCGAAGAAGGGAAAGAAGAACGGCGGTGCAAAAGGACAACATCACAACCAAGGAGGCCATGGGAATAATGGTAAGCGCAAGGCAGATAATTCAGATCTTGTGGCTAACACCAATATGCAGCATCGTAAAGGTAAACCGCCCCAGCACGGTGGAGGGATGAATCTAGAACGTTTGATGAACCAGCCCTGTCCAAAGCATGGGACCAAGGAGGCCCCTTCCACACATCTATGGAAAGATTGTTATATCATGAAGGAGTTCAAGAATTCCGATATTTTCCGGTATGATCAGGGTCCTTTGGGTGGTTCAGGTCCAGGTTTTCATGGTGGCGGCGGTTCAAGCTCTGGATTTCAGAATAATCAGGGCAACCAGCATAACCAAGGTGGTAGTGGCCAACAGAATAATCAAGGGAATCAGCAGCAATCAGGTTATCAAAGTCACCCCAAGCAGTTGAATGGTGGGCAGTATCTTGTGTTCACTACTAGCCTGTGTAAGCGAGATCAGAAGCTTCACAAAAGGGCAGTTAATGCTGCTGAACCGGCAGTGCCACGTTACTTACGGTGGTCTGAGAATCCCACCATGTGGAGCAGGGAGGATCATCCGCCCCGGATTGACAATCCGGGTCAACTGGCCTTGGTAGTAGCACCTCAGGTGGGAGGTTACAAGTTTACCAAAGTCCCGATGGATGGAGGGAGCAGTATCAACATCCTGTACTATGAGACTTTTCGTCGTATGGGGTTGACAGACAAGAGTCTTAAACCGTCCAACACTGTTTTTCATGGTGTGGTGCCAGGTAAATCGGCATATCCTGTTGGCAAGATCTCTCTGGAGGTTGTGTTTGGAGATGAGCATGATTCCAGGTCTGAAAAATTGACCTTTGAAGTGGTGAAAATCCAGAGCCCGTATCACGCACTGTTTGGACGGCCGGCTTACGCAAAATTCATGGCGAGGCCCTGCTATATCTATTTACAGCTCAAAATGCCGGGCCACAAGGGAACTATCACAGTACATGGAAGTCGAAAGATTGCTTTGGATTGTGAGGAAGGTGATGCGGCTTACGCTGAGTCGGTTTGTGTTACGGAGGAGCTGAAGTTTTATAAGGACAATGTTGATCCGGCAGACATGACTCCTTTGAAGAAGCCCACCACTGAGCATGACCCGACCCTGAAGTTCAAACCGGCTGATGAGACTAAACTTGTTGACTTTGTTCCTGGCGATTCATCCAAATAGTTTAGCATCAGCACCAATCTGGATCTAAAATAGGAAAGCACGCTCATCGAGTTCATCCGTGAGAACCGGGACATCTTCGCATGGAAGCCTTCTGACATGCCAGGTGTACCGAGGGAACTCGCTGAGCACACTCTCAATATTGATCCCAAGTTTAAACCGGTCAAGCAATTTCTTCGGCGGTTTAATGAAGAAAGATGTAAGGCCATTGGTGAAGAGGTAGCCCGGCTGTTGGCTGCTGGGTTTATCATCGAAGTGTTTCATCCCAAGTGGTTGGCTAATCCGGTGCTCGTTCTTAAGAAAAAAGACACTTGGCGTATGTGTGTGGACTACACAGATTTGAACAAGGCCTGTCCGACAGAACCTTTTACCCTCCCGCATATTGATTAGATTATTGATGCGACGGCGGGTTGTGAGCGCCTGAGTTTCTTGGATGCTTATTCAGGTTATCATCAGATTAAGATGGCAGTTAAGGACCAGGAGAAGACAGCCTTCATCACTCCCTTTGGAGACTTCTGCTATGTGTCTATGCCTTTTGGGCTCAAAAGTGCCCATGCTACTTATCAGTGTTGTGTGCAAAATTGTCTTCACACGCAGATTGGGCGTAATGTTCTTGTCTATGTGGATGACATTGTGGTAAAATCCAGGAAGAAGAAAACCTTGATAGATGACCTCAAGGAAACGTTTGACAATCTTCGGGTTTACAAAATGATGCTTAATCCGGACAAATGTGTTTTTGGTGTTCCGGCAGGCAAGCTCCTAGGCTTTCTGGTGTCCAACAGAGGAATTGAGGCTAATCCAAAAAAATCAAAGCGATTACATCTTTGGCTAAACCAAAGTGTATCAATGATGTTCAGCGTTTGGCGGGTCGAATCGCCGCCCTTAGCCGGTTTATCAGCCGTTTGGGAGAAAAGGCGATTCCTTTGTATCAGATGTTGAAAAAGACAGACAATTTTGTCTGGAGTGATGCGGCTGATGCGGTGTTTGAGGACTTAAAGTGGTAGTTGGTTGAACCGCCAGTTCTTGCTGCTCCGGTTGACAAAGAGCCCTTGTTATTATACATGGCTGCTAATGCCCGTGCTGTCAGCGTGGCGATTGTGGTAGAACGCAAGGAGGCTGGTAAAGAGTATCCTGTTCAACGGCCGGTTTATTATATCAGTGAAGTGCTTATCGAGTCAAAACAACGGTATCCGCATTGGCAGAAGCTAGTTTATGGTTTTTTTATGGCAAGTCGAAAGCTCAAACAATACTTTCAAGGCCATCCCATTACAGTGGTCAGTTCTGCTCCTTTGGGCGATATAATTCAGAACAGGGAGGCAACTTGCCGGGTTGCAAAGTGGACAATTGAGCTTGGCCCGCACGGATTGAAATATATGCCCCGGACATCAATCAAGTCACAAGCACTTGTTGACTTCATCAATGATTTGACCGAGTTACAAGCACCAGAGGACAAACCGAATAATACATATTGGACTATTCATTTTGACGGTTCCAGGCAATTGGAGGGCTCGGGGGTTGGAGTTGTTCTTACTTCCCCTCGAGGTGATAAAATTTGTTATGTTCTCCGCTTAATGTTTCCTTGTACTAACAATGCAGCTGAATACGAGGCCTTACTCCATGGTCTCCGAGTGGCTAAGGAAATGAACTTAAGCCGGGTTCGCTGTTTCGGAGATTCTGATCTGGTGGCTCAGCAAGTCTCTGGTACTTGGGATTCTAAGGATCCACTAATGGCGGCTTACAAACGCGAGGTGGATATTGTGGCTGGTCATTTTAAGGGTTATCAGGTTGAGCATATTGACCGGCGCAAAAACGAGGCAGCAGATGCTTTAAGCCGGCTGGGATCTCAGCGTAAACCGGTACCGCCCAATACCTTTTTAGATATCTTGCATAACCCGTCTGTCAAGTTGCCTACAGAGGAGGATTTAGCTGTTCCTGATCCAGAGGCCTAGTTGGTTGCCGCTTTACATACTACTCTGGATTGGACGGTTCCATATTTGGCGTATCTAAACCGGCGCGAGTTACTAGATGACAAGGTTTTTGCTAGACAGATAATCCGGCGGTCCAAGTCCATGGTTATTCACAATGGCGAGTTACACCGTTGCAGTGTTTCAGGCGTTTTTCAACGCTGTATTTCCTCTGAAGAAGGACAAGAGATTCTACGTGAAATCCATGAAGGGGATTGTGGTCATCATGCCGGTTCAAAATCCCGGTGGCTAAAGCTTTTCGTCATAGGTTCTATTGGTTGACAGCTCATGCTGATGCGGAGGATCTGGTAAAGCGGTGTGATGCTTATCAGAAATTTTCACGTCGATCTCATGTTCCGGCTCAGGAGCTACGGATGATTCCAATCACTTGGCCGTTTTCCACATGGGGGCTTGATATGGTGGGACCTTTTAAGCGCTCCCAGGATAAGAAGACCCACCTGTTGGTGGCGGTTGACAAGTTCACTAAATGGGTTGAAGCAGAACCTGTCAGTAAGTGTGATGCAGCCACGGCGGTTCAATTTCTCAAAAAGATTATTTTCCGTTTTGGGTTTCCTCACAGCATCATCACACATAATGGCACAAACCTTTCTAAAGGTGAGATGGAGGAGTTCTGCCAACGAGAGCACATCCGGCTTGATGTAGCATCCGTGGCTCATCCCCAGTCCAATGGTCAAGCCGAAAGGGCGAATCAAGAAATCTTGAAGGGTATTAAGCCCAGGCTTATGGTTTCGTTGAAGCGGACGCCGGGTTGTTGGGTGGAAGAATTTCCCTCTGTGTTATGGAGTATCAACACCACCCCAAACCGATCCACAGGTTATACACCTTTCTTCATGGTTTATGGGGCCGAGGCTGTCCTCCCAAGTGATATTCGTCATGATTCGCCCCGGGTTGCCAATTATGTTGAAGCGGACAATGAGCAAGTGCGTCAAGAAGCGTTGGACCTGTTAGATGAGAAACGGGACATGGCTTTGGCTCGGTCGGCAGTTTATCAACAAGACCTGCGGCGTTATCACAGCCGCCGGGTTAAGACACAAACCTTTCAAGAAGGTGACTTAGTGCTTCGGCTCATCCAGGATCAGACCAATATGCACAAGTTATCCCCACCTTGGGAAGGAACCTTTGCGGTCAGCAAAATTCTGCACAACGGATTTTACTACCTCATTGACGTTCGAGAAGACTCACGCAGTTCTGAGGAGGAGACCTGGCGGCCATGGAACATAGCTCTCCTTTGGCCTTATTATACCTGAGCCATAGGCTTCCCTTATGTACGTATTATGACAATGTATATATTATGATCATTATAATAAACCGGCATCCTTGCTATAAGCAGGGCCTCTGCCGCTCTTCCAATCTTACATGGTTACAAGGGGGCTTCTGCTCTCAAAGCAATGACTCGCCTTGTCTATTAAACCGGCTATCATGCCATAATATAGCTTGGGAGCTTCACACCCAAGGGGCCAAAGAGAGTCTGGATGTTATACACAGCTCAAACATAGGCACCCATTGAGCACAGCTCACAAAGTTACTTGGGGGCTCTTTTGGGCAAAAGCCACAAAGAGTTTGAAGGGACCCTTGTAATTGGGTATCGACCCACGGCTTGGAAGCCTGGTGTATTCACCTAAAACCCCGGGTTAACCTGCCTTCATCAAGTTAACACTGCAGAAGTCATTGCATTCACTTGGCGCTTTAACCCAGAGAGTTTTTCCGCCATCGGTTTAAGCGCTGATTCGGCGTCTTCCGCCCGCTTCAGTAATGCATTCTTCTCTGTCTCCCAGTTGGCACGCTCCGTCTTAAACCCTTCCTTGAGTTGCTCCATGGCTACCAAAGCGGTTGTCAGTTCATCTTTTTCCTTGGACGTCTCTGTTTGTTGGGTCTTGAGGTTCTCTTGCAGATCGGTGATTTGAGAGCCTTGGCGGTTTATATCAGCCTGTTACAGAGGAAGAGCATGTAAATATTCTCAAAGTCCCAAGCATATAACCAGTTATACACTTGGCACTTGGGGGCTAATGCGGATTGCTTTTTCACTACTAATTGTTTAAAGTCCCAAGGATCAATACAAGTTTTAATCTTGGCACTTGGGGGCTAATGTGTGTTTGATCTAAAACATACGCAAGGAAAGCCAACAAGATATAATATGGAATATACAAGTCCCGGTTTGTCTTCAAAAAGGCAAACCGACCCTTGGGGGCTATGAAGTCAGTGTTCTTCATCTCTAAAGACCCGGTTTATCTTTCAAAGATAAACCGGCCCTTGGGGGCTACAATACAAGGAATGGACAGAATAAATATGGTGTTTTGAAAATTACCTCATAGCGTTCCTTCATCAGATTCACCAAACCGGCTTCATAATCTCGGCTGGTGTAAAGCCGGTTCAAGAATCCGGAATGAAGGTCTTGAGCAGAAAGATCAACATAGGCTGACAAATCGGTCTTCCCCTTCCCCTTGCTCATAGCAGCAAATTCGTCATTGGCAGTGTGCTTTGATAAAGCAACTGGATTGCCGGGGGCGGTATAGGCAGTACCGGTGACAACAACGTCATCGTCATCCTTGGTTGGGCTCGACGGATTGACCTTGTCTTTGGCTGGGCTTGGCGGTTTGAAAGCAGGGCTTGGCGGATTGGCAGCAGGGCTTGGCGGATTAGCAGTTGAGCCCAGCGGATCAGCAATTGGACTTGGAGGCGTGGCATGAGGACTTGATGTGTCAAGATGTGTTTCCTGATCAGCCTCCGGCAGATTGGCATCAACAGCTGGATCTTGTGGAGCGGATTCGTCCATGACATTATTAGTATCTTCACCGGCATTATCTGGGGTCTTCTCCGGTTCAACATCGTCAGAAGGACCGCTGGTCTTGGCTTTCTTGCTCAATCGAGCCTTAGCACTGCAACATCAAGATAAAGATCTGTATGATAAACCGATGCATGAAGAAGCAGATTAAAAAGCAATATACTTACCCAGCGACGGTCTTGAGGGGAGGCAGCTGTGTGGTTGATGAACCGCCAGACGAGTTAGAAGACGCCTGGTAATTCGGATCAGATGGATTAAGTGGGTATCGGAAGAAACCCTTCAAAGGATAATGTTTTTCGGGAGAGCAAGTAACCTCTGGCCGACGCTTCCGGATTGGAGTATCCGGTAAACCAGAAGAAGTGACTTGCTGGCCACTGTGTCGGGTTGTGCGGTGCTCTTCAGGTTGCTGTTTCTTTAAAGAAAATTTTGGATCCAAATAAGAAAGAGGGTGAGATCGTTTCACTTTCCGAACTACACGGCGAAATCTTTGAACCGGCACAAGGTCTGAACCAGAGGAAAGAGAGATTACCTCAACATGGTCCGCACGGCTGACCTCTGCATCATCCTGATGATAGTCATTGTTAATAATATGAATGAAAAAGGAGCCAAGGGAGTCAAGTTCTACCTCTTGATCCGACTCTTCAGCATCTTCGGGCGGATCAGCAGCTTCGCCGGTCTTCTTTTTTGATTTCTTGACAGCTTTGCTCTTAGCATGAGGAGCTCTAACCGTTTTCTCTGAAGTTTTCTTCTTCCAAAAGTTGCTGTTGGGCTGAAAAGATTAAAACAAAGGATTATTAGAACAAAATGTTAAAGCGGAGGTGGATCAAGAAAGTACAAGGTCAAAAACTTACTACTGGCGGTTTGTTGGCGGCGTAAAAAGGAGCCAGCCCGGTTTGACTGCATATGGCGATAGGATCGTCCAACATCTTCTTTACTGTTTCGGTGACTTCGTCATCGGTCACCTCTATCTCAGTAAACCGTTGAGGATCGTTGGAGTTGCCAGTATATTCATGCATTAATCCAGAGCGGCGACTTAAGGGCAGGATGTGCCATTTAACCCAGCAGCGAACAAGATCAACGCCAGTTAATCCGTTGGCCATGAGAGCCCGGAGCTTGGCGAGTTGAGGGGCATAAGCTTGCCTCTCTCTGGCAGTCAGTCGTTTAGGCAACGGGTGGCCATTGCTAAGCCGATGAGGGCGGTAACCCGGCAAGGGATTCTCTTCAGCAGGGGCTGTGTTCAGACAGTAAAACCAAGTCTGGTTCCAGTCTTTGGGATGACTGTGGTGTGATGCATGTGGGAAATCAACCTCTTTCCTCTTCTGGATTGATACCCCGCCAAGTTCTGTGTTAGGGCCATCAGAAAACTCGGTTCGGCGGTTTAAGTGGAAGAAGTCCCGGAACAACTCGACAGATGGTTCTTCTTGAGGTACACTTCACAAAATACTTGAAAGTTGCATATGTTTGACACGGAATTTGGTCCAATGTCTTGTGGATGGAGTTGAAAGCTGGCAAGGACATCCCGGAAATTTTTTGAACCGGGAGGACTGAAGCCCCGGTCTAAATGTTGCATAAAGATAATGACTTCTCCATCCTGAGGCTCGGGAGGGCACTCAGGGCCAGGAACTCGCCAGTGAAGGACATTCTTCGAGGCTAAAGCACTAGTTGTGACGTAGCCATTGATCTGTGTTTCTGTAATCCGGGACGGAACCCAGTTACAAGCGGCGAATTGCTTGGTCATCTTGGACAGTAAACTGTAAAGGTAAAAAGAAAGACGGTTTACAATTGATGGTTCAAGGAGCATTTATTGATGTTAAACCGGAAGATTTTATCAAGGCATATGTGTGAGATAAACCGGAAACTGCTATTCAAATCAAAGATGGCGGTTTAAGCGAGGGCTAATGATAAGTGGCGGATTGCTGACTGCTAAAGGTTTAAACCGCCCTTTGGCGGAGGAGATAGATGAAAATTTGCTAAGTGTTGACAGAAACAGGTTCCACACAATGACCAAATTTATTTGGATCTACCATGTTTCAGTAAAGAAAAATTACTGCAACTTATAGTGGCGTTAAGCAGGACAGAGAAGGTCGTGTGCTCTACAGAAGAAAGGGAAGATCTACTAGTATTAAAAATGGATGCAGAGTAACTACCGCACGAGATCTACACTGCTATTGGATCAAAGCAACCGCGGCAGAAGGAAAAGCGAAGAACCGAGGAGGAAGAACGAAGAACTGTACAGATGAACTCACGAACCCTAAACACAGATCTAAAGATGCGGGAAGGAGAAAACTTACCACTGCAGATCTACTGCGGAGGGATGCGGTGAGTTCTGGTCCGTTTCACGTTGATGCAGCGGCCTTTGTCGATGCAGTTCTCAAGGGTCGTGGGCGGCGGCGGAGCTTCAGAGCTTGGGCGTCGCGAGGAAGAAGAAGGCACGGAAGGGGAAAAGGAGAAAAGGACCCTCGGGCTTTATTTATAGAGGAAAGGATAAATGGCAGGCGCGAGAATCAAGGAGCCTGAAGCGGCAGAGTGGGCGCGCCTGTCGCCTCGATTTTCGGGACGCCATTAATGAGGGGAATCTTTTTATTCTTTTTATACAGAGATGATGTCATGATGGACCATTGCTGTGTCCAGAAGATGACGTCACGGCAGTTTAACAAAATTTACAGGAGAAGACAATATGGCGGTTTACGAGAATATAAGGAGATGTTCACAAGATTTCTTTGAAGTATTGAAGATTGACATGAACAGGTTCAAATCAATCTGGGGCCTAATGTTGGGGATATAACTACTAAGTGTAAACCGGCCAGGAGGGCCCGGTTCACCCTTGACTATGTTGAAGCCCATGAAGATCCAGAAGATGGTGCTTTATTAATGAAGCTTAGAAACCCGAAGCCCAAAGGCGGATTAGGGCCCATAGTGGTAAACCGCCATGACTATGTAACTTGTAATGTAAGTTAGGAAAGGAGAGACCGAGCCGGACACTTTGTATGAGTCGGCCTCGGGGCTCTGTGGACCGGCCGGGCGTCAACCTATGTATATAAAGGGATGACACGGCGGCGGTTCAGGGACAAGAAACAACAACTCGAGACTCAGGCAGGGATATTTGCTCCCTAGTCATCGAAACCCAATCAATCCCATCACAACTAGACGTAGGCTTTTACCTTCATTGAAGGGGCCGAACTAGTATAAAACTCTCGTGTCCCTTGTCCGGTTAACCCCTTCAAGATAACCGTTGCGATGGCTCCACGACTAAGTCCTTTCATGAGGACATCCGACGTGTTAATTCCACGACAGTTGGCGACATAGAACTTGAGAAGGAGAGGCTGCAACTCGCATGGGACGCGGAAGATGCGAGGATCATGTTGGCGGACGAGGCCCTCTTGGATGAGCATGCAAAGAAGTGGCTTGAGGACAAGAAGATGGGGATCAATGACCGTAGGAAGTACGAGGCGGCGAGGGTGGCTGCGGCCTGGATGCAGGCGGAGGAGGATGCCCGGATGCAGGCAGAGCAGGACGAGCAGGACACATTTCGCCTGGAGCATGATGCATTCCGCTCAGAGCAGGCCCCAGGCCAGTGATCCTAGGCCATCCGCACGCCCAGACATTGATTTCATTTTGCCATGTCTGGTTTGTTGAACTATGATTTTCTTTGGTTTGTTTCGAACTTTGGCATTCAGACAGTTTGTATTGTATGATCGACGTGCATGGATTGCATGGATTTGCGGATCGGAATTTGCGATATGTGGATAGATACGTCTCCGTCGTATTTATAATTTTTTATTGTTTCATGCCAATATTATACAACTTTTACATATTTTTGGCAACATTTTATATGATTTATTTGGACTTACATATTGATCCAGTGCCCAATGCCAGTTCATGTTTGTTGGATGTTTTTGTTTCGCAGAATATCCATATCAAATGAAGTCCAAATGCGGTAAAAATTTACGGAGAATTATTTTGGAATATATGTGATTTTTGGGAGGTGGAATCAATGCAAACGGGGCCCCATAGCCCCCAAGATACACCATGGCACGCCAGGGGGTGCCAGGCGCGCCCAAGTGTCTTATGCCCTCCTCGTAAGGCGGTTGTGGCCGTTCTTTTGGTGCAAGAAAGATAATTTATGAAAAAATTCGTGTAAAAATTTCAGCACAATCGAACTTACGGATCTCCGGGAATTTAAGAAACCGTGAAGGGCCAGAGCTGGGGAACGCGAAACAGAAGAAAACAAAGAGGGAGATCCAATCTTGGAGGGGCTCCCGCCCCACCGCCGCCATGGAGGCCATGGAGCGGAGGGGGGGACTGTCCTCCCATCTAGGGGGAGGCCAAGGAAGAAGAAGAAGGAGGGGGGCTCTCCCCCCTCTCTCCCGGTGGCGCCGGAACGCCGCCGGGGCAAGGATCATGACGGCGATCTACACCAACAACCTTGTTACCGTCAACACCAACATTCTCCCCCTCTATGCAGCGGTGTAACACCCCTTCTCCCCGCTATAATCTCTACTTAAACATGGTGCTCAACTCCATATATTATTTCCCAATGATATTTGGCTATCCTATGATGTTTGAGTAGATCCATTTTGTCCTGTGGGTTAATCGTGATCTTGGTTGGTATGATTGTATATTTATTTATGGTGGTGTCCTACGGTGCCCTCCGTCTCGCGCAAACGTGAGGGATCCCCACTGTAGGGTGTTGCAATACGTTCATGATTCGCTTATGGTGGGTTGCGAGAGTGACATAAGCTTAAACCCGAGTAGGTGGGTTGTTGCGTATGGGATAAAGAGGACTTGATACTTAATGCTATGGTTGGGTTTCTTGACCTTAATGATTTTAGTAGTTGCGGATGCTTGCTAGGGTTTCAATCATATGTGCATATGATCCAAGTAGAGAAAGTATGTTAGCTCATGCCTCTCCCTCGTATAGAATTGCAAAAATGATTACCGGTACTTGTTATCGATTGCCTAGGGACAAATGACTTTCTTATTGACAAAAGCTATCTACTTTTATTACCTTGCAATTTATTCGTAATTTTATTCTTGCAAAGTACTCGTAGTTTTATTCTTGCAACATAGTTTCATACTTATTCTAGGTAAAGCAAACGTCAAGTGTGCATAGAGTTATATCGGTGGTCGATAGAACTTGAGGGAATATTTGTTCTGCCTTTAGCTCCTCGTTGGGTTCGACAATCTTATTATTGAAGAAGGCTACAAACGATCCCCTATACTTGTGGGTTATCATGGATGTGCGGCGCAACATTTAAGGGGTGCTAGGTCAGCGCCCGCGGACGCACCCGGCGCGTCCGCAGGCGTTTGAGGGGCCGGATTTGCCAAGTCCGGCTGTAGATGCTCTAAGAAATTTCCAAAGTCTTCGACTCGAAGAAATAGGTAGTTGTAAGTTTTGTGCATCACTTCAGAAAAATGTGTCTATGTATCACCTAGACATCCTTTAATAATACGGTGCACGTGATGACTGATGAGACGGCGAAGCAATCGGGGCGGAAGAAGTACGTGCCCACACTCCGCCTGTCAGAGCTCTCAACTGCTTTTGCGCCTTTGCCGTTGTACGTTCGTGAAGTTGAAGTACTAGTACTTCACTCTCTTCTGCGTCGTGGCTGCGCGTGTAATAACCAGGCCTGATCAAGTGATGATAGCCCTTCTGCCGCGAGTAAAAGAGCCGGGAGTTAATGGCGGCCAGAGGCGCAGCTGAGCAGACGGGTCAAAAAGGCGGTGGCTCCTGCATGGCCTGCTCTCTCATGCATGCACGTATTTACGAGCGTGCCTGCTTTCTCCCGCTTCCATTCATTGGTTCCTGCACGACCGTGGTTCAATGCGGACAGGTTGATCACGTTTCCAAAATCCCATCGAACCTCCAGTTTGAATGGAAGACTGGTTCTAACAAATAGAGTTAATAAATTGAGATATTCCAAAGAGATGAAAATTCAACAAGCCGGCCTCTTCTTTCTTTTGAAAAGTAAACGTTATGAATGTTTTGCACAATCAGATTATCTGAAGCATGCTGAAAGTAATAAATAAATTAACAGAAAGTGGTTACAGTCACCACGACGTGCAAGAAATTAAGTTCAAGGTTGTAGTACCACTACTCAAGTCGGTGTCCATGTTGTATCAGCCAGACAGCCACATTATTCAGCTGCAAGATTGCAGGTGCCGCAAGCGTTTGTGGGGCCACCGCCCCATGAAGAAGCTTTTAGCCAATGGCGACAGTCGCAGCTGGGTGGGTAGGGATTCCGGCGAGCCCTGGGAAGATTCCGCACTCAAACACCGCGTGTACTTTGACATGTGGGGCCGCCGCTGTGCCGTCCATTTGGCCGTTCAGCCCCCACAGAGCCCCACGTTTCCACCATCCATTGGCTCCCTATAGTTCCCTGTTGCTACTCGTACACCTTCAGGGACCGGTACTATAGTACTTTGCAAATTTTGAGTGAAAGTAGGGGATAGACGAGTGCGTCGATTTGGAGCTCGAGCTCAGCTGCACCCATTATCTGGGTCGTTCGCTGCAGCCTGGGGATCTGGAAAAAGCCAGCTGCCCTGTCCGGTGCGAACGTTGGAAAATAAAGATACCGTGTCAATACGGTAGCAATCAGTGCTCCACAAGTGGGGGTGGCCCAGTGGGGTGGGACGGACGTCGTGGCTTCTTGGAATGGGCCGTGGACTAGGAACGTTCGTTCTATAATAGGCCGTGGACCAGTACGTTAGTTTTTTTGTCTGGGCCTGGATCAGATAATGGGTCCATGATGGAGTACGCTGTCTGAGCCGGTTGTCGGCTGGCGGGGCACCCCCGTGCGCATGTTATTAAAAAAAGGTTGGAAACATTATTCCCTTCCGGTGGTTCGTTCTAGACACCCCTCGCCGCCGTGGAAGAAGAAGACAGGATAGAGTTCGCCGAGGCTGCTGTAGCGGGCTGGCGCGGCCCCGGACGTCAACGGTGCTTGAGAGCGAGGGAATGGAATTCCTACTAGATGCGGTCGACAGGTTCGTTTCCGTGCAGATCTGTTATGTTCTTCTCCAAGCAGACTAGCCTAGATATGCATTCTGAGAGAAGGATGCGAAAATCTTTTGAGCCTGAAACGCCGTTGTGTATGCAGGTTCCCGGTGCGGGAGGAGTATGCCAACAATCTTGAACACCCAGATCCAGTCCCGCTGATGTACCTACTAGATAAGGTTACTGCTAACCCGGATGTTCACCAAGCGGATGTTGATTCTGCGGCAGCTGAGATGTTGGGAGATGGTTTGCTCACCGAGGGGCAGGTGGGCGGCCAACGTAGATGTGAGGAATCTCCGACGAGGTCTGCCCAATCGACTGGCAGGGTAAATCCACAGGCCCCCGGCTGGACTAAAAGGTGAGGCTACTGAATCTAGTGTTACTGCCATCGCAAGTATACGCAGGATAGATGTTCTGATTGATATTGATAGGATGAACCCCTTGAGTATGGGTGCTGTGGGCCGGGAAAAATTACTTGTCGGACCAAAAGCTTTCTGAAATAGATAAATGGGAAGATATCCTAGTAAACCGGCAAGGAACAGCTGTTGTTTGTAAAAATTTGGTGTCGTAATCATGATGGTTGATGAACTATGATTTGCCTTTGGAAATCAGGAAAAAAATGGTTACGAGAAAGACATTGATAGGTTAACATGTTCACGAATGTAGTGGGAGGCCTGTCAGTTGATGCCGTTTTAATGTCTTTCAAACATTTCAACATATTAACATTTTGAAAAATGTTTCAGGATCCGTCTCGGGAGTGCGGCGCCCGACCGTGTGCCTTGTCCATCTAGGATGAGCGCCCTGGAGCTATCAATGCGCAAATATGCCCGAGCAACCGGACAAGAGTGTGGTGCATCCTGAGCTAGGTCTTAGTTTTGATTCGCTGGGTGAGGCGTATGATTTCTACAACTTGTATTCCTAGGAAATTGGATTCGGAATAAGATATGGAAAAAGCAGGCTAAATGCTGAGAGGACGAAAACCATGCAAGAAATAGTATGTGGTTGTTCGGTGAGTTCGCTTTTAACTTAATGCTAAAATGAGAAGTAGGTTACAAGTTGAGTTTGGATGCGTATACGAAATTGCTTGGATGGTATTGGAATTAATTCAATGTATCACATGCAGGGTAAACCAGATGCTGAGAATAGCAGGTCATGCAGGTGCGAGTGCCCGGCTCTAATCAGACTGCTTCGTTCGTCGGACAACAGTTGGTACATAACGGAGCACCGGGCGAGCCACAATCATTCTATGTCGCTTACAATGGGAGAAAAAGTGCAGTGGCCATCGCATAAGCACATAGACGTCTACACCAAAGACTTAATAAGGCAGTTGCGGGAGAACAACGTCAACCTAGGCAAGGTTTACAGCATAATTGGTAGCTTCTTTGGTTCGGTTGAAAAGGTTCCATTCACTAAAAGGACACTCAGGAACATTTGTGGTAAGATTAGTCACGAGCAAGCCGAAGATGATGTACGGAAGACACTGCAGGTGTTCGCCAACATCCGGTCGAAGGACCCTGACTTCTCCTATGTGGTTCTGGCTGAGAAGGACAACAAGGTGAAGAATCTCATGTGGGCAAATGGGAGCAGCAGGATGCAGTACAGGTTCTTTGGCGACGTGGTGACATTCGACACCACGTACATAACAAATCTGTATGACATGCCATTCGGTCTTTTCGTTGGAGTTAACAATCACTATCAGAGTATCATACTGGCAGGAGTTTTGATGCATGACGAGCAAGAGGAAAGCTTCGAATGGGTGTTTACAGAATTCATTCGCATGATGGGCGGACCTGCGCCAAAGACAATACTCACAGGTGAATGATTGATCACTAAATCTCCCTTGGCTTTAGATAAGTTGTTTGCATCCCAACTCATTTTGCAAATGAATGAAAAAATGCACTATGAAATGATAATATGATACGGACGAACTGTGTACCGTTTATTAAATGTTTTAGTTCTGATTAAGAATTTTTTTCCAATGAGCAGACCAATGCAGAGCTATGGAGGTTGCAATCAAGAAAATTTATCCAAACACTGTGCACCGATGGTGTAAGTGGCATGTTCTAAAGAAGGCGAAGGAAACACTTGGGCCGCTTTACACGAAGAAGAGTGATTTCCAGTCTGAATTTCACAAAGTTGTTAATCACATGATAACTGAAGAGGAATTTGAAACAGCATGGGCCGGCCTGCTTGATAAGTACAATCTGAGGGGGCATAACTACATGACACAAATATATGAGACAAGACATAAATGGGCAAAACCATATTTCAGAGGAGTGTTCTGCGCAAAGATGACAAGTACACAGAGGAGTGAGAGTGCAAACCACATGCTGAAGTCATACATGCCCCCCGCCAGCCCGATGCACGTTTTCGTCCGTCAATACATGAGGCTTCAGTTCGACCGTGAGCGTGATGAAAGCTACGAGGAGAAGAGAACAATGATTGTAAATAAGTTCCTACCATCTTGGTTGATCGAATTAAGTTTTTAAAGATTTATAAGAAATAACTAATCTCATTCATACGAATGCTTCCATTGTGACAGGGCGGCGCAGTGCGGCGGACAAACCTTGCAATAGAGCGGCATGCAAGCAAAATATATACAAGGAATATGTTTGAGGAAATTGGACGCTTACTAATAGAAGCAACTGCATACAATGTTACTGAAAAAGAAAATATGAGGAAATATACAACAACTCACAATAATGCAGCCAAACGAGAGAAGTGGAGCAGGGTGGAGTATGAAGTAACAGTTAACGAAGACAGAACAATATTCACGTGCGAATGTGGTCAATTTGAGCACACAGGCATGCTTTGCTGCCATGCTCTGTGGGTAAGCTGCGAACCTTCATTGATGTAGACGTTTTATTTGTTGCAACCAACACAAGAAGGCAATGTCTCATCAGCACTTGTGGCTTGTGGAAAAATGTAGGTGATGGAGATTCTACATCTTGATGAAATCCCTAAATATCATATCTTGAAAAGGTGGACAAGAGATGCTAGAGATGTACTACCGGAGCACCTGGCTCAGTACCAGAAAGACAAATCGCATAATTTGTATTTCACGTACAGGCATTCAACATTATATTTTAAAGCCATGGAAGCTGTTCGGATGGGGGATGCAAGTGCTGCATGCTATGACTACATGAATTCTGGACTGGACTCCCTGCTGCGGGGTGGAGCACCTCTGGCGGCCGTGCGTGATGGATTGGCATTCGAGGATCGTCTAAATGACAATGGAAATGCTAGTGCAACGTGCAACGGCCAAAATGCTAATGCAGTTCAGGAGGCTGAGCAATGCAACAATGTTGTGAATTCTGTGGGCATGAATGAACTTCACTGCCTTGCAGCTCCGAAAAAGCGTAGAGGTGCTGGCAGGC
Source organism: Triticum timopheevii (assembly GCA_963921465.1). Lineage (NCBI taxonomy): Eukaryota > Viridiplantae > Streptophyta > Magnoliopsida > Poales > Poaceae > Triticum > Triticum timopheevii. Next base: position 163,538,579 of record OY997272.1, on the reverse strand, counting down.
CGACAAGCAGCAGGGAGAAGGCGCCATATGAAGGGCTGAGTAAGAGAACCAGGTTCTGCAGCATTTGCATGCGCGAGGGGCACAAGAGGCCGACATGTCCAGAGCAAGGGGATGCTCCGAAGAAGCCGCGGAAGCCAAGCAAATGCAAGAACTGCGGAATAAAGGGGCACCGGCGGAACACATGCAAGAGGCCTCTTGGGTTTGCCGAGAGCTGAGCAGTGCAATTTCCATTCGATGTCTGATTTCTTTTTTTCCGTGAGTCATGTATCTCATTTTCCTGAGATTGCTTTCATGAGGCAAGGAGAAAAAAAGGGGTGATGTTGCGGGAAGAAAATGTAATTTGGTTTGATATAAACTATCCATGTTATCAGCAATGGACACTTGTGTCTTTGAACACGTATAAGAATTTATTGTTTCACGAATAATTTTGTAGTTCCAATGTTTTTTAGAATAACTGTGTCGCTCTTGTAAGCGCGAGAGACATTTAGGTCTGTTAACATACTTTGTTTTCTGGCGCAATATTTGATATCTGGAAACATATTTGTTTGAATCAGATATAATTTGGGTAGGATGTCATGTCTATTTGATAGCTGAGCTAAAACTGAAATCACAGTTGTTGTACCATTTGTAGTGCGCTTTGAATGGATTGTGATGATTCACTGAATATGTTTCGAGTGGGGCGCAACTTCAGAAGGCCATTTTAACTGAATGTGATGCTGAACCGGCGAAGTATCGTGGTTCAGAACTTGAGGCCTTTGTGTTTTCGGTATCTTCATGGCATGTAAAAAGTGTGTTGCGTGCCGACACTTGGACAACATGCATCCATCGGACGCGTGTTGGTCTGCCCGCCCCTCTCCAGGATTCAAAATTCAAAAATCGACGAAGTAACTGCAGGTATAGGTGCCTTGTTGCGTCAGCTGGTTGTGTTATAAAAACAGGGGCGACGGGCGAGCTGCTTTCCTTAGCCTACTCAGAGTGGCTCAGATAAAGCGGCGAGCCATCAACGCTATATCTGTCCCCAGGACGATGTTAGCTCAGTTAAGAAACCGAGCCATCCAGCCTCTCTCTGTCCCGCGACGGCAGCGTAAGTCTCGGTCGCAATGATTGCTTACTGTTCATCGCGCCAGGAAAGGAGAAATACGACATAATATACAGACAGACGCACAAATCCTGATGCAAACCGATCGGTGTGGATTGTGGGAGCAGCTGAGCTCGAGCTCAGAAGCAGATTTTCGGGGATAGACACTTTACTCCGAAAAAATCCATAGCAAAATAAAAAATAAAAATAGCACATCTGATCTCGGATGAACAAATAAAAATAGCAAAAAAACCATCTTATATTATGAGATGGAGAGACTACTTTGCAAATTTTGACTGCAATAGAAGATAGACACTTTACTTCGAAAATTCATAGCTGGACACGAGCACATCTGACCCCGGATGAACAGTAAATTCAAATAAAATAGCAAAAACAAAAAAACTAATTTTTTACACATCAAAGATAAACAAGTTTGAGTATGGGTGCAATCTTTATGGCAATGTGGCATAGGAGGAGCTCGGAACATGAAAAACAAAATAAGTGCTCGAGAATCAAAATTTCTAAACCTTTCTCAAAACTCTGTTTTTTGTTGTTGTCCAAAGCTCCTATGATGCCATATCGCCACGAATTTTTGCATACAGCCAGAAATCTTGTGCATCTTTCATGCCAGTTTCTTTTTATTTTTCTGCTATTTCTTTAGATTTTAATTTCATCACCAGGAGCATATGATCCCCGGCACCAAAATGTCGTCCTTGATTGTACTCCACCAACTCAAAAAATCGCATACGTTGATCCACAACCTCATTTCAGTGACACATTTTGGTAAAAAAAGAAACAACAAGGGCCTTTTATGAGGGTTTTATGGGAGGTTATCTTTTGCATATAAATCATTTAGAACTCAAATGATGGCCATGGGTGCGCCGATTCGTGCTCGTGGTGAGCCTAAGTTGTACACGCACCAAAAGTCGTGTGTGGCTACCAACACCTTCTTTGGGATGCAGTTAGTCCTCTTTGAACCCAAATGACTCCTGTGTCGCCCCCCCCCCGTAGGCGGCTCGGGAGAGCTCTCCTACCGCCGGCCAGGAACCCCACCTCCTACACATCCTCCCCTCATCGCCGTCAGCAGATGCCACCGGGGCAAAGCCCTCGCGACATGGGTGGCCGTGGGGCGGTTTCCCTTCTTAACGGATGCGGTGCAGCGTGGAACTAGCTCGCCTGTCAGTAGTGTAGGATGACACTCCCGTCCTCGTTCTAGATCCCTAGCTCCGCCGTTATGGTGGCATGACCGTGCGACCTTGCTCCCGTTGTGTGACGGCTCGCCGCTGTCTACCTGGGCACGGGCTGGGGTGCGTTGGCGGAGGATATGGTGCCTCTTGTTGACATCTAGTCGATGGTGATGGTTGGTGATGCCGTAGGATCGACCGGCAGCCCTGGAGGATGGTGGTGTGTGTCTGGTTGCGTGGCCTTTGGCTGCGTCGAGTGCCCACGGCGGTCTACGTGCATGTCAGATCTGACCAGATCTGAATATGTGTGGTGGCTGTGTCTCTTGGTCATCTGGACAAGGAGTTGGCAAAATTCGATTATGCGTGGTGGCTATGCCTCTTGGTCTTCTTGGCAGGGAGTGGTGTAGAGGTGGGTGGCTCTGGTCCGCGCCCTATCGTGGGCATTAGGGATGCCCAATCTGAATATGGTGTCTTGTGCTCGTCACGGCTGCTCTAGGTGCATCGGGGTGGCACGTGCGAGCTGCCGAGCAAAAGCTCCACGCTCTGTTGTCGACGATGGCAACACCTCTGATACCACCCTCCTCCCGAGGACGTCATTTTGGTTATTCTCTTTGTGCCACGGTTCTAGGTGAAGACCTTTGTCCGCCTCGAACTTAGCAACGATGACGTATAGCACCATTTCCCCTCATGAGGGTGATGTCGTGGAGCTTAGGTGTCCAAGAACGTGTCTTGGCGTTGCATTGAGGCCTACATGTGCTATCTTCAGCAACGTAGTTGCATGCGATTAGGTTGTTCGGTTATCTTGGGATCTGCTGTGCGAGGGCTTTCTCTGTGCTTTGTATCATTCGTCCATGTACTTTGGTTTGTGCTTTATTATAAACTATAAAGCGGGTGAAGTGCCTGTTTTGAGAACACCTCCTCCAGGAAGAACTTGCTTGACGACCCAATGATGTTCTTGGAGAAGTTGTACCCCACGCGTAGCTCCTTGCAGTCGTAACAAGGAAGGCACAACCTTTTCTACAGAACTCATCGGTGATGGCGAACGACGTCGTAGGAGGAGGGCATGGTTGACATGGATATAGGAGACCAAGGTGAGGAAGTTGGTGGTGGCTTTGATGGCAGGAGGCAGCTGAGCATGTCGTCAATGAGCTGCAGAGTGGTAATTGGCACTAGTAGAGGAATGGCTAGCCACAACTTTAGTTGGTGGTGCGTCATTTCCAATCAATGCCACCACTACGATTTCAAAATAGTGGTGGCATTGGCATATATGGTATGCCAGCTTTATAAGGTTAGTGTTGGCGTTGCTTTTCTTAACACTCCATGTCGGTGTCAAAACCGGCGGATCTCGGGTAGGGGGTCCCGAACTGTGCGTCTAGGCGGATGGTAACAGGAGACAAGGGACACGATGTTTTTACCCAGGTTCGGGCCCTCTCGATGGAGGTAAAACCCTACTCCTGCTTGATTGATATTGATGATATGGGTAGTACAAGAGTGGATCTACCACGAGATCAAGGAGGCTAAACCCTAGAAGCTAGCCTATGGTATGATTGTTGTAATGGTTGTGTCCTACGGACTAAATCCCTCCGGTTTATATAGACACCGAGGAGGGCTAGGGTTACACAGAGTCAGTTACAATGGTAGGAGATCTACATATCCGTATCACCAAGCTTGCCTTCCACGCCAAGGAAAGTCCCATTCGGACACGGGACGAAGTCTTCAATCTTGTATCTTCATAGTCTTGGAGTCCGGCCGATGATGATAGTCCGGCTATCCGGACACCCCCTAGTCCAGGACTCCCTCAGTAGCCCCTGAACCAGGCTTCAATGACGATGAGTCCGGCGCGCATATTGTTCGGCATTGCAAGGCGGGTTCCTCCTCCGAATAATTCATAGAAGATTGTGAACACCAGGATAGTGTCCGGCTCTGCAAAATAATTTCCACATTCCACCGTAGAGAGAATAATATGTACACAAGTTCAATCTGCTGACGTATTTTGTGGCATGATGTCATACCACCACCAAGCCTTTACTTGAATCGTTTTTTATTATACCACCTCAGCGCGTTTAGCGAAGCGGTTTCCTTGGCACGTCTTGTCGAAGCAGAGATCGTGTTCCCCTTATTCCGGGATTCCCATCTATACGGACGTGGGTAACCCAACCACGCCATTGATGGTGGCGCTTGGGGGATAAGCGAGTTTTACCAGGCCGGTGGGGACACATAGTCTTCGTCCGCCCATATATAAGGGGATAAGGATCCACCTCTTTTACCTACGCCTTCTTCCTCCTTTGCTTATCCATCTCCGCGCACTCGAGCTCTAGCGCCCAAGTTCGCACATCTCGCCTCAACCTTCTCCAGCCATGTCCGGAGCGGGATGCAAGTGGTTGGCCTCCTCCGTCACGGAGGGGCACATCGAAAAGCTGCGCGGCGCCGGATACCTTTCCAGCGACATCGCGCACCGGCTGCCCGACAAGGGGCAGCTCATCCCCACCCCCAGGCCCCATGAGAGGGTCGTGTTCCTTCCCCACTTCCTCCGCAGACTGGGCTTCCCACTTCATCCCTTCGTCCGGGGGCTCATGTTCTACTACGGCCTAGACTTCCACGATCTGGCGCCAAACTTCATCCTCAACATCTCAGCGTTTATCGTCGTGTGCGAGGCCTTCCTCTGCATCCAGCCCCACTTTGGCTTGTGGCTCAAGACCTTTAATGTCAAGCCGAAGGTAGTGAAGGGCGTCCAAGCGGAGTGCGGAGGCGCCATGGTGGGCAAAATGCCCAACGTCACCTGGCTCGAGGGGGTCTTTGTGGAGTCCGTCAAGGGGTGGCAATCGGGGTGGTTCTACATCACCGAGCCGCGGGACCCTAAATGGGAAGCGGCCCCCCGAGTTCAGATCTGGTATTCCCATGCATCTCACCTCCTGGAAAGAGAAGGGCTTGCTATGGGGCAGTTCGGAGGAGCTGGCAGGACTCCAATCCTGTCTCCAGACCTTGGTGAACAAGAAGCTTAGGCTTGTCAATGTGATCCAGGTCATGCTCGTCCACGGGATTCTCCCCTGCCAACAGCGGGCCTTCAATTTGTGGGAGTTCGATCCGGCACAGCACCGGACTCTGAGCGGGCTCTTCGACACAATGTACGAAGCCGTCTGGAGGGTGCTATTCAAGGGTGGAGAAGCCCCCGCGTCCGCGACTGAAGATCGCGGATTCAGCACCAAGCGCCCGGCCGGTGAGGTAAGCTTTGTTATCCTCTATGGGACACTTATTTTCTTTCATAGTTTGACTCTATGTGGGATCTAAAACTCCCAATGCCTTTAACAGGACTGGCAGAGGACGTCCGGACAGGTAGACTGTCCGGCTCCCCTTCCCGAAGACCCAGCGGACGCCCGTTTAACGGGGCTGCTGGTCCCGGCCCTTTATGTGGTGCCGGAGAAGAAGGCCAAGAAGAAGGCCACGGGAACCCAAAGGAGTTCCCGGCGCCAGGTGATATCGGACTCATCGTCCAATGGCTCCGAAGCGGAGTCCTCCCCCAAAGACGAGGAGGAGAAAGAAGACTCTCCCCAGGAGGGGGAGAGAGGAAGAGGAAGGCTTCCCCAACGGGGGAGGCCGAAGGGTCCAAGAAGGGGAGGACCCTTCCTCCGGACGGCTCTGCCAACACCGACGGCGGGGACGAGGAGTGGCCCTCAAGGGTCAAGCCCCTGGCGAGATCGTAAGTATCCGGATTCCTGAGTGATTTATAATTTCTCTTTTTATGTCACATAGTGTCCTTCTAATGCCGCACACTACCTGTAGTCCGGCCGATGATGATCTTCCCGCTTCATCAAGCAGGTCATTGGCTCCGTCGGATGTAGATTCCATTCCGACTGCCTCTACCCCTTGCGACGCTGAAGACGCCGAGGTGGGATCCCAGGAGGGGACCCATTAGGAGGAGGCTCCGGAGGTGCCACAAGGCAGCCTCCCGGACTTTGCGCCGGACTCCGTGCCGAAACCCGTAGTGGTTCCAGAGTCCAGCAGGTGGCCCCTTCATAAGAAGGGCAAGACCGTGACAACGCCAGCCTCCATCCAACCGGAGGCACTGGACAACTTGTTGGAGGCACTCCACGACGCTTCCATCGAGGAAGAACACCGCACTATCATGAGTGCGGTGATTCAGAAGGTTCAGCTCGCCAAGAGCGGGCTGACCGAAGCCTGCAGTAGCCTTCTAACAGGCTTTGAGGTAAGAAGTTTTAAAATATGCAATGTAATACCGCATAGACAGTAGCCCCTGATGCTCGGTTTAGTGTCCGGAAAGAATAACCGGACTGAGGATCTAATAAAGATATACGCAGGAGTGCTAAAAATTATGTCAATATGGGTTTGCAGGCTGCGCTGCTGACCTCTGCCGCATTGACTGCGGAGGTCGGTGCTTTGAAGCAGAACCTCGAGCGGTCCGAGAACGAGCTCGGCCTTGCCAAGAAGCAGCTCGAGGACAAAGAAGGTGAGTAACACCGTAATAAATTTGTACCTTACAGAAAAGGATTTTGGTTGCAATAGAAATAACAAGGATAACTTGGGCACTGCAGGGGCCACGAACGAGGTGGCGACCCTGAAGGAGGCCGTGTCCGCGGCCGAACGCAATGCGGCCGCGGAACGAGCAGAGCGAGAGAAGCAGGAGGCGTGGGTGGCGGAGGTGCGGCAAGAGCTCCAGGCTCTCATGGAAAAGCATGAGGGTTTGGAGCGCGACTCGAAGACTCGAGAGTCCGAGCTTGCCTCAGCTCTTGAAAGTGCCAAATCCACTAAGGCTGAGGCCCATAAGGCCCTCCAGGAGATTGAGGCGGTGAAGAAGATAGCAGCGGGTAAGGCATTTTTCATGCAAAGCAAGCATGTGAATGTAAATTACCTGTCACTTACCCGAATTCGGAGCTCTCCAGGAGCGTTTGCAGATCTGCCTCGTAGCGTGTCCGATGCCGCCGCATTCTACCGGGCCGAGGAGGGGAGCTCAACGGAGAAGGTCTTCTGGTCTCAGTACGCTGAGGCCGGACATCCGGTGCCCCTTAGCGACCAGCTGAAGCAGCTGGTCGAGCTCCACAAGGTAGCCGAGCAGGCCATGAAGGGCCTCATAGTCCGGCTTTGGCCTGGAGAGGCCATGCCTGGGAGCTACTTCGGCATGGTGCGGTGGCTGGTGGATGCGTGTCCATGGGTGGAAGTCATCAAGCGCTCCGCCTGCATTGAGGGTGCCCGTCGGGCCCTTCCCCGCGCAAAGGTGCACTGGGGCAGGATGGATGCTGAGAAGCTTATAACGGACGCGCCGCCAGCGGGCAAGGAGTATCGTACTCCTGAGATGTACTATAAGAGTGTCCTGAAGGGTGCTCGCAAGATTGCGGATGAGTGCCCCAAAGATGTAATTATTGAGTAAACTCGCAATGTGTTATCCTGTGCGCTGAAAACTTTGTTCATATGCACTAAGCAACGCTTATTGATTTAAAAGATTACCTTCTGTGCGGCCGTTTATTAAATCTGAGAGATGGCAAGTCGTTGGCTTCAGCCCCCATGCCATGAGTGCTGGGGTGTTCGGGATGAACTTGAGCACTCTTGTTCCCAGTTTTGGGTCCATCTAGGGAGGCGCTCAACACAACGAACAAGGCAACTAGACTTATAATGCTTGAACACTCTCGCTTAGCCATAGAATTCTATAATTTTAAATTTCGGCGAAGCCCCTAGTATTCGGAAGACCGAGTTCGGGGCGCTATCCACACCTTGGCCGGACACTATCCGGTTCTTCGCTCTAAGCGGCATAAGTCTTTAGGGACTCGAAAGGACCTCTCGAACAGCGACCAGCTCTCGCCTTATCATGACAGTCACTTTTAGCTTTCTCCACTGAGGCGCTCGCCCAACTCAATTGGGGCGCAATCGCAGTGGTTCTCCCAGTGCTACCTTAGCCGACGGAACGGAACGTAAGGTACCAAAACATGGGAGCCGGGCAAACCCAACTATTGACCCAAGACATGATTCGGAGCTGATGCATATAGTGCTATAAGTTCGGGGTGCCGCACTTGTGAAAGTGTTCAGACTTATCATACCATAATGCGGGGAACATAAGCCCCTGGTGTATTCGGCCGTACCAAAGTGTACGGATGCAAGATGTCATAAATGAACATATATAAGAAAAGGAATGCAATTATAAGCGAAGAGTAATGCATTGTTTATTCGAAGAATCCTGCCATGAGTGCAGAACGATACAAATAGTGCGGTAAGCAAGGGATTGAACTATTCAAATATGTCCCCCTCCAGGGGTAGGCTGCGGACTGGTGTATTTAACAAATTTATTGCTCATAATGGAGACCACCTGAGTGTTCGTCGTAGCCTTTGTCCTTCCCTGGCTGTTGCATCATGAGTTCGGCAGGTTCACCGCCGGACAGGGTCTCTAGTGAACGGAGTCCTGTGGATAAAAAGAAGAAAAAGGAAAAAATAAAAAGAGCGACACACTTGGGAGCCCCTGGTGTGGTTGAGCCGCACTCTGGGCCTGTCGTGGTCGTGCCCCTCCCCCTATGCCCATGGTATCTCCAGAGCGTAATGATGTACGCGGAGAGCTGGTCTTGCAATCATGCAAGGGCTGGGGTTGGGGCCGCATTGCTACGCGTGCTCAAAACGTGCCAGGTGGTCTTGATTGGTGTTACTCTAGGCGCGTTTGGCCGTGTCCGGTCGTTTAGCGGCCGGACTCGAAAATTGCCTTAAAAGGCTGCTCTGTACTTCTGCCGCGAGAGCCGCTGTGTGTTCCTCCGTTCGGAGGGAGCGTTCAGTATTTCTGTTGACCGTGATGACTCCATGAGGGCCTGGCATCTTGAGCTTAAGGTATGCATAATGCAGCACCGCGTTGAACTTTGCAAACGCGGTCGTCCAAGCAGAGAGTGATAGCCACTGCGGAACGGGACTATGTCGAAGATTAACTCCTCGCTTCAAAAATTATCCGGGGATCCGAAGACCACTTCCAGTGTGACTGAGCCTGTACAATTGGCCTCAACACCTGGTATGACGCCTTTGAAGGTCGTCTTTGTAGGTTTAATCCTTGAGGGGTCTATGCCCATCTTGCTCACTGTATCCTGATAAAGCAGGTTCAGGCTGCTGCTGCCGTCAATCAGGACTCTAGTGAGGTGAAATCCATCGACGATTGGGTCTAAAACCAATGCGGCGAATCCGCCATGGCGGATACTGGTCGGGTGGTCTCTTCGATCGAAAGTGATCGGGCAAGAGGACCATGGATTGAACTTCGGGGCGACTGGCTCCATCGCATATACGTCCCTAAGTGCACGCTTCCGCTCCCTCTTGGGTATATGGGTTGCGTATATCATGTTTACCGTCCCCACTTGTGGGGGGAAACCCTTCTGTCCTCTATTGTTCGGCGGCCGAGTCTCTTCCTCGTCATCACTATGCAACCCCTTGTCATTGTTTTCGGCAATTAACTTGCCTGCCTGCTTGAATACCCAACAATCCCTGTTGGTGTGGTTAGCTGGCTTTTCGGGGGTGCCATGTATCTGGCAAGAGCGATCGAGTATTTGGTCCAAATTGGACAGACCCGGAGTGGTTCTTTTGAATGGCTTCTTCCGCTGACCGGGTTTAGAGCCTCGGAATCCAGCGTTGACTGTCGTATCCTCATTGTTATCGCCGTTAACACGGCGTTTGTTTTTGTTTTGATGCGACCTACCATTGTGGTCCTTAGTATCCGGACTGCCAGCATTTTTGCTGAGGTTGTTGCTGCGGGCTAGCCAGCTGTCCTCTCCCGCATAGAAGCGGGTCATTAGTGATGTGAGGGCTGCCATGGATTTCGGCTTTTCCTGTCCTAGGTGCCGGGCCAGCCACTCGTCGCGGATGTTGTGTTTGAAGGCTGCAAGGGCCTCTGCATTCGGACAGTCGACGATTTGATTTTTCTTTGTTAAGAACCGTGTCCAGAACTGTCTGGCCGATTCGTCTGGCTGCTGAAATTATGTGGCTTAGGTCATCGGCGTCTGGTGGTCGCACATATGTGCCCTGGAAGTTGTCGAGGAATGCGGCTTCCAGGTCCTCCCAACACCCAATTGATTCTGTGGGCAAGCTGTTAAGCCAATGCCGAGCTGGTCCTTTCAGCTTGAGTGGGAGATATTTGATGGCGTGGAGATCGTCGCCGCGGGCCATATGGATATGAAGGAGATAATCCTCGATCCAAACCGCGGGGTCTGTTGTGCCATCGTAGGATTCAATGTTCACGGGTTTAAACCCTTCAGGGATTTGATGATCCATTACTTCGTCTGTGAAGCATAGTGGGTGTGCGGCGCCTCTATATTGAGCAATATCACGACGTAGCTCAAGAGAGCGTTGTCTGCTGTGTTCGGCCCGGCCGGAGTTGCTGTATCCGGCGCGACGGTATTCGTCGTGGGTCATGGGGCGCCCACGTGATCCATAGATAAATCTGGATTGCCTTGCCTTGTCCTCCAATATATCCCACAAGTCCGACACGTTCCCCCGTGGCTTCGTGCTTTTCGAGCGGTGCTGGGGTACGGTCCTGATGGGGGGCCTAGATGCCTCTCTATCGCGACCACGGGGTGGTCGGTCTGCCGTATTGTGCGCTGGTGATGAAGGTTTGTATGCTTCCTCCTCTAGTCGGGGGAGCAACTTGCGTTTTGGGTAGCTCTTGGAGAGGCATTCGAGTTCATATTCTTCGGCCGCGAGGACCTCGGTCCATCTGTCGGCCAGCAGGTCTTGATCAGCTTGAAGCTGTTGTTGCTTTTTCTTTAGGCTATTTGCCGTGGCCATTAGCCTGCGTTTAAAACGCTCTTGTGAAGGAAATATGCCCTAGAGGCAATAATAAAGTTATTATTCATTTCCTCATATCATGATAAATGTTTATTATTCATGCTAGAATTGTATTAACCGGAAACATGATACATGTGTGAATACATAAGACAAACATAAAGTCACTAGTATGCCTCTACTTGACTAGCTCATTAATCAAAGATGGTTATGTTTCCTAACCATAGACATGTGTTGTCATTTGATTAATGGGATCACATCATTAGGAGAATGATGTGATTGACATGACCCATTCCGTTAGCCTAGCACTTGATCGTTTAGTATATTGCTATTGCTTTCTTCATGACTTATACAAAGTTCCTGCAACTATGAGATTGTGCAACTCCCGTTTACCGGAAGAACACTTTGTGTGCTACCAAACGTCACAACGTAACTGGGTGATTATAAAGGTGCTCTACAGGTGTTTCTGAAGGTACATGTTGGGTTGGCATAATTCGAGATTAGGTTTTGTCACTCCGATTGTCGGAGAGGTATCTCTGGGCCCTCTCGGTAATACTCATCACCTAAGCCTTGCAAGCATTGTAACTAATGAGTTAGTTATAAGATGATGTATTACAGAACGAGTAAATAGACTTGCCGGTAACGAGATTGAACTAGGTATTGGATACCGACGATCAAATCTCGGGCAAGTAACATACCGATGACAAAGGGAACAACGTATGTTGTTATGCGGTTTGACCGATAAAGATCTTCGTAGAATATGTAGGAACCAATATGGGCATCCAGGTCCCGCTGTTGGTTATTGACCGAGAATGGTTCTAGGTCATGTCTACATAGTTTTTGAACCCGTAGGGTCCGCACGCTTAACGTTACGATGACAGTTTTATTATGAGTTTATAAGTTTTGATGTACCGAAGTTTGTTCAGAGTCCCGGATGTGATCACGGACATGACGAGGAGTCTCAAAATGGTCGAGACATAAAGATTGATATATTGGAAGCCTATGTTTGGACATCGGAATGGTTCCGGGTGAAATCGGGATTTTACCGGAACACCGGGGGGTTACCGGAACCCTCCCGGGGGATAATGGGCCTTAGTGGGCCAAGAGGGAGAAGAGGAGGGCCGGCCAGGGCAGGCCGCGTGCCCCCTCCCCCTAGTCCGAATAGGACAAGGAAAGGTGGGGGGGCGGCACCCCCCTTTCCTCTTTCCCCTCCCCCCTTTCCTTCTCCACCAAGGCAAGAGGGGGGAGTCCTACTCCCGATAGGAGTAGGACTCCTCTAGGCGCACCCCTAGGGGGCCGGCCGCACCTCCCCCCTCCCTCCTTTATATACGGGGGTGGGGGGCACCCCATAGACACACAAGTTGATCTACGGATTGTTCCTTTAGCCGTGTGCGGTGCCCCCCTCCACCATATTCCACCTCGGTCATATCGTCATAGAGTTTAGGCGTAGCCCTGTGCCGGTAGAACATCATCATCGTCACCACGCCATCATGCTGACGGAACTCATCTCCGGAGCTCGGCTGTATCGGAGGCCGGAGATCGTCATCGAGCTGAACGTGTGCTGAACTCGGAGGCTCCGTACGTTCGGTGCTTGGATCGGTCGGATCGTGAATACGTACGACTACATCAACCGCGTTGTGCTAACGCGTCCGCTTACGGTCTACGAGGGTACGTGGACGAACACTCTCCCCTCTCGTTGCTATACCATCACCATGATTTTGCATGTGCGTAGGAATTTTTTTGAAATTACTACGTTCCCCAACAGTGGCATCTGAGCCTAGGTTTTATGCGTTGATGTTATATGCACGAGTAGAACACAAGTGAGTTGTGGGCGATACAAGTCATACTGCTTAGCAGCATGTCATACTTTGGTTCGGCGGTATTGTGAGATGAAGCGGCCCGGACCGACATTACGCGTACGCTTACGCAAGACTGGTTTCACCGTTACGAGCACTCGTGCTTAAAGGTGGCTGGCGGGTGTCTGTCTCTCTCACTTTAGCTGAATCGAGTGTGGCTATGCCCGGTCCTTGTGAAGGTTAAAACAACACCAACTTGACGAACTATCGTTGTGGTTTTTGATGCGTAGGTAAGAACGGTTCTTGCTAAGCCCGTAGCAGCCACGTAAAATTTGCAACAACAAAGTAGAGGACGTCTAACTTGTTTTTGCAGGGCATGTTGTGATGTGATATGGTCAAGACGTGATGCTATATTTTATTGTATGAGATGATCATGTTTTGTAACCGAAGTTATCGGCAACTGGCAGGAGCCATATGGTTGTCGCTTTATTGTATGAAATGCAAACGCCCTGTAATTGCTTTACTTTATCACTAAGCGGTAGCGATAGTCATAGAAGCAATAGATGGCGTAACAACAACGATGCTACGATGAAGATCAAGGTGTCGCGCCGGTGACAATGGTGATCACAACGGTGCTTCGGAGATGGAGATCACAAGCACAAGATGATGATGGCCATATCATATCACTTATATTGATTGCATGTGATGTTTATCCTTTATGCTTCTTATCTTGCTTGGATTGACGGTAGAAATTTAAGATGATCTCTCACTAAAATTATCAAGAAGTGTTCTCCCTGAGTATGCACCGTTGCCAAAGTTCGTCGTGCCCAGACACCACGTGATGATCGGGTGTGATAAGCTCTACGTCCATCTACAACGGGTGCAAGACAGTTTTGCACACGCGGAATACTCACGTTAAACTTGACGAGCCTAGCATATGCAGATATGGGCTCGGAACACGGAGACTAAAAGATCGAGCGTGAATCATATAGTAGATATGATCAACATAGTGATGTTCACCATTGAAAACTACTCCATCTCACGTGATGATCGGTTATGGTTTAGTTGATTTGGATCACGTGATCACTTAGATGACTAGAGAGATGTCTGTCTAAGTGGGAGTTCTTAAGTAATATGATTAATTGAACTTAAATTTATCATGAACTTAGTACCTGATAGTATTTTGCTTGTCTATGTTTGTTTGTAGATAGATGGCTCGTGCTATTGTTCCGTTGAATTTTAATGCATTCCTTGAGAAAGCAAAGTTGAAAGATGATGGTAGCAATTACACGGACTGGGTCCGTAACCTGAAGATTATCCTCATTGCTGCATAGAAAAGTTACGTCCTGGAAGCACCACTGGGTGCCAGGCCTGCTGCTGATGCAACTGACGACGTTAAGAACGTCTGGCAGAGCAAAGCTAATGACTACTCTATAGTTCAGTGTGCCATGCTTTACGGCTTAGAACCGGGTCTTCAACGACGTTTTGAACGTCATGGAGCATATGAGATGTTCCAGGAGTTGAAGTTAATATTTCAAGCAAATGCCCGGATTGAGAGATATGAAGTCTCCAATAAGTTCTATAGCTGCAAGATGGAGGAGAATAGTTCTGTCAGTGAGCATACACTCAAAATGTCTGGGTATAATAATCACTTGATTCAACTGGGAGTTAATCTTCCGGATGATAGCGTCATTGACAGAATTCTCCAATCACTGCCACCAAGCTACAAGAGCTTTGTGATGAACTATAATATGCAAGGGATGAACAAGACTATTCCCGAGCTCTTCGCAATGCTAAAAGCTGCGGAGGTAGAAATCAAGAAGGAGCATCAAGTGTTGATGGTCAACAAGACCACTAGTTTCAAGAAAAAGGGCAAAGGGAAGAAGAAGGGGAACTTCAAAAAGAACGGCAAGCAAGTTGCTACTCAAGAGAAGAAACCCAAGTCTGGACCTAAGCCTGAAACTGAGTGCTTCTACTGCAAGCAGACTGGTCACTAGAAGCGGAACTACCCCAAGTATTTGGCGGATAAGAAGGATGGCAAAGTAAACAAAAGTATATGTGATATACATGTTATTGATGTGTACCTAACTAGAGCTCGTAGTAGCACCTGGGTATTTGATACTGGTTCTGTTGCTAATATTTGCAACTCGAAACAGGGACTACGGAATAAGCGAGCACTAGCCAAGGACGAGGTGACGATGCGCGTGGGAAACGGTTCCAAAGTTGATGTGATCGCGGTCGTCACGCTACCTCTACATCTACCTTCGGGATTAGTTTTAGACCTGAATAATTGTTATTTGGTGCCAGCGTTGAGCATGAACATTATATCTGGATCTTGTTTGATGCGAGACGGTTATTCATTTAAATCAGAGAATAATGGTTGTTCTATTTATATGAGTAATATCTTTTATGGTCATGCACCCTTGAAGAGTGGTCTATTTTTATTGAATCTCGATAGTAGTGATACACATATTCATAGTGTTGAAACCAAAAGATGCAGAGTTGATAACGATAGTGCAACTTATTTGTGGCACTGCCGTTTGGGTCATATCGGTGTAAAGCGCATGAAGAAACTCCATACTGATGGGCTTTTGGAATCACTTGATTATGAATCACTTGGTACTTGCGAACCGTGCCTTATGGGCAAGATGACTAAAACGCCGTTCTCCGGAACTATGGAGCGAGCAACTAATTTGTTGGAAATCATACATACTGATGTTTGTAGTCCAATGACTGTTGAGGCTCGCGGCGGGTATCGTTATTTTCTCACCTTGACAGATGATTTGAGCAGATATGGGTATATCTACTTAATGAAGCACAAGTCTGAAACATTTGAAAAGTTCAAAGAATTTCAGAGTGAAGTGGAAAATCATCGTAACAAGAAAATAAAGTTTCTACGATCTGATCGTGGAGGAGAATATTTGAGTTACGAGTTTGGCCTACACTTGAAACAATGTGGAATAGTTTCGCAACTCACGCCACCTGGAACACCACAACGAAATGGTGTGTCCGAACGTCGTAATCGTACTTTACTAGATATGGTGCGATCTATGATGTCTCTTACCGATTTACCGCTATCGTTTTGGGGTTATGCTTTAGAGACAGCCGCATTCACGTTAAATAGGGCACCATCAAAATCCGTTGAGACGACGCCTTATGAACTGTGGTTTGGCAAGAAACCAAAGTTGTCATTTCTTAAAGTTTGGGGCTGCGATGCTTATGTGAAGAAACTTCAACCAGATAAGCTCGAACCTAAATCGGAGAAATGTGTCTTCATAGGATACCCAAAAGAGACTGTTGGGTACACCTTCTATCACAGATCCGAAGGCAAGACATTCGTTGCTAAGAATGGATCCTTTCTAGAGAAGGAGTTTCTCTTGAAAGAAGTGAGTGGGAGGAAAGTAGAACTTGATGAGATAACTGTATCTACTCCCTTATTGGAAAGTAATTCATCACGAGAACCGGTTCCTGTGACAACTACACCAATTAGTGAGGAAGCTAATGATAATGATCATGAAACTTCAGATCAAGTTTCTACTGAACCTCGTAGGTCTACCAGAGTAAGATCCGCACCAGAGTGGTACGGTAATCCTATTCTGGAAGTCATGTTACTTGACCATGATGAACCTACGAACTATGAGGAAGCGATGATGAGCCCGGATTCCGCAAAATGGCTAGAAGCCATGAAATCTGAGATGGGATCCATGTATGAAAACAAAGTATGGACTTTGGTTGACTTGCCCGATGATCGGCAAGCCATTGAGAATAAATGGATCTTTAATAAGAAGACTGACGCTGATGGTAATGTAACTGTCTATAAAGCTCAACTTGTTGCAAAAGGTTTTCGACAAGTTCAAGGGGTTGACTACGATGAGACTTTCTCACCCGTAGCGATGCTTAAGTCCGTCCGAATAATGTTAGCTATTGCTGCATTTCATGATTATGAAATTTGGCAAATGGATGTCAAGACTGCATTCTTGAATGGATTTCTAGAAGAAGAGTTGTATATGATGCAACCGGAAGGTTTTGTTGATCCAAAAGGTGCTAACAAAGTGTGCAAGCTCCAGCGTTCCATTTATGGACTGGTGCAAGCATCTCGGAGTTGGAATAAACGCTTTGATAGTGTGATCAAAGCATATGGTTTTATACAGACTTTTGGAGAAGCCTGTATTTACAAGAAAGTGAGTGGGAGCTCTGTAGCATTTCTAATTTTATATGTAGATGACATATTATTAATTGGAAATGATATAGAATTTCTGGATAGCATAAAGGGATACTTGAATAAAAGTTTTTCAATGAAAGACCTCGGTGAAGCTGCTTACATATTGGGCATCAAGATCTATAGAGATAGATCAAGACGCTTAATAGGACTTTCACAAAGCACATACCTTGACAAATTTTTTAAAAAGTTCAAAATGGATCAGGCAAAGAAAGGATTCTTGCCTGTGCTACAAGGTGTGAAGTTGAGTCAAACTCAATGCCCGACCACAACAGAAGATAGAGAGAAAATGAAAAATGTTACCTATGCTTCAGCCATAGGCTCTATCATGTATGCAATGCTGTGTACCAGACCTGACGTATACTTAGCAATAAGCTTGGCAGGAAGGTACCAAAGTAATCCAGGAGTGGATCACTGGACAGCGGTCAAGAACATCCTGAAATACCTGAAAAGGACTAAGGATATGTTTCTCGTATATGGAGGTGACAAAGAGCTAGTCGAAAACGGTTACGTCGATGCAAGCTTTGACACTGATCCGGACGATTCTAAATCGCAAACCGGATATGTGTTTTTATTAAATGGTGGAGCTGTAAGTTGGTGTAGTTCTAAACAAAGCGTCATAGCGGGATCTACATGTGAAGCGGAGTACATAGCTGCTTCGGAAGCAGCAAATGAAGGAGTCTGGATGAAGGAGTTCATTTCTGATCTAGGTGTCATACCTAGTGCATCGGGACCAATGAAGATCTTCTGTGACAATACTGGTGCAATTGCCTTGGCAAAGGAATCCAGATTTCACAAGAGGACCAAGCACATCAAGAGACGCTTCAATTCCATTCAGGACCAAGTCCAAGTGGGAGACATAGAGATTTGCAAGATACATACGGATCTGAATGTTGCAGACCCGTTGACTAAGCCTCTCTCACGAGCAAAACATGATCAGCACCAAGACTCCATGGGTGTTAGAATCATTACTATATAATCTAGATTATTGACTCTAGTGCAAGTGGGATACTGAAGGAAATATGCCCTAGAGGCAATAATAAAGATATTATTTATTTCCTCATATCATGATAAATGTTTATTATTCATGCTAGAATTGTATTAACCGGAAACATGATACATGCGTGAATACATAAGACAAACATAAAGTCACTAGTATGCCTCTACTTGACTAGCTCATTAATCAAAGATGGTTATATTTCCTAACCATAGACATGTGTTGTCATTTGATTAATGGGATCACATCATTAGGAGAATGATGTGATTGACATGACCCATTCCGTTAGCCTAGCACTTGATCGTTTAGTATATTGCTCTTGCTTTCTTCATGACTTATACAAAGTTCCTGCAACTATGAGATTGTGCAACTCCCGTTTACCAGAAGAACACTTTGTGTGCTACCAAACGTCACAACGTAACTGGGTGATTATAAAGGTGCTCTACAGGTGTTTCCGAAGGTACATGTTGGGTTGGCATAATTCGAGATTAGGTTTTGTCACTCCGATTGTCGGAGAGGTATCTCTAGGCCCTCTCGGTAATACTCATCACCTAAGCCTTGCAAGCATTGTAACTAATGAGTTAGTTATAAGATGACGTATTACAGAACGAGTAAAGAGACTTGCCGGTAACGAGATTGAACTAGGTATTGGATACCGACGATCCAATCTCGGGCAAGTAGCATACCGATGACAAAGGGAACAACGTATGTTGTTATGCGGTTTGACCGATAAAGATCTTCGTAGAATATGTAGGAACCAATATGGGCATCCAGGTCCCGCTATTGGTTATTGACCGAGAATGGTTCTAGGTCATGTCTACATAGTTCTCGAACCCGTAGGGTCCGCACGCTTAACGTTACGATGACAGTTTTATTATGAGTTTATAAGTTTTGATGTACTGAAGTTTGTTCGGAGTCCCGGATGTGATCACGGACATGACGATGAGTCTCGAAATGGTTGAGACATAAAGATTGATATATTGGAAGCCTATGTTTGGACATCGGAATGGTTTCGGGTGAAATCGGGATTTTACCGGAACACCGTGGGGTTACCGGAACCCTCCCGGGGGATAATGGGCCTTAGTGGGCCAAGAGGGAGAAGAGGATGGCCGGCTAGGGCAGGCCGCGCGCCCCCTCCCCCCTAGTCCGAATAGGACAAGGAAAGGGGGGGGGGGGGCGGCGCCCCCCTTTCCTCTTTCCCCTCCCCCCTTTCCTTCTCCACCAAGGCAAGAGGAGGGAGTCCTACTCCCAGTAGGAGTAGGACTCCTCTAGGCGCACCCCTAGGGGGCCGGCCGCACCTCCCCCCTCCCTCCTTTATATACGGGGGCGGGGGGCACCCCATAGACACACAAGTTGATCTACGGATCGTTCCTTTAGCCGTGTGCGGTGCCCCCCTCCACCATATTCCACCTCGGTTATATCGTCGTAGAGTTTAGGCGAAGCCCTGCGCCGGTAGAACATCATCATCGTCACCACGCCGTCGTGCTGACGGAACTCATCTCCAGAGCTCGGCTGGATCGGAGGCCGGAGATCATCATTGAGCTGAACGTGTGCTGAACTCGGAGGGTCCATACGTTTGGTGCTTGGATCGGTCGGATCGTGAAGACGTACGACTACATCAACCGCGTTGTGCTAACG
Source organism: Triticum timopheevii (assembly GCA_963921465.1). Classification (NCBI taxonomy): domain Eukaryota; kingdom Viridiplantae; phylum Streptophyta; class Magnoliopsida; order Poales; family Poaceae; genus Triticum; species Triticum timopheevii. The sequence goes on along the minus strand of OY997272.1, from coordinate 163,518,916 downwards.
CTTCCGCTTACAGTCTACGAGGGTACGTGGACGAACACTCTCCCCTCTCGTTGCTATACCATCACCATGATTTTGCGTGTGCATAGGAATTTTTTTGAAATTACTACGTTCCCCAACATCTTGTTCAACGGGATCTTCAGGCACGACGAATTCTTCATCGTCGAGGCTTGCCTCGTCTCCGGAGGGAGGTATGTAATTATCATCCTCGACCTCTTCGTCTGCCGCTCTCTCGTGAGGGATGGTTTCTGCATCCTCCTGCGCTGAATCTTGCTGGAGGGGGTTGTCTTCGGCACTTTCTGGGGTGTTATTATCTCCTGTGCCGGAATCTCCATTCTTGCTGTGGCGGGATTTAGAGAGGCGCCGCTGACGTCGGCGCTTGGGCTGTTTCTTAGAGGAATCTGTCTCCGCTGCTTCTCCGTCGTCCCCATCCTTTGGGGTGTCCACCATGTATATGTCGTATGACGAGGTGGTCTTCCAGTGCCCTGTAGGCGCTGGTTCTTGATCGTCTCCGGCATCGTCGTCCATACCGTCGATGTCTTCGGAGTCGTAGTCTAGCATGTCGGTTAGATCGTCAACAGTGGCTACAAAGTGGGTGGTGGGTGGGCTTTGAATTTCTTCGTCGTCCGCATCCCAACCGTCCTGACCGCAATCCGGCCAGGGCTCTCCTGATAGCGAGAGATGCTTTAGCGAATTTAGGATGTCACCAAAGGGTGAGTGCTGAAAGATGTCCGCGGCGGTGAACTCCATGATCGGCGCCCAATCGGATTCGATTGGCAGGGGCGCAGGAGGCTCGGAGTCCGGCACCTCGGAGTCACGAGCTTTATAAGGGACAAGGTCAGTATTCGGCTCCATCACCGTAGAAGTTGCAGCTCCCGAGGCGATGCCCAGCCACCTGTCCTCGATCTGCGTGGTCGGCTCCGGACTATGGGTCGGAGCGGATTCGTGTGCGGCCTCCAGGGTACTGTCCGGCGGCAAAGTTAGATCATGCCCATCGTGACAGTGCGGCATGCTCGGCTGTGGCTTGAATCCATCGAAGATCAAGTCTCCGCGGATGTCAGCCGTGAAGTTTAGGCTTCCGAATCTGACCTGATGGCCAGGGGCATAGCTTTCGATCTGCTCCAAATGGCCAAGCGAATTGGCCCGCAGTGCGAAGCCGCCGAATACAAAGATCTGTCCGGGGAGAAAAGTCTCACCCTTGACTGCGTTGTTGTTGATTGAAGAAGCCATCAAGCCTATCGGTGACGACACAGAGGAACTCTCAATGAAAGCACCAATGTCGGTATCAAAACCGGCGGATCTCGGGTAGGGGGTCCCGAACTGTGCGTCTAGGCAGATGGTAACAGGAGACAAGGGACACGATGTTTTTACCCAGGTTCGGGCCCTCTCGATGGAGGTAAAACCCTACTCCTGCTTGATTGATATTGATGATATGGGTAGTACAAGAGTGGATCTACCACGAGATCAAGGAGGCTAAACCCTAGAAGCTAGCCTACGGTATGATTGTTGTAATGGTTGTGTCCTACGGACTAAAACCCTCTGGTTTATATAGACACCGGGGAGGGCTAGGGTTACACAGAGTCGGTTACAATGGTAGGAGATCTACATATCCGTATCGCCAAGCTTGCCTTCCACGCCAAGGAAAGTCCCATCCGGACACGGGACGAAGTCTTCAATCTTGTACCTTCATAGTCTTGGAGTCCGGCCGATGATGATAGTCCGGCTATCCGGACACCCCCTAGTCCAGGACTCCCTCACTCCACAAATGGGTGGGCCCAGCTGTACTGACCAGTCACAAGACACTGGCGACGTTGGATTTCTATACATGTTGTAGGTAACTAGTCCAGCTGGGTCCACCCATTTGTGGCGTGTTAAAAAAAGCAACTCGAACACTAACTTTATAAAGTTGGCATACCTAATATGCGAATGCACCACTATTTGAAAAAATAGTGGTGGTGTTGATTATAAATGGCGCTCCACCAACTAAAACTGTGGCTAGCCATTTCTCTACTAGTGAATTATCGAGCAATTTTCTATCGCCACCACATCGCGTTCCCGAGGCGATCTTTGTTTTCAGCCCTCATTCGGACCTCTGCAAGAGGGGGAATTCATGTCCATCGTCACCAACCTCGATCATCGTGATCCTAGATGAGTTGTGAGTAGTCCACCCCCTGAACTATGGCTTCATGGCAGTAGCCAATGTTGTAATCTCTCCTCTTCTTTTAGAAAAGAAGGATGACCCCGGCCTCTACATCTGGGCGATGCATGCATCCACTTTATTAATTATTCACAAAGACCTTACAAAGTAATACTACATTAGTAAGTCTGAAGCCCCCATCTCGGCAACATCTATTGCTACTCCTATTCACTTGATGAAGGGGTGCCGAAAATCTGAGCCGAATACCAAACAGACTTTGCACCAAAGCCTAACATCTAAAGACGGAGGGCCCAACCAAGCCACAATGTCGGATCTAGGGCACACACTGGTCCGATGCACTCTCAGAGGCGACCGCCGCTGTCTTCCACCTATACATCTTCGAAACAGGACCTGGCGTATCAACCTTGTCAGGCCTTCCGTTGACGTCACCACGATGCCAGACAGAGTCCTGCTCTTGCGCGAGTCCGTCAACTCGCATCGGTCGCTAAGACTCCATTGCTCCATGCCGCCGATATCCGCTGTCATCGATGCGGAAGATGAATCCCCACTCCGCCTCTAGGCCTTTCCAATCAGCACCTGCTTCAAAATGATACCCCTAGGAGGAAGAACACCATCCAAGATGCCGTCATCGTCCGATCCAGGAAGACCTAGGTCTATGATTTCTCCGGGAGCATCCTAAGGGAGATGACGTTGCCTTCAACAATGATGCTTCAGGAAACAACGTCAATGACGTCGCCATCGTCCGTCAAGACCGAAGTTGACGCGATTTTCACCGGTAGTCGCATCCTAGTAGCTGACTGGAACCACGCGGTGCCTTGCCGAGTAGGCGCACGCAGTCGTCGGAACCTGAGGACCGCCACCACGACCCCGATCCATCGTTGCCATTAGCCACTGCTGCCCAGAAGAGAGCACTAGTTGGCCGCCATCACAGGCCGCAGCTCGCGCCACATGGTGCTTGGGACAACGTATCAGGGTCAGATCGCCACCACTGCCAAGACCCAACACGCCCCACCATCGAAGGCCACATCTGTGTCACCCTCCTCCCAACGTAGCCACTAGGAAGTCGGATCATGCTGCTGTGACCCTTTGCATCCCGGCGCCCTTGCCCGTCAGATTTGTTCCGCATCAAATCCACGTGTGAGACGAGGCGAAGGAGCCCTGCCGCCGCCTGCGCTGGCCGGTATTTGTTCGGTTATGCCCTCTGGCGACGGTAGGGGAGGGGGAGGGAGTGGGAGGAGGGGCGTTGGGAGGCGGCTAGGGTTCCCTCCCTTCGCCTGTGGGGGCAATTCCGGAGGGACTCGGAAGGGACGATTGAGGTTTGTAATTTTGATTTTCAATACCACATCTACATGAGCTACCCTACATGTTGTAGTTTATCAGATGAGTTTGTGATGGTGATAAAGATCATGTCATGGATTAACACTATATGTTCAGATTTGTTGATGATTCGTTTTGATATATAGATGCATTTTCTACTGGTTGCATGTATTTGCTTGACCAGTTTAGATCGGTAGCCAATAGTGGAAGTGGTGTGCATTAGATATGTTCTAGTCTTGCACGTAATCTAGCATAGTGACAGGAAATAGAAAAGGCTTCCAAGAATTGTTGCCACTAAAACTACAAAAAAAAACACTTCCGTGAAGATAAATGTTTGTCACAGTAGGTCACGTTTTCTGTCATGCATGTACATCCATGACGATTTTATGACAGAATCAAGGTAGTCATACTTGTGCTGTCGTAGAAGTGTTCCATGACAATACTCAAATAATCATCATGGAAGTGTTCAGTTCCATGATGATAAATGACTCTTCATGGAAGTGCTTTAGTCAAGGGTAACCGACACATGGCATCCACCGTAACGGGTGATACGTCTCCAACGTATCAATTTTTTTGCTTGTTCCATCCTGTTATATTATCATTCTTGGATGTTTTATATTCGTTTTATAGCAACTTTATATATCATTTTTTGGGACTAACCTATGGACATACTGCCTAGTGCCAGTTGCTATTTTTGCTTGTTTTTTACTTTGCAGAATATCCATATCAAACGGAGTCCAAACACAACAAAACTTTTTGGAGACTTTTTTGGACCAGAAGACACCTTGGGGACCAAGAAAGCACATGGGCGGAGGACCGTGGGGACTACAACCCACCAGGACGCGCCCACTAGCCTAGGCGCACCAAGGGGGTTTGTGTGGCCCATGTGGGTCTCCTCCTCCACCGCTCTGCTCTATAAATACCAAAATATTCCAGAAACCCTAGGGGAGTCAACGAAACACAATTCCAGCCACCGCAAGTTCCAGAACCACGAGATCCAATCTACACCATCAGGGAGGGGTTCATCATCTCATTGGTGCCTCTCCGATGATACGTGAGTAGTCCACCATAGACCTACGGGTCCGTAGGCAGTAGCTTGATGGCTTCCTCTCTCTCTCTCTCTCTTTTTCATTCTCAATACAATGGTCTCTTGGAGATCTATTTGATGTAATGACTTTTTGTTGTGTGCTTGTTGGGATCCGATGAACTTTGAGTTTATGATCAGATCTATATCCATGAATATTATTTGAGTCTTATTTGATCTCTTATATGAATGATTATTTATAGCCTCGTATTCCTTCTTTAAATCTTTGGTTTAGTGAGGCCAACTAGATCGATATTTCTTGCCATGGGCAGAGGTGCTTTGTGATGGGTTCGATCTTGCGTTGTTCTTTCCTAGTAACAGAAGGGGCATCAAGGCACGCATGTATCGTTTCTATTAAGGATAACAAGATGGGGGCTATTCCTACATGAATAGATCTCATCTACATCATGTCATCGTTCTTATTGCATTACCCCGTTTCTCCATGAATTTAATACACTAGATGCATGCTGGATAGCAGTCGATGTGTAGAGTAATAGTAGTAGATGCAGAATCGTTTCGGTTTACTAATCTTGGACATGGTGCCTATATATTTATCATTGACTTGGATATCATCATAATTATTCGATCTTCTATCAATTGCCCAACAGTAATTTGTTTACACATCGTGTGCTATTTTCTTGAGAGAAGCCACTAGTGAAATCTACGGCCCCCGGGTCTATTTTCCCATCATATACTTTCAGATCTATGTTGCTACTTGCCTTTTTATTTATTTGCATCTTTTATTTTCAGATCTATATTATCAAAAATCCAAAAATACCTTGCTGAATTTTATTTGCCGTTATTCTATTTGCATCTACCAATCTTTTACCCGAGAGGGATTGACAACTCCTCTTACACGTCGGGTTGCAAGTATTTGTTCTTTGTGTGCATGTATCATTTACATAGCTTGGTTTGGTCCTCCTACTGGATTGATACCTTGGTTTCATAACTGAGGAAAATACCTACCGTAGCTGTCCTGCATCATCCCTTCCTCTTTGGGGAAATACCGAAACAGTTTGTAGCGACATCAAAAGGAATTTCCAGCACCGTTGCCGGGGAGGTTCAAGTCAAGGGAGTTTCTTGTGCCAATCTGGCACCGGGGAGACATCATCTATCAGGTTCCTAATCACAAATCTCATCTCCTTGCAATTTACATTATTTGCCATTTGCCTCTCATTTTCATCTCCCCCACTTCACAAAATTTGCCATTTTATTTGCCTTCTCTTTCTTTTTGCCTTTTTCTCGTCAGGTCTCTTATTTGCTTGAGCTCATCATCATGGGTGACTTTGGTATGACAAAACAAGATGATGGCCTGACTCCAAAAATTGGATGACCTGGCAATTTGTATTCTAAAACTTTTGTTTTGGAGCAAGGGAACATCATAGCTAAAGAAACTATCCAAGAATTCTTCAATTGTGTTGGAAATTTGACTCTTGATGATGCTCCTATACTTAAGAACTTAATCTTATGCGGAAGTTATTTCAGCACTAGTTCTAAAACTTGAAAATAGATTTATTCATAACCATCCTACCTTGCAAAGACTGTTTTATGAGCTACCCTTTATAAAGGACCCTAAAGCTAAAAAGTTAGCTATCCGTGTTTTTATAAATGAATTTGATCACATAGTACGAGAAGCTAGGGAAATTTTTGATTTTTATGGTATGAGCCGTGAAAAACTGGTAATAGATGAGATCCTTTACAATAGGGACTATATGTTGAGGCACTTGCTTGGAAATAATAAATTTTTTTATGAGAACCTTAAAACGGAAATCCCCATTTTAGATGTAATCCAACAACTTTTCAGTGATGTTAATCAACAACATTCTTGGATCGTGGCCGGGAATAAAAGAGGATATAAAGATGGACAACTTGATAATGCTAAACTTTCTGTGGACAATGTGTTTCAAGTTATATTTGAGAAACCTCCTAACAAAAACACATCTATGGAAGATAAGAAGAAAGATGACAATACTTGAATCTATGAAATATGCCTAGCTAGGGGCATAGAACGATAGCGCTTGTCGGGAAGCAACCCAATGAATAAAATTTGTTTTTCCTTTTTTCTTTCTGTTCTTGAGTGTTTGCACAATTATTCCACTGTTATGGTTGTGTTTTTATGTTTTAATTAGGATCATGTTCGGTGATAGTTGATTTGATCTTGTTGAAAAACAGAAACTTTTGCACCCAGTAGCAGAATTTAAAAAAAAATCACAGAAACGTGCTTTTGCTCTGAATTTTTTTACACAAGATTGATATACAAATTGACCATGCTGTCTTTATTTTTCAGAATTTTTGGTGTTACATAAGTATGGCTAGAATTCAGCTTACTACAAACTGTTGTGTTTTTGACAGATTCTGTTTTTGTTGCATTGGGTGCTTATTTTTATGAATCTATGGATTGCATCGGGGGGTATAAGCCATGGTAAAGATAGAATACAGTAGATATAATGCAATAATAAAATATGAATGGGTTTGCAACAGTACTTAGAGTAGTGATTTGCTTTATTATACTAACTAATCTCACGAAGGTTTTGCTAAGTTTTGTGCGATTGAAGTTTTCAAGTTTTGGGTGGGATCATGATGGATGAAGGAATAGGAAGTGAAAAGAGCCTAAGCTTGGGGATACCCATGGCACTCCAAGTTAATATTCAAGGAGAACCAAACAACTAAGCTTGGGGATGCTGTCGGCGTTCTGGGAACCAGGGTACCCAACGCTGCCTGCCTGCGGCCCACGACATGGCTTCATCGACGGCCTGGTACGACCCAGCTTCGACTGCGGCAAGACAAGACCTCGTGAGGGGTCAAGCCTCGCGAGGCGGGCAACATCAAGACCTCCTGAGGGAGCGGCCTCCTTAGGCTACCTCCTGACCGGAGTGGAGATTTCTATGCAAGACCTAGGCTCACGAGGCTGAAGTGACATCAGCCATGACGACCATGGCCAAGCGCGCCGGCGGGCGCAGTACAACAGGTTTCCTCTTTGGTGCAAAGGAGGCAAGCGCAGGTGTGGAGTCCCAAGGAATCAGCCAAAGGTTGCCATTTGCGTGCAACGAGACCAAGACCGCCAGAACGGTAGGATGGATGTGATCGCCGAGCCCACCACAACGTCACGCTTAGAGGCTTTGCAGGCAAAGACCACCTTTCGTCGGGATTAGATGTACTTCTTGTTTCCCTTCAAATTTGGCCGTTGTGGGATCCCTTCCCACCTAAGTTTTGGAGGAAGAGGACCAAGGCCACTATAAATAGGGCCTAGCCACCATCGTAGAGAGGGAGATCAATGGATCAACTCACCAGGTGATCAGCTCGTAGAACCACCAAGAGCTCATCACAAGAACATGCCTCCTGAGGTTGTCCACCTGTACTAGTTCATCCTCAGCCCACCGCGAGGCCAATTCACCACAAAGAAGGAGTAGGGTATTACACCGCAAGGTAGCCCGAACCTGGGTAAACTGATGTGTCTTTCTCTGTCGTGTTCATTGAGCTAGGTCGTGAGAGCTGCGGATCGGGTGGCTTGAGAGGTTGAGTTCTTCGCACACACCCCTGAGTTCGAACCTTTCTTGGGTCTGCGGATCATGGAATCCGATATTTGGCATGCCAGGTAGGGGGCGTGTCGAAGCTTCTCTTCCGTCGGTCACTTCGGCCCCGCTTCGCGTCTATGGCAGAATTCCCACGAGCTAGCAGCAAGCAATGGGCTGCCCGTGTCACCCAGGCGATGCTGCCCAACAGCGAAGTTCGTCGCCACCTTCCGCTTGCCGAAGCGGGGATGGGCGCCGATGACAGCAGCTGCCGGCACCCTGGGCCGCTTCCATACCCTCCCACTCAGCGCCACAACCGAGCGGTGGCAAGATCCTCCAACTATGCCGCGACGACGTCCCTGCGCACTCGCTGGGAGTAGGTGAACGTGCGAGCCGCACTCGTCGTGGCCCGTGAGTTGCTGCACTGCAGGCTGGCCAAGGGCGGACGTGACGCCCTGCTCTCCCACGTTGTCGAGCTACTCGACCCCTCCTACAAAGGCACGACACCCTTCCGCGTTATGCCAGCTGTGCGGACGCCTCAAGACGCTCACCCTCACACCAGTCGTGCCCACTCTCCCCTCCGGGAGGAGCCCGAGGGGCCTCGTGGAGGCAGCTCGACATATGAGATCGTTCGTTCCCAGGGGGCGGTCGGAGCAGGCGGCTCCGACCTCAACGGCAGTGAGGAATCGCTCTCGGGCCGGCGATTCATGGTCCCAAGCATGGTGAGGGACACACTGCAGGACTCAGGGGCTAGTCTCAGGCCAATAACCCCCGAGGGTCGGGCGCCACCCATGGCCGGCGTGCTTCTCGAGCAAGGGAGAAGCCCGTTCATGCTTCCGGCACTAGGTCAAGCATCAGGGTCGCCAAGGTCGCCAGAGATGGGGGCTCCTCGCAAGTCGACCCAGCGCTCCGCTAGCATCTTCGACGCCAATAACTACCGGTCACAACCAACCTATTTCAGGCGCAATTACGCTAACCATGTATCGCAGGTGAGCCTCGCCACAATGGTGTATCTCGACACGTTGGACCTGCCCAGGGCAGGAGGAGCGCCATGGGAGTCGCGTGGGGAGGGGGTGCCAGATCTCCCTCCGCGCCTCACGGCACAGGGTGCCACCCCAGCGGTGGCGCACGCCGTCCGGAGGTAGGTCCTTTGCCGGGGAAGGTGATGTCTGCTAGAACTACATCGGTATTTCCCAAAATAGGAAGGGATGATGCAATATAGCGATGGTAGGTATTTCCCTCGGTGATGAGACCAAGGTTATCGAACCAGTAGGAGAACCTCCTAACACCACGTAAACAACACCTGCACACAAATAACAAATACTCGCAACCCGACGTGTTAAAGGGGTTGTCATTCCCTTTTCGGTACGACGCCTCAAGTAGGCAAGATAACGTGAGATAATTGTGGTAGATAGGATAAATAGATCGCGGAACAAATAAATTTCAGCAAGGTATCTTTGTATTTTTGGTTTAATAGATCTGAAAATAAAAGCAAAGGAAAATAGATCGCAAAGGCGAATATTATGAAAAGAGACCCAGGGGCCGTAGGTTTCACTAGTGGCGTCTCTCAAGAAAAATAGCAAACAGTGGGAAAAAATTACTGTTGGGCAATTGATAGAACTTCAAATAATCATGAAGGTATCCAGGCAGTGATCATTATATAGGCATCACATCCAAGATTAGTAGATCGACTCCTGCCTGCATCTACTACTATTACTCCACACATCGACCGCTATCCAGCATGCATCTAGTGTATTAAGTTCATGGAAAAATGGAGTAATGAAATAAGAACAATGACATGATGTAGACAGGATCTATTTATATAGAAATAGACCCCATATTGTTATCCTTAACAGCAATGATACATACGTGTCGTTTCCCTTTCTGTCACTGGGATCAAGCACCATAAGATCGAACCCATCACAAAGCATCTCTTCCCATTGCAAGATAAATAGATCAAGTTGGCCAAACAAAACCCAAATATCAGAGAAGAAATACGAGGCTATAATCAATCATGCATATAAGAGAACAAAGAAGACTCAAATAACTTTCATGGATAAAAACATAGATCTGATCATAAACTCAAAGTTCATCGGATCCTAACAAACACACCGCAAAAATACTTGCATCATATGGATCTCCAAGAGACCATTGTATTGATAATCAAGAGAGAGAGAGAGAGAGAGAGAGAGAGAGAGAGAGAGAGAGAGAGGAAGCCATCTAGCTACTAACGACGGACCCGTAGGTCTACAAAGAACTACTCATGCATCATTGGTGAGGCACCAATGGATATGATGAACCCCTCTGAGTCGGTCGCACTCCAAGCTTTGCTCCAGCGCCTCGAGTCTATTTTCCCATCATATACTTTCAGATCTACATTGCTATTTGCCCTTTTATTTATTTGCATCTTTTATTTCCAGATCTATATTATCAAAAACCCAAAAATACCTCACTGAATTTTATTTCCCATTATTCTATTTGCATCTACCAATCTATCTATTTACCAATCTTTTACCCAAGAGGGATTGACAACCCCTCTTACGCATCGGGTTGCAAGTATTTGTTCTTTGTGTGCAGGTACCGTTTACATAGACTGGCTTGGTCCTCCTACTAAATTGATAACTTGGTTTCATAACCGAGGGAAATACCTACCGTAGCTATGATGCATCATGCCTTCCTCTTTGGGGAAATACCGACGCAGTTTCTAGCGACATCAGTGGGTCGCCGTTAAACTATCGGGTCCAGTTTTGGATCCAATAACCCATGAACAACAACAACCAATGGCGAATTTCCACGTGTAAAATTCTCATTGGCCGGAAGAAACATGTGTTGGCTGCACGATGGGCCAGATATCATCTGTCCAATGGAGGAGACGTGCCTATGATACGTCAACACGTGGCAGGGCCAAACAGAGACCCATATAGGTTAAAAAGGCCGACCCAGTCAAAGGACCGTCTGACTTACTAAGGTACTGGTGGGTTGGCCCTCTAACGACGTGCTTAAACATAGCCCATTCAAGGCCCACCTCCAGATCTGGACCATTAATTATTCGCTGAGTCTTTGGGCCCAATTATGGCCTAGTGAGATTTCGGCCTATTAGAGGCCTGGTGTAGACATGGGCCCATTTCAGCCCGGTGTTTCTTTCCGCCTGGTAATGCACTGGTACGCATCAGTGCTATACACACAGTTTTTAACCCCTTTCCATGACGGCATTTGGAACCGTCACCAAGTGAGTGTGGGTGATAGGGGGGTCCTTCCAACACGACCCAGAAACCGTCGGGGATATGGAGCCATGATCTAGAGGCCTTGCAAAATGTAATCATGTGCGATGCAACACACACTAAATTAAATTCTTTCGCACGTGAGGGATCGATGATTAAATGTTTCTAATGATGAAGTGAAACCAAATGATGTGTCGTAATGAGCCGTTTGGGAAATAGTATGTAAGGCATACGTGCCAACATATGAACTGTGTGCGATATGTGCCCAATCGCACACGAGTTTTCTGCGGAACCTGTCTGCCATGCAAGACTCCATCGCACACATTTCCCAATAATTACCGTGTGCGATAATGTTCTATCACAAACGGATGATGAGCCCCTTCACACACATACAAGTGTTGCATACCGTTTGTGATTTGTTGTGTATCACCGACGGTTGCGGCAAGAGTGACGTGTGCTTTTGTTTGGGATCCCATAGATTTCCTAAAAAAATTACGACTGGGATTGTGTTTTTGAAAGTGCAACTATCCCTAGGTGGTTTTGGTAATTCATAACAACATATAGCTCATTGAGCTAATGCTATTCCAAGACTATTAATTCAGGAAAGCTCAATGAATGGCATGGCATGGATGATGTAAGTGGATCCCTCGAAATACTAAGGACAAAGGATTGGCTCAAGCTCAAAAGCTCAAGACTCTTCATTTTATATTTTAGTGATCCAAGATCACATTGAGTCTATAGGAAAAGCCAATACTATCAAGGAGGGATGAGGTGTTGCTTGATGAGCCTCTTGCTTCATGTGCTTAGTGATATGCTCCAAAACCCTCAACTACTTTCCCACATCCACAAATGACCTAAACCTAAAGCCAAAATCGGCCACACCGATTCTTCCTATCCGGCGCCACCGATTCCAAAAGTCATAGCCACTGCCACAAACCCTAAGCAAATCGGTCTTACCGATAGGGATTTAGGTCTCACCGAGATGGGATTGTAATCTCTCTGTTTCCCTTCGTAACGTTTCGGTCTAACCAAAGTGAGCGATCGGTCCCACCGAGATTACAATGTAAACTCTTTGTTTCCTTTTTGTAAAATTTTGGTCTCACCGAAACGAGCAAATCGGTCCCACCGAGTTTACCTAACCAACTCTCTGGAAAGCTTATTACCAAATCGGTCTCACCGAGTTTGTGTAATCGGTCTTACCGAGATTACGTTATGCCCTAACCCTAACCGAATCGGTCTCACCGAGATGCATGTCAGTCCCATCGAAAATCACTAACGGTCACTAGGTTTACTAAATCGGTCCGACCGAGTCCTTTGAATCGGTCCCACCGAGTTTTGTAAATTGTGTGTAACGGTTGGATTTTGTGTGGAGGCTATATATACCCCTCCACCTCCTCTTCATTCGTGGAGAGAGCCATCAGAACAAACCTACACTTCCAACTTACCATTTCTGAGAGAGAACCACCTACTCATGTGTTGAGGCCAAGATATTCCATTCCTACCATATGAATCTTGATCTCTAGCCTTCCCCAAGTTGCTTTTCACTCAAATCTTCTTTCCACCAGATCCAAAACCTATGAGAGAGAGTTGAGTGTTGGGGAGACTATCATTTGAAGCACAAGAGCAAGGAGTTCATCATCAACGCACCATTTGTTACTTCTTGGAGAGTGGTGTCTCCTAGATTGGCTAGGTGTCACTTGGGAGCCTCCGACAAGATTGTGGAGTTGAACCAAGGAGTTTGTAAGGGCAAGGAGATCGCCTACTTCGTGAAGATCTACCGCTAGTGAGGCAAGTCCTTCGTGGGCGATGGCCATGGTGGGATAGACAAGGTTTCTTCTTCGTGGACCCTTTGTGGGTGGAGCCCTCCGTGGACTCGCCCAACCGTTACCCTTCGTGGGTTGAAGTCTCCATGAACGTGGATGTACGATAGCACCACCTATCGGAACCACGCAAAAAACATCCGTGTCTCCAATTGCGTTTGAATCCTCCAAACCCTACCCTTTACTTTCTTGCAAGTTGCATGCTTTAATTTCCGCTGCCTATATACTCTTTGCATGCTTGCTTGAATAGTGTGATGATTGCTTGACTTGTCCTAAAGTAGCTAAAATCTGCCAAACTCTAAAATTGGGAAAAGGTTAAGTTTTTATTGGTCAAGTAGTCTAATCACCCCCCTCTAGACATACTTCAAGGTCCTACAAGTGGTATCAGAGCTTTGGTCTCCATTTGCTTTGATTTCCATAGCTTTTGGTGGTCATAGCCTTGGTTTCACAACCTAGGAGAGTATTGTTGGGGAATGTAGCAGAAATTCAAAATTTTCCTACGTGTCACCATGATTTATCTATGGAGAAACCAGCAACAAGGGGAAGGAGAGTGCATCTACATACCCTTGTAGATCGCTAAGCGGAAGCGTTCAAGAGAACGGGGTTGAAGGAGTCGTACTCGTCGTGATCCAAATCACCGGAGATCCTAGTGCCGAACGGACGACACCTCCGCGTTCAACACACGTACAGCCCGGTGACGTCTCCCATGCCTTGATCCAGCAAGGAGAGAGGGAGAGGTTGAGGAAGACTCCATCCAGCAGCAGCACGACGGCGTGGTGGTGGTGGAGGAGCGTGGCAATCCTGCAGGGCTTCGCCAAGCACCGCAAGAGAGGAGGAGTACTTGGGAGAGGGGGAGGGCTGCGCCAGAACTTCGTGTGAAGCTCCCATGCGCCTCCCCACTATATATAGGGGTGGAGGGGCTGGTTTCTTGCCCTCCAAGTCCATTGGGGCGTTGGCCAAGGTGGGAGGAAAGAAAATCCATCATTTCCTTCCCCACCGATTGTTATCCCCCCTTTTTAGGGATCTTGATCTTATCCCTTCGGGATATGATCTTATTCCTTCTAAGGGGGGATCTTGGTGCGCCTTGACCAGGGGTGTGGGGCCTTGCCCCCACTACCCACGTTCATGTGGGTCCCCCCACGCAGGTGGGCCCAACTCCGGAACCTTCTAGAACCTTCCTGGTACAATACCGAAAAATCCCGAACATTTTCCGGTGGCCAAAATAGGACTTCCCATATATAAATCTTTACCTCCGGACCATTCTGGAACTCCTCGTGACGTCCGGGATCTCATCCGGGACTCCGAACAACATTCGGTAACCACATACAAACTTCCTTTATAACCCTAGCGTCATCGAACCTTAAGTGTGTAGACCCTACAGGTTCGGGAACCAAGACGTTCTCCGGTCAATAACCAACAGCGGGATCTGGATACCCATGTTGGCTCCCACATGTTCCATGATGATCTCATCAGATGAACCACGATGTCAAGGACTCAATCAATCCCGTATACAATTCCCTTTGTCTAGCGGTATTATACTTGCCCGAGATTCGATCGTCGGTATGCCGATACCTTGTTCAATCTCGTTACCGACAAGTCTCTTTACTTGTTCCGTAACACATCATCCCGTGATCAACCCCTTGGTCACATTGTGCACATTATGATGATGTCCTACCGAGTGGGCCCAGAGATACCTCTCCGTTTACACGGAGTGACAAATCCCAGTCTCGATCTGTGTCAACCCAACAAACACTTTCGGAGATACCTGTAGTGCACCTTTATAGTCACCCAGTTACGTTGTGATGTTTGATACAACCAAAGCACTCCTACGGTATCCGGGAGTTACACGATCTCATGGTCTAAGGAAGAGATACTTGACATTGGAAAAGCTCTAGCAAACGAACTACACGATCTTTGTGCTATGCTTAGGATTGGGTCTTGTCCATCACATCATTCTCCTAATGATGTGATCCCGTTATCAACGACATCCAATGTCCATAGCCAGGAAACCATGACTATCTGTTGATCACAACGAGCTAGTCAACTAGAGGCTCACTAGGGACATATTGTGGTCTATGTATTCACACGTGTATTACGATTTCCGGATAATACTGTTATAGCATGAATAAAAGACAATTATCATGAACAAGGAAATATAATAATACTTTTATTATTGCCTCTAGGGCATATTTCCAACAGTCTCCCACTTGCACTAGAGTCAATAATCTAGTTCACATCGCCATGTGATTAACACTGACAGGTCACATCGCCATGTGACCAACATCCAAAGAGTTTACTAGTGTCATTAAACTAGTTCACATCATCATGTGATTAAGACTCAATGAGTTCTGGGGTTTGATCATGTTTTGCTTGTGAGAGAGGTTTTTAGTCAACGGGTCTGCAACAATCAGATCCGTATGTATTTTGCAAATCTCCAGGTCATATTGTAAATGCTGCTACCACTCTCCACTTGGAGCTATTCCAAATGGTTGCTCCACTATACGTATCCGGTTGGCTACTCAGAGTCACTCGGATAGGTGTTAAAGCTTTCATCGACGTAACCCTTTATGCCGAACTCTTTATCACCTCCATAATCGAGAAACATGTCCTTATTTACTCCAAGGACAATTTTGACCGCTGTCCAATGATCCATTCCTGGATCATTCTTGTACCCCTTGACTGACTCATGGCAAGGCACATTTCCGGTGCGGTACACAGTAGAGCATACTATAGAGCCTACGTCTGAAACATAGGGGACGACCTTCGTCCTTTCTCTCTATTCTGCCGTGGTCAAGCTTTAAGTCTTAACTTCATACCTTACATCTCAGGCAAGAACTCCTTCCTTGACTGATCCATCTTGAACACCTTCAAGATCATGTCAAGGTATATGCTCATTTGAAAGTACCATTAAGCGGTTTTTGATCTATCCTCATAGATCTTGATGCTCAATGTTCAAGTAGCTTAAACCAGGTTTTCACTTGAAAAACACTTTTCAAATAACCCTATATGCTTTACAGAAAAATTCTACATCATTTTTGATCAACAATATGTCAACAACATATACTCATCAGAAATTCTATAGTGCTCCCACTCACTTCTTTGGATATACAAGTTTCTCATAAATTTGTATAAACCCAAAATCTTTGATCATCTTATCAAAGTACATATTCCAACTCCGAGATGCTTACTCCAGTCCTTAGAAGAATCGCTGGAGCCAGCATACCTTTTAGCATCCTTAGGATCGACAAAAACTTTCTGATTGTATCACATACAACCTTTCCTTACGAAAACTGGTAAGGAAACTCGTTTTGACATCCATCTGCCAGATTTCATAAATGCAGCTAATGCTAACATGATTCCAACGGACTTAAGCATCGCTACGGATGAGAAAATCTCATCGTAGTCAACTCCTTGAACTTGTGAAAAACTCTTCGCCACAAGTCGAGCTTCATAGACGGTGACATTGCCGTCCACGTCCGTCTTCTTCTTAAAGATCCATTTATCTCAATGGCTTGCCGATCATCGGGCAAGTCCACCAAAGTCCATGCTTTGTTCTGATACATGGATCCTATCTCGGATTTCATGGCTTCTAACCACTTGTCGGAATTTGGGCCCACCATCGCTTCTTCATAGCTCGTAGGTTCATTGTTGTCTAGCAACATGACCTTCAAGACAGGATTACTGTACCACTCTAAAGTAGTACGCATCCTTGTCATCCTACAAGGTACGGTAGTGACTTGCTCCGAAGTTTCATGATCACTATCATAAGCTTCTACTTCAATTGGTGTAGGTGCCACAGGAACAACTTCCTGTGCCCTGCTACACACTGGTTGAAGTGATGGTTCAATAACCTCATCAAGTCTCCACCATCCTCCCACTCAACTTTTCGAGACAAACTTTTCCTCGAGAAAGGACCCGGTTCAAGAAACAATCCTTATTGCTTTCGGATCTGAATTAGGAGGTACACCCAACTGTTTTGGGTGTCCTATGAAGATGCATTTTATCCGCTTTGGGTTCGAGCTTATCAACCTGAAACTTTTTCACATAAGCGTCGCAGCCCCAAACCTTTAAGAAATGACAGCTTAGGTTTCTCTAAACCATAGTTCATACGGTGTCATCTCAACGGAATTACGTGGTGCCCTATTTAAAGTAAATGTGGTTGTCTCTAATGCCTAACCCATAAACGATAGTGGTGATTCGATAAGAGACATCATGGTACACACCATATCCAATAGGGTGCAACTATGATGTTCGGACACACCATCAAACTATGGTGTTCCAGGCGGTATTAATTGTGAAACAATTTCCACAATGTCTTAATTGCGTGCCAAAGTTCGTAACTCAGATACTCATCTCTATGATCATATCATAGACATTTCATCCTCTTGTCATGATGATCTTCAACTTCACTCTGAAATTACTTGAACCATTCAATAATTCAGACTTGTGTTTCATCAAGTAAATATACTCTACATCTACTCGAATCATCTGTGAAGTAAGAACATAATGATATTCACTGCATGCCTCAGCACTCATTGGACTGCACATATCATAATGTGTTACTTCCAACAAGTTGCTATCTTGTTCCATCTTACTGAAAACGAGGCTTTTCAGTCATCTTGCCCATGTGGTATGATTAGCATATCTCAAGTGATTCGAAATCAAGTGAGTCCAAACGATCCATCTGCATGGAGTTTCTTCATGCGTATACACCAATAGACATGGTTCGCATGTCTCAAACTTATCAAAACGAGTGAGTCCAAAGATACATCAACATGGAGCTTCGTCATGCGTTTTTCACCAATATGACTTACATGGCAGTGCCACAAGTAAGTGGTACTATCATTACTATCTTATACCTTTTGGCATGAAAACGTGTATCACTACGATCGAGGTTCAATAAACCATTCCTTTAGGTGCAAGACCATTGAAGGTATTATTCAAATAAATAGAGTAACCATTATTCTCCTTAAATGAATAACCGTATTGCGATAGACATAATCCAATCATGTCTATGCTCAACGCAAACACCAAATCTCGATGGTAGAGGGAGCGTGCGATGCTTGATCACATCAACCTTGGAAACACTTCCAACACATATCGTCAGCTCACCTTTAGCTAGTCTCCGTATATTTCGTAGCTTTTATTTCGAGTTACTAACACTTAGCAACTGAACCGGTATCTAATACCCTGGTGCTACTAGGAGTACTAGTAAAGTACACATTAACATAATGCATATCCAATATACTTCTATCGACCTTGCCAGCCTTCTCATCTACCAAGTATCTAGGGTAATTCCGCTCCAGTGGTTGTTTCCCAGAAGCACTTAGTCTCGGGTTTGGGTTCAACTTGGGTTTCTTCACTAGAGCAGCAGCTGATTTGCCGTTTCATGAAGTATCCCTTTTTGCCCTTGCCCTTCTTGAAACTAGTGGTTTCACCAACCATCAACAATTGATGCTCCTTCTTTGATTTCTACTTTCGCGGTGTCAAACATCGCGAATACCTCAAGGATCATCATATCTATCCCTGATATGTTATAGCTCATCATGAAGCTCTAGCAGCTTGGTGGCAATGACTTTGGAGAAACATCACTATCTCATCTGGAAGATCAACTCCCACTCAATTCAAGTGATTGTTGCACTCAGACAATCTGAGCACAAGCTCAACAATTGAACTTTTCTCCATTAGTTTGTAGGCTAAGAAAATCGTCGGAGGTCTCATACCTCTTGACGTGGGAACGAGCCTGAAATCTCAATTTCAGCCCTCGAAACATCTCATATGTTCCGCGACATTTCGAAAACGTCTTTGGTGCCTCAACTCTAAACCGTTTAACTGAACTATCACGTAGTTATCAAAACGTGTATGTCCGATGTTCGCAACATCCACAAACGACATTTGGGGTTCAACACACTGAGCGGTGCACTAAGGACATAAGCTTTCTATTGTCCGTATAATCGCTACTGTCAACTTTCAACTATATTTTCTCTAGGAACATATCTAAACAGTGGAACAAAAACGTGAGCCTACGACATAATTTGCAAAGATCTTTTGACTATGTTCAGGATAATTAAGTTCATCTTATGAACTCCCACTCAGATAGACATCCCTCTAGTCATCTAAGTGATTACATGATCCGAGTCAACTAGGCCGTGTCCGATCATCACGTGAGACGGACTAGTCATCATCGGTGAACATCTTCATGTTGATCGTATCTACTATACGACTCATGCTCGACCTTTCGGTCTCCATGTTCCGAGGCCATGTCTGTACATGCTAGGCTCGTCAAGTTAACCCTAAGTGTTTCGCGTGTGTAAATCTGTCTTACACCCGTTGTATGTGAACATAAGAATCCATCACACCCGATCATCACGTGGTGCTTAGAAGCGACGAACTTTAGCAACGGTGCACAGTTAGGGGAGAACACTTCTTGAAATTTTTGTAAGGGATCATCTTATTTACTACCGTCGTTCTAAGTAAACAAGATGCATAAACATGATAAACATCACATGCAATCAAATAGTGACATGATATGTCCAATATCATTTTGCTCCTTTTGATCTCCATCTTCGGGGCTCCATGATCATCATCGTCACCGGCATGACACCATGAACTCCATCATCATGATCTCCATCATCGTGTCTCCATGAAGTTGTCTCGCCAACTTATTACTTCTACTACTATGGCTACCGGTTAGCAACAAAGTAAAGTAATTACATGGCGTTGTTCAATGACACGCAGGTCATACAATAAATAAAGACAACTCCTATGGCTCCTGCCGGTTGTCATACTCATCGACATGCAAGTCGTGATTCCTATTACAAGAACATGATCAATCTCATACATCACATATCATTCATGACATTCTTCTTGGCCATATCACATCACATAGCATACCCTGCAAAAACGAGTTAGACGTCCTCTAATTGTTGTTGCATGTTTTACGTGGCTGCTATGGGTTTCTAGCAAGAACGTTTCTTACCTACGCAAAACCACAACGTGATATGCCAATTGCTATTTACCCTTCATAAGGACCCTTTTCATCGAATCCGTTCCGACTAAAGTGGGAGAGACTGGCACCCGCTAGCCACCTTATGCACCAAGTGCATGTCAATCGGTGGAACCTGTCTCACGTAAGAGTACGTGTAAGGTCGGTCCGGGACGCTTCATCCCACAATACCATCGAAACAAGATTGGACTAGTAACAGTAAGAATATTGAACAAAATCAATGCCCACAACTACTTTGTGTTCTACTCGTGCAAAGAATCTACGCAATAGACCTAGCTCATGATGCCACTGTTGGGGAATGTAGCAGAAATTCAAAATTTCCCTACGTGTCACCAAGATCTATCTATGGAGAAACCAGCAACGAGGGGAAGGAGAGTGCATCTACATACCCTTGTAGATCGCTAAGGGGAAGCGTTCAAGAGAACGGGGTTGAAGGAGTCGTACTCGTCGTGATCCAAATCACCGGAGATCCTAGTGCCGAACGGACGGCACCTCCGCGTTCAACACACGTACAACCCGGTGACGTCTCCCATGCCTTGATCCAGCAAGGAGAGAGGGAGAGGTTGAGGAAGACTCCATCCAGCAGCAGCACGACGGCGTGGTGGTGGTGGAGGAGCGTGGCAATCCTGCAGGGCTTCGCCAAGCACCGCAAGAGAGGAGGAGTACTTGGGAGAGGGGGAGGGCTGCGCCAGAACTTCGTGTGAAGCTCCCAGGCGCCTCCCCACTATATATAGGGGTGGAGGGGCTGGTTTCTTGCCCTCCAAGTCCATTGGGGCGTTGGCCAAGGTGGGAGGAAAGAAAATCCATCATTTCCTTCCCCACCGATTGTTATCCCCCCTTTTTAGGGATCTTGATCTTATCCCTTCGGGATATGATCTTATTCCTTCTAATGGGGGATCTTGGTGCGCCTTGACCAGGGGTGTGGGGCCTTGCCCCCACTACCCACGTTCATGTGGGTCCCCCCACGCAGGTGGGCCCCACTCCGGAACCTTCTAGAACCTTCCTGGTACAATACCGAAAAATCCCGAACATTTTCCGGTGGCCAAAATAGGACTTCCCATATATAAATCTTTACCTCCGGACCATTCCGGAACTCCTCGTGACGTCCTGGATCTCATCGGGGACTCCGAACAACATTCGTTAACCACATACAAACTTCCTTTATAACCCTAGCGTCATCGAACTTTAAGTGTGTAGACCCTATGGGTTCGGGAACCATGCAGACATGACCGAGACGTTCTCCGGTCAATAACCAACAGCGGGATGTGGATACCCATGTTGGCTCCCACATGTTCCACGATGATATCATCAGATGAACCATGATGTGAAGGACTCAATCGATCCCGTATACAATTCCCTTTGTCTAGCGGTATTATACTTGCCCGAGATTCGATCGTCGGTATGCCGATACCTTGTTCAATCTCGTTACCGGCAAGTCTCTTTACTCGTTCCGTAACACATCATCCCGTGATCAACCCCTTGGTCACATTGTGCACATTATGATGATGTCCTACCGAGTGGGCCCAGAGATACCTCTCCGTTTACACGGAGTGACAAATCCCAGTCTCGATCCGTGTCAACCCAACAAACACTTTCGGAGATACCTGTAGTGCACCTTTATAGTCACCCAGTTACGTTGTGACGTTTGATACACCCAAAGCACTCCTACGGTATCCGGGAGTTACACGATCTCATGGTCTAAGGAAGAGATACTTGACATTGGAAAAGCTCTAGCAAACGAACTACACGATCTTTGTGCTATGCTTAGGATTGGGTCTTGTCCATCACATCATTCTCCTAATGATGTGATCCCGTTATCAACGACATCCAATGTCCATAGCCAGGAAACCATGACTATCTGTTGATCACAACGAGCTAGTCAACTAGAGGTTCACTAGGGACATATTGTGATCTATGTATTCACACGTGTATTACGATTTCCGGATAATACAGTTATAGCATGAATAAAAGACAATTATCATGAACAAGGAAATATAATAATACTTTTATTATTGCCTCTAGGGCATATTTCCAACAAGTATGGCGTCTAGCGAGGGAAATTATCACCGTAGAGGTCCTTACTTTGATGGTACTAATTTTGCTAGTTGGAAGCATAAGATGAAAATGCATATTCTTGGACATAACCCCGCCGTTTGGGCAATTATTTGTATTGGCTTGCAAGGTGAATTCTTTGATGGGAGAGAACCAAACCGTGAAGCTAATGCAGAAGAATTGAAGATGCTGCAATACAACGCTCAAGCTTGTGATATCATCTTCAACGGATTGTGCCCCGAAGAATTCAACAAAATCAGCCGTCTTGAGAATGCAAAGGAAATTTGGGATACTTTGATTGATATGCATGAAGGTACCGAATCCGTCAAGGAATCCAAGTTGGATGTGCTCCAAAGTCAGCTTGACAAGTTCAAAATGAAGGATGGTGAAGGTGTCGCTGAAATGTACTCTAGGCTTGCTCTTATCACAAATGAGATTGCCGGCTTAGGGAGTGAAGAGATGACCGACAAATTCATCATCAAGAAGATCCTAAGAGCATTGGATGGAAAGTATGATACCATGTGCACGTTGATCCAAATGATGCCAAACTACAAAGATCTCAAGCCAACGGAAGTCATTGGAAGAATTGTTGCTCATGAGATGTTACTCAAGGATAAGGAGGAACTTCACAACAAGTCAAGTGGTGCTTACAAAGCCTCAAGTGAAGCCCCCACATCATCAAGTGAGAAACAAACCTTCAATGAAGAATTGAGCTTAATGGTGAAGAACTTCAACAAATTCTACAAAAGTAGAACCAAAGAAAGAAGCTCCAAGTCAAGGTCTTACAATGACAAAAGATCTTCTAGTCAAGAGAGCAATTGCTACAATTGTGGGAGACCCGGACACTACTCCAATGAGTGTACGACACCCTACAAAAGAAGAGAAGATTCTCGAAGAAGAAGAAGAAGCAAAAGAGAAGAATCACCACCAAGAGAGAGGAGGAGTAGAGATGATCATTATGAACGAAGACCCTCACGAAGAAGCAAGGATTCGGAAAGGAAGGACAAGTCATCAAGGAGCTACAAAAAACGAAGACATCAAGCTCATGTTGGTGAATGGGTTTCTGGCTCCGACTCCGACAATCACTCCGAGAGAAGCTATCACTCCGACTCCGAATATACTCAAGATGAAGGTGTTGCCGGTCTAGCACTTGTGTCAACCAACTCCTACGACATATTTGATTCACCAAACGAAGGTGTTGGAAGATGCTTCATGGACAAAGGTCCAAAGGTAACACATCCCGAGTATGTTGATTTCAATAGTGATGAAGATGACTTGCTTGTGGATGATGATTTACTTGTTGACAACTCTAGTGATGAATACTATGATGAAACGTCAATTAATCATGCTAATCAAGATAAAATGAATGACAATGATAAGGAGAAGATTGAGCTTCTAACTAAAGAACTAAACACTCTTAAGTTGGCTCATGAAACTATCTTCGAAGATCATCGAGAACTTTTAAGGGCTCATGAGAAGTTACGCTTTGAAAAGCTCAATCTTGAGCAAGAGCATGAGTTCTTAAAAAGCAATCAATGTGATGATCTCTGCAAGAAAAGTTCTTGTTACATTGCCAAGCGTTTACTCTTATCTACTTACATGCCTCAAGTCAAGACTAGTAACAAGTACAAGAAAGATACTTCCTCTAGTAGTAACAATAATAATGTCAAATCCAATATTGTTGCTTCTAGTAGTTCTCTTGATTCCACTAATGATTCTCTTAGCCAAGTTACACTCGAGCAAGAAAATAGCTTATTGAAGGGAATTATAGAGAAAGGTGTTTACAAGAGCCTTGCCGGGAGTAAGCAATTCGAGGAAATTGTACGCAAGCAAGGAAGGCACCGGAAGAATCAAGGTGTTGGTTTTGAACGCAAGTTCAATGCCAATGGAGTTGAGTGGGAAGAAGATCAATACCACAAGACGAAGTTTGTTCCTCAACAAGAGAAGTATGATCCTACTTCCTTCAAGGGAACACAAGCTCAAGATGATCTTCCACCACAAGACCACAAGAACAAAGGCAAGGACAAGCTTCAAGAAGAGATTGATGCATTTGAAGAAGCACCTAAAGCCTCGTTCAAGTGGTTCCCCAAGACTACGTCAAGTTCTACTTCATCAAGTACAACTACAACTCCAAGGATTCCCATCAAGATGATGTGGATCCCGAAGAAGAAGAACTAGAGAGTTCTTGAGGGTGACTCCGCCAACATTCTTCACTCATATCATTATGGCAAGAACAAGTGCAATCAACTTCCACATCTTGCACTAGTTCAAGGAGTCACAAACCCTCATGTTGGTAAGGCAAGGGACAAGGTAACCTAATGCTTTCATGGACATCATCTTGTGTGTGCATCACTCTATGTCTATGGATATTCTTGTTTGTTCCTTGTGGGACTAACCCATGTAGGTAAGTTGAAAGTGCAACTCACTCCAAAGGATTGCTCCAAATGATCTACATCAACATTGAGCATCCACATCTTCAACACCTACATGAAGTCATCATCGACAAAACCCAAGGTTAGTTCATCCCTCTAAGGGGGGATCTCACATCTAGGGGGAGCTTAACTCTAAGAATTGAGTAAAAGCAACTCTAATGGTGTGAACACATCAATGCATTATGTAAAAGTGGTAACCCCACTTGAGCTTAAACGATGAGTATGACCTATGATCAAATGTTCTCATTTGAATCCTAAGTCAATATACTCATATATATATGACCTAGTCATCGCCAATTGTTTGATAGATGCTACAATTGGTTGTGCATGCTTTGCCACATATTTCATTTGCCATTTTATTGTGTGAGCATGTTGGTGCATATTTTACTCATTCAAGGACATCCACTTGTTGTTTTGATTGTTTGGGTTCTTTTCTTTTTGCCAAGTGGATGGACAAGAATGCCTAAGAACCTTCTTTAGCTATCTATGCTTTTCTCGTCTCAAACTCTATTCATGCTACATCACAAAATTTGATCAAGTCAGATTCGAACCACTCTGTGTGAGGAGCACTCGGAGTCCCCGATTCGTCATAGACTTAAACTTCCAAAACCTGTTTGTGACTCTCGGTCTGGCCGATTCCTCCATTTCGGTCCTACCGAGATCATTAAGTTGATCTGATTTTTCAATCTTGGTGCAACCGATTTGAACTTTTCGGTCACACCGATTTGCTGTAACTGTACACAGTTATGCATCTCGGTGCCACCGAGTTGTTCCACTCGGTCACACCGACAGGGTCGGGCTATATATAGTCACGGGCAAAATTTTGGAAATTTCTCCGAAACCCCTTCACCCGTGCAATAGCTCACTCTGCCATCGAAGGTCTCCGGATCATCTCCTCGCCGCCAGCAGCCTCCTGTCGCTAGTCTCCGCCACCGTCAACGGATTTCGCTACCGCCATTGTCGCCGTAGCGAGTCCACCGCCAAGTTAGGGTATGGACTCGATCTTTGTGCTATCCACGTCTGATTCCTAGCACATTGTATTCTTATTGAATCTTGCCACGATTCAAACACTTCTATCCAGCCAAAGTAGTCTGTAGATTAGATGAGATTCAAATTTTTAGGGTTAGGTTTCCGCCGAAACCATCACGGACCAACCGAGTTGAAAAACTCGGTCTCACCGATTTGGCTTATGCCATTGCACTAGTGACTCTCGGTCTGACCGATAATTACTAATCGTTGCGACCAATTTTAGGATTCTGTGAAACCCTAGCAGTCTTGGTGCCACCGAACTGTGACTCGGTCCAACCGAGATCATCAGTTTAGGTTCCAAAACTACTTCGATATCACCGAGTTTGAAAATCGGTTGATCCGAAATGCTTTCTGTGGAAAACTAAAACTGAATTTTTGAATCGTTCTTTTGCAAAAATCTCTGTAGTTTGTGATGCTCATCCACTCTATCTCATCTATAACTCTTCACAGGGTCAGCAGTCAGCTTTTGCAGCATGTCAGACCAGAGTGACAACCAGAACAGGTCAGAAGAGCAGATGGACTTGAGTGAGGGCACTAGTCCCTCAACTACAGATGAAGGGAGCAGAAGTACTCCTAGCAATTTGCCTAAGGCTGCTACTAGGCAAAGGAGGAAGAGAACTTTAGATTCAGAGGATGAAGACTATAAAGGAGAAGAAGATGAGGCTACTTCCAAGAAAGTGGTGCTCAAAAAGGAATATGGCTCTACACATAGCACAAAGCCTGGACTGAAGAAGAAAGTTCCTGCCAAGAGGACACCAATGCCAAAGGCCAGAAAGTCCACTCAAGTGCCAGCTCAGACTGAACCCAAAGAGGCACCTGAGAAGAAAGTCACTTCTTCCAAACCCAAGAAAGTTCCTACTGGTGAGACTATGAAGTTCACAATTGAATCAGAGGATGAAGGTGCTCAAGACAAGAAGAAGAAGAGAGCAAGAACCACAACTGCCCAGGTTCTTGGAAAGCCCTCTATGAGGAGAGATTCAGAAGAGGAAGAGGTTGCTGCACTAGCACCTAAGGCACCTAAGCTTATGGGTGATGCAATCAGATCAGGGGCTGCAACATCCGAGCCCAAGGAAGCACCCAAAACTGCCTCCAAGGCCAAGCAAGTTCCAAAGAGGAATACTAGGAGTATTCCAGCTACTGAGAAGAACAAGGCCCCAGTGCCAAATGTTGCTGAAGAAGAAGATGAAGAATGTCAGGTCCTAAGAAAGCTCAAGCCAAAGATACCAGACCATAATGATGCCCATCCTGTGGCTGAGGACATGAGGATCAGGAAGGATTCAGGGCTGAGACTGTGGAGGATGGAAGATCCATATGCTTCAAGGAGAAGAACTGCTGTTGACTACAGGTTCCATACAAAGGAACAGCAGGACTTTTATGAGACAATTCTATTGGATAAGAAGCCCATAGTTTGTGACATGAGGTGGGTCGACTGGACCTACATCAAGGACAATGAAGAGCACTATCCTGGAGTGCAAGACAACTTTGTTGCTTGTGGAGTTGCTGCTTTTGTTGGACAAAAGTTCACCCACTGGAATGATGAGCTTATCATTCAATTCTACTCCAGAGCACATTTTTACCCAGATGGAAGAATTGTTCGGATGTCTGAAGGTACAAGGTACCAGTCAACTGTTGAAGAATGGGCAAGTCTGATAAATGCCCCAAAGGAAAATGAGGATGACCTGGATATCTATGCAAAGAAGAAGATGGATCACAATTCCATGGCTCACATGTACAAGGAAATCCCAGACAAGGCAGTTGAAACACACAAGTTTGGACCAGTCCACTTTCTGCTGTCAGGGCTGCCCACTATCAATTGGATTCTGAGGCACACTTTGTTGCCCAAGTCTGGTGACCATAACATGATCAGAGGGCATTCCATCAACATGTTGCAGGTGTTTGATGTGCCACAAAAGTTCAAAGTCATGAGCCTGATGATTGAAACAATTAAGAGGACTGCAGCAGATCAGAAGAAGAGCTGTGGATATGCCCCTCAGATTCAGGAATTGATCAACTCAAAGATGGGCACAGGGAAATATCAGTTGGATAAGGAACACTTTCCACTTTATCCAGACTTTGAGGACAATGAGGTTGTCATGAATGAGAATGATCCACAATCAGTTCAAGCTCAAGAGAAGAAGGAGAAAGCAAAGAAGGAGAAGGTTGCCAGGATGCCAACTCAAGAGGAGGCATCTGAATATTTCTTGAAGAACAAGCAGGAGCAACTTGGTTACTTGATAGCATCTACACTGAGGATTGAGAAGGGACTGGCCACCCTCACTCAGAATCAAGAGAGCTTGGAGAGAATCATGGAACTCAAATTCCATGACCTTGATGTCAAAGTAACTGAGATTCAGTCAATTGTAGAGCAGCTACAGGATGATATGCAGGAAAGGCAGGGCAAGACTACAACCAATGTGTTTGCCAGAGTGCCCAGAGCCCAGAGGTCAGTTGCAGTGCCAGTGACAGACACTAGAGCAACAACTTTAGCACTAGCTACTGCCCCTTCAGTTCCAGTGCAACCAGCTCCAGCATCCACTCCAGCACCCTCTACTTCAACTGAAGCCTTCGTTCTCGGAGTTATCAGGACACCACCACTAGAAGATCAAGCCTGAGAGTCGGTCTAGCACTATGCATTTTCTATGAACTTTTTGGTAACTTGTTGCCAAAGGGGGAGAAAAATGTATAGATCATAGGCTTCGAGAGAGAGTGTGTTGCTTTTGTTCTCTCTTGCTTTATTTGGTGGTCTTAAAACTTGGTTTGCTTTTGATCGTTTGAGAAACTATGCTTGTGAGACATTGATGATCATGTGTTTGATCATAAGCTACACTTATGCTTGTTTGATGATATTATCCTATCTATCTTATGTGATCATTCACTTTGCTTGGTAATGAGTGCATGTATTCAATGCTTATTATTTTGAGCGCTCCACAAAGATGTATGTGACATGGAAGAGTAACCCATGAGCCTAATTCATTGTGCATTTTCAGTCCAAAGCAAATTTTAAACTATGCACAATTTTAGGGGGAGCTCTTGCTTATCACATACTTCTCAAAGCGACGATGTTATTAAATCTTATTATCATTTGTCGAAGCTTTGATCTATATGTTTTCATCAATTACCAAAAAGGGGGAGATTGAAAGTGCAACTATCCCTAGGTGGTTTTGGTAATTCATAACAACATATAGCTCATTGAGCTAATGCTATTCCAAGACTATTATTTCAGGAAAGCTCAATGAATGGCATGGCATGGATGATGAAAGTGGATCCCTCAAAATACTAAGGACAAAGGATTGGCTCAAGCTCAAAAGCTCAAGACTCTTCATTTTATATTTTAGTGATCCAAGATCACATTGAGTCTATAGGAAAAGCCAATACTATCAAGGAGGGATGAGGTGTTGCTTGATGAGCCTCTTGCTTCATGTGCTTAGTGATATGCTCCAAAACCCTCAACTACTTTCCCACATCCACAAATGACCTAAACCTAAAGCCAAAATCGGCCACAGCGATTCTTCCTATCCGGCGCCACCGATTCCAAAAGTCATAGCCACTGCCACAAACCCTAAGCAAATCGGTCTTACCGATAGGGATCTCGGTCTCACCGAGATGGGATTGTAATCTCTCCGTTTCCCTTCGTAACGTTTTGGTCTAACCGAAGTGAGCGATCGGTCCCACCGAGATTACAATGTAAACTCTCTGTTTCCTTTTTGTAACATTTCGGTCTCACCGAAAAGAGAAAATCGGTCCCACCGAGTTTACCTGACCAACTCTCTGGTTAGCTTATTACCAAATCGGTCTCACCGAGTTTGTGTAATCGGTCTTACCGAGATTACGTTATGCCCTAACCCTAACCGAATCGGTCTCACCGAGATGCATGTCAGTCCCACCGAAAATCACTAACGGTCACTAGGTTTACTAAATCGGTCCGACCGAGTTTGGTAAATTGTGTGTAACAGTTGGATTTTGTGCGGAGGCTATATATACACCTCCACCTCCTCTTCATTCATGGAGAGAGCCATCAGAACGAACCTACACTTCCAACTTACCATTTCTGAGAGAGAACCACCTACTCATGTGTTGAGGCCAAGATATTCCATTCCTACCATATGAATCTTGATCTCTAGCCTTCCCCAAGTTGCTTTCCACTCAAATCTTCTTTCCACCAGATCCAAAACCTATGAGAGAGAGTTGAGTGTTGGGGAGACTATCATTTGAAGCACAAGAGCAAGGAGTTCATCATCAACGCACCATTTGTTACTTCTTGGAGAGTGGTGTCTCCTAGATTGGCTAGGTGTCACTTGGGAGCCTCCGGCAAGATTGTGGAGTTGAACCAAGGAGTTTGTAAGGGCTAGGAGATCGCCTACTTCGTGAAGATCTACCGCTAGTGAGGCAAGTCCTTTGTGGGCGACGGCCATGGTGGGATAGACAAGGTTGCTTCTTCGTGGACCCTTCGTGGGTGGAGCCCTCCGTGGACTCGCGCAACCATTACCCTTCGTGGGTTGAAGTCTCCATCAACGTGGATGTACGATAGCACCACCTATCGGAACCACGCCAAAAACATTCGTGTCTCCAATTGCGTTTGAATCCTCCAAACCCTTCCCTTTACTTTCTTGCAAGTTGCATGCTTTAATTTCTGCTGCCTATATACTCTTTGCATGCTTGCTTGAATAGTGTGATGATTGCTTGACTTGTCCTAAAGTAGCTAAAATCTGCCAAACTCTAAAATTGGGAAAAGGTTAAGTTTTTATTGGTCAAGTAGTCTAATCACCCCCCCTCTAGACATACTTCAAGGTCCTACAGTTTTACATTGGGCACGGTTTACTTTGAGCTCTCGTGTGTGATAACGTGATATCACAAACGGTTCCGGAGACCTACGCACACGTAGTAGCGCTGCAAATCATTTGTGATCTGCTATGTATCACCGACGGTTCCGCTATGATTGACGTATGCTTTCCGATGTGGATCGCACACACTCATTTAGTTGAACCGTGTGCGGAGTAATTGCCAGGTTAAAACAAAAATACCCCATTTTGAATCGGGATGCAAAAAGAAAATTCGCCACAATATTTAGTTGAACAAATACTGTCCACATGAAGAACATTCATCAGATTTCGCAACAATTGCAATTGAACACATGGTAGCTAAATTCCAATGTTTTGTCCACACATATATGCATTACATAATTAATCATAGTGTAAGAAATACGAAGACCTCATCAGATGGAAAACAATGGATCCATGAGTGTATGTTTAGCGGCTAACTCTTACTCAATGTTTCAGGAGAACGCGTGCTAAAATCTTTATTATCACCAATGGGATTGATGTAGTGATTCAGGAACAGGTTGCTGATAAATCTCCGAACCATCAGCAATTCACCAGTTAGGAGCGATTCAGGGGTCCTCGGTTCTAAGATGAGCTGCAGTATTTTTAAGATCAGAATGTGTCATGTGAGTGGAGTAGAAGATATTAATTAAGATAGACTTACTGGTACTAATTCATGAGGATCGTCACAACTATCAGCAGATTTGCAGATGGAGATCATGTGTCTGCAAACATAGTATCCACAAAGGTTGGTCCCTGCTTGTTGCTGAGGACACATAATTTTTTTTGTACAGAATTAGTCATGTATTTGTCCTAGTAGGAACAACCTAACCGGTGTTAGATGTATTATTTTTTCTTGGGACAAAAACAGAAAGAGGTTTATTTAGAACCTTGAACATTTGACTAGCGTAAGAAAAGGTATTTGCAGACTACTGGATAAATTTTCCAAAAATAATGGATTTCGGTGTGTTACCAATGAAACGATCTCATGCTGCAGAGGTACTTCCCTCTTGAACATGTTCCCTAGTTTTGTATTCCACAATGCAAGCACACTGCAAATGAAGATGAATTTTGACAACATCAATTATTGAACCAGATATGAATGCAAATTAATTTCAAAATCATAGAATTCAATACCTCTCCATGAATTGCTGAAGATGCATCAGATCCCGAGCGTCTGTGGACTCTCTGAGAGAATCCATGTAGTGAACTGCGTTCTTGTTTGGAACAATGTATACCAATATCCAGTGATCGCTACATATTAAGAAAGCCATGAACTTACGAGTTATGTCGAAATCTGAAAGACAATCACTGTATGCATGGTTGTTTGCTTGACTTACGTTCATGATATGGCCAGAGAAATGATTCTGCATGGGACGTGTTTTCGAAGAGACGGATGACCATGTTAATGGCCCAGTCCCGTAGGTCCTTACCATCTAGTGTTGTGCCATTTGCTAATGCAGGATCTATGAAATACACTCTCTCCCTTTTTCTTCTCTGTGCGTTCAATCCCCCGAGAGGAATAAAATGCAGTTAGCTGTTTATCATTTACAACCTTGTATGGAGAAGTTGATTAGAGTTTGTTAAGTACTTACAAAATCAGGCATCTAACAAGAGTGGCATCAAGCTCGTTGAAGTTGAAGAAGAGATGTAAGTCCTCGAAACTCACATTGATGGAACCAGCATCGTGTCGGAAATGATCTCTGTTGTAATGGACTACCAAACCATGATGACCTGCTGACATTTGATCCATGCAATATTCATGTAACTCGTGGCAACTGGAGCTGCACTCATTAAAGTATTCGCCAGCAAGAAATGGTTGGCCATGGACGTAATTGTGTGCTTCAAGTACGTCTGCTTTACTTTGAGCAAGCTACAAATCTACTTCTTCATCATCCATGCCGTCAGAAATAATATTACTCCCCGATTCGAACAACCTGCTGTTAATTTGGTTCTAGGAGATGAGTGCTTTAAGTAAGAGGTAATCGTTCTCTTTCCTCTTCGCTCTCCCACCGCGCTTCCTCGAGGGTGCAACCTTTTTGGCCGCTTCCTTCTTGGTACTTGAAGCATTTCTGGCAGGACGTCTGGTTGGCTGCAAGCTAGACTGCTGAGCAGACGGTGAAGCTTTGCCGGACTACTTAACAGACAGTTTATCTATGCCGGACCGCTGAGTTGGCGGTGCTGCTGTGACAGACTGCTGGGCTGTAGGACCAGAGGCATCGGACTGCTGACCATGCGTTGAAACTATCTCGGGTTTTTGCGCAGGTGGTGCCAACTTGTTGGTGTGCTGAGGAGGCCGTGCCAACGCGTTGGTTTGCTGAGCAGAAAGTGTTGACGCATTGGTATGCTAATCATGCGTCTGTGGACCGATAGACTTATGAGCAGTCGGTTCTGGACCTACGGACTGCTTAGCAGGCGGTTACTAAGCATCAATCTGCTTAGCAGTCCATTCCACCAGGTTGGTCTGCTGAGCATGTGCTGCAGCTGGGTCTCCCCCTGCTGCTTCAGTAGCCGGCATCTGAACTGGTGGTGCGTCTTCAGCAGTTGTAGGCCTTGCCACTGGCTGCTCTGGGGCAGAGAAGGCCTGTATGGCACAAAGTCGGGCCGACTGATCACATGTTGATACATCAGTCGTCGGCTTACGAGTATTAGGTTCTTTGGGGGAAGCACGCGAGAGCTGCTGTGGCAAGGAGAGCATCACTAGTTGCTCTTGGCGGGGCTTCAGGGATCTCATCGATGAACTCTATTTCCTTTCGTGGCCACTGGATGTGATGTAACAGTGTTTCTCCTAAGGTCCTTTGCTCATCAAAGTCTCCTAGGACATTCTTTAGGGCAAATTCATTGAATCCAGGCTTTACTTCAGTCACATAGCACTTCACACAACCCGGCTTCAATGGCACATTGTCCAACAAGATGCCCTCTTCCAAGAAGGGTGGGCAAACCCAGGCTGTTGCACATTTTAATGCACCTTCATAATGTGTAAGCATGCCCTTTAGTCTGTCTTTCATTCCAGATAGATCAGATATAGCATCATCATGAGCAGATGCAGTCTCAATGTTGCTGGGGTCAGCTGATGCACAACTACTCCTGTGCGGTGTTGTCGCGCAATAAGTAGCATCCTCCATGCCCGCCTCCCCTCCCATCTGCTGGCTATCTGTGAGTGTTATAGTCTTTTGCATCATCATTGACACCTCAATATCCTTTCGAACAACCGGATACATGTCCTTTCTCAACCTTTCATACAATTCATTCTCCTTCATTTCATTCCTTGCTTTTTTCATGCTGAGCCTCTCTTATTTGCTGAGTGTGAAAGCCCTCTTGTGCAGGACATTAACACCTATACCCCTTGCTTGGCCATGGGCTCTCTTGTTTCCAGAGCATCGGACAGAATGTCACATGGCCCTGAGTTCCTGTAGAACCTTCCAGGGATCTTGGAAGCCTTTAACATCATGTGATATAGTTCTTCGTCACATGAGTTTTTAAAGTAATAAGTTCCGTCATCATGCCTCCTTGCACGTGCCCGTAAGTAGTCTCTCGCGCGTTCGACCCTGATTTCACTAAAGGCCGGTTTCCCACCCGCCGCTACTACTTCTTTGTCCTCCTGGTCCCATATCAGTTTCATGCGGTAGTATCATGTCACACCCATATGGTGGGTGTGTGTGTTCTTCTTTTGAAGTTCCGATTGCTTGGCATTCTTCTCAGCAATAGTTGCCCTGACCCTTTTGAATTCTACCCAGTTTGCCATTGTAATTTGGGGGTATGCAGGGATTGGGTCCTTGCCTTCACTCAAGTACTTCTTGTACAACACGTGCTTCCATTTTCTCCAAGCATCCCTAGCCTTCTTCAGTGCAGTGTGTTCCACCTGCATTCTCCACTGCTCTATCCCGTTCAAGATTACTTGATCCCTCACCATTTGCTGAAGACCTAGGGTTTTCGGAATCAGATGAAGATACATTGCCTGATGCATGAGCGCTATCGCTGCTGATGTCTACTACGCAACCTTCTCCTTTTAGACGTTGTTGGGCCTCCAAGTGCAGAGGTTTGTAGGACAATAGCAAATTTCCCTCAAGTGGATGACCTAAGGTTTATCAATCCGTGGGAGGCGTAGGATGAAGATGGTCTCCCTCAAGCAACCCTGCAACCAAATAACAAAGAATCTCTTGTGTCCCCCCCACACCCAATACAATGGCAAATTGTATAGGTGCACTAATTCGGCGAAGAGATGATGATACAAGTGCAACATGGATGATAGATATTGGTTTTTGTAATCTGAAAATATAAAAACAGCAAGGTAGATAATGATAAAAGTGAGCACAGAGGGTATTGCAATGCTTCAAAACAAGGCCTAGGGTTCATACTTTCACTAGTGCAAGTTCTCTAAACAATAATAACATAATTGGATCATATAACTATCCCTCAACATGCAACAAAGAGTCACTCCAAAGTCACTAATAGTGGAGAACAAATGGAGAGATTATTGTAGGGTACGAAACCACCTCAAAGTTATCCTTTCTGATCAATCTATTCAAGAGTCCGTAGTAAAATAACACGAAGCTATTCTTTCCGTTTGATATATCCTAGAGTTCATACTAGAATAACACCTTAAGACACAAATCAACCAAAACCCTAATGTCACCTAGATACTCCAATGTCACCTCAAGTATCCGTGGGTATGATTATACGATATGCATCACACAATCTTAGATTCATCTATTCAACCAACACAAAGAACTTAAAAGAGTGCCCCAAAGTTTCAACCTGAGAGTCAAGACGAAAACGTGTGCCAACCCCTATGCATAAGTTCACAAGGTCACTGA
Organism: Triticum timopheevii; assembly: GCA_963921465.1. NCBI lineage: Eukaryota > Viridiplantae > Streptophyta > Magnoliopsida > Poales > Poaceae > Triticum > Triticum timopheevii. The sequence goes on along the minus strand of OY997272.1, from coordinate 163,483,654 downwards.
ACCCGCAAGTTGATCACCAAAACGTACTTCAAGTGGATCACGTGAATATCCCATTGTCACCACAGATAAGCACATGCAAGACATACATCAAGTGTTCTCAAATCCTTAAAGACTCAATCCGATAAGATAACTTCAAAGGGAAAACTCAATCCATTACAAGAGAGTAGAGGGGGAGAATCATCATCAGATCCAACTATAATAGCAAAGCTCGCGATACATCAAGATCGTGCCAAATCAAGAACATCAGAGAGAGAGAGAGAGAGAGAGAGATCAAACACATAGCTACTAGTACATACCCTCAGCCCCGAGGGTGAACTACTCCATCCTCGTCATGGAGAGCGCTGAGATGATGAAGATGGCCACCGGTGATGGATCCCCCTCCGGCAGGGTGCCGGAATAGGGTCCCGATTGGTTTTTCGTTGCTACAGAGGCTTGTGGCGGTGGAACTCCCGATCTAGGTTATTTTCCGGAGGTTACAGTATTTATAGGAATTTTTGGCATCGGGAACAAGTCAGGGAGGTCTCCGGGCTGTCCACGAGATAGGGGGCGCGCCCAGGGGGGGGGGGGGGGGGGGGTTGGCGCGCCCCCACCCTCGTGGGCAGCCTGGGACTCTTCTGGCCCAACTCTTTCACCCCAGGGGCTTCTTTAGGTCCATAAAAAATCATCAAAAATTGGCACGTCAATTGGACTCTGCTTTTCTGTAAAACTCAAAAACAAGGAGAAAACAGAAACTGGCACTGGTCTCTAGGTTAATAGGTTAGTCCCAAAAATCATATAAAATAGCATATAAATACATATTAAACATCCTAGATGGATAATATAATAGCATTGAACAATAAAAAGATTATAGATACGTTGGAGACGTATCAAGCATCCCCAAGCTTAATTCCTGCTCGTCCTCGAGTAGGTAAATGATAAGAACAGAATTTTTGATGTGGAATGCTACCTAACACAATTATCAATGTAAGTTTCTTTATTGTGGCATGAATGTTCAAATCCATAAGATTCAAAACAAAAGTTTTATATTGACATAGAAATAATAATACTTCAAGCATACTAACAAAGCAATCATGTCTTCTCAAAATAACATGGCCAAATAAAGTTATCCCTACAAAATCATATAGTCTGGCTATGCTCTATCTTCATCACACAAAATATTTAAATCATGCACAACCCCGGTTTTAGCCAAGCAATTGTTTCATACTTTACTATTCTCAAACTTTTTCAATCTTCACGCAATACATGAGCGTGAGCCATGGACATAGCACTATAGGTGGAATAGGATGGTGGTTGTGGAGAAGACAAAAAAGGAGAAGATAGTCTCACATCAACTAGGCGTATCAACGGGTTGTGGAGATGCCCATTAATAGATATCAATGTGAGTGAATAAGGATTGCCATGCAATGGATGCACTAGAGCTATAAGTGTATGAAAGCTCATCAAAAGAAACTAAGTGGGTGTGCATCCAACTTGCTTGCTCACGAAGACCTAGGGCAATTTGAGGAAGCCCATCATTGGAATATACAAGCCAAGTTCTATAATGAAAAATTCCCACTAGTATATGAAAGTGACAACATAGGAGACTCTCTATCATGAAGATCATGGTGCTAATTTGAAGCACAAGTGTGGTAAAAGGATAGTAGCATTGCCCCTTCTCTCTTTTTCTCTCATTTTCTTTGGTGGGCCTCTTTGGCCTCTTTTTTTCTATTTGGGCTTCTTTGGCCTCTTTTATTTTTCATGAAGTCCGGAGACTCATCCCAACTTGTGAGGGAATCATTTCTTCCATCATCCTTTCCTCACATGGGACAATGCTCTAATAATGAAGATCATCACACTTTTATCCACTTATAACTCAAGAATCTTAGAACAAAATATGACTCTATGTGGATGCCTCCGGCGGTGTACCGGGATAATGAATCAAGAGTGACATGTATGAAAGAACTATGAATGGTGGCTTTGCCACAAATATGATGTCAACTACATGATCATGCAAAGGAATATGACAATGGTGGAGCGTGTCACAATAAACGTAACGGTGGAAAGTTGCATGGCAATATATCTCGGAATGGCTATGGAAATGCCATAATAGGTAGGTATGGTGGCTGTTTTGAGGAAGGTATATGGTGGGTGTATGATACCGGTGAAAGTTGTGCGGCACAAGAGAGGCTAGCAATGGTGGAAGGGTGAGAGTGCGTATAATCCATGGACTCAACAGTAGTCATGAAGAACTCACATACTTATTGCAAAAATCTACAAGTTATCAAAACAAAGAACTACACGCATGCTCCTAGGGGAAGGGTTGGTAGGAGTTAACCATCGCACGATCCCGACCTCCACACAAAGGAAGACAATCAAAAACTAAATCATGCTCCAACTTCATCACATAATGGTTCACCATACGTGCATGCTACGGGAATCACAAACTTTAACACAAGTATCTCTCAAATTCACAAATACTCCTCTAGCATGACTCTAATATCACCATCCTCATATCACAAAACAATCATAAAGAATCAAACTTCTCATAGTATTCAATGCACTTTATATGAAAGTTTTTATTATATCCCTCTTGGATGCCCATCATATTAGGACTAAATTCATAACCTAAGAAAATTACCATGCCGTTCTAAAAGACTCTCAAAATAATATAAGTGAATGAGAGTTCATCTATTTCTTCAAGATAAAACGACCACCGTGCTCTAAAAGGGTATAAGTGAAGCACTAGAGCAAATGACAAACTACTCCAAGAGATATAAGTGAAGATCAATGAGTAGTCCAATAATTATGTAACTATGTGAAGACTCTCTAACATTTAAGAATTTCAGATCTTGAGATATTATTCAAACAGCAAGCAAAACAAAATAAAATGACATTTCAAGGATAGCACACATCATGTGAAGAACTAAAAACTTAGGTTCAACCAATACTAACTGATAATTGTTGAAGAAGAAAGGTGGGATTGAGGGAGTCCTAGATTAAGGGGTCCTTGGACAGCCGGACTATGTACATGGGCCGGACTGTTGGGCTATGAAGATACAAGATAGAAGACTTCTTCCCGTGTCCGGATGGGACTCTCCTTTGCATGTTTGGCAAGCTTGGCGATTCGGATATATAGATTCCTTTTTTGTAACCGACTTTGTGTAACCCTAGCCCCCTCCGGTGTCTATATAAACCGGAGGGTTTAGTCCATAGAGACGATGACAATCATAATCATAGGCTAGACTTCTAGGGTTTAGCCATTACGATCTCGTGGTACATCAACTCTTGTAATACTCATATTAATCAAGATCAATCAAGCAGGAAGTATCATGTTACCTCCATAGAGAGGGCCCGAACCTGGGTACATTGTGTCCCTCGCCTCCTATTACCATTAGCCTTAGACGCACAGTTCGGGACCCCCTACCCAAGACCCGCCGGTTTTCACACCAACATTGGTGCTTTCATTGAGAGTTCCGCTGCGTCGTCACCAAAAGGCTTGATGGCTCCATCAATCATCTACAACAACACAGTCCAGGGGGAGACCTTCCTCCCTGGACAGATCTTCGTATTCGACGGCTTCACACTACAGGCCTACTTGCTTGGCCATCTAGAGCAGATTGATAGCTACGCCCCTGGCCATCAGGTCGGATTTTGAAGCCTGAATTTTGTGGCCGATATCCGTGGAGACTTGATCTTCGACGGATTCGAGCCCATGATGGTTGTCCCCTGCCACCACGATGAACATGACCTCAATCTGTCATCTGGCCGCGCTCAGGAGATAGCGCCTGTAACCGCTCTGGCCCTAGATCCGGAGCAGACCGCGTCGTTCGAAGACGGGAAGCTTAACCCCGCCATGGGAGCCACAGACTCAGCGGCGCTCGAGCCGCACACGGACCCAACATCGAGCTGGGCTTGTGTCACCGGAACCTCGGACTCGTCTCCGGCCATAGGTTCTAGACCGTGTGCATCCGCGTCCATCGAACCTGATTGGGCGCTGATACGTCTCCAACGTATCTACTTTTCTAAACACTTTTGCCCTTGTTTTGGACTCTAACTTGCATGATTTGAATGAAACTAACCCGGACTGACGCTGTTTTCAGCAGAACTGCCATGATTTTGTTTTATGTGTAGAAAAGAAAAGTTCTCGGAATGTCCTGAAAATCCACGGAGGCACTTTTTGGAAAATATAAAAAATACTGGCAAAAGAATCAAGACTAGGGGGCCCACACCCTGTCCCCGAGGGTGGGAGGCGCGCCCCCTCCCCCCGGGCGCGCCCCCCTGTCTCGTGGGCCCCCTGAACCTCCACCGACCTCAACTCCAACTCCATATATTCACGTTCGGGGAGAAAAAAAATCAGAGAAAAAGTTTCATCGCGTTTTACGATACGGAGCCGCCGCCAAGCCCTAATCTCTCTCGGGAGGGCTGATCTGGAGTCCGTTCGGGGCTCCGGAGAGGGGGATTCATCGTCATCGTCATCATCAACCATCCTCCATCACCAATTTCATGATTCTCACCGCCGTGCGTGAGTAATTCCATCGTAGGCTTGCTGGACGGTGATGGGTTGGATGAGATTTACCATGTAATCAAGTTAGTTTTGTTAGGGTTTGATCCCTAGTATCCACTATGTTCTGAGATTGATGTTGCTATGACTTTGCTATGCTTAATGCTTGTCACTAGGGCCCGAGTGCCATGATTTCAGATCTGAACCTATTATGTTTTCATGAATATATGTGTGTTGTTGATCCTATCTTGCAAGTCTATAGTCACCTATTATGTGTTATGATCCGACACCCCGAAGTGACAATAATCGGGATACTTCTCGGTGATGACCGTAGTTTGAGGAGATCATGTATTCACTATGTGCTAATGCTCTGTTCTGGTTCTCTATTAAAAGGAGGCCTTAATATCCCTTAGTTTCCGCTAGGACCCCGCTGCCACGGGAGGGTAGGACAAAAGATGTCATGCAAGTTCTTTTCCATAAGCATGTATGACTATTTACAGAATACATGCCTACATTACATTGATGAACTGGAGCTAGTTCAGTGTCACCCTATGTTATAGCTATTACATGAGGAATCACATCCGACATAATTATCCATCACTGATCCATTGCCTACGAGCTTTTCACATATTGTTCTTCGCTTATTTACTTTTCCGTTGCTATTGTTACAATCACTACAAAACCCAAAAACATTACTTTTGCTACCATTACCTTTATTATCATACTACTTTGCTACTAAATACTTTGCTGCAGATACTAAGTTATCCAGGTGTGGTTGAATTGACAACTCAACCGCTAATACTCAAGAATATTCTTTGGCCCCCCTTGTGTCGAATCAATAAATTTGGGTTGAATACTTTACCCTCGAAAGCTGTTGCGATCCCCTACACTTGTGGGTTATCAAGACTAATTTCTGGCGCCGTTGCCGGGGAGCATAGCTCTATTCTCTGAGTCACTTGGGATTTATATCTGTTGATCACTATGAAGAACTTGAAAGACGACAGAACCAAGATTTTGCCCTCAACTACAAGGGGAGGTAAGGAACTGCCATCTAGCTCTGCACAAGATTCTCCTTCCGTTATTAGTAAGCTTGCGACACCTAAACCTGCTATTGTTATGAACTAGGATATGTCGCATGTTATTTATGATGCCACTTCTGCTATGCATGATACTTATGATGAAACTACTTCTGTGCGTGATACTACTTTGCCATTAGGTGAATTTCTTGATGAACAACTTGCTAGAGTTAGGGGGAATGAAATTATTGAAGATGCTATTATAGATGATAGTGATGATGAAAATTCTCCAAATGATTATGAATTGCCTGTTGTTCCTGAGGGTTATGTTATGAATGAAGAAGCTGCTAGAGCTATCTTTGCTTGCAATGATAGATATGATCTTAAGAAATTATTAGCTAAATGGAAGCAGCAGTCTCTTAATGCTAGAATGAAACCTAACCTTGCTTTTGCTACTTCACTTATCTGTGTTACTGATAAGGATTATGAATTCTCTGTTGATCCTGAGATTATTACTTTAGTTGAATCCGATCCTTTTTATGGCCTTGAATCTGAAACTGTTGCGGCACATCTTACCAAGTTGAATGATATAGCTACCCTGTTTACTCATGATGATAAATCTCGCTATTATTATATCCTTAAGATATTTCCGTTCTCATTAAAGGGTGACGCTAAGACTTGGTACAATTCTCTTGCTCCTGGTTGTGTGCGTAGTCCCCAGGATATGATTTATTACTTCTCTGATAAATATTTCCCTGCTCATAAGAAACAAGCTGCCTTGCGGAAAATATATAATTTTGTGCAAATCGAAGAAGAGAGTCTCTCACAAGCTTGGGGGAGGCTTCTCCGGTTACTTAATGCTTTGTCTGATCATCCTCTTAAGAAAAATGAAATACTTGATATCTTTTATAATGGACTAACCGATGCTTCCAAGGATTACTTGGATAGTTGTGCTGGTTGTGTTTTCAGGGAAAGAACAGTCGACGAAGTTGAACTACTACTGAATAATATGTTGACTAATGAAAATAATTGGACTCTTCCTGAGCCAATTCCTGAGGCAATTCCTTAACCAATTGAGCCAACTCCTAAGCCTATTCCTAAACCCACTCCGAAGAAGAGAGGTGTTTTATTTCTCAGTCCTGAAGATATGCAAGAGGCAAAGAAATCAATGAAATAAAAAGGTATTAAAGCTGAAGATGTTAAGAATTTACCTCCTATTGAAGAAATACATGGTCTTAACATACCGCCTATTGAAGAACCACATTGTCTTGATAACCTGACACAGGTAGTAAAGGTAAATTCTCTCTATAGATATGATAAAGTTGAAATCCCCTCTACTAAATTTCATAGCCCATGCTTAGATGAATTTGATGACTTTATGGCTAGACAAGAAAGTTTTAATGCTTATGTTGGTAGAGATTTAAAGAATAATGCTTTCGAGATAGGACGCGTGAGCGATAATATGGCTAGAGTTAAAGGTGAACTCAAACTCATTAGCAAATATACTTCTATGGTTGCTACTCAAGCTGAGCAAGTACTTAAAGCTCAAAATGATTTGCTTGATGAATTAAATAATAAAAATGACTTTGTTGTTAGAGTGGCTACTAGAACTGGTAGAATGACTCAGGAACCTTTGTATCCTGAAGGCCACCCAAAGAGAATCGAGCAAGATTCTCAGAGAAATAATTTAGAAGCACCTAGTTCTTCTAAAAAGAAGAAAAAGAAAAATGATAGGACTTTGCATGCTTCTAGTGAACCTACTGTAGACACACCTGAGAATCCCAATGATATTTCTATTTCTGATGCTGAAACACAATCAGGTGATGAACATGAACCTAGTGAATAATGTTAATGATAATGTTCATGTTGATGCTCAACCTAGCAAAAACAATGATGTAGAGATTGAACCTGTGTTGATCTTGATATCCCACAATCAAAGAATCAATGTTATGATAAGAGAGACTTTGTTGCTAGGAAGTGTCAGTGTCAAAACCGGCAGATCTCGGGTAGGGGATCCCGATCTGTGCGTCTTAGGCTAATGGTAACAGGAGGCAAGGGACACAATGTTTACCTAGGTTCGGGCCTTCTCGATGGAGGTAAAACCCTACTTCCTGCTTGATTGATATTGATAATATGAGTAGTACAAGAGTTGATCTAGCACGAGATCGTAGAGGCTAAACCCTAGAAGCTAGCCTATGATGATTATGATTGTGACTGTCCCTCTAAGGACCGACCTCTCCGGTTTATATAGACACCGGAGAGGGATAGGGTTTACATGGAGTCTGTTACAAGGAAGGAAATATAATATCCAGATCGCCAAGCTTGTCTTCCACGCAAAGGAGAGTCCCATCCGAACACGAAACGGAGTCTTGAGTCTTGTATCTTCATGCTCCAATAGTTCGGACAAAGTGTATAGTCCGGCTGTCCGGATACCCCCTAATCTAGGACTCCCTCAGTAGCCCCTGAACCAGGCTTCAATGACGATGAGTCCGGCGCGCAGTTTTGTCTTCGGCATTGCAAGGCGGGTTCCATCTCCGAATACTCCAAAGTAATTATCAAACACTTAGACCGTGTCCGGATCTGGGAGATGATCTTCACATACCACCGTAGAGAGGATGATATTTAACAAAATATAACCTGCTGACAACTTTAGACAAAGTGACATGACACCACAGTCGGGTCATTATTCAAACCGTTTTTCCATAACCACCTGTAGCGCATATTGCGAGGCGGTTTCCTTGGCACGTCTTGTCACAGCAGAGATCATGTCCCCTTATTACGGGATTTCCATCAATACGGGTGTGGGTAACCCAACCGCGCAATCAATGTGGCGTTTGGGAAATAAGCGATTCTCAATGGGAAAGTGGGGAGGCGCATCGTCCGTCGCCTCTATAAAGGGATAAGGATTCCCCATTTTCACCCACGCCTTCTTCCTCCTCTGCTCATCCCTTCCCACACCCTCGAGCTCCAGCGCCCTGGTTCATGCCTTCTCCGCACAGCCAAACATGTCCGGAGCAGGAGGAAAGTGGGTGGCCTCCACCGTGAAGGAGGAGCATATCGCGAAGCTCCGGGCGGCCGGGTACTTGGCCGCAGACATTGCGCACCGGCTGCCGAACAAGGGGCAGGTCACTCCAACTCCGGAACCCCATGAGAGGGTTGTATTTCTTGCCCACTTTATGCGTGGACTGGGATTTCCACTTCAACCCTTCGTCCGCGGGCTCACGTTCTACTACGGGCTAGATTTCCATGATCTAGCCCCAAATTTCATCCTCAACATCCCGGTGTTTATCTTCATGTGCGAGGCCTTCCTCCGTATCAGGCCTCACTTTGGCCTGCGGCTACGAATCTTCTGCGTGAAGCCGAAGATCGTGAGCGGCCAACAAGCGGAGTGCGGAGGCGCCATGGTGGGCAAGATGCCCATCGTCACCTGGCTCGACGGCTCCTTCGCGGAGACCGTGAAAGGGTGGCAATCGGGGTGGTTCTACATCACCGAGCCGCGCGACGCCAACTGGGCGGCGGCCCCCGAATTCCGATCCAGAGCCCCCATGCGGCTCACCTCCTGGGAAAGGAAGAGCCTGGCCTGGGGCGAACCTGCAGAGCTGACCGGACTCCAGAACTGCATCAAGAATATGAAGGACAAGAGCTTGTCAACGTGCTCTAGGTCATGCTTGTCCGCCGGATTCTTCCATGCCAAAGACGGGCTTTTAATCTGTGGGAGTTCGTCCCGGCCGAACACCAGATGCTTCAAAAGCTCTACGGCATGACGCACAAAGGCGCCTGGAAGGCGTTTTTCAAGGCCTCCGAAGTACCTCCTCCTACATCCGAGGATCGCGGACTTCACGCCGCGCGGCCCCCGCGACCGTCGGATTCAGTTCTTCCCAATGTAATCATGGGGGAATCTTAAGTCATTGTGTGCATTTGGTCAGGAGTATGTGGAGACGGCGGAGCGGATTGACTGTCCGGCTCCACTGCTAGAAGGCCCGACGGATGCTCTCCTAACAGAGATGCTAGTCCCGACGCCATAAGTGGCGCCGGAGAAGAAGGCCGAAAAGAAGGCCCCGGGGACCAGGGAAGGTCTCCGGCGTAAGCTCGTTCCGGAAGCCTTGTCCGAAGATGACGAGGCACACTCCTTCCCCGAAGGGGAGGAAGAAGAGGAAGAGGACGCCCCATACGAAGAGGATGGGAGGCCTGAGCAGGCATTCCAGGGGACCGAGAAGGGTCCCTGGTGCAAGGCCATTATACCCTTGTTGTCCAAAGATGACGAGGCAGATTCCTCCCGCGGAGGCGGGGGGAAACATGAAGAAACTCTACCTCCCCGTACTGGGGAGGAGAGGAAGAGGAAAGCCACCCCGGAGGGGGAGGCCAGGACGCCCAAGAAGGGAAAGGCGTCCCTTCCAAATTACTCCGCCACTGCCGCCAATAGCAAGGAGGAGTGGCTGCCCAGGGGGAAGCCCCTAGTAAGATCGTAAGTATCCACACTCTATTGTACTTTAGTGCGACTTTGCTTCATGGTCTTGTTATAATGCCGAACATATATGCAGTCCGGTCAGGGTCCATCCCGAGGTATCGTCTTCGGATGTGTCCTTGAGTGATTCAGCGATGACTCCCGACGGCCACTACTCCTCAGCCTGCAGATGACACGGAGGTGTTGTCCCAAAGGCTCCCAGAGCATGGGGAGGTGACTCTGGAGACGCCCCAAGGAGGAATATCAGATGCCGGACATGCGGGGTACAAGATCCCCGCAGATCGGGCCGATGAGAGCCGCAACAAGCCGGGCTCTCGGCCGGATACTGTTCCGGAACCTCCAATTGTTCCGGACTCAATCGGGTAGCCCCTTATTAGGGAGGGCGAGCCGTCCGTGCCAAGGACTTCCGTCACGCCTGAGGCGTCAGATAGTCTGCTGGTAGCGCTTCGCGGCGCTTCCTTGGATGAAGAGCACTGTACTCTTATGAGTGCAGTGATTCAGAAGGTTCTGTCCGCCAAAAGCGGACTAACAGAAGCTTGCACCAGCCTCCTGACAGGCTTCGAGGTAAGTAATAAAAATGTGTGAAATTACCACCTGATAGGTAGTAGCCCCTGATACTCTGTTTGGTGTTTGGAAAGAAAATGCAAACGGAGGGTCAAATATAATCCGCAGGAGTCTGATAGTAAGTGTGTATTTGAATAAGCAGGTGTGCTGCTTGCCGCTGCTGTCCGCACAGCCGAGGTCGCCGGACTAAAACGGGACCAGGAGCAGGCGCAGGGAGAGCTCGGCCTCACGAAGAGGCAGCTCGAAGAGAACAAACGTGAGTGATACCTCATTCACATATAATATAGGATAGAAAAAATTGGTTATTCTAACGACAAAGCGTCGTGACTTTTTATAACAGGGGCCACCACCGAAGTGGTGTCTCTGAAGAGAGCGATGTCCGAAGCCGAGGACAAGGCGGCTCTGGAGCGCAAGGAGCGCGAGAAGCAAGATGCTAGAGTGGGTGAGGTAGAGCAAGAGCTCCAGGAGCTCAGCAAAAAGTTCGAGTCCTTGGAGCATGATCTTAAGATGAAAGAGACTGAGCTTGCGAAGGCCCTTGCGAGTGTGAAAGACGCCAAGGCCGAAGCCGAAAAGGCACAGCAAGAAATCCAGGCGTCCAAGAAGATAGCGGCGGGTAAGACATTCTTTATGCAAATCAAGCATGTGGAGGAGGCGTTTCTTTTGCTTACCCGAATTCGGAGCTCTCCAGGGGCATTCGCAGATCTGCCACGTGGCGTATCAGATGTCGCGGAGTTCTACCGTGCCGAGGAGGGGAGCTCGATGGAGAAGCTGTTCTGGTCCCAGTATGCTAGGGCTGAACACCCAATGCCTCTGAGTGACCAACTGAAGCAGTTGGTTGAACTCCACAGGGCGGCCAAAGTGGCTATGAAAGATTTCATAGTCCGGATGAGGTCTGGTGAGCCCCTGCCCACTAGCTACTTCGGCCTGATCAAGCAGACGGTGAATGCCCGTCCGCGGCTTGAAGTGATCAAGTGATCCATTTGCATTGAGGGTGCCCGCCGGGCCTTTGCCTGTGCGAAGGTGCATTGGGCAAGCTCGATGCGGAGAAGCTGGTGAAGGACGGGCCGCCGGAGGGCAAGGCGCATCGCTGTCCCGAAAAATATTATGATCGCGTTATTAAGGGCGCTCGTCTCGTGGCCGATGAATGTACCAAGGACACGATCCTTGAGTAAATGTATTTCTGTCTTTGTTGTAATATAAAGACGAAGTTACTTGCGCTATTAGCGCTTTTTGATTTAAAATATTACCTTCTGTGCGGCCGTTTATAGAATTCTGAAAGTAGGCCAGTCGTCGGCTTCCGCCCCCGCATAACTAGTACCGGGGTGTTCCTGGAAAAACCCGGACACTCTTTATCCAAATTTTTGGTCCCTTAAGGAGGTATCCGGCGCAGAAAACAAGGCAATCGGACTATGCGGCTTTGTAACTTTCACTTAGCCATAGAAGTCTATAATTTTAAATTTCGGCGAAGCCCCTAGAATTCAGAAAGCCGAATTGGGACGCTATATACGCCTAAATCGGACGAAGCCGATTCCTCGCCTAAAGCGGAAAAAATCTTTAAGGATTTTAAGACCTCTCGAACAGCGACTAGCTATCGCCACATCATGTCGGTCAGTTTTCGGCTTTCTCTACTGAGGTGCTCGTCCAGAAGAACCGGGACACAATCGCAGTAGTTCTCCCTGCACTACCTTAGTCGATATAACGGAACTATTGACCCAAGACGTGATTCAGAGCTGATGCATATAGTGCTATAAGTTCGGGGTGCCGCACTGTTGAAAGTGTTCGGACTTGTTTTGCCATATTAGGAGGCGCCATAAGAAGCCCCTGGCAAACTGATCCTACCAAGGTGTACAGATGCAATATTAAATAAACATTTGTAAGAAAAAAATGCTCAAATAGGAATAATAATATGATGCTATATATGATCTCCCATTGATGAATAATAGGTTTAAGCGTATGTTTACAATGGGTGTGTTTAAGCAGAAGTAAATAGGACTATTTAACATGTCCTATCCAACGGTAGGCTACATGTAGGTATATAAAACAGGTGTAACGATCGTGAATAGATTCCACCTGGGTATTTCCTTTTGTGCGCAAAGCTTGTTGCCTCCTTGCTTTTCTCTCCTTTGTAGGTCCGACAATCTGGCTCTTCTGAAGAGGCTGCCCTAAAGCAGTGTCCTGAAAGGTAAAAAGGAAGGGTTGCGACGGTATGTTGCGGTGATACCGCACTGTTGACTAAGTCACTGTTGCGCCTCCGCCTATGCCCATGGTATTTTGAGTGCGTAATTGTGTACGCATGGCACGAATGCTACTTTGATGGGGCTTGAGCGGAGGCCGGACTACTAGTCACGCTCTTGGTGTGCCTGGTGATCCTGTTGCGGGGTGCTCCAGACTCGCTTGACAGTGCTCGAGGTTGTCGTTGCCGGATTGGTGGTTTGTCGGAGGAGGCCGCATTGTACTTCCGCCGCGAGGGCTGCAGTATGCTCTTCTGTACGGAGAGAGCGGTCCATGTTTCCGTTGACTGTCTGACCCCGTGCGGTCCTGGCATCTTGAGCTTGAGGTATGCATCGTGTGGTACCGCACAGAGGCGCCGCACACCCCCTTTGCTTCAGCGACGAAGTGATGGATCACGAATTCCCAGAAGGGTTTAAACCCGTCAACATTGAATCATACGATGGCACAACAGACCCTGCAGTATGGATCGAAGATTTCCTTCTCCACATTCACATGGCCCGCGGAGACGATCTACACGCCATCAAGTATCTTCCCCTTAAGCTCAAAGGACCCGCCCGACACTGGCTAAATAGCCTGCCCGCAAATTTCATTGGCAGTTGGGAAAACCTAGAAGACGCGTTTCTCGAAAACTTCCAGGGCACATATGTGCGACCACCAGACGCCGATGATTTGAGCCACATTACTCAACAGCCCGGAGAGTCTGCCAGGAAATTCTGGACTCGGTTCCTAACTAAAAAGAACCAAATAGTCGACTGTCCGGACGCCGAAGCCCTAGCGGCCTTTAAGCATAATATCCATGACGAGTGGCTCGCCCGACACCTCGGCCAGGAAAAACCCAAGTCCATGGCAGCACTCACGACACTCATGACCCGCTTTTGTGCGGGCGAGGACAGCTGGTTGGCTCGCAGTAGCACCACGCCACATTCCGGCACCTCGGATGTCTGCGACAATAACGGCAAGCCACAGCGCAACAGACATAAGAGATAGAACAACGGTGACAACGCCGAAGACACGGCAGTCAACGCCGGATTTAGCGGATCCAAATCCGGTCAGCGGAAAAAGCCGTTCAAAAGAAACAATCAGGGATCGTCCAGTCTGGACCGCATACTGGAACGCTCGTGCCAAATTCATGGCACCCTGGACAAACCAGCAAACCACACCAATAGAGACTGCTGGGTGTTCAAGCAGGCTAGAAAAATAAACACCGAAAACAAGGACAAGGGGCTGCACAGTGACGATGATGAGGAGCCCCGGCGTCCGAACACGGGGGGATAGAAGAAATTTCCTCCCCAAGTGAAAATGGTCAACATGATCTACGCCACACACATTCCCAAGCGGGAACGGAAGCGAGCACTACGGGACGTCTATGCGATGGAGCCAGTTGCCCCCAAATTCAACCCATGGTCAGCTTGTCCGATCACCTTTGATCGTAGGGATCACCCTACCAGCATCCGTCACGGCGGTTCAGCCGCATTTGTCCTGGACCCAATCATCGACGGATTCCACCTCACGCGAGTCCTTATGGACGGCGGCAGCAGCTTGAACCTGCTTTATCAGGACACAGTGCGCAAAATGGGCATCGATCCCTCAAGGATCAAGCCCACCAAAACCACCTTTAAAGGTGTAATTCCTGGAGTAGAGGCCCGTTGCACGGGCTCTATAACATTGGAAGTGGTCTTCGGATCTCCGGATAACTTCCAAAGCGAAGAGTTAATCTTCGATATCGTCCCTTTCTGTAGTGGTTACCACGCACTGCTTGGACGAACCGCATTCGGTAGATTCAATGCGGTACCACACTATGCATACCTCAAGCTCAAGATGCCAGGACCGCGCGGGGTCATAACAGTCAACGGAAACATGGACCGCTCTCTCCGTATAGAAGAGCACACTGCAGCCCTCGCGGCGGAAGTACAATTCGGCCTCCTTCGGCAAACCATCAATCCGGCAATGACAACCTCGAGCACTGTCAAGCGAGTCTGGAGCACCCCGCAACAGGATCACCAGGCATGCCAAGAGCGCGAGTAGTAGTCCGGCCTCCACTCAAGCCCCATCAAAGTAGCATTCGTGCCACGCGTACACAATTACGCACTCAAAATACCATGGGCATAGGCTGAGGCGCAGCAGTGACTCAGTCAACAGTGCGGTATCACCGCAACATACCTTCTCAACCCTCCCTTTTTACCTTTCAGGACACTTCTTTAGGGCAGCCTCCTCAGAAGAGCCAGATTGTCGGACCTACAAAGGAGAGAAAACCAAGGAGGCAACAAGCTTTGCGCACAAAAGGAAATACCCAAGTGGAATCTGTTCACGATCATTATACCTGTTTTATATACCTACATGCAGCCTGCCCTTGGATAGGACATGTTAAATAGTCCTATTTACTTCTGTTTAAACGCACCCATTGTAAACATACACTTAAACGTATTATTCATCAATGGGAGATCATATATAGCGTCAGCTTATTATTCCTATTTGAGCATTTTTTTCTTACAAATGTTTATTTAATATTGCATCCGTACAGCTTGGTACGATCAGTTTGCCATGGGCTTCTTATGGCGCCTCATAATACGGCAAAACAAGTCCGAAAACTTTCAACAGTGGAGCACCCCGAACTTATAGCACTATATGCATCAGCTCCGAATCACGTCTTGGGTCAATAGTTGGGTTTGCCCGGCTCCCTTGTTTTGGTACCTTACGTTCCGTTATATCGGCTAAGGTAGCGCAGGGAGAACTACTGCGATTGTGTCCCAGTTCTTCCGGACGAGCTCCTCAGGAGAGAAAGCCGAAAACTGACTGGCATGATGCGGCGAGAGCTGGTCGCTGTTCGAGAGGTCTTAAAATCCTTAAAGATTTTTTCCGCTTTAGGCGAGGAATCGGCTTCGTCCGATTTAGGCGTATATAGCTGATATGTCTCCAACGTATCTATAATTTTTGATTGCTCCATGCTACTTTATCTACTGTTTTGGACTATAATGGGCTTTATTTTCCACTTTTATATTATTTTTGGGACTAACCTATTAACCGGAGGCCCAGCCCAGAATTGCTGTTTTTTTGCCTTTTTCAGTATTTCGAAGAAACAGAATATCAAACAAAGTCCAAACGGAATGAAACTTTCAGGAACGTGATTTACTCATTAGATAAGATCCAGTAGACTTGGAACCTCCGTCAAGAAAGCCACGAGGCGGTCACGAGGGTGGAGGGCGGGCCCTCCCCCTGGGCGCGCCCCCCTGCCTCGTGGGCCCCTCGGAGCTCCACCGACGTACTCCTTCCTCCTATATATACCTACGTACCCCCATTAGACTAGATATGGAGCCAAAAACCTAATTCCACCACCGCAACTTCCTGTATCCACGAGATCCCATCTTGGGGCCTGTTCCGGAGCTCCGCCGGAGAGGGCATCCACCACGGAGGGCTTCTACATCAACACCATAGCCTCTCCGATGAAGTGTGAGTAGTTTACTTCAGACCTTCGGGTCCATATCTAGTAGCTAGATGACTTCTTCTCTCTTTTTGGATGTCAATACAATGTTCTCCCCCTCTCTCGTGAAGATCTATTCGATGTAATCTTCTTTTTTCGGTGTGTTTGTTGAGACCGATGAATTGTGGGTTATGATCCAACTTATCTATGAATAATATTTGAATCTTCTCTGAATTCTTTTATGTATGATTGAGTTATCTTTGCAAGTCTCTTCGAATTATCCGTTTGGTTTGGCCAACTAGATTGGTAGTTCTTGCAATGGGAGAAGTGCATGGCTTTGGGTTCAATCTTGCGGTGTCCTTACTCAGTGACAGAAAGAGTTGCAAGGAACGTATTGTATTGTTGCCATCGAGGATAACAAGATGGGGTATTTATCATATTGCATTAATTTATTCCTCTACATCATGTCATCTTGCTTAAGGCGTTACTCTGTTTTTAACTTAATACTCTAGATGCATGCTGGATAGCGGTCGATGAGTGGAGTAATAGTAGTAGATGCAGAATAGTTTTGATCTACTTGTCACGGACGTGATGCCTATATACATGATCATACCTAGATAACCTCATAACTATGCTCAATTCTATCAATTGCTTAATAGTAATTTGTTCACCCACCGTAGAATACTTATGCTCTTGAGAAGCCACTAGTGAAACCTATGCCCCCCGGGTCTATTCTCATCATATCAATCTCCATTACTTTATTTTACTTGTTTTGCCTTTACCTTTTTACTTTGCATCTTTATATCAAAAATACCAAAAATATTATCTCTATCAGATCTCACTCTCATAAGTGACCGTGAAGGGATTGACAACCCCTAAGCGTTGGTTGCGAGTTGCTATCGTTTTGTGCAGGTACGAGGGACTTGCGCGTGACCTCATACTGGATTGATACCTTGGTTCTCAAAAACTGAGGGAAATACTTACGCTACTGTGCTGCATCACCCCCTCCTCTTCGGGGAAACCAACGCAAGCTCGAGACGTAGCAAGAAGGATTTCTGGCACCGTTGCCGGGGAGGCTTACACAAAAGTCAACATACCAGGTACCCATCACAATCCCTATCTCTCGCATTACATTATTTGCCATTTGCCTCTCGTTTTCCTCTCCCCCACTTCACCCTTGCCGCTTTATTCGCCCTCTCTTTCCCAATCTCCTCCTCTCTTTCCCGTTTGCCTTTTTCCCGTTGCCTTTCTGTTTGCTTGTGTGTTGGATTACTTGTTGCCATGGCACAAGATAATACCAAATTGTGTGATTTCTCGAATACCAATAATAATGATTTCCTTAGTACTCCGATTGCTCCTCTTAATAATGATGAGTCTTGTGAAATCAATACCGCTTTGCTGAATCTTGTTATGAAAGATCAATTCGCCGGCCTTCCTAGTGAAGATGCCGCTACTCATCTAAACAATTTCTTTGATTTGTGTGATATGCAAAAGAAAAAAGATACGGATAACAATATTGTCAAATTGAAGTTATTTCCCTTTTCACTTAGAGATCGTGCTAAAGTTTGGTTTTCATCTTTGCCTAAAAATAGTATTGATTCTTGGAACAAGTGCAAAGATGCTTTTATCTCTAAGTATTTTCCTCCCGCTAAGGTTATCACTCTTAGGAACGATATCATGAATTTTAAACAACTTGATCATGAGCATGTTTCCCAATCTTGGGAAAGAATGAAATTAATGCTTCGCAATTGCCCTACTCATGGTTTGAATTTATGGTTGATCATACAATTTTTTTATGCCAGATTGAATTTTGCTTCTAGAAATCTTTTAGATTCGGCCGCGGGAGGCACTTTTATGGAAATTACATTAGGGGATTCTACCAAATTGCTTGATAATATTATGGCTAATTATTCTCAATGGCACACCGAAAGATCTTCTAGTAAAAAAGTGCATGCTATAGAAGAAATCAATGTTTTGAGTGAAAAGATGGATGAACTTATGAAGATGTTTGCTCCTAAAAATACTCCTCTTGATCCTAATGATATGCCTTTATCTACTTTGCTTGAGAATAATAATGAATCTATGGATGTGAATTTTGTTGGTAGGAATGGTTTTGGTAACAATGCTTATAGAGGGAATTTTAATCCTAGGCCTTTTCCTAGCAATCCTTCTAACAATTATGGAAATTCCTACAACAACTCTTATGGAAATTTCAATAAGATGCCCTCTGATTTTGAGAGTAGTGTTAAAGAGTTTATGAATTCACAAAAGAATTTTAATGCTTTGCTTGAAGAGAAATTGCTTAAAGTTGATGATTTGGCTAGGAACATTGATAGAATTTCTCTCGAGATTGATTCTTTAAAGCTTAGATCTATTCCTCCTAAGCATGATATCAATGAGTCTCTCAAAGCCATGAGAATTTCCATTGATGAGTGCAAAGACAGAACCGCTAGGATGCGTGCTTCCAAAGATGCCTTTATTAAAGCGTGTTCTTCTAATTCCTATGAAAATCAAGATGAAGATCTAAAAGTTATTGATGCGTCCCCCATTAAATCTTTGTTTTGCAATATGAATCTTAATGAATCTGAAGGTTATCTTCCTTTACCTAGAAGGCGTTCTAAGAATTCGGAGTTTCTAGATCTTGATGATGAAATTGATGAAAGTGGGATTGAAACAAATTGAAACCACGATGTTGCTAAACCCACTATTTTGGATCTCGAGGAGTTTAATTATGAAAATTGCTCTTTGATTGGTTGTATTTCCTTGTTGCAATCCGTGCTAGAATCTCCTCATGCTTATAGTCAAAATAAGGCCTTTACCGAACACATTGTTGATGCTTTGATGCAATCTTATGACGAAAAACTTGAGATGAAAGTTTCTATCCCTAGAAAACTCTATGATGAGTGGGAACCTACTATTAAAATTAAAATTAAAGATTTTGAGTTTCATGCTTTGTGTGATTTGGGTGCTAGTATCTCTACTATCCCCAAAACTCTATGTGATTTACTAGATTTTCGTGATTTTGATGATTGCTCTCTAAACTTGCATCTTGCGGATTCCACTATTAAAAAGCCTATGGGAAGAATTAATGATGTTCTTATTGTTGCAAATAGGAATTATGTGCCCGTAGATTTTATCGTTCTAGATATAGATTGCAATCCTTCATGTCCTATTATTCTTGGTAGACCTTTCCTTAGAACGGTTGGTGCAATTATTGATATGAAGGAAGGGAATATTAGATTCAAATTTCCCTTAAAGAAGGGCATGGAACACTTTCCTAGAAAGAAAATAAAATTACCATATGAATCTATCATGAGAGCCACTTATGGATTGCCTACCAAAGATGGCAATACCTAGATCTATCCTTGCTTTTATGCCTAGCTAGGGGCGTTAAACGATATTGCTTGTTGGGAGGCAACCCAATTTTATTTTGTGTTTTTTGTTTTTGGTTCTGTTTAGGAATAAATAATCCATATACCTTCTGTTTGGATGTAGTTTTATGTTTTAATTAGTGTTTGTGCCAAGTAAGACCTATAGGATTACCTACGATGATAGTTGATTTGATTCTGCTGAAAAACAGAAACTTTTCACGCACGAATTTAGTTATGATAAATCACAGGAACGTGATTTTGCGTTGATTCGTTTTGCTTATGATCAATAAACAAATTTTACAGGACTTCCTATTTTGGTAGATTTTTTAGAGTTCCAGAAGTTTGCGTTAGTTACAGATTACTACAGACTGTTCTGTTTTTGACAGATTCTGTTTTGCGTGTGTTGTTTGCTTATTTTGATGAATCTATGGCTAGTAAAATAGTTTATAAACCATAGATAAGTTGGAATAAAATAGGTTTAACACAAATACAAATAAAGAATGAGTTCATTACAGTACCTTAAAGTAGTCTTTTGTTTTCTTTCTCTAACGGAGCCCACGAGATTTCTATTGAGTTTTGTGTTGTGAAGTTTTCAAGTTTTGGGTGAATTCTTTTGATGGATTATGGAACAAGGAGTGGCAAGAGCCTAAGCTTGGGGATGCCCATGACACCCCCAATATAATCCAAGGACACCAAAAAGTCAAAGCTTGGAGATGCCCCGGAAGGCATCCCCTCTTTCGTCCACTTCCATCGGTAATTTACTTGGAGCTATATTTTTATTCACCACATGATATGTGTTTTGCTTGGAGCGTCTTGTGTTATTTGAGTCTTTGCTTGTTAGTCTAACACAATCATCCTTGCTGTACACACCTTTTGAGAGAGCCATATATGATTTGAAATTTGTTAGAATACTCTATGTGCTTCACTTATATCTTTTGAGCTTGATAGTTTTGCTCACAGTGCTTCACTTATATCTTTTGAGCGTGATAATTTTTGCTCTAGTGCTTCACTTAGATCTTTTAGAGAACGGTGGTGGATTTGTTTTAAAGAAACTTGATCTCTCATGCTTCACTTAGATTATTTTGAGAGTCATTAATAGCATGGTAATTTGCTTAATGTTAATATACATGGTATTCCAGATATGTGAAACTTTCTTTTGAGTGTGTTGAATACTAAGATAAGTTTGATGCTTGATAATTGTTTTGAGATATGAAGATGGTGATATTAGAGTAATGCTAGTTGAGTAGTTGTTAATTCAAAGAATACTTGTGTTGAAGTTTGTGATTCCCATAGCATGCACGTATGGTGAACCGTTATGTGATGAGCTCGGAGCATGATTTATTTCTTGATTGTCTTCCTTATGATTGCCGGTCGGGGACGAGCGATGGTCTTTTCCTACCAATCTATCCCCCTAGAAGCATGCGCGTAATACTTTGCTTTGACAACTTCTAGATTTTTGCAATAAGTATATGAGTTCTTTATGACTAATGTTGAGTCCATGGATTATACACACTTTTTCCCATCCTTCCACCATTGCTAGCCTCTCTAATACCGCACACCTTTCGCCGGTATCATACACCCACCATAAACCTTCCTCAAAACAGCCACCATACCTACCTATTATGGCATTTCCATAGCCATTCCGAGATATATTGCCATGCAACTTTCCACCGTTCCGTTTATTATGACACGCTCCATCATTGTCATATTGCTTAGCATGATCATGTTGTTGACATCGTATTTGTGGCAAAGCCACCTTTCATAATTCTTTCATACATGTCACTCATGAATCATTGCATATCCCGGTACACCGCCGGAGGCATTCGTATAGAGTCATATTATGTTCTAAGTATCGAGTTGTAATTGTTGAGTTGTAAGAAAAATAAAAGTGTGATGATCATCATTATTAGAGCATTGTCCCAAGTGAGGAAAGGGTGATGGAGGCTATGATTCCCCCACAAGTTGGGATGAGACTCCGAACGAAAAAAAGAGAGAAAAAAAGAGGCCATAAAAAAAGAGAGAAAAGGCCCAAATAAGAAAAATAAAAATAATAAAAAAAAAGAGAAAAAGAGAGAAGGGACAATGCTACTATCCTTTTACCACACTTGTGCTTCAAAGTAGCACCATGATCTTCATGATAGAGAGTCTCCTATGTTGTCACATTCATATACTAGTGGGAATTTTTCATTATAGAACTTGGCTTGTATATTCCAATGATGGGCTTCCTCAAAACGCCCTAGGTCTTCGTGAGCAAGCGAATTGGATGCACACCCACTTAGTTTCTTTTGTTGAGCTTTCATATACTTATAGCTCTAGTGCATCCGTTGCATGGCAATCCCTACTCACTCACATTGATATCTATTGATGGGCATCTCCATAGCCCGTTGATACGCCTAGTTGATGTGAGACTATCTTCCCTCTTTTTGTCTTCTCCACAACCACCACTCTATTCCACATATAGTGATATATCCGTGGCTCACGCTCATGTATTGCGTGAAGATTGAAAAAGTTTTGAAAATGTTAAAGTATGAAACAATTGCTTGGCTTGTCATCGGGGTTGTGCATGATTTAAATACTTTGTGTGGGGAAGATGGAGCATAACCAGACTATATGATTTTGTAGGGATAACTTTCTTTGGCCATGTTATTTTGAGAAGACATAATTACTTTGATTAGTATGCTTGAAGTATTATTATTTTTTATGTCAATATGAACTTTTGTCTTGAATCTTTCGGATCTGAATATTCATACCATGATTAAGAAGATTTACATTGAAATTATGCCAAAGTATCACTCCGCATCAAAAATTCTCTTTTTATCATTTACCTACTCGAGGATGAGCAGGAATTAAGCTTGGGAATGCCTGATACGTCTCCAACGTATCTATATTTTTTGATTGCTCCATGCTACTTTATCTACTGTTTTGGACTATAATGGGCTTTATTTTCCACTTTTATATTATTTTTGGGACTAACCTATTAACCGGAGGCCCAGCCCAGAATTGCTGTTTTTTGCCTTTTTCAGTATTTCGAAGAAACAGAATATCAAACGGAGTCCAAATGAAATGAAACTTTCGGGAACGTGATTTACTCATCAGATAAGATCCAGGAGACTTGGACCCTCCGTCAAGAAAGCCACGAGGCGGTCACGAGGGTGGAAGGAGCGCCCTCCCCCCTAGGCACGCCCCCCTGCCTCGTGGGCCCCTCGGAGCTCCACCGACGTACTCCTTCCTCCTATATATACCTACGTACCCCCATTAGACCAGATACGGAGCCAAAAACCTAATTCCACCGCCGCAACTTCCTGTATCCACGAGATCCCATCTTGGGGCCTGTTCCGAAGCTCCGCTGGAGAGGGCATCCAACATGGAGGGCTTCTACATCAACACCATAGCCTCTCCGATGAAGTGTGAGTAGTTTACTTCAGACCTTCGGGTCCATAGCTAGTAGCTAGATGGCTTCTTCTCTCTTTTTGGATCTCAATACAATGTTCTCCCTCTCTCTTGTGGAGATCTATTCGATGTAATCTTCTTTTTGCGGTGTGTTTGTTGAGACCAATGAATTGTGGGTTTATGATCCAACTTATCTATGAATAATATTTGAATCTTCTCTGAATTCTTTTATGTATGATTGAGTTATCTTTGCAAGTCTCTTCGAATTATTCGTTTGGTTTGGCCAACTAGATTGGTAGTTCTTGCAATGGGAGAAGTGCATGGCTTTGGGTTCAATCTTGCGGTGTCCTTACTCAGTGACAAAAAGAGTTGCAAGGCACGTATTGTATTGTTGCCATCGAGGATAACAAGATGGGGTATTTATCATATTGCATGAATATATTCCTCTACATCATGTCATCTTGCTTAAGGCGTTACTCTATTTTTAACTTAATACTCTAGATGCATGCTGGATAGCGGTCGATGAGTGGAGTAATAGTAGTAGATGCAGAATCGTTTCGATCTACTTGTCACGGACGTGATGCCTATATACATGATCATACCTAGATAACCTCATAACTATTCTCAATTCTATCAATTGCTCAATAGTAATTTGTTCACCCACCGTAGAATACTTATGCTCTTGAGAAGCCACTAGTGAAACCTATGGCCCCCGGGTCTATTCTCATCATATCAATCTCCATTACTTTATTTTACTTGTTTTGCCTTTACCTTTTTACTTTGCATCTTTATATCAAAAATACCAAAAATATTATCTCTATCAGATCTCACTCTCATAAGTGACCGTGAAGGGATTAACAACCCCTAAGCGTTGGTTGCGAGTTGCTATCGTTTTGTGCAGGTACGAGGGACTTGCGCGTGACCTCCTACTGGATTGATACCTTGGTTCTCAAAAACTGAGGGAAATACTTACGCTACTGTGCTGCATCACCCCCTCCTCTTCGGGGAAAACCAATGCAAGCTCGAGACGTAGCAATAGCATCCCAATTCAGCTTTCCAAATTCTAGGGGCTTCGCCAAAATTGAAAATTATAGACTTCTATGGCTAAGTGAAAGTTATAAAGCCGCATAGTCCGATTGCCTTGTTTGCTGCGCCGGATACCGCCTTAAGGGACCAAAAATTTGGATAAAGAGTGTCCGGGTTTTTCCAGGAACACCCCGATACTAGTTACACGGGGGCATAAGTCGACGACTGGCCTACTTTCAGAATTCTATAAACGGCCGCACAGAAGGTAATATTTTAAATCGAAAGGCGCTACATAGTGCAAGTAACTTCGTCTTTATATTACAACAAAGACAGAAATACATTTACTCAAGGATCGTGTCCTTGGTACATTCATCGGCCACGAGATGAGCACCCTTCATAATGCCATCATAATATTTCTTGGGACAATGATGCGCCTTGCCCTCCGGCGGCCCGTCCTTCACGAGCTTCTCCGCATCCAGCTTGCCCAAATGCACCTTCGCACGGGCAAAGGCCCGGTGGGCACCCTCAATGCAAACGGATCGCTTGATCACTTCAAGCCGCGGACAGGCATTCACCATCCGCTTGATTAGGCCGAAGTAGCTAGTGGGCAAGGGCTCACTAGGCCACATCCGGACTCTGAAATCTTTCATAGCCACTTCGGCCGCCCTGTGGAGTTCAACCAACTGCTTCAGTTGGTCACTCAGAGGCATTGGGTTTTCAGCCCCAGCATACTGGGACCGGAACAGCTTCTCCGTCGAGCTCCCCTCCTCAGCACGGTAGAACTCTGTAGCATCTGATACGCTGCGTGGCAGATCTGCGAATGCCCCTGGAGAGCTCCGAATTCAGGTAAGTAAAAGAAACGCCTCCTCGACATGCTTGCTTTGCATAAAGAATGTCTTACCCGCCGCTATCTTCTTGGCCGCCTGGATTTCTTGCTGTGCCTTTTCGGCTTCGGCCTTGGCATCTTTCACACTCGCAAGGGCCTTCGCAAGATCAGTCTCTTTCATCTTAAGATCATGCTCCAAGGACTCGAACTTTTTGCTGAGCTCCTGGAGCTCTTGCTCTACCTCACCCACTCTAGCATCTTGCTTCTCGCGCTCCTTGCGCTCCAGAGCCGCCTTGTCCTCGGCCTCGGACAGCGCTCTGTTCAGAGACGCCACTACAGTGGTGGCCCCTGTTATAAAAAGTGATGACGCTTTGTCGTTAGAATAACCAATTTTTTCTATCCTCCATTATATGCGAACGAGGTATCACTCACCTTTGTTCTCTTCGAGCTGCCTCTTCGTGAGGCTGAGCTCTCCCTGCGCTTGCTCCAGGTCCCGTTTTAGTCCGGCGACCTCGGCTGTGTGGACAGCAGTGGCAAGCAGCACAACCTGCTTATTCAAATATACACTTACTATCAGACTCCTGCGAAATATAATTGACTCTCCGTTTGCCTTTTCTTTCCGAACACCAAACAGAGTATCAGGGGCTACTACCTATCGGGTGGTAATTTCACACATTTTTATTACTTACCTCAAAGCCTGTCGGGAGGCTGGTGCAAGCTTCAGTTAGTCCGCTTTTGGCGGACAGAACCTTCTGAATCACCGCACTCATAAGAGTACGGTGCTCTTCATCCATGGAAGCACCGCGAAGCGCTTCCAGCAGACTATCCGACGCCTCAGGCGTGACTGAAGTCCTCGGCACGGACGGCTCGCCCTCCCTAACAAGGGGCTGCCCGCTTGAGTCCGGAACCATTGGAGGTTCCAGAACAGTATCGGGCCGAGAGCCCGGCTTGTTGCGGATCTCATCAGCTCGATCCGCGGGGATCTTGTACCCCGCGTGTCCGGCATCTGGAATTCCACCTTGAGGCTTCTCCAGAGTCACCTCCCCCTGCCATGGGAGCCTTTGGGACAACACCTCCGTGTCATCCGCAGGCTAAGGAGTAGTGATCGTCGGGAGCGAGTTCATCGCCGAATCACTCAAGGAACCATCCGAAGACGATACCTCGGGATGGACCCTGACCGGACTGCATATATGTTCGGCATTATAACAAGACCAAGAAGCAAAGTCGCACTAAAGTACAGTAGAGTGCGGATACTTACGATCTTACTAGGGGCTTCCCCCTGGGCAGCTACTCCTCCTCGCTATTGGCGGAAGTGGCGGAGTAATATGGAAGGGATGCTTTTCCCTTCTTGGGCGTCCTAGCCTCACCCTCCGGGGTGGCTTTCCTCTTACTGTCCTCCCAATACGGGGAGGTAGAGTTTCTTCATGTTTCCCCCGCCTCCGCGGGAGGAATCTGCCTCGTCATCTTCGGACGACAAGGGTATAACGGCCTTGTGCCGTGGACCCTTTTCGGTCCCCTGGCCCGCCTGCTCAGGCCTCCCATCCTCTCCGGATGGGGCGTCCTCTTCCTCTTCTTCCTCCCCTTCAGGGAAGGAGTGTGCCTCATCATCTTCGAACAAGGCTTCCGGAATGACCTTACGGCGGAGACCTTTCCTGGTCCCCGGGGCCTTCTTTTCGGCCTTCTTCTCTGGCGCCTTGTAGGGCGCCGGGACTAGCATCTCCGTTAGGAGAGCATCCGTCGGGCCTTGAAGCATCTGGTGTTCGGCCAGGACGAACTCCCACAGATTAAAAGCCCATCTTTGGCACGGAAGAATCCGGCGGACAAGCATGACGTGGACCACGTTGACAAGCTTGATTTTCTTGTCCGTCATATTCTTGATGCCGTTCTGGAGTCCGGTCAGCTCTGCAGGTTCGCCCAGGCCAGGCCCTTCCTTTCCCAGGAGGTGAGTTACATGGGGGCTCCGGATCAGAATTCGGGGGCCGCCGCCCAGTTGGTGTCGCGCGGCTCGGTGATGTAGAACCACCCCGATTGCCACCCTTTCACGGTCTCTGCAAAGGAGCCGTCGAGCCAGGTGACGTGGGGCATCTTGCCCACCATGGCGCCTCCGCACTCCGCTTGTTGGCCGCTCACGATCTTCGGCTTCATGCAGAAGATTCGTAGCCATAGGCCGAAGTTAGGCCTGATACGGAGGAAGGCCTCGCACATGACGATAAACTCCGAGATGTTGAGGACAAAATTTGGGGCTAGATCATGGAAATCTAGCCCGTAGTAGAACATGAGCCCGCGGACGAAGGGATGAAATGGAAATCCCAGTCCACACATAAAGTGGGCGAGAAATACGACCCTCTCATGGGGTTCCGGAGTTGGAGTGACCTGCCCCTTGTTCGGCAGCCGGTGCACAATGTCTGCGGCCAAGTACCCGGCCGCCCGGAGCTTCGCGATATGCTCCTCCTTCACGGTGGAGGCCACCCACTTGCCTCCTGCTCCAGACATGTTTGGCTGTGCGGAGAAGGCGTGAACCAGGGCGCTGGAGCTTGAGGGTGTGGGAAGGGATGAGCAGAGGAGGAAGAAGGCGTGGGTGAAAATGGGGAATCCTTATCCCTTTATAGAGGCGACGAACGATGCGCCTCCCCACTTTCCCGTTGAGAATCGCTTATTTCTCAAACGCCACGATTGATTGCGCGGTTGGGTTACACACACCCGTATTAATGGAAAACCCGTAATAAGGGGACATGATCTCTGCTATGACAAGACGTGCCAAGGAAACCGCCTCGCAATATGCGCTACGACTGGTTATGGAAAAACGGTTTGAATAATGACCCGACTGTGTTGTCATGTCACTTTGTCTAAAGTTGTCAGCAGGTTATATTTTGTTAAATATCATCCTCTCTATGGTGGTATGTGAAGATCATCTCGCAGATCCGGACACGGTCTAAGTGTTCGATAATTACTTTGGAGTATTCGGAGATGGAACCCACCTTGCAATGCCGAAGACAAAACTGTGCGCCGGACTCATCGTCATTGAAGCTTGGTTCAGGGGCTACTGAGGGAGTCCTGGATTTGGGGGTATCCGGACAGCCGGACTGTACACTTTGTCTAAACTGTTGGGGCGTGAAGATACAAGACTCAAGACTCCGTTCCGTGTCCGGATGGGACTCTCCTTTGTGTGGAAGACAAGCTTGGTGATCCGGATATTATATTTCCTTCCTTGTAACCGACTCCATGTAAACCCTAGCCCTCTCCGATGTCTATATAAACCGGAAAGGTCGGTCCTTAGAGGGACAATCACAATCATAATCATCACAGGCTAGCTTCTAGGGTTTAGCCTCTACGATCTCGTGGTAAATCAACTCTTGTACTACTCATATCATCAATATCAATCAAGCAGGAAGTAGGGTTTTACCTCCATCGAGAGGGCCCGAACCTGGGTAAACATTGTGTCCCTTGCCTCATTTTACCATTAGCCTAAGACGCACAGATCGGGACCCCCTACCCGAGATCCGCTCATTTTGACACTGACAGCGGCCCCGGGAATCAATCCGGCGCAGATAGCGCCTTCCAGGGGCGGGTGGATGTACCCCGTCGCGGAGGCTGCACACTCATCGGCGTTGGAGCCGAACACTGATCCCACCTCCTGTAAGGATGGCGTCATCGGACCCTCGGACTCGTCTCCGGCTTCAGGATCCGAACCGCGTACGCCCGTGCCTATCGAATCTGATTGGGCACCGGTCATGGAGTTCACCTCCGCAGATATTTCTCAGCACTCGCCCTTGGGTGACGTGCTAAATTCATTGAGATCCCTTTCCTTGTCAGGAGACTCTTGGCCGAACTATGTCCGGCTCGAGTGGGACGCGGACGACGACGGAATTTGTTCCCCACCCACCACCCACTTCATAGCCACTATCGATGACCTAACCGACACGCTCGATTTCGACTCCGAAGGCATTGACGGTATTTACGACGATGTAGGAGAAGAACAGGAACCACCGCCCACTTGGCGCTGGACTGCCACCTCATCACATGATATATATATATGGTGGACACACGAAAAGAAGGGGATGGTGATGATGCAACGAAGGATAATCCCCTCGATAAGCCACCAAAGCGGCGCTGTAGGCGCCGCTCTAAATCCCGGCACAGTAAAAACAATGACAACAGCGCAAGAAATAATAATACCCTGGTTGACTCCAAAGGAAACGACGACCCCATGGACCCAGCGATGGAGTAGGATGAGCCAGGGGACGGTGAACATAGTCCGAGCCGACGTCAGATGATGCCGATCCCGAGGGTAAAATTCACCAACCTGTCTCCGGAGAGGAGAACAGCCCGGACGATGATGCACTCATCATCGCAGAAAAACTCTTGGAACAAGAGAACCTCCACAGAAGGCTTATTGCAACCACGACGAGCCTAAAGAAGCAGAAGCTAAGGCTTAAGACCGCGTAGGATACGCTCAACCGCAGGTGGAACAAAGTGCTCAACACAGAAGAAAAATACGGCGGCGATCGTCACACAAAGAGCTATCCAAAGCGCTAGCTACTTCCCGAATTCAACGACGAGGCCATAGAGCCCATTCAGCCGAAAGCGGCTGATCAGGCGGACCGACCACCCTGTGGCCGGGACAAGACGACTAATGATGCCGCGCACAAGTAAGCACACAATTAACGTGAGCTCCTGGACAAAAAGTCCAGTATGGACAGGTCCATCTATGGATCTAGGAAGCGTGCTTTGGCACAGGATCGGAGCTACCGAAACGATCACATTGATCGAATACCAGCTAGGAATCAACACCGCACATAACAACCATCGACAGCATGCCACGACACATCCATATACAGGGGTGCCGCACACCCCCTGTGCTTCACCAATGAGGTGCTGGACCATGAATTCTGGAAGGATTTAAACCCGTGAATATAGAGGCATACGACGGAACTACAGACCCTGGGGTCTGGATTGAGGACTTTATCCTTCATATCCACATGGCACGTGGAGATGATCTCCACGCCATTAAATACCTACCCCTCAAATTGAAAGGACTAACTCAGCACTGGTTGAAAAGCCTTCCTAAAAACTCAATTGGAAGTTGGGAAGAACTTGAGGATGCTTTTAGGGCCAATTTTCAAGGGACCTATGTCCGACCACCAGACGTAGACGACCTAAGTCAGATAATTCAACAGCCCAGAGAGTCAGCCCGAAAACTCTGGAACAAATTTCTTACTAAGAAGAATCAAATAGTCGATTGCCCGGACGCCGAAGACTTAGCGGCCTTCAAACACAGTATACGGGATGAATGGTTTGCCAGACACCTCGGCCAGGAAAAGCCGAGGACAATGGTAGCCTTAACAAGCCTTATGACCCGCTTTTGCATGGGCGAGGACAGCTGGCTGGCCCGTAGCGGCACCAGCGACCCAGACACATCCGAAGTCAGGGATGGCAACAGGAAGCCGCGACACAACAAAAACAAGCGTCAAAACAATGATGACAGCCCAGAGAACACGACGGTCAACACCGGGTTCAGGGGCTCTCGACCCGGTCAACGGAAGAAGCCATTTAAAGGCAGCAGAGATGGACCGTCCAGCCTCAACAAGATTCTAGACAAATTATGTCAGATTCACGGCACCCCCGAAAAACCTGCAAACCACGCCCACAGAGAGTGTTGGGTTTTCAAGCAGGCCGACAAGCTAAATGCCGAACAAAAGGGGAGGGAGACGCCAAGTGAAGACGAGGATGAGCCTCGCCAGCCGAACACTGGAGGACAGAAAAAATTCCCACCAGAAGTCAAAACAGTGAATTTGATTTACGCAACTCACATTCCAAAGAGTAGGCGCAAACGCGCACTCCGAGACGTATACGCTGTGGAGCCCGTTGCCCCCAAATTCAATCCCTGGTCGGCCTGCCCGATCACCTTTGATCGCAGGGATCATCCGACTAGTATCCAGCACGGAGGATCGGCTGCCTTGGTGCTCGACCCAATAATTGATGGATACCATCTCACTCGAGTCCTTATCGATGGCGGTAGTAGCCTAAACCTGATATATCAGGACACTGTCTGCAAAATGGGGATAGACCTGTCAAGAATCAGCCTAAGCAACACTACCTTTAAAGGAGTGATACCAGGCGTCGAGCCCACTGTACGGGCTCTCTAGTACTAGAGGTTGTATTCGGTTCTCCCGACAACTTCAGAAGCAAGGAACTAACCTTCGACATCGCTCCTTTCCGAATCGGCTATCATGCACTACTCGGAAGAATGGCCTTTGCTCGTTTTAATGCAGTACCGCATTACGCCTACCTTAAACTTAAGATGCCCGGTCCACATGGCGTCATCACAGTTAGCAGAAATACAGAGCAATCCTTACGCATGGAAGAATACGTGGGGGCTCTAGTAGCCGAACATTGAGCGGTCCCTCCAACCAGAATAAACGGTCGGTCGTCAAGACCACAGACACGGTTAGACGAGTCCGGCGCTCCACCAAATGTAACAACCCAGCTGGGATATCCTCATAAATGGTGCTAGGGGCTGCTCGCAAAAATAAGAGGCCCATAGTTTGGCCCGACCCTATCAATACAATAACGTATTGCATTTTCATGCTTCATTCTGAATAACGAACTCCCGGCACGAAGTTTTTCACCTGGGTTTTTCCCTTTTACAGATGATCATCGTGCTACACCTATCCAGGATACGGCACAACAGAGATAAAGGCGCAGACGTGCAGCAGGGCCCCGCTCAAAGGTTTCTCTTTAGAATAAGACCCTGCGTAAACCTTTTTAATGTCTTTTGTTGCTTCTTCCCCGCCGGAAACCTGATACAACCGGAAGGGATACTGGCATTTTCGGCATTTTTGTCACACCAGACTAATGCACGTACCTGGAAACTCAGGGCTTATTATCGAGGGTGTTACTCAACCCAGTATATATTGTAAAGCCCGAATACCTTAGGGAGTGTTCGATGTCGCGAGTTCGGCCTTATATGCATCAGCTCCGAATCATGTCTTTGGTCAAATGTTGGGTTTGCCCGGCTCCCGTGTTTTGCTACCTTATGTTCCGTTCTATCGGCTAAGGCGGCACCGGGAGAACTACTACGATTGTGCCCTCGTTCATCTGGATGAGCACCTCAGTAGAGAAAGCCGAAAACTGACTGTCATGATACAACGTGAGAATGGTCAACCACTCGATGACCTAGCGGAATCTTCATGATTCCTCCGCATTAACGAAGGACCGGTTTCCTGGTCACGTACATACGCGCACCATATTCGGATGAACGCGGAAGTACTAGGGGCTATATAGTAGCCCCACTGTCATACTCCTATGGCGAAGTGAAAGTGTTAAAGCTATATAGTTTGATTGCCTGGTTTGCCACGCTACCACCTCCTTAACGGACCAAGATGTTGGATCAAGTGTGACTACGCGTTTTCTCGAACACCCCCGCATTATATGCGTGCGGGCTGAAGCCGACGACTGCTAACTTTCAGGTTATATACATACATAAACGGCCGCACGGGAGGCACTACAATACTTTCGGGCAAAAGTATAAACACAGCCTTTATAATTAACATAGCATTGTCTTTACAATTGAGATACATGTCACTCGAACATGGCACTCTTCAAGCACTGAGCCTCTATTAAACAGGCGCCTTCTAATCCTTCTTCAAAATAGTGCTCGGCCGGGTCCGGGCCTCCCGCTGGAACCTGGGTTGTAATAGCAGTGGTTTCCATCCCAGCCCAGTATGTTTTAACATGTGCAAGAGCCATCCGCGCACCCTCGATGCACGCCGACCTCTTCACGGCATCAATATGCGACACAGCACCAAGGAATTATTGCACTAATCCAATATAGTTGTCCGGCCTTGGTCCATGCGGCCAAAGATGATCCACTACAGACCTCATAGCAAGCCCAGACAAACTGTGGAGTTCGGCCCATGCGGCCATCCTTTCGTTCAACGGCAGCGGACGCGTCGGGGCACTGAACTGCGACCAGAATAACCTCTCTACCTAATGGTCTTTCCGATCTTTGTAAAACTCAGTCGCATCACCAGCACTCTTTGCCAGGACAGCATACACGTCTGCAGCACTCCACAACTGATACAGAGGGGCATACTTTGGATCTCCAAACTTCATCTGCAACAAATAGGGCCTCCCAGTCGTGATATCTACGGCTTCCCGAAGCTCCTCCCTTATCCCCCTCATTTCAGAGTGGGTTTCCTTGGCTGCCT
The DNA here is from genome assembly GCA_963921465.1 of Triticum timopheevii. Lineage (NCBI taxonomy): Eukaryota > Viridiplantae > Streptophyta > Magnoliopsida > Poales > Poaceae > Triticum > Triticum timopheevii. The sequence continues at coordinate 163,450,656 of OY997272.1, read as the reverse complement.
CCAGGGCCTTCTTCAGGTCAGCCGCTCTCGCTTGGTTGTCCTTTTCAAGGAGCTCATAGTGGTCGGCGACATCTTTTAGCTTAACAACCATCTCGGCTATCTTTTCCTCGCTCTGGCGATGAGCAACCTGTTTGGCTCTCAACTCTTCGACCGCCTTCAGGGCGGCCGCATCACTTATTCGAGCTTGTTCCTTGGCTCGGGCAAGCTCCACCCGAAGGGTCTCTACGACAGCAGCCCCATCTGCAGTCACAATATATTATAAGATACTAGCATAATGCTCCTCTTACAATTCACTGACATGCCGAACATACATACCCTGGGCCTCGTCAAGCCGCTTATCAACAAGCGCGATGTCGGTATCCGCCAAGTCCAGCTGGCACTTCAGTTCGGCAAAATCAGCAGTCCGGTCAGTCGCTGGACAATCAGCTGCCTGCACATAAAAAGCAGCACGATTATTACCTGGGATTACGATCCTCTGTTTGCCACCCCAGGGTGGTGACCAGAGTCTCAGGGGCTACTATTTGTACAGAGCACACCTAGCATGTGCGGTACCATCAGAAATATATATATTATTTTGCATACCTCGAAGCTGCTCAGCAGACTTGTAAAGGCTTCATTCAATCCGCTTTTGGCGGATGAAATCCTCTCAATCACCATACCCATTAAGGTACGATGTGTCTCTGAGATGGCCGCTCGCCCCAGCAGACCCATCAGTGTGTCCGGCTGTATGTCGGACAATCCAGGACTCCTCCCATCATTTTCCCTAGGAGCCAAATAGTCCAAACCCTCACCAAGTGATCTGAAGAATGACCCATACATCTCTTTGAGCATCATGCCGAAGAATTGTTGAACAGTTCATGGTCCTTTCGGGTTGAACTCCCACATACGAGAGGACGACGTTGGTAGGGCAGGACTCGACGAACCAGCATCACTTGCATTATCTTGACAAGACTGACATCCCTCTTGAGGAGGTCTTGGATGCGGCTTTAGAATGTCGGCACGTCATTAATCGGCCCCCAGTACAGCCCCTTGTTGACCCATGATGCCAGTTGCGGTGAAGGGCCCGAGCGGAACACTGGAGCAGCCACCCGCTTTGTACCTCGAGGAGCTGTGATGTAAAACCACTCCAGCTGCCATAAATCAGAAGTTTCTGCGAAAGAACCCTTTGGCCATGGGGCGTCGGCGCCTTTGCTTATTATAGTGCCTCTGCACTCTGCGTGACGCCCGTCAATCACCCTCGGCCTCACATTGAAGGTCTTGAGCCATAGGCCTAAGTGGGGGGTGATGCGGAGGAAGGCTTCACACACGACGATAAACAACGAGATGTGAAGGACGGAATCCAGAGCTAGATCGTGGAACTCTAGTCCATAGTAGAACACGAGCCCTCTCACGAAGGGATCAACGCTAAAACCTAGCCCTCGGAGAAAGTGGGAAATAAAAACGACACTCTCGTTGGGTTCGGGAGTGGGACGACCTGCCCTTGCGCGGGTAGTGTCAGTGTCAAAACCGGCGGATCTCGGGTAGGGGGTCCCGATCTGTGCGTCTAAGGCTAATGGTAACAGGAGGCAAGGGACACGATGTTTTACCTAGGTTCGGGCCCTCTTGATGGAGGTAAAACCCTACTTCCTGCTTGATTGATATTGATGATATGAGTATTACAAGAGTTGATCTACCACGAGATCGTAGAGGCTAAACCCTAGAAGCTAGCCTATGATGATTATGATTGTCCCTCTAAGGATCAAACGCTCCGGTTTATATAAACACCGGAGGGGGATAGGGTTTACACAGAGTCGGTTACAAAGAAGGAGATCTATTTTCGGATCGCCAAGCTTGTCTTCCACGCAAAGGAGAGTCCCATACAGACACGGGACGAAGTCTTGAGTCTTGTATCTTCACGGTCCAACAGTCCGGCCAAAGTTTATAGTCCAGCTGTCCGGATACCCCCTAATCCAGGACTCCCTCAGGTAGCCTGTGCGGAATCTCGGCAGTGAGATACCTGGCCTCCCTAAGTTTCTTGACGTCCTCCTCTGTGACGGCGGGGGCCATCCACCGGCCTTGAAGGTTGGATCTGGACATGGTTGAAGGTCTGAAATGCTTAGCTTAAGCCTTGGGTGTTGGAACTCGAGGTTTGAGAGGGGAAGGATCAAGTGTGGGAAGAAAAGGACAGGCCTTGGCCCCCTTTATAAAGAGGACGAATATCAAGCGTCCCCCGTGTGACCGTTTGGGACTTGCCTAAAATCGAGGAGTCATATTAAACAAACACGGTTGGGTTACCCACACACTTGCCTAAAATCGAGGAGTCATATTAAACAAACAGTCCTGGATTAAGGGGTCCTCGGACAGCCGGACTATATACTTTGGCCGGACTATTGGACTATGAAGATACAAGATTGAAGATTTCGTCCTGTGTCCGGATGGGACTCTCCTTTGCGTGGAAGGCAAGCTTGGCAATTCGGATATGTAGATCTCCTTCTCTGTAATCGACTCTGTGTAACCCTAGCCCCCTCCGGTGTCTATATAAACCGGAGGGTTTAGTCCGTAGGACAACAACAATCATAATCATAGGCTAGCTTCTAGGGTTTAGCCTCTACGATCTCGTGGTAGATCAACTCTTGTAATACTCATATCATCAAGATCAATCAAGCAGGAAGTAGGGTATTACCTCCATCGAGAGGGCCCGAACCTGGGTAAAACACCGTGTCCCCTACCTCCTGTTACCATTAGCCTTAGTCGCACAGTTCGGGGCCCCCTACCCGAGATCCGCCGGTTTTGACACCGACAACACCCACCCTCGTCGAGCATCCTATGTATTTTGTCAGCACGGTGTTGCGGGAGGCATGGTACCCCATGCCCCAGAAGCTCTTGCTCGCGCTGTTGGTGGCCTCGCGGAAGCTGCAGCACTACTTCCAAGGTCACCCCATCAAGGTCGTCTCAGCCTACCCATTGGAGAGGGTGCTCAGGAGTCCCAACTCCGCTGGAAGGATCGCCGTGTGGTACATCGAGCTGCAAGCATTTCAATTGGAATTCAGCATGACTAGAGTCGTTAAAGGAGCCACGCTTGCAGATTTTGTGGCAGAGTGGACAGAGGCGCCGGGGCTCGAGGCAGGCGAAGATCGATCACTTTTGCTAGGAAGCGAGGCACCAGGCAGCTGGGTTATGTACTTCGATGGAGCATTCTCACGACATGGCGCGGGGGCTGGCGCAGTGCTTATATCCCCCACTCAGGACAAGCTCTATTAGGCTGTACAGCTTTGTTTCCAGCACGGCGAGAAGGTCTCCAACAACATAGCAGAATACGAGGGCCTCATAGCAGTCTTAAAGGCCGCGGCCGCTTTGGGGGTGAAGCGCCTCATCATCAAGGGTGACTCACAGCTCCTCGTCAACTTCTCCAACAAAGTGTACGAGCCTAAGGACGAGCACATGGAGGCATATCTTGCAGAGGTATGCAAGATGGAAAATCAGTTTTGGGGACTGGAGTTGGAGCATGTGCCCCGAGGCACCAACGAAGAGGCTGATGACAACGCCAGGAGGGCATCCAGGCGGCTGCCTCAGGAACCTGGCGTTTTCGAGGAACGACTCTTCAAGCCTTCAGCTGCACCATCACTATCAAGCACAGCGCAACCCCGTGAGGAGCTCCCTCAACCACCTGCCTCAGGAGCCCCGGCTTGCGGCCCGACCTTGGGAGCACGTTTTCTCCTGGCGCTGGAGCCTCAGGAGGGATGCTGGATTGCGGAGTTCAAGGATTACCTGATGCAAGGGACTTTACCAGAGAAAGAGGAGCAAGACGGAGAGCTCTACCGGAAGCGGCCAAATGATGTTTCCCTGCGCTGCATCTCCAGACAACAGGGGAAGGAGTTACTGGTTGACATACACAGTGGAGATTGTGGACACCACTCGTCCTCACGGACCCTCGTCGGCAAGGAGTTTTGCAGCGGGTTTTACTGGCCTACGACACTCAACGATGCAATCGAACTAGTGAAGGCTTGCGAAGCCTGCCAGTTCCACGCCAAGCAGATTCATCAACCAGCTCAGGGCCTGCAGACCATCCCACTCTCGTGGCCGTTTGTGGTCTGGGGGATGGATATCCTGGGCCCGTTTCCTCGAGCGCCTGGGGACTACGGCTACCTCTACGCCGCCATCGACAAGTTCACCAAGTGGGCGGAGGTGGAAGCAGTCCGCACCATCCCAGCTGGCTCTGCAGTGAAGTTCATCAAGGGCCTCGTGAGCCAATTCGGGGTGCCTAATCGCATCATCACTGACAACGGTTTGCAGTTCACCAGCAATCTATTCAAAACATATTGTGCTAATCTTGGAACGCAGATATGCTACGCTTCTGTAGCACACCCTCGGAGCAACGGCCAGGCTGAACGCGCCAACGTAGAGGTCCTGAAGGGCCTCAAAACCAGGACCTTCATGAAGAAGTTGGAGGCCTGCGAAAGGGGCTGGTATGATGAGCTCCAGTTCGTGTTGTGGTCTATCTGCACTACCGCCACCAAGTCGACTGGCGAGACCCCGTTCTTCCTCGTCTACGGAGAAGAGGCAGTCCTCTCTCACGAGGTCAGGCATCGCTTCGCGCGGGTCCTGTCATTTGATGAAGCGCGGCAGGACCCCATGCGGGGGATGGACCTCGTGCTGGGGGAGGAACACCGTCGGGAGGCCGCGCTACGAGCAGCAAGATACCAGCAGGCGCTGCAGCGGTACCACTGCTGCAACATCCGCCCCAGGACTCTTGAGGTAGGTGACCTCGTGCTCAGGAAGGTGCTCTCCAGGGAAGGGTTGCACAAGCTCTCGCCTATGTGGGAGGGCCCGTTCAAGGTTGTTCATGTTTCTAGACCCAGCGCCGCATGCTTGGAGACTCCGGAAGGGGTGCCCATCCCGAATGCGTGGAACATTCAGCACCTCCAGAGGTTCTACCCTTGAAGTAAGGCCCACTGCTTGTAAACAAGGCCCGGTGCCTATGAAGTAAGGCCCAGTGCCTGTAAAGAAGGCCCGGTGCCTGTGAAGAAGGGCCCAGTGCCTATAAAGAAGGCCCGGCGCCTGTGAAGCTCGCTGCCCCAAGAAAGGCCCGGTGCCTGTGAAGAAGGCCCAGCGCCTGTGAAGCTCGCCGCCCGTGACACTCTCACGTAATAATGAGTTGGGGCTGTACACGCCCCGGAGTCTCTGGAGTGCCGCCCCTGGGCCTCGGGGGCTCCCGCCCATGCCCAGTGGCAGCACTTAGCTCCACGCTGGTGAAAAGATGTCGAAGACTACACTAGGTGCCGGACGCGGCTTTTCATTTGCTTTCCGCAGTTGGCTTGTTCTCCCTCATTTGAACTTTTATAGGAGTTGCTTCTAGTGTTGTTTGCCGTCCCCTACCCCTGTTCTTTGTCTCTGGCTTTCGCTCGGCTCGCGAGGGGGCTATGCGGGCGCCCTCGTGAGCTTTTCCTCTACTGGTTTCGTGAGGCTCTCTCAGTCAAGTTCACAGCGGGAGCAACCCTCCCGGTCCATGCCCCACGGGCATCGCGACGCGAAACGCAGGACCTAAGCTGGTCACCCTCACGATGAAGGGTCAAAAGCTATTCCCCCAACTATTTTTTGTAAACCTCAAGGCACTCGGCGGGGCCTCAGGCAAGTACCTCGCGAGGCGGAAACTGCAGCGAACCTCCCAAGCTAAGTTGGTCCTACACGCAAGCACACAGTCGCAACACCATAACACAACATGGGAACGATGAAAGTAGCATGACACCTAGGGATGATAGTCTAGCACGTCCCCAAGGGGGCCCATACTTCTCTCTCTCTCTCTCTCAATACAGGAAAAGAAGAAAAGCAAAATAAACGCGGCATGCCCCGCAACGGCTCGCGAGGAGGGATCCGCACCACACTCCTGAGATCAATCAGACTCCTCCTCGCGCTTCACCGAGACACGACGACGGGACGACCCGCTACCACCCGCGAAGCGGGCGCGGTGACGTGGTGGCTGATCACGGCCACCACTGGAGGTGCTGTCACTGGAGGAAGAGCCGCTGAAGCTCGGCGAGCTGCGGACGCCGCCAGGAGCGGGCTTGCCTTCGTCTTCGTCGCGGCTGTCACCAAGGCCAAGCACCTCATCACTATCGCTGTCAAAACCGGCGGATCTCGAGTAGGGGGTCCCGAATTGTGCGTCTAAGGCTGATGGTAACATGAGGCAGGGGACACGATGTTTTACCCAGGTTCGGGCCTTCTCGATGGAGGTAATACCCTACTTCCTGCTTGATTGATCTTGATGATATGAGTATTACAAGAGTTGATCTACCACGAGATCGTAGAGGCTACACCCTAGAAGCTAGCCTATGATTATGATTGTTGTTGTCCTACGGACTAAACCCTCTGGTTTATATAGACACCGGAGGGGGCTAGGGTTACATAGAGTCGATTACAGAGAAGGAGATCTACATATCCGAATTGCCAAGCTTGCCTTCCACGCAAAGGAGAGTCCCACCCGGACACGGGACGAAGTCTTCAATCATGTATCTTCATAGTCCAACAGTCCGGCCAAAGTATATAGTCCGGCTGTCCGAGGACCCCTTAATTCAGGACTCCCTCAGTAGCCCCTGAACCAGGCTTCAATGATGATGAGTCCGGCATGAAGATTGTCTTCGACATTGCAAGGCGGGTTCCTTCTCCGAACACTCCATAGAAGATTTGAAACACAAGGATCATGTCCAGCTCTGCAAAACAAATTCCACATACCACCGTAAAGAGCACAATTTTCCACAAATCTAATCTGCCGACAGCTTTTTATGACATCACTTCACGGTTCGGTCATTATTCGAACCATTTCTCACAACCAGCTACCGCACATACCGCGAGGCGGCTTTATCGGCACGTCTTGTCGAAGCAGAGATCGTGTCCCCCTATCACGAGATTTTTCATCAATACGGGCATTGGTAACCCAACCGTGCCATCAATCGTGGTGCTTGGGGAACAAGCGATTTTAACGGGCAAGCAGGGAGGCGCAGGATCCCTGCTTCCTTTATAAGGGGATAAGAACTCCCTCTTTCACCCACGCCTTCTTCCTCTGCGCATCTGTCCCTTCTCGCTCAAGCCCTAGCGCTCAAGCGTCCGCCTACTCCCTCAAAAAGGTTTCCCAAAAATGTCCAGATCCGGAGCAGGAGGCAAGTGGATGGCCTCTACCATCCGGGAGAAGGATATTAAAAAGCTTCGGGGGGCAGGGTATTTGGCCAAGAGAATCAGCCACCGTCTCCCGATGGCGGGACAAATCGTCCCCACCCCGGAACCCCACGAGAGGGTGGTATTTCTCCCTCATTTTTTCCGTGGGCTAGGGTTTCCCCTCCACCCATTTGTTCGCGGCATCATGTACTATTATGGGATTGATTTTCATGATCTATCTCCCAATTCTTGCCTCAATATCTCGACATTCATCGTCGTGTGCGAGGCCTTTCTCCGCGTCCCGCCGCACTTTGGCTTATGGCTGAAGGTTTTTAATGTGAAGCCCAAGGTACTGAGCGGCGAGCATGCCGAATGCGGAGGTGCCATGGTGAGCAAGATGCCCAACGTTACAAGGCCAACAGGTGCTTTCAATGATTCCGTCAAGGAGTGGTAGTAGCAGTGGTTCTATATCACCGAGCCGCGTGGCAAGGAATGGGCCACCGCCCCAGAGTTCAGATCCGGTGCCCCCCTGCGGCTTACATCCTGGCCCAAGAAGGGCCTGAACTGGGCTTCATCTGACGAGCTATCGGAGCTCCAGATGCGCGTCCAAGACATGGAAGAAAAGGACATTAAGCTTGTCAATGTAGTCCATGTGATGTTAGTTCGCTGGATTCTACCTTGTCAACACCGGGCTTGCAATCTATGGGAGTTCGACCTGGCCAAGCACCAGACCTTGTCAGAGCTCTTCAGCTCTTCGCACGAGGACATTTGGAAGGTGCTCTTCAAGTCCGGCAAATCATGGCCGGACTCCGCTGACGACCGCGGGTACCAACTGTCCCGCCCGGCAAGTTCGGTAAGTGATCGTTCGTTGATAGTTCATATGTTTCATTCGCATATCCTTTAAGAAAATGCCTGAAGTGTTTCCCCCAAATTTCCTAGGGCTGGGCGAAGAAGGCGGGCGGATCTACTGTCTAGCCCGCTGCCAGAAGAACCGGTCGGCCCACTTCTAACGAAGATGCTGGTCCCGGCGCCTTACAAGGTACCGAAGAAGAAGGCCGGAAAGGAGGCTAAGAAGACCAGGGGCAGCCTCCGTCGTCGTGGCGCTTCGGATGCAAGATCCGAAGATTCCAATGCCCATTCTTCCTCCGAAGAGGATGAGGAGGAGGGAAGAGACGAATCCCCTGCGGGGGGAAGAAAGAAAAGGATGGCCTCCACATCTTTGGAGGTCGAGTCACCTAAGAGGGGGAAAACTCCTCCACAAGAGGAGTCCACCGGCGCCACCGATAGCAGCCCGGCGTGGGATCCCAGGGCCGAGCCCCTGGTGAACTCATGAGTATAAAATCCGAACACACTCATGCGTCCAGACTCATCATGGCATGACATTCTAATTTGAGTCGTGGTTTTTTTAGTCCGGCGGAGCCCCGCACCGAACAATCCTCATCAGAAGATCTGCTAGGTTCGGATGCGGTGGAAAGCGGAACACCCCCGAAGGCCTCCTCCTCCAAACATATGAATGAAACCGAGGTTTTGTCCCAGAAGGACCCAGGCCACGGAGGAAGGGAAAAGGTCGCAAAGGCGGCGCCAGGAGGCCATACTTCAAGGGCCGGACAAACGGGAGAGAAAGCTCCCATGGGCGTCGACGGCGGGGGTCATCATGAATCCGGCCCCCAACCGGACACGGTTCTAGAGACCCATAAGGTCCCAAAGTCAGACAGACGGCCTCCGTCAACTGGAGGAGGTATGCCTGCTCCACCAGCCACCTCTGTCCAACCAGAGGTGACGGATACTTTATTGGCGGCGCTGAAGGGTGCCTCCATCGTTGATGAACACCATGCCCTCATGGGTGCGGTGATTGAGAAGATTCAGTCCACTGAGAGTGGACTGAATGAATCCTGTATCAGCCTCATTAGAGGCTTTGAGGTATGTTTTATGAGTTTTTGGGAGAGTGTCATGGTATAGATAGCAGCCCCTGATACACTGTTCGGTGAAAGAAAGAACCGAACAGAGGATCGCATTCATGCTCGCAAGAGACTCACTTGATGACATCTATCACTTTTTTTAATCAGCATGCATCTGTAGTGACTGCCGCCTCTCATGCTGCGGAAGTATCCGGACAGAGGCATAGTCTGGAGCGGGCCGAAGGAGAACTTGGCCAAGTGAAGAGATAGCTTGAGGATAATCAAGGTATGTAGAAACCTTGCTTATGTAGCACAAATGAATAAGTGTCACTACAAAAAAATACACTTCCGTGATGATACATGTTTGTCACAATAGGTCGCGTTTTTTGTCATGCATGTACATGCATGAGAAATTTATGACAGAATCAAGATAGTCATACATGTGCTGTCGTAGAAGTGTTCCATGACATTACCAAAATTATCATCATGGAAGTGTCCACTTCCATGACGATAAATCGCGCGTCATAGAAGTGCTTTCGTCAAGGGTGACCGACACATGGCATCCACCGTAATGGAACGCCGTTAAGCTATTGGGTCGGGTTTTGGATCCGATAACCCGTTAACAGCCCCGACCAATGGGGATTTTCCACGTGTAAAATCATCATTGGCTGGAGGAAACACGTGTCGGCTCACCGTTGGGACAGATGTCATCCGCTCATTGGACCGAAGGCGCTATGATACAGCGACACATGGCATGGCCCAACAGAGGCCCATTCCTATGAAAAGGCCGGCCCGTTTGACGTGGTCAAAAGGTGGCGGGCCGGCCCACGGAAAGCCTGTTAATGGCCTGTTCGCATATAGCCCATTTACATCCCGCTAACCCATGGCCCGTTACGCTCTATCCGAATTAGGCCCAGTAGCGTCATCTGGGCCGTCCAATATGATTCAGCCCATTTTAACTTCCGGCCCATGTGTGGCCCATGACTTCTTTCGGCCCATATGAGGACCTTTGTAACTCTTGGCCCATTAACGGCCCATGGTGAAACTGGCCCGTAATGAACAGTGTTTCACTTTATACCCATTAAAGGCCCGTTATTCCATTGGACGTTTTCAGCCCAAGTTGTCTTTCGGCCTTCTCAGGGCCCATTGATTCTTGGGCTCATTTGCAACATTCGGTTACATACAGCCCGTTACTGTCATTTTCTGCTTGTGGGCCAAATTCTTCTCGTCGTTACAGTCGGCCCGTTTGTGGACCGTTAATATGTTGGGCCATTTTCATGTAAAAAAAACCCGTTGGGCTGTTTTCATAGAGTTATCAAATACGGCCTATTAACGGCCCGTTATGGTCCACGAATAGTATGGCCCATGATTGGAGAAATGATGATACGCCCCATAGAAGGCCCATGGATCCTACGGCCCATATGAGGCCCATGGATAGTACGGCCCATAGAAGGCCCATGGATCGTACGGCCCGTAGAAGGCCCATGGACCCTACGGCCCGTAGAAGGCCCATTGATCCCTAAGGCCCGTATAGAAGGCCGATGGATCCTACGGCCCGTATAGAAGGCCAATGGTCCTACGGCCGAACGAAGGCCCATGGATCATACGGCCTGCAGGAGGCCCATGGTTACAACAGTCCGTGTGTTGCCATGATTATTTTGGCCCAGTTACCAAAAATAGGCTATTGTGGCCACTAGAAAAACACAGAAAAAGAACTGCAGTGACTACAAGAAAACAACTAAACAAGACAATAAGGAAATAAATAAGCAAGCAATTAAGGCTAGCCTATTACCGCTATTACACATATTACATCCACTGGGCATCAAAGTTCACCACCAGTGCAAATATAGGGAACAAAGCAGCATATTACATACACTGGCCGTCAAAATTGGCCACCAGTGCAAATAAACACGGTAGCAAAACAAGAGCATAACTGAAACAACTTCAGAAGAGCTCAAGAAATGTTATCCTGGGTATCCACCATGCTGGCAATAAAGCTTAGCAAGCTGATTAGCTTTGTCCTGTTTGGCGCTAAAATCCTCCAACGCTTGCTGTTGCACCAGAAAGTATGCATCTGAATGCTCCAGGGACTTCCGCAGTCCTTCCGCTTCTTGTCGCAGCACAGCTGATCGATGTCTTTCAGCTTGTAGTTGAGACTCAAGAAACCGAACTGATTCAGACAGTGACTTGAATAGCTTGTGCAAGCGGTAGTGGCCAGTAACTCGAACACTAAACCAAGATAGGACTTTGGGGTTGTCTTGCTATCTTCAAGATAGTTTTCCTTAGCTGTTTTATCAGCTTTGTTGGAGATCAACAAGGATGTGTCACTATCTTGAACCTTATCTGCATTACTTCCTTTACCAATGCTTAATAAGGCACTCTTCCCCAATATTCTGTCAGCATTCTAAAAGAAGAAACAAGCAGACACATAACAAGTTTAGCATGTACTAGTATATGAAACTCATTTCGGTGAACCAGTTCATTAGTAAGGTGGACAGGATTAAGCTACCAAGTCTTCTATTGCCATGTACTAGTACATAATAAAAGCATCAAACAAACATATATCTACGTCCTATGGTCACTGCATTGTCTTGCCAAATCAAAATAGAGACATGGTTCAAATCATATCAGTTCAAGACAAAGCAGCAGTGAAAGAATACAAACCGTGGGAAACTACACGGCACAACAAGATTTCAGATGGGTACCACGGGTCTACATGTACAACAACACTATTGGCTCTGTTGTGATGCTAGTAATGTGCATGATATGAAAGGCAACTGTATACACAATTGAAATTGAAATCTAAAGAGCTATTGATAAGAGCAAACCTATTAAAGAAACATGTGTGAACATACCTGCTGTGCCATTGGAGTTTCGATTGGAACCTTCAATTTAAAAATAAGTTTGTATCAGCAAATACAGTGATACAAGAGCAAAGCAATCATAGTTAAAAAAGGCACGCCTAAGCGAGCGCTTAAGCGCGCCTAGGCTCTAGGCGTTGGCAAAACGCATTGCACATAAGTACGCTTAATCTGTGCATAACTGCGCATAAGCATGCGCTTTGGTCAATAAAGGGCAAGGCGGTGGCAAAACGCACAATTAACGCCCAGCGCTTTTTTGAACTATGATAGCAATGGAATCTTAAATTAGAACAGTTGTTCTTCAGGTTTAGGTACTTGTTCTACATGAACAGAGTACAGTAAGATGCAAGAATATAACACTTAAAAATAGAAAATGAGCTCATAGACCTTACCACATTCTTGGTTCGGGACCAGTACAAAACAAGGCGTTCCTAGTCATCGTCCAGTAAATGTGTCTCGGGAGAACGTAAGGGAATTTGATGAGTTTCTTTGCCGGTGAAGTATGTTTTCTTCAGGTAATTCCGATACTGCCACCAAGCATTCTTGAGTTTCCAAATCGGTCCTTCTCTATAGAGAAAAATGGGAAAATTTGTTGTATTATAACCATCATGGAGGTAGGATGTATGAGACGAAGCAAAGTAATTGCCATGAATAACATTACTTACACATAACTCCTGGACAAACACTTGCAACTAGCATTTTCCTTCATCTTCAGTATAATATTTCCAAGATGGGAAGATACGCACATACGATTTAACAACATCAAATGCGATAGATGCTAAACTACGACTGGCTGGTTGTGCTTCCTCCACAGGAATAGGCGTACAAACTGGTGGAGTTGGGGTTCGCCGTGATAGTACTGGCCCTTTGGGCACTGGAGCTGCCTTACTAACTGCTCTTGTTAGGGAGCTCTATGGTGGAGATAGTGCTGTGTCCACAGGAACTGGGTTACTATCGGCTGGGGTTGGGGTTAGATTGGGTGAAGCTGGTTCTCTGTCCATCGCAGTAGGGGTACAATCTGCGAGAGTTTGGGTTATGTGTGGTAGGGCTGGTTCTTGTGCATGTACAACCGGGGTGCTATCTCCACCAAGAGGTAGCACTGTTTATTTGAAGACCGTGCTTTTATTCCGCTAGATACTGGCATCACCCGCTCCAATTCAAATGGCTGATAAACAGGAAACATAGTTGAATGTACAAACATTGTATGAGAGACAGATGCAATAGATAGTGTGGAAAAAAGAGGGCATGAAATAGTTGACATGTATATTGTTTAACTAAAATGGATAGCATGACATAATTTCACATATATGATGTCTATCTAAACTAGATAGCATAGCATAACATAATTCAAAGATATGATGAATAACTAAACCGGATCGCATGACATAATTCACCTACATGTTATCTAAGTAATCAGGATCGCATCATTTAATTCACATATGTGATTTATATGCTAAACAGAGGGCATTCGATATGATGTCTGAACTAAGAACATGGTGTTGAATATTGTGTATATGATATCTAAACTATGCAATGCAAGACACTGTATGCATGATATGAGCAGTATAACCGTGCCAAGTTAGAGCATACACCTCAGTAGGGGAATAGGACTGGTCATTTGTCTCTGAATCCGTCTCTGAGGAGCTATCGGGACCCAACAAGAGATCTGCTTCGACAGGTAGCACTGTGTGCTCTGAAGGCCTTGTTTTCACTCCAGATTTTTCCATCTCCCACCCAAATGGCTGATTCATAGGAAGAGTAGTTTAATGTACAAACATTGTCGACAAATGGAAATGTAATGAAGAAAAGGATGGGCAAGATATCATTCAAATATATGATGCCTGGTTATACAGGATGGCATTGCACATTTCACATATATTATGGCTGGCTAAAAGACATGAGACTGCATAATTCCCATATATGATATAGAAACTAAACAAGTGGCATTACAGAACATGTCTAAACTAAGGAGATGACATATATGATGTCAAAAGTAGGCACTGCAAGGCAACATATGCATGATATGACTAACATCATCATGCCAAGGTAGAGCAAACACCTTGGGGGGTAAATAGGAGTGGTCAGCGGCGTCTGAATCCGCCTCAGAATAGATATCTTCCTCTGGATTACAATCTGGAGAGGGGCGGGGAGGGTTTGCCATTGAACCCACCATGGAGCAATGTCTGCATGACATTGTATTGCCGCACAAAACTCTTCTCTTTTTCTCTACATGTTCAGCATGACTGTGTACAATATCTGGCATGCATACGAAAAAATATGGTGAGATTATGTAAGGAGAGCATGCAGAAATTTAGAGTGATGGTAACAACCAGTGGATGGATCCAAAAATAATGATAGCAGGCTGATGATTGCTTTAAATTAATAAAAAGATAGATGATGATTGCTTTACTATTTGTTTCCCACCAAAGATGAACAACATAGGCATACCCTAGGTGAACCAGATATTAGACAGACATACTATTCATTGCTGCCTCGACATGTGCCCCACAACTAATTTAGAACTCAAGTTTGAACATTAATTTGGACCTGTGTTGGGAGTCCAAGAGCTGAACAGGATGATAAAGTAGCAGGTAAGTTTAAGCAATGCATAACATAAGCAGAAACAAAAGAGTGCGACCTCTCTTGTGGACCCGTGTACTCCTCAGGTTCATCTACTGAGTCGATGATGGTGATGCCGTTGGGGTGGGTGCCAGCGGCAGGGAAGGAGATCTGAGGCGGCGAAAGACGGTCAGGAGTCGTGATGTCTGGTTTGGTGGATGCTTCTGTCGATGGAGCAGCTCAGGTGAGGTGGACGACGTCGCGGCAGGAGCAGGACAAACCACACAAAGTTCCCTTCGTCACGTACCTGTAACTGAAGTAATTCTGTAAGGGCTCATTTGGCTTGCATGATTCTTAAAACACAGGGATAGGAAAAACACCGGAATAGGATAGGAAAATGCACATGGTAAACAGAGCATTTGTAAACACAGGATTTCTGTCAACTTGGGTGTTTGGTTTACAGGAATTGGAAGAGCAGAGGAATGCAAAGAAACATGGCCGAAATAAAGAGAAACCATATGAAAGTGTGTACAGTTAGAATGTTATTCTGGCACTAATGCACTTGGTCTTGTTTTCATGCATAGTATTTTGAAAAGTAGGTCCAGGTGGATCATTTGCTTCAGTCCTTTCAACAAAATGCATGAATAATTGAATAGTAGAGTGCCATTGGAAAATTCCATATTGCTGTGTTTTTCCATTGAACCAAAATAGCCCTAATGGATCGACGTGAATGTATAGTAATAAGTGATGCAACAAGTGTACAACCTCTTTGCCGTAGCCATGTCGACCTCAGCATCATTGGGTTGGTCGCTGAAGCAATTGAGGCAGAGGTGTTTGTCGGAGGTGTGGAGGAAGATCTGAGGAATCTGTAGACGGCGTCCAGGGCACCGCTCTTTTGTGATGGATCGTTCTATCGTTGGACCAGCTCCGGTGAGCCGTAAGACATAAAGGCTGAAGCAACACAAGAGAGACATTGTCAATCTCAAGTGGGATTCTAATAGCATCTCCAATAGATGATGAAAAATGGATGTAAAATTAACAACACCAAAAACCACCTGACTACAATAGATGAGGTAAAAACTGTTGACTCTGAACTTAACTGTCGAAACTGAAATTTACTGTGGAATCTGAATGCTACTGTCGAAACTGAACGCAATGGTAGCAGAGAGGCACTTGACATGTAGTTTAGGGAGGGCCTGCAGTTCATCTTCAACCTGCACACCCCTGAGCCGCCTGCCACCACCGGCCGAACCGCCGGCCCCAACGCCGCCTCGCCGCCCCGAAACAACTCGCCACCGCCGCCCCGGCCAGCCCTCTAGGCCCCCGCCCCCCACCCTGAACCCTAAGATAGATAGTGGGGTACCTCTCCGGCGATCCCCCGTCCCTACTGCAGGTGGTTCTTCCTTAACTCCGGCGAGCCCCCCAACCCCTGAAAATTGACTGACCCAAAAGTCGATTCAGTCGACTGAAGTTTGGCTTAATCGGAGAAAAGCAGCAGCACGAGCGAGGGGGAGAGCAGCAGCAGCAGCTGGGCGAGCGAGCGATCGAGCGAGAGCCGGAGCAGCAGCAGCAGCGCGAGCGAGCGAGAGCTGGAGCAGCAGCAGCAGATCTGGCTGGTATGATCGCCGCCGCCGAAGGGGGCTCGCATTGGGGGAGAGCCGCCGTGGAGATGTCGCCTGCAGAGCCGGCTTCAAGGTAGCTGCTCCATGGGGGTGCGGGATGGAGCAAGGTCGGCGCCGGGAGGTCGAGTTAAGGAGAAGGTGCGATGCGATGAGTGTACAACCTCTTTGGTGGCGCCGAGTAGGCCTCGGCTTCGTCCGAGGAGTCGGTGAGGATGCTGCGGTTCCGGTGGAGCAGGTTAAGGCGGCGCTATGGGGATGGAGCAACCGCGATAGACGAGGCGATCGTCGGAGCAGCTCCTTGGAGGTGGAGGACGGGGCGGCTGAACCGGCGGGACGACGAGATGGATGACGGATCCTCATCCGGGGAGGTGGATGAGGGACGTCGAGCTGTTGCGGTGGACGACGTTGTCGGGGAAGAGGCTTCGGCTGGGCAGCGGTGACGTGGCGGACGGAGGAGGGTGGGGTTTCGCAGGTGGAGTGGAGAGGTTATGGCGGCCTGGGATTTTGAATGGCGAAAAGGGGGCGATGGGAGGGGGTGAAGCATGACTTAGGGACGCGCTTGTCCAAAATGTAGGGTGTGTTACAAAAGTACCCCTTACCGATTTGAACTAGCGGCCCTTTCGGCTCAGGGTTAGAAGGGGGATTTCGCGTGTCGGGATTTGGCAGCTGGAGGGAGTTTTCGCGCGCGTTGTAATTTCGGGATAGCAAGGCGTGGGTTGTGAAGGCGCCTGTTTTGGGAGCACGATATCTGAATTTTCGGGATATAACAAGACGCGGGTTGAATTTTAGGGACAAGCCTAACGTGTAGTAATATTGTACTTGTACGTACCAAATCAATTCGCACTTCCCTCAACCAAAAAGAAAACGAAAAAATAAAACTATTCACACCACACAAAGCTACTCCCTCCTTCCATCTATATAGGGCCTAATGTGTTTTTCGATGCTAACTTTGACCAAATATTAGAGCAATGATATATGACATGCCACTTACACAAAGCACACCGTTAACTTCGTCTGTGAAAGGTTCTTTCAATGATATAATTTTCACATTGTGCATGTCATGTACTATTAATCTTGTCAATAGTCAAAGGCAGTCTTAAAAATCTCATTACGCCCTATATAGATGGAAGGAGGGAGTATGAATCCATGTTATGTCCGATTAATTTTTTTCGCTTGCTGTATAATGCATGTAACCTACTCATACCAACATTTTAGTGCATTCCAAATGTCTATATTACCGCTGCAATTCGAACTAAATTTGAATTCGTTTCTCTCTTTCAATAAGAATCTACAATCATGATTGTTGCCAACTTCAACCATCATTTGTGTATTACCTTAATAACACACCACATGATTACTATAGAGATAAATATGAACTATGTGTACTACATGAACTCGAATTCTGTTTTTTGAATACACTTGATGTTGATTCCAAATAATAGTACATTTGATGTACTAACTATATATTCATAATCTAAACCATGTTCTATACGTACACCGTGTTTATCACACAAAGTATAGTGCCCCGCCCCCTACATTATGACAAGTATTTAGACCTGAGTTGCAAAAGCCACACACTAGCCCAAATTATAATCAATGTTCAACATTATGATATCTTCTTCAAGTATCTGCATCCACCTTTTTATAATGAATTATGATCTTTGTTCGTCTTTTACACCTTCACGATCCTCTTCTATTTGTAGCTAACTAGCGCTAACTTTCTATCGTGCATGCACACGCCCGCCGCCCTCACACACTCTTAGCGTCCCCTCCATCGCGCACGTTCATTGTTTCTCTTTAGGTCGTCCACCAGCGGTGTGTGTAGGCCCCCAGCTCCTTCTTTCTGGCACACACCGGTCGATATACCTCTCTAGCAAAGTGTGCCTACAACAAACACATATATACTTCCCCTATTCTCTTCTCACCGTCCATGCCCCCATATGTCCAATACGATTCCACGCAGGTGCACACTCCCGACCCTATTTTCATTAATCACATGCTCGCACACTCCTCCCCCCTCGACATGGTAGGCCTCTCGCACCACCTCCTAGCCACACCCTCTCCCCCTGTCTGCCTCTCCGGATCTTATTTGGTTCTAACACATGCAGGTGTGTATATGAACTAATCTCCCTACATATAGCCAGGTCGACTATAATTTGTTTTCACCAAGCACCGATACACTTACCTCGCTAGTTATGTCTCTCCTTTTCTTGGACACACGATGGTTGATCTTCCTATGTAGTTACGCATGCTTACCAGAACCATATCTTCTCCCCTCATCATCCTTGAATACCTCCCGACCCGTCTCTCACACGCACGTGCATAGATAGACAGACATCCCCCGTACTCCCTTATTGATATTGCACTCATACCCTTCGTTTGTCTAGCAGGCCTCTCCCACCCTTTGTGAGACGCCACTCCACCACCAACCCTCCGACGCTCTACCTTTGTCTTTTTCCCAACCTTATTCCTCTGCTACACATATCCATGGATGTCGATCGATCTCCCTCAATACATAGCTAGGTCTCTCTCCTTCCCCACACATATACTAGTCGACCGATCTCTACCACCCCCCCCCCCCACACACACCAATAGTCGAACGTTGTAGGTAGGTATCCATGCCACGGAGAAGAACTACACCTCTACCCTCTCAAATTCCAGTAGGCCAGCCGCCCTGTATCTTTGCCGTGGGCAAACACAAATTCGATGGCACTCTTTATCGATCGCGCAGCCACACACTTCATCCCTGTTTTCAATTCTATCGATATCTCACGTCCATGACTCTATTTCACACACATTGCATATGTTACGTTTTTCTGATTGACATATCATCAATACATTGCCTCTGTTTTGCACAAACCATCTCTCTCACACCCACTGATAACCCACAAGTATAGGGGATCGTAACAGTTTTCGAGGGTAGAGTATTCAACCCAAATTTATTGATTCGACACAAGGGGAGCCAAAGAATATTCTCAAGTATTAGCAGCTGAGTTGTCAATTCAACCACACCTGGAAACTTAGTATCTGCAGCAAAGTGTTTAGTAGCAAAGTAATATGATAGTGGTGGTAACGGTAACAAAAGTAAAGACAGCAAAAGTAATATTTTTGGTATTTTGTAGTGATTGTAACAGTAGCAACGGAAAAGTAAATAAGCGAGAACCAGTATATGGAAAACTCGTAGGCACTGGATTAGTGATGGATAATTATGCCGGATGCGGTTCGTCATGTAACAGTTATAACATAGGGTGACACAGAACTAGCTCCAATTCATCAATGTAATGTAGGCATGTATTCCGTATATAGTCATACGTGCTTATGGAAAAGAACTTGCATGACATATTTTGTCCTACCCTCCCGTGGCAGCGGGGTCCTATTGGAAACTAAGGAATATTAAGGCCTCCTTTTAATAGAGAACCAGAACAAAGCATTAGCAAATAGTGAATACATGAACTCCTCAAACTATGGTCATCACCGGGAGTGGTCCCGATTATTGTCACTTCGGGGTTGCCGGATCATAACACATAGTAGGTGACTGTAGACTTGCAAGATAGGATCAAGAACACACATATATTCATGAAAACATAATAGGTTCATATCTGAAATCATGGCACTCGGGGCCTAGTGACAAGCATTAAGCATAGCAAAGTCATAGCAACATCAATCTCAGAACATAATGGATACTAGGGATCAAACCCTAACAAAACTAACTCGATTACATGATAAATCTCATCCAACCCATCACCGACCAACAAGCCTACGATGGAATTACTCACGCACGGCGGTGAGCATCATGCAATTGGTGATGGAGGATGGTTGATGATGACGACGGCGATGAATCCCCCTCTCCGGAGCCCCGAACGGACTCCAGATCAGCCCTCCCGAGAGACATTAGGGCTTGGCGGCGGCTCCGCATCGTAAAATGCGATGATTTCTTCTCTCTCATTTTTTTCTCCCCGAAAGCCAATATATGGAGTTGGAGTTGGCGTCGGAGGGCCACCAGGGGGCCCACGAGGTAGGGGGCGCCCAGGGGGGCCCCCCCACCCTCGTGAGCAGTGTGTGGGCCCCCTGGTCTTCATCTTTGGCGAGGATTTTTTATTGTTTTTTCTAAGGTGTTCTGTGGAGTTTCAGGTCATTCCGAGAACTTTTATTTTCTGCACATAAAACAACACCATGACAATTCTGCTGAAAACAGCGTCAGTCTGGGTTAGTTCCATTCAAATCATACAAGTTAGAGTCCAAAACAAGGGCAAAAGTGTATGGAAAAGTAGATACGGCGGAGATGTATCAACTCCCCCAAGCTTAAACCCTTGCTTGTCCTCAAGCAATTGAGTTGACAAACTGAAAGAGAAAAAGAAAAAGTTTTACAAACTCTGTTTGCTCTTATTGTTGTAAACATGAAAAGCCAGCATTCAAGTTTCAGCAAATAATATGAACTAACCATACTCACAATAACACATAGGTCTCACAATTACTCATATCAATAACATAATCAGCTAGCGAGCTATAATAATAAAACTCGGATGACAACACTTTCTCAAAATAATCATAACATGATATAACAAAATGGTATCTTGCTAGCCCTTTCTGAGACCGCAAAACATAAATGCAGAGCACCTTTAAAGATCAAGGACTGACTAAACATTGTAATTCATGGTAAAAGAGATCCTGTCAAGTCATACCCAATATAAGCCAATTATAATGAATGCAAACGACAGTGTGCTCTCCAACAGCTACTTTTAATAAGAAGGATGATGACTCAACATAAAAGTAAATAGATAGGCCCTTCGCAGAGGGAAGTAGGGATTTGTAGAGGTGCCAGAGCTCGGTTTTGAAATAGAGATAAATTATATTTTGAGCGGCATACTTTCATTGTCAACATAGCAACTAAAAGACGACGATATCTTCCATGCTAAACAGATTATAGGTGGTTCCCAAACAGAATGGTAAAGTTTATACTCCCCCTCCTCCACCAGCATCAATCCATGGCTTGCTTGAAACAACGAGTGCCTCCAACATTCAACGGGTCCCAGGGGGACTTTTGTTTGCAGTTATTTTGATTTAGTTTGCATAAAGCGTGGGACTGGGCATCCCGGTTACCAACCATTTTCTCGTGAATGAGGAGTGGAGTCCACTCCTCTTGAGAATAACACGTAAGATAAGGGCAGCTCTAGTTGACATATGAGCTATTCGAGCATGCAAAACAGAATGTTTATTTGAAGGTTTAGAGTTTGACACATACAAATTTACTTGGAACGGCAGGTAAATACCGCATATAGGTAGGTATAGTGGACTCATATGGAATAACTTTGGGGTTTAAGGAGTTTGGATGCACAAGCACTATTCCCGCTTAGTACAGGTGAAGGCTAGCAAAAGACTGGGAAGCGACCAACTGAGAGAGCGACAACAGTCGTAAACATGCATTAAAATTAATTTACACCGAATACAAGCATGGGTAGGATATAATCCAGCATGAACATAAATATTATGAAGGCTATGTTGATTTGATTCAACTACATGCGTGAACATGTGCCAAGTCAAGTCACTCAATTCATTTAAAGGAGGATACCATCCCATCATACCACATCATAATCATTCTAATAGCATGTTGACACGCAAGGTAAACAATTATAACTCATAGCTAATCAAGCATGGCACAAGCAACTATAATCTCTAAATGTCATTGCAAATATGTTCACTTCATAATAGCTAACCCAGGAATGATGAAGCATCATATTTACAAAAACAAGAGAGGTCGAGTTCATACCAGCTTTTCTCATCCCAATAAGTCCATCATATATCGTCATAATTGCCTTTCACTTGCACGACCGAACGATGTGTATAATAATAAGAGTGGACGTGCATTGGACTAAGCTGGAATCTGCAAGCATTCAACTCAAAAGAGAAGACAAGTAATATGGGCTCTAAGTTAAATAAACAATCATGCATATAGGAGCCATTTCAACAATTTAATCATGGTCTTCTCCTACTGACCCCCAAAGAAAAGAAAAGAAATAAAACTATTTACACGGGAAAGCTCCCAACAAGTAAGAAGAAGAACGGGAAATATTTTTGGGTTTTTCTTTTTAATTACTACAGCAAAGAAATAAACTACTACTAATTTTTTGGGTGTTTTCTTATGGTTTAATAAACACACAAGAAGAAATCGGAAAAAGGAAAATAAACTAGCATGGATATTACAGTGAAAGAGTATGAGTACCGACATCTAGCAATGAGTGTGTGTGAACATGAATGTAATGACGGTGGGCAATACGTACTCCCCCAAGCTTAGCCTTTTAGCCTAAGTTGGTATATTGCCAGGGATAGCCTGGCGGATACCCGTAGGTGAAGCTGGGGTCGTACTGTGATGCAGCGGCTATCGCCGCCTGAGCTGTAGCGTGGTGTCGAGCAGCCTCCGCTCTCCTCTCGTACTCATCTGCCTCCTCTCTGGTAATAATATATCTTTCTTTTGTCTGAAAATCAAAGAAGGCAGGAGCAGGAAGATCAATATAGACTACATGGCGTTTGTTAAAGATTAGTCGATATTGGAGAGGTGGTTCAGTCCTCTCAACAAACTGGTGGGAAACCATAGAATCAAAATCTAAATAAGAAGGGGGTAACTCCATATCACCCTCACGAATGTCTATCTCAAGAAATTAGCTAAGCGGGTTGCATAAATTCCTCCAAAGAAATCTCCGTTATGCCTATTCTGATGCAACCTGCGAGCTACAATGGCTCCAATAGGATAAGATTGGTCTCCTAACACAGCACTCCTGAGAATGCTGAGATCAGGGACACACATGTGACATGCTTCATCTTTAGCATTTATGCACCTACCTATGAAGAGAGCAAAATAATGTATAGCAGGAATGTGAACGCTCCCTATAATGGCTTGTGTTATATCTCTAGATTCCCCCACAGTTATTCTAGCAAGAAAGTCTCTATATTCAGATTTAGGGGGATCCCTGACATTACCCCAAGATGGAAGTTTGCAAGCAGAGTGAAATCCTTTAAGTCCATGGTATAAGATTTGTCATAAAGGTCAAACATGATTGATGGAGAATTACGCAAAGATGAAAACTCAAACCTCCTCACAAATGAACTTGTGAGATCATGATACTGGGGGCATTTGTCAGCTTCAAAGTCCTCAAGACCGGCGTTACTCAAATATGTGCTAAATTCTTCTTTGATTCCCACTTGATTCGTAAAATTTTCCGAAGGCCATTCACAGGGCCTCACAGGAGCGTCTCTTGGTGGTTCCTCGTCAGCATCATGTATTGCAAGCCTGGGACCTTGCTTCCTTGAAGGACCACCTTGGAACATCCTCCTAAACATATTGTTTCCTCTGAAAAATTTCTGAAATTTTTAGTAATTTCAAATAAAAGTGAACCAACTTCAATAAAATTGATAGCAACAACTCCCACAAGTGCCTCGGGCCTATATCAAGCATTAGAACTACTTGGAACCATATAAATTTGACATGCAAGCTCTAGAACATGGTCACCTATGCAGTGCAAATTTGCAAAGAATAAAGCACTAGAACAAAAACTAATTGGACTAATGGAGGAGTCACATACCAAGGAACAATCTCCCCAAGCAGTTTTGCGAGAGGTGATTTGAGCAAGGAGATCGAAAATCACAGCAACGGGGGCTGGTACTCGTGCTTGAGTTGTTTTTTCGTGTTTGTGTGAAGCAGAGGAAGAAGATGGGTGCAGGGATAAGTGGAGGAGGGCCACCGTGGGCCCACGAGGCAGGGGGCGCGTCCAGGGGGTAGGGTGCGCCCTCCACCCTTGTGGCCAGGTGGCAGCTCCCCCCGTGGTAAATTTTGCACAGTAAATCCTCAAATATTCCCGAAAAAAATCATATTAGATTGGCATGGCATTCTGAGGACTTTTATTTTGGCGATATTTTTATATTGCACGGATAAGTCAGGAAACGGACAGAAAAAAATACTATTTTACTTTATTTCCACTAGATAACAAAAAATATAAAGAGGGTACAGAAGGTTGTGCTTCTAGTTTCATCCATCTCGTGATCATCAAAATGAACCCACTAACAAGGTTGATCAAGTCTTGTTAACAAACTCATTCCGAATAATCACGGAACCGGAGAAATTTCGAATGACACTAAGTTACCTCAACGGGGATATGAAAATCCCCAACAATAAGAATATCATACTTTTTCTTGACAGTAGGGAGAGGAAATTCAAAACCTCCAAATATAATCGATGGAATTTTTCCAATAGAGTTGATACTATAAACTTGAGGTTGTTTCCTCGGAAAATGTACCGTGTGCTCATTGCCATTAACATGAAAAGTGACATTGCCTTTGTTGCAATCAATAACACCCCCTGCAGTATTAAGGAAAGGTCTTCCAAGAATAATAGACATACTATCATCCTCGGGAATATCAAGAATAACAAAGTCCGTTAAAATAGTAGCATTCACAACTAAAACAGGCACATCCTCACAAATACTGACAGGTATAGCAGTTGATTTATCAGCCATTTACAAAGATATTACAGTAGGTGTCATCTTATTCATGTCAAGTCTACGATATAAAGAGAGAGGCATAACACTGACACCGGCTCCAAGATCACATAAAGCAGTTTTAATATAATTTCTCTTAATGGAGCATGGTATAGTAGGTACTCTTGGATCTCCAAGTTTCTTTGGTATTCCACCCTTAAAAAAGTATAATTAGCAAGCATGGTGGAAATTTCAGCTTCTGGTATCTTTCTTTTATTAGTAATGATATCCTTCATATACTTAGCATAAGGATTTGTTTTGAGCACATCAGTTAATCGCATACGCAAAAAGATGGGTTTAATCATTTCAGCAAAGTGCTCAAAATCCTCATCATCCTTTTTCTTGGATGGTTTCGGAGGAAAAGGCATGGGTTTCTGAACCCATGGTTCCCTTTCTTTACCATGTTTCCTAGCAACGGAGTCTCTTTTATCATAACGTTGATTCCTTGATTATGGGTTATCAAGATCAACTGCAGGTTCAACTTCTACATCATTATCATTACTAGGTTGAGCATCAACATGAACATTATCATTAACATTATCACTAGGTTCATGTTCATCACCTGATTGTGTTTCAGCATCAGAAACAGAGATATCATTCGGATTCTCAGGTGGTTCAGCAATAGGTTCACTAGAAGTTTGCAAAGTCCTATTATTTTTCTTTTTCTTCCTCTTAGAAAAACTAGGTACATCAATATTATTTTTCTGAGAATCTTGCTCAATTCTCTTAGGGTGGCCTTCAGGATACAAAGGTTCCTGAGTCATTCTACCAGTACTAGTAGCCACTATAACAACATAATCATTTTTCTTACTATTCATTTCATCAAGCACTTCTTTCTGAGCTTTAAGTACTTGTTCTACTTGAGTGGTAACCATAGAAGCATGTTTGCTAACAAGTTTAAGTTCACCTCTAATATCAGCCATATAATCACCCAAGCATTTAATCATAAAGGTATTCTGTTTTAATTGTCTACCAAAATAAGCATTAAAGTCATCTTGCTTAAACATAAAGTCATCAATCTCATCCAAGCACTGACTAGCAGTTTTAGTAGGAGAGACCTCAGCTTTATCATATCTATAGAGAGAATTTACCTTTACTACCTGTGTCGGGATATCGGGAGGTTCTTCAGTAAATAAGTAATTGAGATCATATACTTCTTCAACAGGCGGTAAATTAAGACCATGTATTTCTTCAATAGGAGGTAAATTCTTAACATCTTTAGCTTCAATACCTTTTTCTTTCATAGATTTCTTTGCCTCTTGCATATCTTCGGGACTAAGAAACAGAACACCTCTCTTTTTCGGAGTTGGTTTAGGAATAGGCTCAGTAATTGGCTCTGGAGCTGGCTCAGGAGGTGGCTCGGGAGGTGCCCAATTATTTTCATTTGCCAACATATTATTCAATAGAATTTCAGCTTCATCCGATGTTCTTTCCCTGAAAAGAGAACCAGCACAACTATCTAGGTAATCTCTGGAAGCATCAGTTAGTCCATTATAAAAGATATCAAATATTTCAGGTTTCTTAAGAGGATGATCAGGCAAAGTATTAAGTAACTTGAGAAGCCTCCCCCAAGCTTGTGGGACTCTCTTCTTCAATTTGCACGAAGTTGTATATTTCCCTCAAAGCAGCTTGTTATGAGCAGGGAAATATTTAGCAGAGAAGTAATAAATCATATCCTAGGGACTTTGCACACAACCAGGATCAAGAGAATTAAACCATATCTTAGCATCACCCTTTAATGAGAACGGAAATTTTTGAGTAAATAAAGGTAGCGTGATCTCTCATTATTAGTAAATAGGGCGGCTATTTCATTTAACTTAGTAAGATGTGCCACAACAGTTTAAGATTCACAACCATAAAAAGGATCAGATTCAACCAAAGTAATTATATCTAGATCAACAGAAAAATCATAATAATCCTTATCGGGAACACAGATAGGTGAAGTAGCAAAAGCCGGGTCAGGTCTCATCCTATCTCTAAGACATTCTTTACTCCATTTAATTAGCAACCTCTTAAGTTCATATCTATCCTGGCAAGCAAAAATAGCTGCAGAAAATTTAGTATCAAAAAGATAACCCTCAAGGATAGCAGGCATATTTTCATCATCACTATCATCATCATATTCAGATTCAATAATTTCTCTTTCTCTGGACCTAGCAATTTGCTCATCAAGAAAATCACCAAGGGGCACAGTATTATCAAGCATAGAAGTAGTTTCATCATAAGTTTCATGCATAGTAGAAGTGGCATCATCAATAACATGCGACATATCATAATTCATAGCAGTAGCAGGTTTAGGTGTCGCTAGCTTACTCATAACAGAAGGAGAATCTATTGCAAGGCTAGATGGCAGTTCCTTACCTCCCCTCATAGTTGAGGGCAAAATAGTAGTTCGATCGTCTTTCAAGTTCTTCATAGTGTCCAGCAGATATAAATCCCAAGTGACTCAAAGAATAGAGCTATGCTCCCTGGCAACGGCGCCAGAAAAAGGTCTTGATAACCCAAATTTTTGAGGGTAGAGTATTCAACCCAAATTTATTGATACGACACAAGGGGAGCCAAAGAATATTCTCAAGTATTAGCAGCTGAGTTTTCAATTCAACCACACCTGGAAACTTAGTATTTGCAGCAAAGTGTTTAGTAGCAAAGTAATATGATAGTGGTGGTAACGGTAACAAAAGTAAAGACAACAAAAGTAATATTTTTGGTATTTTGTAGTGATTGTAGCAGTAGCAACGGAAAAGTAAATAAGCGAGAACCAGTATATGGAAAACTCGTAGGCACCAGATTAGTGATGGATAATTATGTCGGATGCGGTTCGTCATGTAAAAGTTATAACATAGGGTGACACAGAACTAGCTCCAATTCATCAATGTAATGTAGGCATGTATCCGTATATAGTCATACGTGCTTATGGAAAAGAACTTGCATGACATCTTTTGTCCTACCCTCCCGTGGCAGCGGGGTCCTATTGGAAACTAAGGGATATTAAGGCCTCCTTTTAATAGAGAACCGGAACAAAGCATTAGCACATAGTGAATACATGAACTCCTCAAACTATGGTCATCAACAGGAGTGGTCCCGATTATTGTCACTTCGGGGTTGCCGGATCATAACACATAGTAGGTGACTATAGACTTGCAAGATAGGATCAAGAACACACATATATTCATGAAAACATAATAGGTTCAGATCTGAAATCATGGCACTCGGGCCCTAGTGACAAGCATTAAGCATAGCAAACTCATAGCAACATCGATCTCAGAACATAATGGATACTGGGGATCAAACCCTAATAAAACTAACTCGATTACATGATAAATCTCATCCAACCCATCACGGTCCAGCAAGCCTACGATGGAATTACTCACGCACGGCGGTGAGCATCATGAAATTGGTGATGGAGGATTGTTGATGATGACGACAGCGATGAATCCCCCTCTTCGGAGCCCCGAACGGACTCCAGATCAGCCCTCCCGAGAGAGATTAGGGCTTGGCGGCGGCTCCGTATCGTAAAACGCGATGATTTCTTCTCTCTGATTTTTTTTCTCCCCGAAAGCCAATATATGGAGTTGGAGTTGGCCTCAGAGGGCCACCAGGGGGCCCACGAGGTAGGGGGCGCGTCCATGGGGGCGTGCCCCCCACCCTCGTGAGCAGGGTGTGGGCCCCCTAGTCTTCATCTTTGGCGAGGATTTTTATTGTTTTTTCTAAGGTGTTCCGTGGAGTTTCAGGTCATTCCGAGAACTTTTATTTTGTGCACATAAAATAATACCATGGCAATTCTGTTGAAAACAGCGTCAGTCCGGGTTAGTTCCATTCAAATCATACAAGTTAGAGTCCAAAACAAGGGCAAAAGTGTTTGGAAAAGTAGATACGACGGAGACGTATCACCCACCCATGTACGTACCTGCACCTAAAGAAGAAGTGCATGCAGGACACACGTACTCACGTCTCGTTCCCGGCCACACCCGTGCGGGTACACGGTGGAGTTCGTTTTTGAACGAAAAGACAGCCCACGTGATAATTTGACGCGTGTAGCGGTTGTTTACTCAAAGGAGGGTCGGGTACCACGCCTAGAATATAAAATGATTGCCGTGGGGAAAATGGAAAAATGGGTTTGTCTCTCGTGAGTCTCGTCACACAATCTCACACAAGGCCGCCGTGGCCTCTCTCTCTCAGTGTTGGTCAGTGATCCGGCCGCAACCCGTCCGCCGGCGGAAAGGGAGGATGTGCATCGTCTCTCTGTTCGATGGTGTTGAGGCAGCTCGTCCCGATCTGCGGTACACGTCATTCTCTCTGACCAAGCTCCGGCGCGGTAGGGCCTTCGCCACTTGCTCGCTGCCGCAGTATTGGCAGATCCCGGCCGTCGGCGCCCTCCTAGTAACATCCCGACGATCCTCAGGTACAGCTTCCTTCGGCCTTGCTCCACTGCCCATCTTCCCACGTTGCTGCATGTGGATCTTCATTAGTTGTTTGCTTAAATCGTATCTCGGCCGGCGTACTTTCCATCTTGCAATCTCGTCCTCAAACCATTTTTGATAAACTACCATGTGCTATCTTTCCCTTTTTACATGGAACATGCTTCTTTTTTTGTCGGCATATGTGTCTTCAACTCGTGTTATTGGGCAGTAATTGTTTCCTTTTGACCTCCTTTTGCATACAGGGCTATCCATTTTCACCTCGTTGCTATTGCGACCTTTTGGTGAACTGCACAAATCACTTTTCTGAAGAGTGTTTTGTGCAGTTTCGCCAAAATGTCACACGGGCAACGTTTTTACATTTCTGTGGGACTGCGGAAAGGGAGATTGGTTTTTCTATCCTCCTCATCCAACTCGATGCCTAATCTTCTCCAACAAGAAGTTAGTCCTAAAGAGAGATTGTAGAGGTGATTGACTTCTATTTATGTGTGTTATGTTTCATCATCTAGTTCCACTATTATTGTAATCGCACTGACTGGATATCTTTGCAAACAGGGATGGTCCGCCCAATTTTACTGGAGCTGCACAAAATGATCGGATTGTGGTGTCCTTCATACACCTCTTTTTTGGCTACAGAGCTGGGTGAAACTAGCTGCCAAGCAATGAACACTGTGCCAAGGAAATGGAGCCATGCCTACGAACAGCATCGATCAATTATATTTTTTTCTTTATTTGTACACCTTCTCACAACTTTGTCTTCAGTTGTGATGTGAATATTAGCGCTGATCTACGAACCATTGAGATGCATTAGCCATGGTAGTTTCATTTGTATTTGATGGAATGTTGTAATGAGATAATCTCGAGGCAAGACACATGAATCCTAAGTTGAAACCTTCTTTTTTTCCTGCGGGAACCAGAGTTGAAACCTTCATAGCATCACAGTACAATTTCATCAAAATTATGTGTACATATAAACAAATTCTGAAGGATTGATAACAATGCCAGAAATAATTCAAGTTTGTTTCGCCGACATGTTGGACATCCTTCATCCGGCTCCACCTGCCATGTAGCAATATTGAGTGCACAACACAACTTCAGGGAAAGATTCACCCCGGTCGCTGCGCCGCAGTAGTAATGACTAGTGAGCAGTCAAATCACAGAGCCCCACCTTCGCCACAGTAAGTTGCTCGGACGAAGCAACCATCATTTCTCTGTTCCTTGAATCTGCTGGTACTCCCATATTCCCACAGTAATAAGTTGCTCGGGCGAATCAACCATCACTATATCCGCTCATGTGTGATGACCACAGGAGCTATCCATTCAGATTGCATGTTAAAAAAATAAAGGTCGATAACTAATGCGGCAAACTTTCAAAAAAAAACTAATGCGGCACCTCGGGCCAACGCGGCCAGATCGCATTTTGCACGAGAAATTACACACCATGTTTCGTTGACATGTGGTCCCGTTCCAACATATCAGTGAGACGACGGCGAGTAGTAGGAGTTTTTCAGAACCGACGTGTAGGCCGGGGCGCCCCTTTGTGAACCGTATCAAACTGGCAACCGTCCACCGACTCTTCGCCTTTCCCTCTTGATTTGGAACTACTATCGCATGCTCTTCCTCTCCCTCCTCCATTTTCCTTCAGCCCTTCATGCTTTCTTCTGCCAATGTTCGATCGTCTTCTCCATGGAGGGAACAGGACGGAAATGACCCCTTTATTCTTGCCCTGATCTGAAAGAAGACGTGGTGGAGGAACTCATTGATCGGTGCGACGTCATCACCTCGGCTAGCATGGCAGGTTAGTTCAAGCCCATTCTTGACTCAACTAATAACATCATTACAAAGAACCCAAGAGTTAAGGAGCGGTTTGATCCCAAGAGAGATCTACGGTCTAATGAGGCTACTATGAAATATTTACTCATGGGTGGGGCAAGCTCTTCTATTCTGGTTCATGGTTTTTACCTGTTGGGTAATCATTCGATTAAGTCTTAAATGAGCCCCTCTAAAGTTTGAGGCAAATGAACGCATTTTTGTTCGTCGTCTCCGGGCTATATATCCTCGCGGAACTCTGGTCATTGAGAAAAATCTCTAGCCAACCTTCCCACAAGAGGTTTTTCTTAACACCAATGAATTCTATTAATGCTAGAGGAAAACGATAGCTCCAATAATTTCTTTGTTCTCAACGCCTCCTATTTAGAGGAATACTGACAACAATGAAATTTCTAGTAAAAGGAAAATCCGTCGACTTTATAAGTTGTGAGGGTTCAAGTCCCTCTATCCCCAAATCCTCTTTTATTCCCTAACTATACTATATTATTATTATTTATCCTGACCCTGATGACTGGCGCCATCATGACGGAGGCCTCGCCCTATGCAAGTTGATGCCGCTTGATAATGATACATATGATGTTAAGATGCCATCGCTTGAGGGAAATGCTTGGGCAGGCGCAAATGGAGATTGGGTTGTTTACATTGGGTCCAACTGCGAGTGAGAACTTGTGAATGTGTACACTCGTGACCGGGTTCCACTTCCAAAAATCATAGCAGACTGCCCAGAGGTTGAGCACACCGGTATTGTATGCACGTTCAAATACAATCATGGTGACTGTCTTCTACGGAAGATAGCAATTTCTCGAGTTCCCACCCGCTCTTGGAATTACAACATCTATGAAGTTGTTGCTATCTTCGACAAGCTTGTTGCCGTCGTTGCTGGTTTGACTCGATGGACATTGCTCAAAATCAGTTTTTGTACAGGCATGAGTACTGTGATGCAATTCAATACGAGGGCCTTGTGTTTGCTGCCACCACTCGTGGCACTGTTTTTGCATGGAATCGTTATGGTTTTGGTATGTTTGTCTTCCACCATAATTATAATTGTTTCATCCACATGCATGCGGGTTAGCAAGTTTCCCTTTACTAATTAACCTTCTTCTTGTGTTTCTAAGGTCCTGTGAACATTCCACCACCTATACTTGAAAAAATTTATAACCAAGGGGGACATGACGATGGTGATGATCACGAGCATGAGGACGAGCAACACCCATATACTCGTTGGCGCCTGGCAACTAATTCCGATGGATCACCTCTTCTCGTGTGTTTACAGCCCACTGATGGTGTTACTACTAAGGAAGCAGGTGTAGTCTCCCATGGTCGCACTCTTCGGACCTATTCCAACACCCGTTTCATGGTATTCGGCATGGATACTAGTGTGCTAGCGCCAACACCTTCTCCCTGGTACAGAATTGATAGTCTTGGAGAAAACTCGCTCTTCCTTGGACAAAACTATCCGATGATGGTGAAAGGCGATCCAACTACTGTTGACACAACGTTACTAGCACCATTTATGAGAAGCAACTGTGTCTATACCTCGGACATTAGCGTGGTTCCCTACCCTGGTACTGATATAGTAGGCCGCTTCAGCCTAGATGATCAGTCCTGCGTTGGTCTCGAGATCAACAATAGATGCCCCGTCCCAGAGAATCACTTGTGGTTCAAAGCAAGCGTTTCCAACATAGAGGAATGGTTGAGTTGAAGTTCATTTCATTGCTTGTTACTTGTTGTGTGCTGAAATTTTAGTATTTATAATGTATCCTTGTTGTCGATGTGGGTTGATGACCTGTTGTCTGTAATAAAATGATATGCCTGTGATAAACTTACTAAATTTATGAATGGCTTTCGACTTGCTTCTGTGAGTGACTGGTGCGACGAGGCAAAAAAATATTTACCGAATACATAATTGTACGTGCATTGCAACAGGTTATCGGATGAGGCCAATCAACAATAGTAGTACACTATTTGTACTAGCTTCACATGCTTCGCGCGTCGTGCGGGTGTTTTTACTGTAGCCATATTGTACTACGTAACCAGCACCTCGAATCCTCGATACAAGTACTATATAGTAAGTAGTAGGAGTAGTAGGGTGGCATGGGCCAGAACAAGCATTCACGTCCAGGAGTACGGCACACGCCACCAGCACGACTTCCATCTGACACCATATTTCTTGGAGTCCGTGCTAGAGCAATCTCTTCAACCTCATTGTTTCTCTAACTGAGCCATCGCGCGGCGGGCGAGGTGGGGGTTTGCCGATAGTAGGTTTCCTCAACTGCAGTCCCACTTGTAAGGCCCACTCCAATGCTCTATCAATATATGGATGTACTCTTCTTCCCAATACAAAAACTTTCATCCATTCTACACCCTCCGTTCTACTACCTCCGTCCTGGTCTATAGGTCCCCTTTGTAGTTTGTGTCAAATTTTAACTAAAGATTTAACTAACAAAATGTTAATGCATGTCAAGAAAAATTATCTCATTGGATTCGTATTTGAACATAGTTTTCAAAATTATAATGTTTGGTGACATGCATAAACATTTTGTTAGTTTAATCTATGGTCAAAATTTGGCAGGAAATGTAATGGGGACCGATAAACCCGGACGAAGGTAGTATTTTTCAAAATATATATGTATCTAGACATGTTTTAGTATATAGGCACATCCATTTTTGGACAAATGGAAGTCAAGTATTTTGGAACGGAGGGAGTACACAATAAATTTTTGAAGTTAGCACAACTAGTCTAATCCGAGAGCACAACCGAAGATTTGGTCGGGTTCTTCCTCCTTTTGCCGACACGTGGGACATCCAGCATCCAGGTCGTGTCATGAAAGAAAGTAGAGTGGTAGTTGATAAGTTGAAGCCACGAGATGTGCATATTGGGTTAAACTGTAAATAGAATCTTACTACTCTTGAGTAACTCCAAAAGCGGCCACCGAAGATCTTTCTTGGATTTGTTTTTCATCACCAGCACGTCGAGGTGAAAGATGTGCAGGTTCAGTGGGTCCTCTTGCGTTTTCACTGACATGTGGGGCCGCATGTGAGCAAACAGACGATGGGCTCCGCGCGTCCGCTGGCCGGCTGAGAAGAGAGATAGAGGAGGGCTGAGCACGGACTGCAGGAAATTTGTTCTACGTAACCAGCACCTTGGTATTCGCGTGTGGTTGTTTCTAGAATAAAAAAAGGAGGTACCCCTACTTATGTTACTCCCACTACGCCTAGCCTAAGGTTAGTAGGTGACCTTGCACTTGGCTCTTCGCCTCTTCCAGAATTCGATGGTTCTACAGTAGTGCTTCTGGCAATGTGACACCAAATGAACTGCTGCACGTCCACCGCTTGTAAGCAAAAGTTTCTCCTCGTGCTACAAGCCACTGTGCACGCGTTGGCGAGGGAGAAGGCGTAATCAAGCTTCTCGTCGTTCTGCGAGTTGACGGGACACATCAAAGTTATTTACTAGTAGTACATACTCTCTCCAAAAAAGGGCTGACCATGTCATTGCTACCATCCCGTGCTCCGTCGTTGAGTACGTGCACTATTCATGTGCCACTCACGTGCCATTGAGGAGAAAAAATATTACGTAGGTGCCATCGAAGTGCATGACTCACTTACGGAAAAGGGTTTCCCCCCGCTTCCCCCCCCCCCCCCCCCCGCACGACTCACTTACGCACTGCTTATCTGATTATCTCCATTTCCTTGCATGACACGTGCACCTTGATGCTAGATGTCTCGCGTGTTGGGAAAAGGATGAACAAAGCTCACGTAAAAGAAAAGGGTTGAAGAGCATAGATTCCCGAGGACCGAGGAGGAGCAAGGAACCTCGCGGTGGAGCGTCTGCAAGGAACCTTGTGCGTTTCCCCTGTTTTTTGCCGCCTGCCCACCTATAAACAACTAAAAGAACATGAACTTTCGCTAACCACTAGAAACGGTACATCAGGATGCTAAGTTGAAGATGTTTTATACTCCCTCCGTTCCCAAATATAAGTCTTTTTAGATATTTCAATAAGGGACTACATACGAAACAAAAAGAGTGAATCTACACTCCAAAATATGTACACAAGCCAACGCACTAACTCCATCCGATCCAACTCATGCACATACGCGGATAGCATGGAGCACACAACACATGTACACAAGACGTGCATGCACACATGCTCGGCCCCAGAATGCACGTGAATAACACATGCATGCGCACACACTCAGCTGCATGGAGGCATGCGCCATCCGCGGCGACGTCCGGTTCGTCGTGCTATGGCAAAGCTCGCACGCAACAACGCGTACGCATCTCTTGCAGCACCTCTTTGCCGTCATTGCTCAACTACTAGTCGGAGACAAAGACGACCGCAGCCTCGGCCTTAGAGCTAGCACCGATGGAAAAACACGCACGCTGCACGCACACGAGCACATACGGAGTGCCCATGACGTGGTGGTGGTGCGTCCCCAGTCGCCTCTACTCCTTCTGCGCACGTTATCTATCAAGGCGGCTGCATGCTAATGATGATGTGGGTGAGATCTTCTAGGACTCAGATGATGACGAGGAAAATTATGAGACACAAGGTGACGTACACTGTCAAGGTCCACGGTGAAGGGGGTGCTAGCAAGTTCTTAGATGTGCTTAGAGCAAGTACAATAGAGCTGAGTCAGCGGGCTATAAGGAATAAACAGTAGTATATTTCTGCTTAGTTGGAGGAAAGAGAAGAGGAGAGAGAAGGTAAGCGGGCTCTGAGGGAGTCCTGGATAAGGGGGTATCTGGACAGCCGAACTGTATACATCGTCCGGACTATTGAAGCGTGAAGATACAAGACTCAAGACTTCGGCCCGTGTTCGGATGGGACTCTCCTTAGCGTGGATGGCAAGCTTGGTGATCCGGATATTGTGTTTCCTTACTTGTAACCGACTCCATGTAAACCGTAGCCCTCTCTGGTGTCTATATAAACTGGAGAGGTTGGTCCTTAGAAGGCCGATCACAATTACAATCATACCATCATAGGCTAGCTCTTAGGGTTTAGCCTCTATGATCTCGTGGTAGATCTACTCTTGTACTACCCATATTTTCAATATTAATCAAGCAGGAAGTAGGGTTTTACCTCCATCGAGAGGGCCCGAACCTGGGTAAACATCAATGTCCCTCGCTTCCTGTTACCATCAGTCTAGACGCACAAATCGGGACCCCCTACCCGAGATCCGCCGGTTTTGACACCGACATTGGTGCTTTCGTTGAGAGTTCCTCTGTGTCTTCGCCGCATGGCTCGATGGCTCGTCTCGTCGTCAAGGACAACATTACCTCGAGGGGAGCTCTGGCTGTAGGCCAAACTCTCCGACTTGGCGGCTTTATCATGGCCGCCCCTTCGGCGGTAGCACCGACGATGACCTCTCGGGTCATCAATCGTAACCTTCGCGTCAGTTCGGAACTCGTCGAACAGATAGATCCAATGGAGGTCTCCTCCCTTAATGAACTCTTGGATCGCAACGCTGCTCTAGGAGTTGGTACAGACTATGACCGGATCAGGCTTAAACCCGACCAAAGGGACATCAGATCCCCGCCGGCCACCCATGAGATAGCGGTAGTGGAGGAACCACACACGGACCGCCCCTTGACTTTGAGGATGAACTATGTCCGGATCACCGAACTCCTTGAGCCGAATACGTGCTCAAAGGAAGACATGACCGGAGTCCCGGACTTAGAATCGGGCATTGGGCCAAAGAAATTGGGCGGCACTCCGGATCTCGAGCTCTCAGGCTCGGAACCTCCCACGCCCTTGGGTGTTAGATCGGACCAGAATCCCGATTCAGCTAACAACACCCACCAGGACTTAAACCGTCTCTCCCGCATCAGGCAAGAGCCCCAGGAAACTGTACATCGCTATTGGGCCAGATTCCTCCTTGCGCTTAACAAGGTCAAGGACTGCCGCGAGGAGGACGTAGTCTTACTCTTCTGCAAAAACTGCACGGACAAAGGACTCCTTAATGCTATAAGCCGCCGTGACATAGTACACTTCGCAGATTTGGCAATCATAGTACAGAAGTATTGTGCGATGGAAAGCGCCTGGAAAACCAAAACAGAATTTTGGGACAGTACAGCTCTCACCAAAACCTTTGTCCGAACTAAATGGGCGAACTCTCGTAAGTCGGCCGATCCTGTCCCCAATAAACCAAAACACACCCAGTGCGGGGAACCGTATTGGAAGAATGGCTCAATGGACCATGTGAACTCCACAGCACTCCGGACACGACACCAACTCATAGCCTTAGAGCATGTTGGATACTCCAGCAGGTTGCAAAAAGTGGCGAGGATCTTCTTGCGAGCCATAAAGCAGAACAACGTCCCGCCAATGAACACAATACGATATTAACAGTCTTCAAGACTTTCGCCTCAAACAATAGGCGCAAGCGAGCTCATCGAAGCTCCGCTGAAATTTGCCATGTGACAAAGATAAACCCCTGGAACGACACTGCTATAACTTTCAATGCCAGTGATGAACCTCGATTCCAGACTGTCTGGGCACCGGACGCTCTGGTCCTTAGCCCGATCGTGGACGGCTTCCGGCTCACTAAAGTACTCATGGACGGCGGAAGCGGATTAAACTTGATCTATGAAGAAACGCTCAACAAGATGGAAATTGATAAAGGCCGCATTGAGCAAAGCGGCACCACCTTCAGGGGAATCATCCCTAGTCGGGAAGCGCGGTGTGAGGGAAAAATCACACTCAATATGGTATTTGGCACCCCGGAAAATTACAGGTCCGAAGAAATCACATTCCAAGTGGCTCCTTTTAGCAGCGGATACCACGCCCTTTTAGGGCGGGACGAGTTTACGAGCTTTCAATCCATACCCCACTACGGGTACATGAAGCTTAAACTGCCCGGGCCCAACGGAAGCTTCACTCTAGCCAGTGATCCGGACGTCGCACTTCGCGCCAAAAACAAAACCGTAGCACTGGCCCTGGAAGCATTATCCGAAGCCCTAGCAGCCAAAGAATTAACAACGCTACGGGCCACCATAGACAGGGACGACGTGATACTCGACAAGCGACCCAAGTCCACCTCATTTAAACCCGCAAACGAGATAGTCAAATTCCAAGTCCATCCAATGGACCCCACGAAGACAGCTTCCATCGGGACACAGTTGAGCCCCATAATGGATGCTGCACTACGAGACTTTTTACGCGAGAATTGGGACATTTTCGCCTGGCACCCATCGGACATGCCGGGCATCCCGCGTGGATTGGCCGAGCATAGCCTTAACATACTAAAGGGATATAAATCTATCAAACAGACCCTAAGGCGATTCTCAGAGCCCAAATGACAAAGCAATGGGGGAAGAGCTAGCCAAGCTACTTGAGGCCGGATTTATCAGAGATATTAAACATCCGGATTGGCTGGCAAATTTGGTAATGGTACCAAAGAAGGACAAATCCTGGCGCCTATGCGTCGAATTCAAAGACCTCAACAAGGCTTGCCCCAAGGATCCCTTTCCCCTCCCTTGCATTGATCAAATCATCGATGCCACAGCTGGACACGACTCGCTGTGTTTTCTCGACGCATACTCTGGATACCATCAAATAAAGATGGCAGAGTCTGACCAAGCTGCAATAGCTTTCATAACACCATATGGCCCTTTTTGCTTCAACACTTTGCCTTTCGGGCGTAAGAATGCCGGTGCAACCTATCAACGCATGATTCAAACATTCCTGGAAAAACAAATCGGCAAAACAGTGGAGGCATATGTGGACGACATGGTCATAAAAACAAGACACGTCGAAACCCTAATAGTTGACTTGAGGCTTACATTCGATAACCTCCGGACATACGACATCAAGTTGAATCCGGAAAAATGCGTTTTCGGCGTCCCCTCTGGGAAACTGCTGGGCTTCATTGTTACCAATAGAGGAATCTAAGCGAATTCGGCGAAAATCCGAGCTCTGTGGCAGTTGGCTATACCAACAGACCTCAAGCACATCCAGAAACTAGCCGGATGCGTGGCTGCTTTGAGCCGCTTTATCTCCAGGTTAGGATAAAAGGCATTACCTCTTTACCGCCTCCTTCGGCGCACCGAACACTTCGTCTCGACGGATGCATTCGCGGTCGGACTCGATGAAATAAAGACCTTACTGGCCAGTAATCCAGTCCTAACAGCGTTGAATATCGGCGAGCCTATGCTACTGTAGATAGCTGCAACACATCAAGTTGTAAGCGCAGTGCTCGTCGTCGAACGAGAGGTTGACGGATACAAATTCCCGCTCCAAAAGCCGGTTTATTACCTATCCACGGTCCTCACCCCATGCAAATCCCGATACCCACACTATCAAAAAATAGCATACGCGGTCTTCATGGCATCTCGGAAGCTGCGACACTACTTTCAAGAGTGTTCGATTACAGTAGCCTCCGAAGTACCACTCAATGACATAATAAATAACCGCGACGCTACGGGCTGGATCGCTAAATGGGCTATCGAGCTCCTTCCGTTCGACATAATATACAAACCACGGCAGGCCCTCAAGTCGCAAGTACTGGCTGACTTTGTCGCTGAATGGACGGAAGCCGAACTCCCTAAAGAGTACGGCGTGTACTTCAACTGGATCATGCACTTCGACGGCTCTAAAATGCTGGCCGGATTGGGAGCAGGTGTAGTCCTGACGTCTCCCACCGGAGACACGGTCCAGTACATCCTCCAAATATTATACACAGACTCCAACAATGCAGCCGAATATGAGGCTCTGTTGCATGGTCTTCGGATGGCAGTCTCTATGGGCATCCAACGCCTGGAAGTGCGCGGGGATTCGAACCTCGCAATATCACAAATAAACGGAGACTTTGATGCCAAGGATCCGAAAATGGCGGCCTACCGTAATGTCGTCCTCAAAATGTCAGCTCGGTTCGACGGGCTCGAATTCCACCATGTGGCTCGAGAAAACAATCAAGCGGCGGACGTCCTCGCCCGCATCAGCGCTAAACGCGGCCCTGTCCCACCTAACATATTCTTGGAAAGGTTGTTCAAGCCAACCGTAGTATGGGAAGGGGAGTCCGGCAATACTAGCATGGATCCGAACACACCCCCAGATTCTGAACCATCAGACACAATCGGAGGCTCTGCCACATAAATAACATCTTCGGCCCATGAAATCATGGTCGTAATCGCCCCGTGGACTGAGCCTTTCTTGTTCTACCTAATAGGCAGGAGTTACCCGAAGACCAAAATGAAGCACGCTGCATTGTCCGGTGTTCTAAAGCTTACAAAGTACATGAAGGGGAACTCTATAAGAAAAGCGTGACCGGAGTGCTCCAAAGGTGCATCTCCGAAGAGGAAGGGCGACAACTCTTGGCTGAAATCCATGCCGGACTGGGCGGACACCACACCGCGGCTCGATCGCTAGTCAGCAAGGACTTCCGTACATGCTTCTATTGGCCGACGGCCCGAGGAGAAGCACAGGACCTTGTCCAACATTGCGCCGGTTGCCAGCTCTTCGCCAATCAGAGTCATATGCCCCCTACCGCTCTCCAAATAATCCCCATAACTTGGCCCTTCGCGGTCTGGGGGCTGGATATGGTCGGACCTCTTAAAGGGGGAATCCATAAGAAAAAAATACTTATTGGTTATGGTGGACAAGTTCACCAAATGGATAGAAGCCAAACCAGTCAAAACGGCCGAATCCGGACCAGTAGTAGACTTCATATCCGGGGTCGTACACCGATACAGTGTCCCCCACAGCATCATCACTGATAATGGCTCAAATTTCACAGCTGATGAAGTGAAAACTTGGTGCGGCAAAATGGGCATTAAGCTCAACTACGCTTCCGTCTACCATCCCCAAACAAACGGCCAGGTCGAACGGGCAAACGATCTCATCATGAGCGGCATCAAACCCAGACTAGTGCGATCTTTAACAGAATTGGATACGCACTGGGTAGAGGAGCTCGACTCCATACTCTGGGGGTTGCGAACCACACCGAATCGCACCACCAGATATACACCATTTTTTATGGTGTACGGTGCGGAAGCAGTACTACCCTGCGACATAATACATGATTCTCCACGCGTACGCATGTACAAAGAGAAGGAAGCTGAGTTAGATCGGCAGGACAACTTGGATGCCCTGTTGGAGGAGCGCGATGTCGCAAAAGCCCGTTCCGCATTCTATCAGCAGCACGCTCGACGATATCAAAGCAGAGAAGTGCGGGCCAAAACTTACAATATTGGCGAGCTCGTTCTATGCCTACCGGAGAAGAGGAAGGACAAACGCAAACCCAAGTGGGAAGGTCCCTTCGTCATTGACAAAGTTCTCACCAGAGGAGCGTACCGCTTACGCAATGCGTCCGATAACAGACTCGAGCCGAACCCATGGAACGTGGCCAGACTCCGGAGATTCTACGCCTAACACCAAACTCAGCGTTCGTCTCCTTACTCCCTCCCTTTTACTTATGCTCCACCCCACTTTTCCTTTCTCGACCTTTTTTCTCTTCACACAAAGTACTTAATACAGTGCGGACTCCCAGATTACTCCGGCCACACTATGTGTGTAAGCAATACCTGGGGGCTTCCTATACGGAAGCTAAAAATAATTACTCAAATGGCTTTTTGCCCATCACATATGAGCTTCTTTTTCATATGTGCCTTTTCTTCACCATTATATGCATCAATATGAATTAAGATGTGGCCAAGCTGGGTTGCCTGGCTCTTGTGTTTATGCCCTATGTTCCCGTTAATTCGGCTAGGGCATAAGGGGAGCACCTCTGCGATTGTTACTGCTGGTTCAGCCGGATGTGTACCTCAGATTGGGTGAAGCCGAAAGCTAGTTTCCTTAAGAGAATATTCGATCAGTGAACAAAAGATGTATTCGTTTATTACAACATAAATCCCCAGAAGTGTTGTATCCTACGCCATCGTTTGCAGCCCGGACATGTGCATTGCCGCATGCATACCCAGGAAAAGGAACCCCTAACAGAACTATTCTCCCTGGAAGATGTTTCTTACTATCCATGTAACATAACACAGCTAGTTGGGTACTTGTCGGTTCAAGCACTTATGACCCCTACGCCTGGTATCCACAGATACCCCGGTTTTGTATAACTGAGCGGGTATTCGGACACACCCCGGACTGTAGGATCCGGGAGCTGAAGCGAAAAGGACCGCCATGACAAATGATTTTAATCCGGCTAGGGGCTACTTAAGCCCATTAAATTACACAGTCACTTGGACTGACTATATTCCTCCTCTATACCATCTGTCGGTGTCAAAACCGGCGGATCTCGGGTAGGGGGTCCCGAACTGTGCGTCTAGGCGGATGGTAACAGGAGACAAGGGACACAATGTTTTTACCCAGGTTCGGGCCCTCTCGATGGAGGTAAAACCCTACTCCTGCTTGATTGATATTGATGATATGGGTAGTACAAGAGTGGATCTACCACGAGATCAAGGAGGCTAAACCCTAGAAGCTAGCCTATGGTATGATTGTTGTAATGGTTGTGTGTCCTACGGACTAAAGCCCTCCGGTTTATATAGACACCGGAGAGGGCTAGGGTTACACAGAGTCGGTTACAATGGTAGGAGATCTACATATCCGTATCGCCAAGCTTGCCTTCCACGCCAAGGAAAGTCCCATACGGACACGGGAAGGAGTCTTCAATCTTGTATCTTCGTAGTCTTGGAGTCTGGCGGACGATGATAGTCCGGCTGTCCGGACACCCCCTAGTCCAGGACTCCCTCAGTAGCCCCCAAACCAGGCTTCAATGACGATAAGTCCAGCGCGTATATAGTCTTCGGCGTTGCAAGGCGGGTTCTCCTCCAAATTCCGTGTGTTTGCCGAACAGTGTCCGGCTTCCTTATCAATGTTGCGCTTCTTGGCTTCCACGCCCAATAATGGCCATCTTCCACGCGTCGCATGAATGCGAAAAGCCAGGGTATCTTTTATGTTTTACCCCCTAGCTGTGCAAATAATCTGCCTATAAGAGAGGCAAGAATCCAGATCC
Organism: Triticum timopheevii; assembly: GCA_963921465.1. Classification (NCBI taxonomy): domain Eukaryota; kingdom Viridiplantae; phylum Streptophyta; class Magnoliopsida; order Poales; family Poaceae; genus Triticum; species Triticum timopheevii. Next base: position 163,407,851 of record OY997272.1, on the reverse strand, counting down.
AAATCACACCATCTTCCTTCCGCGAATACTCATCAGAGCGCCCCCGACCAAAAACCAATTCCATCATGGACCGTCGACGCGACTCCTCCTCTCGCGCTCCCAGCCCACTGCCAGGAGACTGGTGGAGATGTTCTGTCCCGCACAGCGAGCTGGTGACGCTCCAAGCAAAGGGATATCTCCCTCCGGCCTTCATGGTCCCGGTTCGAGCCGGGTTGGCCACCTACCAAGGTGGGAAGCAAGCGGAGGCTACCCCAAGTCCCAACAAAGGGGAGCAGGTGTGCTTCGTCCCCTATCTGATAAGGGGGCTCGGATTTCCTATACATCGGTTCCTCCGCGGGCTCCTGGAGTTCTACGGACTCCAGCTTCATCACCTCACGCCCGCCTCTATCCTGCATATCGCGGGCTTCGTAGCTCTTTGCGAGCTATTTCTGGGCATCGAGCCCCATTTTGCACTGTGGAAGAGGTTGTTCTGCCTTGTACCCCGCTCTCACAAGGGGTCCATATATCAAGTGGGCGGCGCCGAAATATGGCGCATTGCCGGGACCGGATATCCATCCGGAACCCCTAAGAAGGCGTCCGAAGACTGGCTTTCGGAATGGTTTTACATAGAAGACGCTCCGCTGCCGGACCCTGTTCGGATCGGCCTCCCAGAGTTCAGTACTGCTCCTCTGAAGAAAATGCCTTAGTTGGCGTCCGCGGAGCCCCCAACTGGAGGAAGACAAGAGCGTCCATTATTTGATGGGCCGGATAAGGTTACTGGCCCATTCCGGGTTGACCATGATTGGAGTCATGGCAACATGCATTATGCGGGGGGTGCAGCCACTACAATACAGGGGCCACCCCATGTGGGATTTCAACGGGGAGGACGATGCCACCCGTCATGGCCGCAAAGGGCCGGGTTCGGCCGAGGACCTGGTGAAGATCCTGTCCGGCCTGTACAATGGGGAGAAGGAGGACTTCCTCCGGACGAACCCGTTGAATGGGTTCTCCATGAATAACTCTCGGCGCTGGCTAAGCGAACACTTAACGTGCCCGACCCATGCTTTCAATGTTTAAGTTTCTTATATTATGTTTTTCGACGCAGGAGCTGCGTCGGGTTGTGGAGGACATGATAAGTCCAGCTCCGCAACCTGAGGATCCAGAGAGATACCAGGATCCGGCCTCCGAAGAGGATCCGGACATAAAGGTGGAGCTAATCGACGGGGTGTTCCACCAGCTCTGCATGGATAATGCTTTAGTCGCCATTACGGCTGACTACCCCGGACTATATCCGGCTTCCCAGGTGATTGTGACCGAAGTCCCGACACCATTATTTCCTCCTTGCTCGTTTCTGACCTTCGCATACGATGGTGTTTTGCAGGAAGTGCCTTCAAGGCGGGAAGCCGAGCCCGTGGTGACTGACCAACAAAGGCCAGTCCGGACCAGTAGGCGGAAGAGGAGCGCGGCGCGGATTGAAACGTCGCCGCAAAGGTATAGCTCACACTTCATTATTTGGAGCAACGTTCCTAGGAAGCGTTTGAGTGCTCATGACTTTTGTAGGAGAAAAAGCGCCCGCCGGACTTCGGGCGTAGAGGTTGCCAATCCAACCTCTACCAGCTAGGCTCCAGCACCTGGTCTGGAGGGGGAGGCGAGCGCAAGGCGCGAGCCGGACACTCCTCCAACGGAGGATGCCGACAGACTGTCCGCCACCAAGTCTGAGGTGGAGAGCGCCATGAACCACAGGCGCCGCCGGACAGTATTTCGTGACGCGTGCTTCTCCCCTGAGGCATTGAATGCCTTTAATGCAGGGGACGCGCACCTCCGTGCTGCTCAAGATGGTTTTACCAGAGCCACGGAGCAGTATGTAAAAGACATATGGGTAAGAGAATTTGATAGTTGTATATGCCAGTAGCCCCCGAGACTTAAAGTAGTTATATTAACTGATTTAAGGATCATTTGAAACGCAGGGTCTTACGGAGAAGAATACCCAACTGGCTCAGGAGCTGGAAGAGTGCAAGGCCCAACTCGAGGCCGCACTTGCTGCCGCAGGAGGGAACACAGAGACCCCTCCTGGTAACACATTATTTTAAAAATATAAGCGGTGTGCAGTGTGCGCGCAAGTCTAATAATGACATTGCAGGTGCTGCCAGACAAGATCCGGACAGGCAAGAACTACTGCGCCAGCTGAAGGCCGGCGAGAGGGTGCTGAATAAAGTGCAGCAGGAAAGGAACAAGCTCCAGGATGCCCACGCCCAGCTCGGAGAAGAGCTGAAAGGTGTTCGTGCCGAGCTGTCCGGCTCCGTTAAGGAGAATCAGCGGCTTTGTCGCGGCATCTATAGTAAGTGCTTGAGCAAACTCCTTTGAAAAGAAGAGTTCGGCGAGGAAGTCAATTGACAAAATATGTCTGTAGGTATACTCACAGGTCGCCCTGCAGAGGAGATGCCCGTATCGACGGGTGATCAACTTCCCAAACTGTTGCAGCTGCTCGAACGAGTTCGGCAGGCAATGAGCGGCGTCGTCCAGGCTTTATGGCCGGCCCTCTCCCTACCCGAGGGCCTTGGGGAGCTTGCGGAGAAGCTTCAGGGAGTGCGGCAGCGCTTCCGTTTATGGAAGATTTCGGCCTGCCGCCAAGGTTCCAGGGAGGCCTGGGCCATGGTGAAGACGCGGTACAAGAAGGCGGATCCCAACCACATGGCCGAGGTCGGACCTGTGGGGCCCGATGGGAAGGAGATCCCTGTGAGTTTAGTATACGGCCAAGTAGAGTTGGCCGCAAAATTTTCCCAACGGGACTATAAATTAGACAGCCTGTTAGACGGGATTGAGGAGGAATACAATCAGTCTATTTGACAATGTATTTTAAAATGACATGTAAAATGCCTTCTAGCCAGATTGTAGATCGTTTGTCTTTGCCGACCTTTTCGCTTCAACCTCGGGACCCTAGAGTCTGGAGTGTGTCCGAATACCTTCTCGGTTAAGATACAACCGGGGCATGCATGGAGACCATGCGTAGGGGTCATTAGTGCTTCATCAGACAAGTGCCCAACTAGTTATGTTATATTACATGGTTAGTAAGAAACATCTTCCAGGGAGAATAGTTCCGTTAAGGGTTCCTTTCCCTGGGAGACATGCCCTAAAGTGCATGTCCGGTCTGCGAAAAGAGCAGAAAAACATCTGGGGGCACATAAATAAGTAGGTAAAAAATCATCTTTCAGGTCACCGACCGAATATTCCCTTAAGAACGCTAGCTTTCGGCTTCACCCAGTCTGAGGTACACATCCGGCTGACCCGGCAGTAAAAATCGTAGAGGTGCTCCCTTTACCTCCTAGCCGAACAATCGGGAACGTAGGGGTAAGCACAGGAGCCAGGCAACCCAGCTTGGCCAAAACTTAAGTCATATCGATGCATATAATGGTGAATAAAAGGTACATGTGGAAGCTTGACACATGTGCTGGGCATGAAGCCCTTATAATTAAGCTTCTGGTAAAGAAGCCCCCAGGTATAATGAGTGCGGATGGCACATCAAGTGTGTGCGAACAATGCACAAGTAGGCCCTTAACGGCTTGTTAGGAAAAAGGGTTGAGAGAAGAAAGAGAAAGAAAAGACAGCTGAAGTTTAAAAATTTGGACGGGGGAAGGGGACGAACTCTTAGTCTGGCTCTAGGCATAGAATCTTCGGAGGCGGGCTGCGTTCCATGGGTTCGGCTCGAGTCAGTTGTCCGACGCATTTCGTAGACGGTACGCTCCGCCGGTCAGGACTTGATCGATAATGAAGGGGCCCTCCCATTTGGGCTTGAGTTTGTCCTTTTTCTTGTCCGGCAGGCGTAGAACTAGTTCGCCAACGTTGTAAGTCTTGGCCCGTACTTCTCTGCTTTGATATCTTCGAGCCTGCTGCTGATAGAATGCGGAACGAGCCTTGGCGACGTCGCGTTCTTCCTCCAATGCGTCCAAGCTGTCCTGCCGATCCAGCTCGGCTTCTCTTTCTTCGTACATGTGCACTCGAGGTGAGTCATGAATGATGTCGCAGGGCAGAATTGCCTCTGCGCCGTATACCATAAAAAATGGTGTGTCCGGTAGTACGGTTGGGCGTTTTCCGCAGCCCCCAGAGTACGGAGTCTAGCTCCTCTACCCAGTGCGTGTCAGATTTCGTAAGTGACCGCACTAGTCTGGGTTTGATGCCGCTCATTATTGGACCATTTGCTCGTTCCACTTGACCGTTGGTTTGAGGATGATAGACTGAAGCATAATCGAGCTTAATGCCCATATTTTTGCACCATGATTTAACCTCGTCGGCCGTGAAGTTCGTGCCGTTATAGGTGATGATGCTGTGGGGGACACCATAACGGTGTACTACCCTGGAGATAAAGTCTATCACTGGTCCGGACTCTGCCGTTTTGACTGGCTTGGCCTCTATCCATTTGGTGAATTTGTCCACCATGACCAATAGGTACCTTTGCTTGTGGGTTCCTCCTTTAAGGGGTCCAACCATGTCAAGCCCCCAGACCGCGAACGGCCAGGTAATGGGTATAGTTTTGAGGGCGGTGGGTGGCATATGGCTCTGATTAGCAAAGAGCTGACAACCGACGCATCTTTGGACTTAGTCCTGAGCATCTGCCCGGGCCGTCGGCCAATAAAATCCTGTACGGAATGCATTTCCTACAAGGGCCCGAGCTGCGGCGTGGTGTCCGCCTAGTCCGGCATGAATTTCAGCCAGAAGGTTTCGCCCTTCCTCTTCGGAGATACACCTTTGAAGGACTCCGGTTGTGCTCTTCTTATAAAGTTCTCCCTCATGGACCTTGTAGGCTTTAGATCGCCGGACAATGCAGCGGGCCTCATTTTGGTCTTCAGGAAGTTCCTGCCTAAGCAAGTAGTCTAGGAATGGTTCTGTCCACGGGGCGATTACTGCCATTATGTCGTGGGCTGAAGGTGTTATTTCATCGGCTGAATCGCCGGTTATGTCAGATTGCTCTGCGTCGGTTGGTGCGGCTGTTTCCGGTTTGTTATTCCCGGACTCCTCTTACCATAGTACGGATGGCTTAAAGAGCCATTCCAGGAAGATGTTTGGAGGGACAGCGTCACGTTTTGCGCCGATGCGTGCCAGTACGTCGGCTGCTTGGTTATTATCCCGGGCTACGTGATGGAATTCAAGTCCTTCAAACCGAGCTGACATTTTTAGGACAGCCTTGCGATATGCTGCCATTTTCGGATCCTTGGCATCAAAGTCTCCATTTATTTGGGATATTGCAAGGTTTGAATCCCCGCGCACCTCTAGGTGTTGATGCCCATGGAGATTGCCATCCGGAGGCCATGTAAAAGGGCCTCGTATTCGGCTGCGTCGTTGGAGTCCGTGTACATTATCTGAAGTACGTATTGGACTGTGTCCCCAGTTGGGGACGTCAATACGACGCCAGCCCCCAATCCGGCCAACATTTTAGAGCCGTCGAAGTGCATAATCCAATTGGAGTATGTGCCGTACTCTTTAGGGAGTTCGGCTTCGGTCCATTCAGCGACAAAGTCAGCCAAAACTTGTGACTTTATAGCTCGCCTAGGTTTGTAAGTTATATCGAATGGTAAGAGCTCAATGGCCCATTTTGCAATCCTGCCCGTCGCGTCGCGGTTGTTTATAATGTCATTGAGGGGCACTTCGGAGGCCACTGTTATCGAACACTCTTGAAAGTAGTGTCGGAGCTTCCGGGATGCCATGAACACCGCATACGCTATCTTTTGATAGTGCGGGTAACGGGACTTGCAGGGGGTTAACACAGTGGATACGTAGTACACTGGTTTCTGAAGAGGGAATTTATGCCCTTCTGTCTCTCGTTCGACGACGAGTACCGCGCTTACAACTTGATGTGTTGCCGCGATGTATAACAACATTGGTTCGCCCAGGTTGGGCGCAGCTGGGACCGGATTCGTTCCCAATATGGCTTTTATTTCTTCGAGTCCGGCAGTGGCAGCATCCGTCCACTCGAAGTGTTCGATGCGCCTAAGGAGGCGATAGAGGGGCAATGCCTTTTCTCCTAGACGGGAGATAAAGCGGCTTAGAGCCGCCACGCATCCAGTCAATTTTTGTATTTGTTTGAGGTCTTTTCGAATATCTAGCTGTGACAGGGCTCGGATTTTGGCTGGGTTTGCTTCAATTCCTCTACCGGATACAATGAAGCCCAGGAGCTTTCCGGCTGGTACGCCGAAAACGCATTTTTCTGGATTCAGCTTGATGTCATATGCTCTGAGGTTGTCGAATGTGAGCCTCAAGTCGTCTACTAGAGTTTCGACGTGTTTGGTTTTGACGACTACGTCGTCTACGTATGCCTCTACTGTTTTGCCGATCTGGGTGGCCACACATGTTTGAATCATGCGCTGATATGTTGCGCCGGCGTTTTTAAGTCCGAAGGGTATCGTGTTGAAGCAGAATGGTCCATATGGAGTGATGAATGCCGTTGCGGCTGGTCCGCTTCCGCCATCTTGATTTGATGGTAGCCGGAGTATGCGTCAAGGAAGCACAATGAATCATGTCCTGCGGTAGCGTCGATTATTTGGACGATGCGGGGGAGGGGGAAGGGATCCTTTGGGCAGGCCTTGTTGAGGTCTTTAAAATCGACACATAGGCGCCAGGATTTGTCCTTCTTTGGTACCATTACCAGGTTTGCTAGCCAATCCGGATGTTTGATATCTCTGATGAATCCGGCTTCCAATAGTTTGGCTAGCTCTTCTCCCATTGCCTGTCTTTTGGGTTCGGAAAATCGTCGAAGAGCCTGTTTGACTGGCTTGAATCCTTTTAGGATGTTTAGGCTATGTTCTGCCAATCTGCGTGGGATTCTGGGCATATCCGAAGGGTGCCAGGCGAAAATGTCCCAATTTTCCCGAAGGAATTCTCGCAGTGCGGCGTCTACATCAGGGTTCAACTGTGCCCCGATGGAAGCCGTCTTTGTCGGGTCCGTTGGATGGACCTGGAATTTTACTATTTCGTCCACTGGTTTAAAGGAGGTGGACTTGGATCTCTTATCGAGTATCACATCGTCCCTATTCACAGTAGAGAGCAGCGCGGTGAGTTCTTCTGCCGCTAGGGCTTCGGATAGTGCCTCCAGGGCTAATGCGGCTGTCTTGTTTTCGGCGCGGAGTGCTATGTACGGATCACTAACGAGAGTGATTATTCCGCTGGGCCCAGGCATTTTGAGCTTCATGTACCCGTAATGGGGTACGGCTTGAAAAGTTGTGAATGCCTCTCGTCCTAATATAGTGTGATATCCGCTGTTGAACGGGGCCACTTGGAACGTGACTTCTTCGGATCTGTAATTGTCCGGCGAGCCGAACATCACATCGAGTGTGATTTTTCCGGTGCAGCGCGCTTCCCGGCTAGGGATTATTCCTCTGAAGGTTGTGCTGCTTCGCTCAATGCGGCTCCAGTCTATTTCCATTTTTTGAAGAGTTTCCTCGTAGATGAGGTTTAATCCGCTGCCGCCATCCATGAGGACCTTTGTAAGTCGAAAGCCGTCCACTATTGGACTAAGTACCAGTGCGGCTGGTGCTCAGGCTGTTCGGAATTTAGGTTCGTCGCTGGCGTTGAAGGTGATGGCTGTGTTGCTCCATGGATTTGTTGTTGCTTCTTGGTAGACTTTGGCGAGGCTGCGGATTATTCGTTTCCGCATATTATTTGATGTGAAAGTCTCGAAGACTGTTGATACCGTACCGGTATTGTTGGAGTGGTTTTCCGAGGCTAGAAGCTCCTTGCCACTTTTGGCCACCTGCCGTAATATCCAACATGCTCGAAGGCTATGTGTTGGGATGGCGCCCTCTGTACTGTGAATTTTACAGGGTCCGCTAAGCCATCCCTCCAGTACGGTTCCGTGCCCTTTATGGGGTTTTTGCTTTTTGGTTTTTGTATCTGGTGCCTGAGTGTAATGCACCATTTTGTTCGGACTAGGGTTGGGGCCGGATTGTCCCAAAACTTATTTTCGGTTTTCCGGAAACTCTCCATCGCACAATACTTTCGTACTATGGACGCCAGGTCGGCGAAGCATGTAATTTCACGACGGCTGACGGCGTTCAAGATTCCCTCATCCGTGCAATTATTACAAAAAATTGAAATTGCGTTTTCCTCTCGGCAGTCCTTTATCCTGTCCATAACCAGGAGGAATCTGGCCCAGTAGTGATGCACTGTTTCAGTGGGCTCTTGCCGGATTAGAGATAGATTGCATATGTCTGGGCGGGTGGGTGGAATTAAGTCCGGAACCCTACCCATCTCAAGGCTCAAAGGCCGAGAAGTTTCCAAATTTGGAAGCTTGGATTGCTGGACGTTGTCCAACGAGTCTGGTCCGATGCCTGACTTTAAGTTCAGCGCTTGATCAAAGTCCGTCCCTCCGCGGGAATCCGGCATGGAGGGTTCGGGAGCCCGGACATGACTAGTTTTCAATACAGGAGAAGAGTCGCCGCATTGTTCCTCTACCACTACAACATGGTGGGTGACCTGGGGAGAGTTAATCTCTCTCAGATCGGTTTTAAGCCCAATCTGATTGTAGTCTGTAGCGACTCCCAGGGCTGCGATGCGATCCAAGAGCTCGTTTACGGACGAGAGCTCTATTGGATCCAGCCGCTCGGCGAATCCCGAGCTGACGTGAAGATTGCTTTTGACGACTTGAGAGGTCATTGTCGAAGCGGTGGCCGGATAGGCGGTCATAGGAAAGCCACCTAGCCGGATAGTTTGGCCGGCGGCCAAGGCTCCTTTGGCGAAAATACCGTCCTTGAAGACGGGAGGAGGCATCCTTCCTATCGGTGACGGCACAGAGGAACTCTCAATGAAAGCACCAATGTCGGTGTCAAAACCGGCGGATCTCGGGTAGGGGGTCCCGAACTGTGCGTCTAGGCGGATGGTAACAGGAGACAAGGGACACGATGTTTTTACCCAGGTTCGGGCCCTCTCGATGGAGGTAAAACCCTACTCCTGCTTGATTGATATTGATGATATGGGTAGTACAAGAGCGGATCTACCACGAGATCAAGGAGGCTAAACCCTAGAAGCTAGCCTATGGTATGATTGTTGTAATGGTTGTGTGTCCTATGGACTAAAGCCCTCCGGTTTATATAGACACCGAAGAGGGCTAGGGTTACACAGAGTCGGTTACAATGGTAGGAGATCTACATCTCCGTATCGCCAAGCTTGCCTTCCACGCCAAGGAAAGTCCCATCCGGACACGGGACGGAGTATTCAATCTTGTATCTTCATAGTCTTGGAGTCCAGCGGACGATGATAGTCCGGCTGTCCGGACAACCCCTAGTCCAGGACTCCCTCACCATCCAACAGACTATCTAGCTTACAATCCTATTGAGAATACTTAGCGGCTAACGCTACCTAGTCATATACCAGACTTACGTGAATTTCTTGCCCATCGGGCCCCGCCGGTCCTACTTCGGCCATATGGTTCGGGTCTAGATTGGTGTAGCGCGTCTTCACCATTGCCCAGGCTTCTCTTGCACCTTGCCGGCACGCTGATATCTCCCACAGTCAGAAGCGCCGCCGGGCTCCTTGAAGCAGGTCCACAAGCTCCCCCATGCCATTCGGCGGAAGGCTTGATGGCCACAAGGCCTGAGCAACGCCGTGCATCACCCGCTGAGCTCGCTCGTGCAACTGTGAAACTTCTTGCAGTAAATCACTTGCAGATGAGGGCATCTGCTCTTCAGGGCGACCCTTAACATTCCTGCAAGCAAAATTATTTCAATATACTTCCACGGCGAACTATCATAAAGTTCGTCAGGGCACTCACCATAAATGCCACGTCGAAGCCTTTTGTTCTCCTTAACAGAGTCCACCAGTTGAGCGCGGACGTCTTTTAATTCCACGTCCAGCCAAATATTGGCATCTTGAAGATTGTTTTTCGATTTCTTCACTTGCGTAAGGATGCGCTTGCCAGCCTTTAGCTGCCTTTTGAGCTGTGATTTGTCATTCGATACGCCCTTCGGATTCACCCCGGGATTGTCTGCAGAATTTTCTATTAGACTAGTCATACCAGCCATTTACTAACTGGTGCATCTGCGTACAATTGAGACAAATGTTACCAGAGGAGGCCTTCTGGGATTCCTCTAACTTGGCAACCGTGTCCCTCAGCTGGGCCTTACATTCCTCCAGTTCAAACAGTTGTTCCAACTATTTCAAGTCTCAGGGGCTACTGCTATACATACTTGTCAAAATTTCTTACCCGTATATCTTTGGTGTACTGGTTCGTCACTTGGGCAAGCCCGCCTTGAGCAACTCGGACGTATGCATCTGCCGAATTGAAGGTATTAAAAGCCTCTTCGGAAAAGATGTTGTTCCGAAGCACGGCCCTCTGGCGCCGGTGATTCATGGCGCACTCCACTTCGGAGTTCGTGGCTGAACACATATCCGCATCCTCTGTCGGAGAACTACGCGGCATTGGCCCCGTGTCTGCCTCCGCCCTCGAAGCCGGTTCTGGAACCCGGCTGGTGGAGACGTGATTGGTGGGATCCCTGGATATAGTCCGGCTGCTCCTCTTCCTGCCAGACACAAAGGGCGTTGTCATATTTCAAATACTATAATCACAGGACAGGTTATTACTTTACCTCTGCAGCGGTGTGTCAACCCTCACCGCCATCCTCTTGAGCCTGCTCGATCCGGACGCCTGTGGTCGACGAGTCCCTAGGGGCTCGGCCCCGCGCTCCGGCCGTCGTCTCTGCAACAGCACGACGCCTCAAGGGTAAATCATAATACCTGAGGGGAGTCCTCTTTGGAGGATAGGGTTTTTAGTTCGGCTTACACGCGACACAGGGAGCAGTCCGGGATAGTCGGCCGTAATGGCCACTGAGGCACCATCCCAGCTCGCTTGATAAAATACCCCGTTGACAAGCTCCACGGTAATATCCGGATCTCCTTTGAGTCCTGGATCTAGGGCCCTTCCGGGGTCCTCCAGCTACGGGGAGGGGCTGAAGATTCCTTCTACGGCCCTCTTCAGTTCCTGCTCGGAAACATCGATGCAGGTAATCTTAGCAGAAGAACGCTGAAGTAAGTGAAACATGGAAAGGAATGACGACTTACCCACTCTGGGGGTTGTACATGGAGAATCCGTCTCGCATTTTAATGCGAAGGAATTCCTCCTCTTCCCCTTTGTATAAACCGGACAATATCCTTGCCAAAGCAGTGGCGGAGTCCGGACCCTTACGGCCGCAGCGGGTGGCGTCGTCTTCCCCGTTGAAGTGCCACATGGGCTTCCCCCGATATTGAAGCGGTTGCTCTCCCCGCATTATGCATATTGCCATGACCTCGACTATCGTCAGTCCAGATTTGGCCAGTAACTTTATCCTGCTCATGAAGAAGTGTATTTCCCTCGTATCCTCTTCTTGAGGGCCCCGGGGGCGCCAGCTTAGGCGTGCCCTCGGCGGGACGTTACCGAACTTGGGGAGACCTGTCCGGACTGGATCCGGAAGGGGAATGTCATCAATGTAAAACCACTCTGAAGGCCAGTTTTCTGGTGCCTTCTTAGGAGTGCCGGCAGGTATCCGGTCTCGGCAATGCGCCATACTTCGGCCCCGCCCACATGACATAGGGATTCTCCCTGGGTGCGGGGAACAAGGCAAAACAGCTTCCTCCATAATCTGAAGTGTGGTTCGCAGCCTGAAAATAGCTCGCAAAGGGCGACGTACCCCGCTATATGGAGAATGGAGGTAGGGGTGAGGTTGTGCAACTGGAGACCGTAGAACTCTAGGAGCCCGCGAAGAATAGGGTGGATGGGAAACCCGACGCCCCTCAACAGATGCGGGATGAGGCATATACGCTCCTCTGGAGATGGATTTGGAGATCCCTCCGCTTGTTCCCCTTCATCATAAGTGGCTATTCCGGCTCGGACAGGGACCATGAACGCCGGTGGGAGAAACCCTTGGGTTTGTAACTCTATCAAACAACTATGAGGAACTGAACACTCTCCCCAATCCCCCGACTTGGAACGAGGAGGGCGAGCAGAAGAGCTGCGACGGCCGGCCATGTTGGAATGGTTTTTCGCGGAGCGCTCTGTTGGATGCTAGCTCAGGTAGGGAGAGTGAGGTTTGGATCTGAGAATCCCCGTCCCTTCAAATAGACGGTCAGCCCGGAGGATTGAGGGTGGCAAATGCAAAAATGCCTCGGTTCTTCGCATTCGCTCGACACGTGGAGATGGTCATTATTGAGACACTGAAGGCGAGGAGTACACCATTGATGGGATGCCGGACACTATTCGTCGTAATAGGTACTTTGGAGTATTCGGAGATGGAACCCGCCTTGCAATGCCGAAGACAAGACTGCGCGCCGGACTCATCGTCATTGAAGCCTGGTTCAGGGGCTATTGAGGGAGTCCTGGATAAGGGGGTATCCGGACAGCCAGACTGTATGCATCGTCCGGACTATTGAAGCGTGAAGATACAAGACTCAAGACTTCGGCCCGTGTCCGGATGGGACTCTGCTTGGCGTGGAAGGCAAGCTTGGCGATCTGGATATTGTGTTTCCTTCCTTGTAACCGACTCCATGTAAACCCTAGCCCTCTTCCGTGTCTATATAAACTGGAGAGGTTGGTCCTTAGAAGGCCGATCACAATTACAATCATACCATCATAGGCTAGCTCTTAGGGTTTAGCCTCTACGATCTCGTGGTAGATCTACTCTTGTACTACCATATCTTCAATATTAATCAAGCACGAAGTAGGGTTTTACCTCCATCGAGAGGGCCCGAACCTGGGTAAACATCTGTGTCCCTTGCTTCCTGTTACCATCTGCCTAGACGCACAGATCGGGACCCCCTACCCGAGATCCGCCGGTTTTGACACCGACAGGCTCTTCGTGAAGAGCCAGCTCTAGCACGTGCTCCTAGGCACTTTGTACATGTTGACTATAAGATGGGATGTAGGCTTATAGCCAGCAGCTGGCTATACTATTAATGCTCTTTAGATGAGGTGCTAAGTGCATTAAATGGCTTAGTAACTCAAGTGTTCAATGCATAGGTGCTTAGTTTATTGGTGCCACATCATATTTTATGCCTACGTGGCAGGCTTAGCAGCTATACATGGTGGAGCACTGGGAGAGGCCAAGGCTGGTCATAGTGGGGAGTAACTTGTACTGTAACATATTACTATGTTACTCTAAACATCTCTATAAACCGAAAAGGAGGGAGTAGTAACATAGACTAGTGTCATATGGAGAGTATGGGAGCACATGATATTTCCCCGTCCAGACCGATCCCAAGTTGGCTTCTCACCGGCGCCAGCTGAGCCCGCCGCTCCACATTGATGGCAAGTCAGGGCGACATGACCTCTCACTGCTTCCGCCGTTGAAGTGGCACGCCGACCGAGGGCACCGCCCGCTGCACGCCCGGCATTTCAGACTACACAGTGGATAGTAACTTTTAGATCAAGTACTATAATTAGATGACATAAGCAGGCTATAAGGATTTAAATATAGTATTTGTGCTTAGTTGAAGGAGAGAGAAGAGGAGAGATAAGAGAAGCGGATTATAAACGTGTAGCCGGTTGTACTCCAACATACTCTACTTTGTGAGACAAAAGGTGGGGCCATTATTAATAATTTATACTAAAGGGACTAACGAACGCCTTAATTACTCCGGGTTTTTTTGAGACAAACCTTGGTGGGACTATTATTGACTTTTTTTGAGCTATTATTGACTTGGACATGGGGTTTGGGGGCCAAAGGCCTACTATTATACTCCGACCTGACGTGCTCTACCCTAGCTGCCGCTATATCATATGGTTTCGCACCGTTCCAGATCTTAATGCCGACACGCAATTCTTCTCCAGCCCTCCTTCCGGCGTGCACCGCGAGAAGCGACAGCAGTCCTCTGAACCCCGCCTTTCGTGATCCTGTACGGGAGAGGGGCGATCAGGTTTTTCCCCCGACCATGGTAACCTCTTCATCAACGACATGAGTGAAAACATCAACCACATCGGTTCTGCTCCCGCTGTATAGTATGTGATTCTGTCCTCCTGGTTTAGTCCGCATCATTACTTTGATGTTTGCAATTGTCGTCATGATCTATTTACTGCTGATTCGGATTAAATCTCATACTAAATTACTCATATATTCAACAATCCAATCCAAAAACCTGATCACAGGCAATTTACTCCGAGTGGTTTTGCTGCGCTTTTGAAGCCGCCTACTTTTAAGGGGGTGCAATATAAAAGGTGGTGCACAAGAGCAGTATATTGGTTTCAGATAATGTACTGCTATGACGCCACTAAGGGTAAGCCTGAGGGCGATCTTAATCCCACACAACAGGAAGCTTTTCAGAACATGGATACCCTCTTCAAAGCCGCCCTGCTGAGTGTTCTTGACGATTCCATTGTGGATTCGTATACGTTGTTTGACAGCGGCAAAGACATGTGGGCTGCGCTCGAGGCCACGTTTGGTCCCTCGGGCGCTGGCAACGAGTTGTACGTCATGGAGCAATTCTGTGACTACAAAATGACTGATGAGCGCCCTGTTGTTTAGCAGACTCATGAGATACAGTCACTCTCTAAGGAACTTGAGTACTTTAAGTGTGTGTTACCGGACAAATATGTTGCTGGGACCATGATTGCCAAGCTTCCACCTTCATGGAACGATTTTGCTACTTCTATGAAAAACAAGAGACATGAGTTTTCTGTTTTGGATCTCATTAGCACTCTTGATTTTGAGGAGAAGGCGAGAGCAAAAGGCACACGTGCTTGGGTCGCCAAGGGAGCTTCTAGTGCTCACATGGTACACGAGAAGAACTTCCAGCCCAACCAGCCCCAAAACAACAAGAACAAATCTCAGGGGAAAGGCAAGTTTGATGCAAAGAACAAGCCGTCACATTCTACCAACTTCAAGAAGAATTCTCATAACGGGAAGGGATACAAACCTCAATTTTGGTAGCACCGCACAAAATTTATATGGTTTCATCTACCTGCTATCAGCTAACCTCATGGTGCTCCAGGTATTCCTACATTCGTAACTAGGTACAATGACCACCGCAAGATGAAATTAGCTTATTCGTACGTTGACTTGCTGAATGCAGTGCGGAACGATCCTGTCATGTGTGGAGGAGCAAACAAGCAGTGCAGCCGAAGGTGGAAATCAACCGAGGACTTATGAAATTATATGTAATCTTCCTCAGGCAGGTCAGTATCCCCTTCGTCCAGATGATCGTGTTTTGTCATGCCGAGCTATTGATATGTGCTACTGTTTTGCAACACCGTTTAAGTATAGCTACTGTTTTCCTATCTTTTCAGATTCAGGACAATGAATATGATATCAGGGGAACTGCACAATATGGACCCATGTTGAGTCATCTCTATTGCCTCATGTGTTTGCGGCAAATGTGTCAGCATCAATTGCAAGATGAGGCAGCTAGCTAGCTGTGGAGTTGCCAACATGCTCAAAGTGCTCGCAACATTGAGAAGAAACAAGCATGCCCAGGAAATTAATGCGTGCGCAGGGAGGCCCTTTGCTCAGAGAAGCATCGACCGATTTTCTTTATTTCCACACCTTCTCACAGTTTCGTATATTGGTTATAGTATGGTGAATCATTGAGGTGCATAGACATGCTGAACTTTTGTTCTTCTGAATGTTAGTTTAATGTGAGTTTCTGCATCAGGTACCGCATCCTCTAATTTGGTGGATGCACACAGAGAAAATAAATCTCCTTAATTTACTCCATAACCACCCTATTAAATAGGCCTAGTAACAAACCAGGTGCATGTAGTGGCCGGTGGGCACATGCATCCTGCATGCATGGCCAGTCATGCAGAACGCAAAAGAAGAGAGCGGCTCTTGGGAAAAAGCGAGTAGTTAGTGCAGTGGGCCTTATAAACACGAACAGCTCGCTCTCCCGCTTCCGTCTCCCCACCCAATTCCCCCCGCTCCCCAATCTTCCTCACTCGTCCAGAAAACCCCGCTCACCTTCTTCCTCACTCGTACACAAAACTCCTGCTCCTCTTCTTCCACTCCTACAGAAATCCCCAGCCCTCCTTCTTCCCCACTCCCACTGCCACTAGGCTCGTCTCTGGCTACTTTCCTTAAAACCCATGAGCTCGGCGCGACGCCCACAAGGAAAATGGAGTCGGCTGGCCCCAGCGCCAAGAAGATGAGGCTCCCGCCAATGGCGACGCCGGTTGTAGATCCCGCATCCGGTAGCGCTGGGAGAAGCGGTGAGCCCCCCCCCCCCCCCACCCGGATCTGAGGAACCTGTAGAATCTCCGGTGGACCGCATCAGCGATCTCCCGGACGCCATTTTTGAGGAGATCATATCGCTTCTCCCCACCAAGGATTGTTGGCGCACACAAGTCCTCTCACCTCGGTGGCGCCCTCTATGGCGCACCGCGTCCCTCAATCTCGACTGTCGTCAGATATCTGTCCTTCCTGAATTTGATCTCATCAGAGCCATCGTCTCTTCTCACCAGCAGGGCCCCGTTCAATGCCTCTGCATCCCGACAAGCTACCTGCTGTCCATACCCGGCAAGGTGGACGCTTGGCTGACATCCCCTGAATTCAGAAAACTCTAGCAGTTTGAGTTCTACCATTACCACAAAAGTTTCATACCACGAACATACCAAGAATTCGTGCCCACACCACCGTTGTCCATCTTGCAGTTTTCCTCCTCTCTCCACACCGCCACCTTCGCCCGGTGCCATCTACCAGACGATCTGGTACAAATGCTTCGACTCCCACTGCTAAAAAAACTTTCGCTTGTGGTGGTTTATCTGTCGGAGACCTCACTGCACAGCATCATCCACTCCAGTTGCCCTGCCCTGGAGCGCTTGCTGATTGTTTTGGGAATAGAAATCGGTATCAGTTGTCTCCAAGTAAAGTCGCCTCACCTTAAAAGCATTGGAATTTGTTTTGAAGGACAGCAGCTCATCATCGAAGACGCCCCTCCACTTGAAAGGTTGCTCCTTCATAATTGTTATACACCTTCAGAAATAACTGTCGTCTGTGCGCCCAAACTGGAGACCTTGGGTGTAATTCGTGACCCGTTTAATAATCACAAGGAGTTGGTGTTTGGCTCCTCACCTTTTCAGGTACCGTATATTATAATCTACACATTTGTAATCATATGCTGCATTTTTCATTTGTGCGCATAAGTTTTATATCATCTTGGAGTACACTTTGGGTACTAATATTATGTTATATGCTCAATAAAGAGTTCGTCCATTGATAACCTATCAATGCTGCTGGATTCTGTCAAGATCATATATATCAGAATGTATAGTTTTGATCTGGACATAATTATTGGCTTGCTGCGATGCTTTCGATCTCTGGAGAATTTATACATAGAGGTGATGATTTCATGCAAATTGAAAGCTCGTATGTATTGTACTAGAATTAACTATTCATCTGTCGTTCTTTCGACATACTCTTTTTTCAGAACTTAACTATTTTCAATCTTCATGTCTACTTAGGCAGAACCACATGGAGAAAAACATATAACCAATCGTTGGCGTAATAAGCACAAGGATTTTCTCAGTTCTCATGACATTCATTTGAGGACAATAACAATGGGACGATATGCATCCAGCCAGGCAAACAGAAGCTTTGTCACATTCTTCCTGTTGAATGCGAGGTTACTATTGTCCATGAGGCTTAATTTTTACAGCAAGAGATTTCTCACCGACGAACATGTTGAACAGCAAAAAAAGAAGTTTCAGGTGGACAAATGGGCTTCTAAACGTGCTCGGCTTCTATTTACAACAAGTTGTAGACATCCTAAAATATATTTTTTTGCACAGGATGTTGATTTTATGGATCAGACCGATCCATTTGTTTGTGACTGCAAAAAAGAGTGGCTTGGTTAGATGTTACTGTCATGTTCAATCTGGGTTTTGTCTAAAAATTTGATGAACAATTAATCCTTGGGCTTTTTGTACCATTTGTATGCTTGACTTGCATGTTGTTGCCCTCGTACTCCACTCCACCTGCCACTACACTGCCGCATCTTCCATGGCTGCTGTCCGTTCCCTTCCGAGGCCTTGCCGTCGTTCTCCGCCTTGGTTAGCTCATTGTGCTCGCTGCCATCTGGTGTTGTCAACATGGTCAACAACCAAGAGGAATCAGGAGATGATTGTACGTGGAGAGGCTGACAGTAGGGACCCACCAGGGTCATTGCATTTCGCAAGCAGGTGCCTAGTTATTACAAGCCAAAACAATACTTCCTCCTAATTGTTTGACAACTAGGTTCCACGCCATTGTCAATGTAGTCAATAAACGAGAAAATTACACAATGAGCGGATAACACCAGGGACCCAGCAGCTCGCCCAGTCGTTTTTCAGTTTCAAAGACGAAGCTCAACTGCGTGCTGTGCGGGGGCTGTGGCCCGTCTAGCCCACGCTTACCGTTTTATTAAGCACATGACGAGCCCAGTTGATATTTTTTCTTTCTAAAATTGGCTAGCCCAGTTCTGTTTTTTGGAGAATACCAAAACCGAGGCCTACTTGCTTTTCTCAGCCCTGCTGGGTTGCAAATCTTTCAAGACGAGGAGGGATAGCAAATGGGCTTCCCCAGAAAACGGGCTATAAGTTGTAAAAATGGGCTGTAAATTTTTAAACCAAAGCCAACCGGCAATTGCATTAAAATATCATTTTTTTCAGGATTTCTCTACTCTCTACTCTTTTAAAAACCAAAGCCAACTGGCAATTACATTAAAATATCATCTTTTCACCCACAAGATAAACTACTCATACAAATGCATCTTCATGTTACGTGCAACGAACGGGCATCTTGCTAGTTAAGATTCTAAATTTCATTCATTTTTTTGCGGAGAATTGTTTTTTGAATTTTATTTTGATATAATTTTTTGAAAACTATTTTTAACGTGACTCGAAATTTCGTGATTAAAAGAGTTCAGACTCCACCGAGATATGCAAAATTTCTTTGATTTTTTTAGCAGTGCCCAGAATATATGGTCTGTAATGCTAATAAAAAGAATATGGGCTTCAAATATCCTTAAGAATTAGCAAATGGGCTGTAAATTATTGAAAATAATGGCTAATGGGCTGTATGCTATTTTCCACAGATTTGGAGGCTAACTTCTGGGCCTACTAGGTTGACGATGACGCTGTCCTAATTTATTTTTTTTGACGCGTACACAAGGCTTTGTCAACTTAGTCAACACACAGCAGTGACTGTTGGATGTCCATCCAACGGCCGCCGTGCTTCTTCAATCTTTGATCTTCCTGCTCCAGCCGCCCAAACCAGCGTCAACGAGACTGCCTGCTCCCTCCTCCTGTGGGTGGCTGTGCTGCAGCCAAGCCGTCACTCTAACCACCCACACATCCTATTATTTTCCGGCGACGTCAGCCTTACCCCGCAGCCGACCAGTCAGCGCTCGTTCTCCCCTCGACATGGGCATCCGCTGCGGTGGCTTCGCCGGCTCTGGGTGGTTCTCTTCCTGGGCCCCGCCCTCGTCCATCGCGTTTGTGCT
Source organism: Triticum timopheevii (assembly GCA_963921465.1). Classification (NCBI taxonomy): domain Eukaryota; kingdom Viridiplantae; phylum Streptophyta; class Magnoliopsida; order Poales; family Poaceae; genus Triticum; species Triticum timopheevii. Next base: position 163,388,450 of record OY997272.1, on the reverse strand, counting down.
CTCGGCGCGGTGAGGTCAACATGGTCAACAAACAACAGCTTTCGGAAGAGGCTGACAGTAGGGGCCCACACAGGAAAATGCCTCCTTATTATGCACAAATAATGATTCCTCGACCTGATAGCTAGGACCCACCGGAAGGGTCTCTGTATTTTCGCGAAAAAAACGTTCCCCCCGCTAACAGCTCGAACCATCGGAAATGCCTCCTTATTATGCATAAAAAAATGAATACTCCCCCTGCTAGCTGGGACTCACCTTGGTGGGAGGCTGACTTGTGGGCCTACTAAGTTTACAGGGACGGAAGGCTTTGTCAACTTAGTCAATATGAACGACTCTAGCTCCAGTGACCGTACGATGTCCATCCAATGGCCGTAGTGCTTCTTCAACCTCTGGTCTTCGTGCTCCAGCCGCCCAAAGCAGTGCTGGTCGTGCCGCGTGCTCCTGCCTCCCGTGGCCGGCTGTGATGCCGCGGAGGCCTCATCGCCCCCTACTACTCCCACGGCTGGCTAGGCCATCCCTCTACTCACCCACACCCCCTGTTATTCTGTGGCAACAGCATCCACACCCTCGTACTCCTCTTCGTGTGGGCATCCACTGCTGCGTCTTCCCCAGCTCCGGGTCGTCCCCTTCCTAGGCCTCGATGTCGTCCACCGTCGTGGTGCTCTCGGCGCGGCGTGGTCAATGTGGTCAACGACCGACTTCCATCGGAATAGTACTGTGCGTGGAGAGGCTGACAGCTGGGTCCACGGCGGCCGCAAGGAAGTGCCTCCTTATTACGCGCAAAATAATTATTCCTCCACCTGACAGCGGGGACCCACCGGACGGGCCACCGTATTTCGCGAAAGAAACATTTCCCCCTGACTGCTAGGACCCACCAGCTACATCTTCGCACGCAAGGAAGTGCGTTCGATAAAAAAATGATTCGCCCCCCTGACTGCTGGGACCCACCAGCTACATCTTCGCACGCAAGAAAGTGCGTCCGGGCAAAAAAAAACAAAACGATTCACCCCCCCTGACTGTTGGGACCCACCAGCTACATCTTCGCAAGCAAGGAAGTGCCTGAAAATCGGGACCCACCTGGTCGAAGCGTATGTAGCGTTGTCATTCTAGTCGAGAACGTGTACTTACATACTGGTCGTAGTAGAGGCGCGCACGTGTCGTAGTAGCATGTACACGTACGTACAGCGGTGAGGGTGCAAGAAAGAAAATACGGCCACGTACGTACATACGAGCAGGGTCTCGAACGCCTACTCGCGCATACATACATGGCTGGGTCGGAATGGAGAAACAGCGTCGACGTCGTGTTCATGGGGAGCCAACCGGCTGGGTCGGAACGGAATACGTGGTTGTGTTCATCGGGAGGGCTTGGACGGAACAGGCGATGGAAACGAGGCCTGGCGTACCGCACAACAGAGGAAACGGCCTTGTGTTCGACCGGCCACGTTCGAAACGGGATCATGTTGATCGGGAGGGGCCTGGCATACCACAAAACGGAGGAAACGGACCTTCTATGTCGAAACGGGGTTCCTGTTGATCGGTAGGGGTGTGGCATACCGCAAAACAGAGGAAACAGACCTCCTATGGTCGAAACGGGGGTCCTGTTGATCGGGAGGGGTGTGGCGTACCGCAAAACGGACGAAACGGACCTCCTACAGTCGAAACGGGGGTCCTGTTCATCGGGAGGGGTGTGGCGTACTGCAAAATGGGACTCGATGAGATACTGTTCATCTCCACCGTTGACCTCCTCCAGCCTCCACGGGCTACCGTCGACCTCCTCCAGCCTCCACGGGCTCCTGTTAATCCAGCCTCCACCGCGCGTTACTCCACCGGCTACTGTTCAACCACCACTCCACCGTCTACTGTTCATCCAGCCCTCCACCTTCTACTGTTCATCCAGCCCTCCACACCACGGGGTCCTGTTCAACCACCCCTCCACGGCCACCCCTCCACCGTCTACTGTTCATCCAGCCCTCTACACCACGGGGTCCTGTTCATCCAGAGGCAAAGCCACCGCTCACTGTTCATCCAAACCCCCCCCCCCCCCGCAACGCTCACTGTTCATCCAATCGATCGGCTTCAGTTAGCAGCAGTAGCGAAGGAATCGCTCCATCGGGTTCAGCTAATAGCCATCGATCGATCGCTCGGGTTCAGTAACGCGTAGCCTGCAGTGCAATCGCTCGGGTTCAGTTAGAGCCCAACGTCTTGCTCGGGTTCAGTTAGAGCCAACGCCTCGCACGTGTACGAGAGAAACGCGCATCGCTCGGCCCCCGACCTCCCACCGTAACCGGCAGCTCCCCAAAATTTTCCTCCCCCTCGCTTCTACCACGGTTTTTTCCGTCATGGACGGCCCAAAGAATGTCATGCAGCTGCGTCTCTGGCCCACCCAGGACGAAAAGCCCATTTTCTGTCATGATTTTTTGTCATAGAAGTAGGAGCCCACCACATCTATGATGATACCGGGTTTTGTCACAATTATCGTCATAGAAGTGTCATATGTATGACAGGAAAAAAATTCGTTCTGCCCAAAATGTCACGGATGTGTCTTTTTTTGTAGTGTGTGCATGATGAAAATATTTGTGTAATGTGCTCTAGGAGCGACGGCCGAAATTGTGGCTGTCAGGAAGGTTGTGGCTAAAGCCGAGAAGAAGGCAGCCGCAGAGCAGGCTCTTCGTGAGGAACACGAGGCCAGAGTTACTGAGGCTGAGCGAGAGATTCAAGGGGCCGTGCAGAAATGCGAGACCTTGGAGCAGAGTTTAGCAGGGAAATAATCCAAACTCTCCCAGGCTCGCCAAGCCACAAGTGATGCCCGGGAGGAGGCCCAAGGTGCCCTGAAGGAAATCCAGGGGCGAGGAAGATTGCGGCTGGTAAGGCTTTTTCTGTACAAAGCAAGTATTTGAAAGGAGAAAATCAAGTTGAGAGTTTAAATTCTGATTTCTCCAGGGGTATTTGCGGAGCTGCCATGCAGCATATCTGACGCCGCCCAATTCTATCGAGCCGAAGAGAGGAATACTGCAGATAAACTCTTCTGGATGCAGTATCTGGCACTGAATTATCCGGTGTCGTTTTCCGATCAGCTGAAGCAGCTGGTCGAACTGCATAAGGCGGCCAAGCTAGCCATGAAGGATTTGATTATCCAGCTATGGCCTGCCGAGCCGATTCAGAGCAGTTACTTCGGGCTCGTGAAGTGGATTGCGAGTGCCTGCCCTCGACTCGAAGTCATCAAGCGGTCGGTTTGCATAGAAGGTGCGTGAATGGCCAGCGCCCGTGCAAAGGTGCATTGGGGGAAGATGGATGCAGAAAAGCCAATGACCGAGGGACCGCCGGAGGGGAAAGAGCACTGCAAGCCCGAACTGTATTATGAAGGTGTCTTGAAAGGGGCCCTCCTTGCGGTGGAGCAATGCACCAAGGACATTATATTACCGTGAATACGGTCATGTTTTTCCTTTGTAATATTTGAACAAGGCCATTATTTATTGCTTGTCGTATGAAAGTTTTTCCTCCTGTGCGGCCGTTTTATATACTAATCTTGAGAGTCGGCCAGTCGTCGGCTTCCGCCCCCACGTAGTGAGTACGGGGGTGTTCGGGATAAACCTGAGCACTCTTTATCCCAGTTTTGGGTCCCTAAAGGAGGTATTCAGCACAACAAACCATACAATTGGACTATAGGGCTTTATCGCTCTCACTTAGCCATAGGAGTTTTTACAAGGAAGGTAGGCGCAGCCCATGGTGTTCGGAAGACCGCACGAGGGGCTCTATGAGCGCCTGATTGGAAAAGGCCAATCCGTCGCATGCTGCATTGGTTATGGCATTATGCGAAAGAAATCCTTAAAGATTTTAGAACCTCTCGAACAACTGACCATCTATCGCTACATCATGACAGTCAGTTTTCGGCTCTCTCTACTGAGGTGCTTGTCCGAAAGAACCGGGACACAATCGCAGTAGTTCTCCCAGTGCTACCTTAGCCGATATAGCGGAACGTAAGGTACCAAAACATAGGAGCCAGGCCACCCAACTATTGACCCAAGACATGATTCGGAGCTGATGCATATAATGCTATAAGTTCGGGGTGCCGAACTACCGCGAAGGTGTTCGGACTTTTTTGCCGTAGTATGGGCATGATAAAGCCCCTGGCATATTAAGGCATATCGCAATAAGCAGCCGCCTATTAACAAAAGAGTTTTAAATAAGAAATAGCAGTAGATGAGCATCACATAAATCCACATGTTGTATTTGAATGATACGTCAATGTGTATAAGTACAGATTATGTGATAAAAGGAAATATGATTGCGGAACCTGCTGATACCAGGCGTGAGGAAGTTGTGTTTGGATCCGGGGTGTAGTTGGGTGATCATAGGGGGAATATCTAGAGATTCCCTTACGCGCTCGAACTGTTCCCACGCCATCCCTCCTGGCCTACGTAAAGGTGAACCTGCAAAGAAAATGCAAGAAATGGTTTTGCACCGCGGAGCGGTTGAGCCACAGTATGTGGCTTGTATTATCTTTTTCCGGAGTGTTTTTAATTAAGCTCCGGGTGGGCCGGGCTATCCTGCCGCGTAGTAGTTCAGACTCCTTTGGTGGTGTCCGGGAGCTTGGCCGTCGACTCGAGATTCGGCTGGGAGGTGCCATCCGTTGCTCGTGCTGTTAAAGTGGTGGTAGACTCTTCGTCAGTGAAGGGGAGTTCGGACCTGCCATTAACCATGATGACGCTGCGCGAACCAGGCATCTTTAATTTACGGTAGGCATAATGTGGCACCGCGTTGAACCGAGCGAACGCGGTTCGTCCGAGCAGTGCTTGATGGTCACTGCAAAAGGGGACGATGTAGAAGACTAAATCTTCGATACGGTGATTGTCCGAAGATCCGAAGACCACTTCCAGTGTGATTGAGCCTGTGCAACAGGCCTCTACCCCTGGTATGACACCTTCGAAGGTGTTTTTGGTGGGCTTGATCCTTGAGGGGTTGATGCCCATTTTGCGCACTGTATCCTGGTATAACAAGTTCAAACTGCTATCTCCGTCCATAAGGACTCGTGTGTGGTGGAATCCGTCAATGATGGGGTCGAGGACCAGTGTGGTCGAACCGCCATGACGGATACTGGTAGGATGGTCCCAATGATCGAAAATGATCGGGCAAGAGGACCATGGGTTAAACTTTGGGTCCATTTTATAGACTTTCCTTAGTGCACGTTTCCACTTGGGAGTGCGGCTTGCGCATATCATATTCACCATTTTCACTTGGGGGGGAATTTCTTCTGTCCTCCTGTATTCGGTGATCAAGGCTCCTCGTCGTCATTGCTTTGAGACCCTTCCCCTTGTTTTTGGTATCTGAACTGTCGGCTTGTCTGAAGACCCAGCACTCTCTGTTGGTGTGGTTGGCTGGTGTTCCTAGGGTGCCATGAATTTGGCATGGACGGTCGAGTATGTGGTCCAAACTGGACGGGCCTAGATTGTTTTTCTTGAATGGCTTCTTCCGCTGACCGGACTTGGAGCCGCTGAATCCAGCATTGACTGGCGTGTCTTCGGCACTATCCCCGTTTTTGCGGCGTTTGTGTTTGTTGCGCCATGGTTTGTCGTTGCTATCCTTGGCTTTCAGTGTGCCAGGATTGCTTGTTGTATTGTTGCTACGAGCCAACCAGCTATCCTCGCCCGTGCAAAAGCGGGTCATGAGTGTTGTGAGGGCTGCCATGGACTTTGGCTTTTCCTGGCCGAGATGTCGGGCAAGCCACTCGTCACGGATGTTATGCTTAAAGGCCGCTAGGGCTTCGGCATCCGGACAGTCAACAATTTGGATCTTTTTGGTTAGGAACCGGGTCCATAATTTCCCGGCTGACTCTCCGTGCTGTTGGGTTATGTGACTTAGATCATCAGCATCCGGTGGTCGCACATAAGTGCCCTGGAAGTTGTCAAGGAAAGTGTCTGCCAGGTTCTCCCAACTCCCAATGGAGTTTGCCGGCAAGCTATTCAGCCAATGCCGAGCCGGTCCCTTGAGTTTTAGTGGGAGGTACTTGATGGCATGTAGATCATCTCCCCGGGCCATGTGAATGTGGAGGAAAAGATCTTCTATCCATACAACGGGGTCTGTGGTACCATCGTATGATTCAATGTTCACGGGTTTAAACCCTTCCGGGAATTCATGATCCATTACTTCATCAGTGAAGCATAGGGGATGTGTGACGCCTCTGTGTCGGGCTTCATTGTATTTGGCCTGACTGGATTTCTTAGTGTATCCGGTGTGACGATCCTTGTCACGCATTGGGGTGCGCCCCCGTTATCCGTAGATCGATCTTGACTGTCCTGCTTTATTTTCCAATAATTCTCGCAGGTCCTTCGTGTAGCCCCGGGCCTTAGTATTATCGTTTGGTTGGCGACGGGGTGCGGTCTAGACTTCGGGCTGGTATGCCGCTTTGTCTCGGCCACGGGGTGGCCGGTCAGCCGCATCATGCGCTGGTGGTGTGGGTTTTAATGACTCATCCTCGAGTTGAGGTAACAACCTACACTTTGGGTAACTTTTGATAGGGCGCTCGAGTCCGTATTCCTCGGCAACCAGGACCTTGGTCCATCTATCAGTTAGCAGATCTTGATCAGCTTGGAGCTGTTGCTGCTTTTTCTTCAGGCTTTTTGCAGTGGCTATAAGCCGAGCTTGAAGCGCTCCTGCTCGACGGGATCCTGAGGCACGATGAATTCTTCGTCGCCAAGGCTCACTTCGTCTTCGGAGAGAGGCATGTAATTATCATCCTATGATTCTCCATCTGTCGCGTGTTCCTTAGGGCTAGCTTGCCCATCCTCTTGTCTAGCCTACTCGAAGCCTGGCTGGGCGTGATTGTTTTCGTCTTCAGCACCTTACGGATTGTTATCTCTTGTGCCGGTATCGCTATTTTTGCTATGGCGGGGCTTGGAGCGGCGCCTATGGCGCCGGCTTAGATTGCTTCTCCAAGGGGTTATCGTCCATTGCCTCATTGCCATTACTTTCTTTGGGGGTGTCCACCATATATATATATCATATGATGGAGTGGTTGTCCAGCGCCCTATAGGCGGTGGTTCCTATTCTTCTCCTGCATCGTCGTCCATACCGTCGATGTCTTCGGAGTTGAAGTCAAGCACGTCGGTTAAGTCATCGACAGTGGCTATTAAGTGGGTGGTGAGTAGGGAACGAATTTCTTCGTCGTCCGCTTTCCACTCGAGCCGGACATGGTTCGGACAAGAATCTCTCGACAAGGAAAGAGACCTTAATGAGTTCAGCACGTCACCCAAGGGCGAGTGCTGAAAAATATCCGCGGCGGTGAACTCCATGACCAGTGCCCAATCAGATTCGCTAGGCACGGACGCACACGGTTCGGATCCTGTAGCCGGAGACGAGTCCGAGGGTCCGATGACACCTCCCTCACAGGAGGTGGGATCAGTGTTCGGCTCGAGTGTCGATGAGTGCGCGGCCTCCGTGGCAGGGTCCATCCACCCGTCTTCGGAGGGCACGATCTGCTCCGGATTGATTCCCAGCGCCGCCGCAGGCGCGATCTCCCGAATAGTGTCTGATGGCAGATCAAAGTCATGCCCGTCGTGACCGTCCGGCGCGCCTGATATGGGCTCGAATCCGTTGAAGATCAAGTCTCCGTAGATGTCGGTAGTATAGTTCAAGCTTCCAAACCTGACCTGATGGCCAGGGGCGTAGCTATCGATCTGCTCCAGATGGCCAAGCGAGTTGGCCCGCAGTACGAAGCCGCCGAATATGAAGATATGTCAGGGGAGGAAAACCTCCCCCTAGACCGCATCGTTGAAGATGATTGAAGGAGCCATCAAGCCTTACCGCGACGACACAGTGGAACTCTCAATGAAAGCACCAATGTCGGTGTCAAAACCGGCGGATCTCGGGTAGGGGGTCCCGAACTATGCGTCTAAGGCTAATGGTAACATGAGGCAGGTGTAACGCCCCGGATTCATCGCGCCAGGTGTCTGCCAGTTATTCGCCGTCGTTGCCATGTCATCATCTGCATTTCATATCATGTCATCATGTGCATTTCATTTTGCATACATGTTCGTCTCATGCATCCGAGCATTTTTCCCGTTGTCCATTTTGCAATTCGGCACTCCTATGTCCTCCGGTGTTCCCCGTTTGTCTCTTGTTGTGAGTGGGTGTCAAACATTCTCGAAATGGACCGAGGTTTGCGAAGCGGCCTTGGTATAGCACCGGCAGACCGCCTGTCAAGTTTCGTGCCATTTGGAGTCCGTTTGATACTCCAACGGTTAACCGGGTAACCGCAGAGCCCTCTTTTGTTGCAGCTCAACACCCCTTCCAAAGTGGCCCAAAACCCAGCAAACACCCCTCCATACCCTCGGCCGTTCGATCACGATCGCGTGGCCGAAAACCGCACCTCATTTGCACTCTCCTAGCTCCCTATGCCTATATAAACACATTCTCCCCCGAAATTCGCGGATGATTTCCACCCTAACCCTAGCTTCTTCCTCCTCCAGCCGCCGGACATGTCCGCGCCCCACCGAACATGTCCGCCACCGCCCGCAGGCGTCCGCCGCCGCGCCGCAGCCACTCCAGAGCCGCCACATGTCCCCCGCGGCCCTCCTCTCTCTCCCGCGCCACCGGCCCGCCGGGGCCCATCCGGGGTCCGCCCAGCCCGACCGCGCGCCGCCGCTTGCCGCCGGTGTGCCCGTCGCCGCCCTCCGCCGCCTCCGCCGGCGCGCCCTGCGCTCGCCTCTCCCGTGTCGAGCCCCGTCGCCCGAGTCGCCGCCTCGGCGCCGGAGCCTCTTCGCCGTCCAGCCCGCCACCGGTCGTCGCCATCCCCTCGCCCGTTGTCGGCGTCCTGCGCGCCGCGCCACCGCTGGGGCAGCTCCTCGCCGCCCTCTGCCGCGCCTCCCCGTCACCCCTCCGCCTCGACCCGAACCGGATCCGGCGAGATCCGGCTGGAGGAGCCCCGGATCCGCCTCCCCGGCCCCGTCCCCGACAGCTCCGGCGACCTCACTCCAGCGAGCCTCGGTACCCGTGCCCGTTGACTTTCTCCCGGGGTGAGAAATCCACTAAGTCCCGAGTGTTTTCAACATTTTCATGCCATGTTCATCATGTTGTATCTCTGCATCCATATCTCCGTTTCGTGCGTGTAATATGTCAAATTGTTTGTCCCGACGAGCACTTCATTTCGTTCCATTGCATCATTTTCATTTGAGCTCATCTTGATGCCTGAAATGCTGTTGGAAGAGTGCTTCCTGATGTTTTCTGTTGTCTATTATCAGAACGAGCTCTTTTGTCATTTTTACCATGATTGATGTGTGCATCCTATGAGGTTGATGTCTACATGTGTTTTAATCTATGCCATGCCATCTTTCCAGGGGTGCTATCCATGTACTTTTGTGACTTGTGTAGTGAGTGCATCAAGCTTGTTAACTAGGGTACTTGCTGTTGCTGTTTTCCTGACAGATTCTGTTATATTTTGTTGCTATGTTAACATGCTTCTACTAGTCATTTCGTGCATTATTCTGGAGATGTTCACTAAGGATGTTTTGTTATACATGCCTTTCTCTATCCATTCATGCCCCTGGTTGCATTTGTAGACCAATGTAGATTGTTGTAATCTTGCTCCAAACTTGCAATAAAATGTTGCTGTCAACCTGTTAACATGAAGTTCAGTTTTGGCCATGTGCTTTCCTAGTGATCCATGCACCCTATGAACTTGCTCTTGCCATGCTTAGCTTCATAAACATGTCTTCTTACTGTTGGTTGCCTTGCCATGCCATGTATTGCTCTGTGGTGAGTGGTTCAAGCTCACCAACATGCCTACTTATTGTTGTTTTCTGCCATGTATGAATCTGTCATATAACTTGCCATGTTTACATGGGTGCCATCATATTTTCTGTGCCTTTTTGGCTCATGGTCAGTAAGGGACTTTTGATCTATGCAATTAGTAGATTCATGCCATGCCTTTGTTTGCCATGATAAGTTCCTGTAACATGTTGTTTGATAGCTCTAAACATTGCAACCTGATGTTATTTCTGCAAAGTCTGAAACTGTTATTATTTGCAATCTTACCATGTCCTTTTGAGCATGTTCTAGTTGTTTCTGGAGATAGCTCAGTGTTCATGTTTTGTAGTGATTTACCTTTACTTCATGCCCATGCCTTTTGTTATTATGTTGGGGTGCTGTAGCTTGTTGTTTTGATGCTTGTAAGATGCCTAGTTGCTGTTATGGACAGATTGTTGTTATGCCTTGTATAGTGCGTATTTGTTGCACCGTTGCTCCGTTTTGAGTGTGCTCTATATGAAACTTGCTTGATTTTGCATGTAGCTTCATATTATCATGTTGCATACTTGTTTTGAGGTGTTTGCTTGATGTTTGTATGGATTTTGCATCGATGCCATGCTTAACTTGTTTTGCTCATATCTTCTAGGCCGTAGCTCCGAATCTAATAAACTTTATATGTAACTTGACTAGAATTTCATGTAGATCCTCTTGGTGCTCTTTAACTTACTGTTTAACAACCTGAACATAAGGTTTATTCAGTTCTGGACCAAATTCGAAATTTGCATATGAGGACTTACCGGAATTGTTATATGTTGTTTCCGGACTCATTTAAACTTGCCTTGATGTGTTGCTCTTGTATGCATCTTCTCTTGCCATGAGTAGCCTCATATAGCTTTGTCATGCATCATGCTTGTTGTGCATCATGTCTTGTCTATGTGTGGTGTGTTTACCATGTTGTGTGCTTCTTCTCGATAGTTCCCGTTTCGTTGCGATCACGAGGATTCGTTCGTCTCCGCTTGGTTCGTCTTCGTGGCTTCATCTTCTTCATGGACTTGTTCTTCTTCCTTGCGGGATTTCAGGCAAGATGACCCCTACACTGGATCTCACTACTATCATTGCTATGCTAGTTGCTTCGTTCTATCGCTATGCTACGCTACCTATCACCTGTTTATCAAGCCATCCCAAATTGCCATGAACCTCTAACCTTTGACACCTTTCCTATGCAAACCCTTGTTTGGCTATGTTACCGCTTTGCTCAGCCACTCTTATAGCGTTGCTAGTTGCAGGTGAAGTTGAAGATTGCTCCATGGTGGACAGGGTTATGTTGGGATATCACAATATCTCTTATATTATTAATGCATCTATATATTTGGTAAAGGGTGGAAGGCTCGGCCTTATGCCTAGTGTTTTGTTCCACCCTTGCCGCCCTAGTTTCCGTCATACCGGTGTTATGTTCCCGGATTTTGCGTTCCTAACGCGGTCGGGTGATTTATGGAACCCCCCTCGGGGAAACTCGAGGTCTGGTTTTACTCGTAGGCTTACCTATCCGGTGTTGCCCTGAGAACGAGATATGTGCAGCTCCTATCAGGATTGTCGGCGCATCGGGCGGCTTTGCTGGTCTTGTTTTACCATTGTCGAAATGTCTTGTAAACCGGGATTCCGAGACTGATCGGGTCTTCCTGGGAGAAGGAATATCCTTTGTTGATCGCGAGAGCTTATCATGGGCTAAGTTGGGACACCCCTGCAGGGTATAAACTTCCGAGAGCCGTGCTCGCGGTTATGTGGCAGATGGGAATTTGTTAATGTCCGGTTGTAGATAACTTGACACCAGATCCGAATTAAAACGCATCAACCGCGTGTGTAGCCATGATGGTCTCTTTTCGGTGGAGTTCGGGAAGTGAACACGGTCTTTGGGTTATGTTTGACGTAAGTAGGAGTTCAGGATCACCTCTTGATCATTGCTAGCTTCACTACCATTCCGCTTGTTTCTCTTCTCGCTCTCATTTGCGTATGTTAGCCACCATACTTGCTTAGCCGCTGCTGCAACCTCACCATTTTTACCCCTTCCTTTCCTGTTAAGCTTTGCTAGTCTTGATACCCATGGTAATGGGATTGCTGAGTCCTCGTGGCTCACAGATTACTACAACAACAGTTGCAGGTGCAGGTTATGCGATGATCTTGACGCGAGCGCGATGTTTGCTTGTTTTGGAGTTCTGCTTCTGCTTCTTCTTCGATCAGGGGATAGGTTCCAGGTCGGCAGCCTGGGCTAGCAGGGTGGATGTTGTTTGAGTTTCTGTTTGTGTTTCATCTGTAGTCGGATGGTGCTCTTATGTATAATGATGTTGTATTCGTGTGGCATTGTATGCCTTATGTATGTATCCCTATCTATTATGTAATTGTTGATGTAATGATATCCACCTTGCAAAAGCGTCTTCAAGATGCGCTTCTATCCTTGGTGGGACCTTCGAGTTCCTTTAGGATAGGGTCGCATCTTGGGCGTGACAAGTTGGTATCAGAGCCTCGACCGACCTTAGGAGCCCCCTTGATTGATCGTGTAGTTTGGCCGTTGTTGAGTCTAGAAGAAAACTGTTTTCGGAGTCTAGTTATATCGGAGAGTAGGAATTCTTTTTACTCCTCTGCCCCTTCGTCGCTCTGGTGAGAAATCTGGACGTAGGTGTTTTGAACTACTCCTCTTCCCCTTCAATTTTTTCTTTAGGATCACGCAGTTGGTTTTCCGTTCGTTGGTTCTCAGCTCTTTTCATCCGGTGCATTTCTCGTCAAGTCGACTCGACCATCTTCATCTTTGCAAGTTCAAGCCTCAGTTGTTTTCTTTTCCCACCCGCCCTCCCTTTTTCTCCTCGGAACCGGAGTCCATAATCGAGTATCCATCCTACTCGTGCGAAGTCTTTGTTTCTTTCCTCAATGATGTCAACCGGTGTTTTCTCTTCAAGATATTCGTCGGTTTCCCCTTCCAAGTTGCCTTTGTTTTCCCGCCCTCCCACCCTTTTTCTTCCCAGAGTCTGACTCTCTCTCGACCATCTATTTCATTCGCTCGGAGCCTCTTCAGTCTTCCCTCAGTTATCTCAACCGGTGAATTCTCGTCTCGTTTGTCATTCTTCATCCCTTTCTTTTTTCGGTGCACTCAATTCAAGTTTTTAGGGTTGATCATATTCTTTTTCCTTGGCTCAAGTGTTTTTCCTTGCTCGTTCGCCTCTCGCCAGTTTATCCTTCCGGAGTGTTCAAGAAATCTCAAGAGATTCATCTGTGTTCGAATTAATTCGAGGTTGTCACCTCATTCAAATATTTCATTATTCCGGTGCATCATCTATCTGTTCAACAATCCTTTTCCACGTTGTTTTCTTTTAGTGGGCTCTAACCCACAGGTCTTTTCCCAGGATCTTACCTAACTCTTCTAATTCCCTGGAGTTATTCTCAATTCTTTTCAAGTGTGACGTAAGAATGATTTTCATCAGTCACATGCCTTCTCCAAGATCGCTTTCAAATTATTTTCATTGTTGGCTCAACATCTCTGCTTTTCATTCTCCCGGAGTATCTCAGTAATTTTGGTGCTGTTTTCCGTCGCCATTTGAAGACCGAAGAAGAGTTTTTTTCCCTCAAAATCATGTCTGTTCTCCCGAAGATTCGCGGTGCTAGCTCGATGTTATCCTATCAAATTGTTTCAAGTCATGCAAATTCTTTTCATCCATCCGGAGCATGTCAGGAGTTGTTTTTCCATTTATTTTTCACCGGAGGCCATCGTTCCAGAAGAACTCTTCGTCCTCACATTTCGGCTACCTTTATCCAATTATCACGGCGTTTCGCTCAAGTGTTCTTTAATCAGCTCATGATCTCTTTGTTCTTTTGCATCTAAATCCCCTCGAGCATATTGGTTCTTCTGATTCTTCCCGGTGATTCATTCTCTTTCGTCATTCAATTTTTGAATTCTTACGGTGGTTCGTTCAAGATTCTTTTTCCTTGATTATCATATTAATTCATTCGTTCTTTCGAATCCTACCGGCGGTTCATGAAGACCTTCTCAAGTTTGTGTTATGTCACTTCTTAATCCTTTTCAAGAAGCATAAGTAGTATGCAAAATCCATTACTTGTCATCAATTTAATTTGATGAAGGATAAGCATACAATAAATCTTATTCTTAGTTCATTCAAGTGATTAATCCTTTTCTTCGGAGTTTGTTCTTGATGAATAAATTCTAGTTCCAAGTGCTTTCATCTTTTCTTTTCCGGAGTTCAAATTTCCTCAGCCATCTCGTGGGAACCTCCATCTTAATCATCGCAAGGCTCATTTTATTCTTTCATCCTTCATTCTATCTCATCATCCTTTTGTCACCGGAGTTCTTCATGGTGGTTCTTCATGATTTAATTCATTCTTCAAGAGTTCCTCAAGATTCTTGTGGGAGGAATTCAAGTATCTTTTCTGCTCGCGTCTCGAAGTGTAATTAATTCTCCGTATTCTTTTGAAGTGGAGTTTTGCATTTCTTCGTTCTTCTCAGCTATCCAATCATTTCCGCTTGTGGTCGGAGATCACCTCATAATTTTGAGATGTTATCTATAAGTCCACAACAAGCTTATTCTTTTCGTTGTTGATTTTCTCAACAACTCCGTTTAAACTTTCCTTCTAAAGATGCTTTCAATTTCATTCGTGGCACAAGTTGTCATTTCCTTCTCCATTCTTTTCATTCAACTCCTTCAATTCTTTCCAGAGGTTTTGTGTCATGTCTTCATCAAGTATCATTCCATCCTCTCAAGTTCTTGTTCTATTCTTCCATGTTCAGCCGGAGTGCTGCCTAAATCCTTTCAGACTTATTCGTTTCTTTTCTCATTCTAACCACTCCGGTTAGAACGAGTGGTTTCATAGCCTATCCGACTCCATGAGCTTTGATTCTCGCCATTCTCGTCATTCCCCTCTTTTTCTCGAGTGCTCTCGACTTGTTGCTTCTTCTCTTGAGTTCTTGTTTCACCTCATTCCTTTTTCCCTTCCGTCTCGGTCCTAAGATCTCGGGACGAGATCTCTTGTTAGTGGAGGAGTGTTGTAACGCCCCGGATTCGTCGCGCCAGGTGTCTGCCAGTTATTCGCCGTTGTTGCCATCTCATCATCTGCATTTCATATCATGTCATCATGTGCATTTCATTTTGCATACATGTTCGTCTCATGCATCCGAGCATTTTTCCCGTTGTCCATTTTGCAATCCGGCACTCCTATGTCCTCCGGCGTTCCCCGTTTGTCTCTTGTTGTGAGTGGGTGTCAAACATTCTCGAAATGGACCGAGGTTTGCCAAGCGGCCTTGGTATAGCACCGGCAGACCGCATGTCAAGTTTCGTGCCATTTGGAGTCCGTTTGATACTCCAACGGTTAACCGGGTAACCGCAGAGCCCTCTTTTGTTGCAGCCCAACACACCTTCCAAAGTGGCCCAAAACCCAGCAAACTCCCCTCCATGCCCTCGGCCGTTCGATCATGATCGCGTGGCCGAAAACCGCACCTCATTTGGACTCTCCTAGCTCCCTATGCCTATATAAACACATTCTCCCCCGAAATTCGCGGATGATTTCCACCCTAACCCTAGCTTCTTCCTCCTCCAGCCGCCGGACATGTCCGCGCCCCACCGGACATGTCCGCCACCGCCCGCAGGCGTCCGCCACCACGCCGCAGCCACTCCGGAGCCGCCACGTGTCCCCCGCGGCCCTCCTCTCTCTCCCGCGCCGCCGGCCCGCCGGGGCCCATCCGGGGCCCGCCCGGCCCGACCGCGTGCCGCCGCCCGCTGCCGGCGTGCCCGTCGCCGCCCTCCGCCGGCGACCGTCGCCGCCGGCGCGCCCTGCGCTCGCCTCTCCCGCGTCGAGCCCCGTCGCCCGAGTCGCCGCCTCGGCGCCGGAGCCTTTACGCCGTCCAGCCCGCCGCCGGTCGTCGCTATCCCCTCGCCTGTCGCCGGCGTCCTGCGCGCCGCGCCGCCGCCGGGGCAACTGCTCGCCGCCCTCTGCCGCGCCTCCCCGTCGCCCCTCCGCCTTGACCTGGACCGGATCCGGCGAGATCCGGCCGGAGTAGCCCCGGATCCGCCTCCCCGGCCCCGTCCCCGACAGCTCCGGCGACCTCACTCCAGCGAGCCTCGGTACCCGTGCCCGTTGACTTTCTCCCGGGGTGAGAAATCCACTAAGTCCCGAGTGTTTTCAACATTTTCATGCCATGTTCATCTTGCTGTATCTCTGCATCCGTAGCTCCGTTTCGTGCGTGTAATATGTCAAATTGTTCGTCTCGACGAGTACTTTATTCGTTCCATTGTATCATTTTCATTTGAGCTCATCTTGATGCCTGAAATGCTGTTGGAGGAGTGCTTCATGATGTTTTCTGCTGTCTGTTATCAGAACGAGCTCTTTTGTCATCTTTTCCATGATTGATGTGTGCATCCTATGAGGATGATGTCTACATGTGTTTTGATCTATGCCATGCCATCTTTCCAGGGGTGCTATCCATGTATTTTTGTGACTTGTGTAGTGAGTGCATCAAGCTTGTTAACTAGGGTACTTGTTGTTGCTGTTTTCCTGACAGATTCTGTTATATTTTGTTGCTATGTTAACATGCTTCTACTAGTCATTTCGTGCATTATTCTGGAGATGTTCACTAAGGATGTTTTGTTATACATGTCTTGCTTTATCCATTCATGCCCCTGATTGCATTTATAGACCACTGTAGATTGTTGTAATCTTGCTCCAAACATGCTATAAAATGTTGCTGTCAACCTGTTAACATGAAGTTCAGTTTTGGCCATGTGCTATCCTAGTGATCCATGCACCCTATGAACTTGCTCTTGCCATGCTTAGCTTCATAAACATGTCTTCTTACTGTTGGTTGCCTTGCCATGCCATGTATTGCTCTGTGGTGAGTGGTTCAAGCTCACCAACATGCCTACTTATTGTTGTTTTCTGCCATGTATGAATCTGTCATATAACTTGCCATGTTTACATGGGTGCCATCATATTTTCTATGCCTTTTTGGCTCATGGTCAGTAAGGGACTTTTGATCTATGAAATTAGTAGATTCATGCCATGCCTTTGTTTGCCATGATAAGTTCCTGTAACATGTTGTTTGATAGCTCTAAACATTGCAACCTGATGTTATTTCTGCAAAGTCTGAAACTGTTATTATTTGCAATCTTACCATGTCCTTTTGAGCATGTTCTAGTTGTTTCTGGAGATAGCTCAGTGTTCAAGTTTTGTAGTGCTTTACCTTTACTTCATGCCCATGCCTTTTGTTATTATGGTGGGTTGCTGTAGCTTGTTGTTTTAATGCTTGTAAGATGCCTAGTTGCTGTTATGGACAGATTGTTGTTATGCCTTGTATAGTGCGTATGTGTTGCACCGTTGCTCCGTTTTGAGTGTGCTCTATATGAAACTTGCTTGATTTTGCATGTAGCTTCATATTATCATGTTGCATCCTTGTTTTGAGGTGTTTGCTTGATGTTTGTATGCATTTTGCATCGATGACATGCTTAACTTGTTTTGCTCATATCTTCTAGGCCGTAGCTCCGAATCTAATGAACTTTATATGTAACTTGACTAGAATTTCGTGTAGATCCTCTTGGTGCTCTTTACCTTGCTGTTTAACAACTTGAACATAAGGTTTATTCAGTTCTGGACCAAATTCGAAATTTGCATATGAGGACTTACCGGAATTGTTATATGTTGTTTCCGGCCTCATTTAAACTTGCCTTGATGTGTTGCTCTTGTATGCATCTTCTCTTGCCATGAGTACCCTCATATAGAGTTTTCATGCATCATTCTTGTTGTGCATCATGTCTTGTCTATGTGTGGTGTGTTTACCATGTTGTGTGCTTCTTCTCGATAGTTCTCGTTTCGTTGCAATCGTGAGGATTCGTTCGTCTCCGCTTGGTTCGTCTTCCTGGCTTCATCTTCTTTATGGACTCGTTCTTCTTCCTTGCGGGATTTCAGGCAAGATGACCGCTACCCTGGATCTCACTACTATCAATGCTATGCTAGTTGCTTCGTTCTATCGCTATGCTGCGCTACCTATCACCTGTTTATCAAGCCATCCCAAATTGCCATGAACCTCTAACCTTTGACACCTTTCCTATGCAAACCGTTGTTTGGCTATGTTACCGCTTTGCTCAGCCCCTCTTATAGCGTTGCTAGTTGCAGGTGAAGTTGAAGATTTCTCCATGGTGGAGAGGGTTATGTTGAGATATCACAATATCTCTTATATTATTAATGCATCTATATATTTGGTAAAGGGTGGAAGGCTCGGCCTTATGCCTGGTTTTTTATTCCACTCTTGCCGCCCTAGTTTCTGTCATACCGGTGTTATGTTCCCGGATTTTGCGTTCCTAACGCGGTCGGGTGATTTATGGGACCCCCCTGAAAGTTCGCTTTGAATAAAACTTGTCCAGCAAGGCCCAACCTTGGTTTTACCATTTGCCTCACCACCACCTATACCTTTCCCTTGGGTCGGCCAACCCAAGGGTCATCTTTATTTTAGCCCCCCCCCCCCGGGCCAGTGCTTCTCTAAGTGCTGGTCTGAACCGGGCAGACTGCGGGGCCCCCTCGGGGAAACTCGAGGTCTGGTTTTACTCGTAGGCTGACCTATCCGGTGTTGCCCTGAGAACAAGATATGTGCAGCTCCTATCGGGATTGTCGATGCATCGGGCGGCTTTGCTGGTCTTGTTTTACCATTGTCGAAATGTCTTGTAAACCGGGATTTCGAGACTGATCGGGTATTCCTGGGAGAAGGAATATCCTTCGTTGATCGCGAGAGCTTGTCATGGGCTAAGTTGGGACACCCCTGCAGGGTATAAACTTTCGAGAGCCGTGCCCGCGGTTATGTGGCAGATGGGAATTTGTTAATGTCCGGTTGTAGATAACTTGACACCAGATCCAAATTAAAACACATCAACCGCGTGTGTAGCCGTGATGGTCTCTTCTCGGCGGAGTCCGAGAAGTGAATACGGTCTTTGGGTTATGTTTGACGTAAGTAGGAGTTCAGGATCACCTCTTGATCATTGCTAGCTTCACGACCATTCCGCTTGTTTCTCTTCTCGCTCTCCTTTGCGTATGTTAGCCACCATACTTGCTTAGCCGCTGCTGCAACCTCACCATTTTTACCCCTTCCTTTCCCATTAAGCTTTGCTAGTCTTGGTACCCATGGTAATGGGATTGCTGAGTCCTCGTGGCTCACAGATTACTACAACAACAGTTGCAGGTGCAGGTTATGCGATGATCTTGACGCGGGCGCGCTGTTTGCTTGTTTTGGAGTTCTGCTTCTGCTTCTTCTTCGATCAGGGGATAGGTTCCAGGTCGGCAGCCTGGGCTAGCAGGGTGGATGTCGTTTGAGTTTCTGTTTGTGTTTCATCCGTAGTCGGATGGTGCTCTTATGTATAATGATGTTGTATTCGTGTGGCATTGTATGCCTTATGTATGTATCCCTATCTATTATGTAATTGTTGATGTAATGATATCCACCTTGCAAAAGCGTCTTCAAGATGCGCTTCTATCCTTGGTGGGACCTTCGAGTTCCTTTAGGATAGGGTCGCATCTTGGGCGTGACAGCAGGGGACACGATGTTTTACCCAGGTTCGGGCCCTCTCGATGGAGGTAATACCCTACTTCCTGCTTGATTGATCTTGATGATATGATTATTACAAGAGTTGATCTACCACGAGATCGTAGAGGCTAAACCCTAGAAGTTAGCCTATGATTATGATTGTTGTTATCCTATGGACTAAACCCTCTGGTTTATATAGACATCGGAGGGTGCTAGGGTTACACAGAGTCGGTTACAGAGAAGGAAATCTACATATCCGAATTGCCAAGCTTGCCTTCCATGCAAAGGAGAGTCCCACCCGGACACGGGACGAAGTCTTCAATCTTGTATCTTCATAGTCCAACAGTCCGTCCAAAGTATATAGTCCGGCTATCCGAAGACCCCTTAATCCAGGACTCCCTCGGTCGTCGTCATAGTTTTCAGGGCAGCACCCGACACGACGGCCATCTTCTCAGAACATCCTCACGTAGAGGGTCGCGTCGCCATCGAACTTGAAGTGGAGGGTGCACCGCCGGCCCAGGCCACGCGCGCGGGCAACCGTCTGCTAGCCTCGGGCCAGGGCCACGTTCCCGGCGATAGAGATCTCCACCGCGACCCAGGAGGCCCTACTGCAACAGCCGTCCGCCTGGTGCCAGAGCTCGCCAGGGACGCCGGCCGGCAGTTTGTCGGCGAAGAAGCGGGGGAGCTGGAGCCAGTGGCCGACCACACGACAAACTCCGGCAGCACCTCTGCCGAGTGAAAGCGTGGACGGGGAGGCCGCGCAGCCATGACGCGTCTTCCCCCGCCAATCGAGCGGCCTTCACCGCGCGAAGAACCACTGTCGCGACCACGGGGAGCCGCTGCAGGAGTCGCGGGGTGCTTGCGAGGACGACCTTGGCCATGCTTGGGAAGAGGGGAACCAGGCCCTTCCTGGCGAGCCTTCCCCTTTTCCGCAGCCGAAAACCTCTTCATGGGCGCCATGAGACACGGCGAGCAACTAGAGGAAGGAGGAAGAAGAAGCAGGCGGGGAGAGGGGAGATGTGCATCGGGGGCTTGCGGCCCTCCATATTTATAGCCCAGAGGAGGCCAGCCATCGGCCTCCACGATCGGAGGTAATCATGACCCTTTTTGCATGCAGCGGGGACTCATCAAATCGGGCAGTTGCCGAGGCAGCATGGGGAAGCGGAGACACCCACGTCCAATCAACCACCACGTGGCGACCAAGGCCGCAGGCTGTTGGGGCTCGCGGAGCTCTGCACTTGCCCTTTGGCTTTGCTACTAAGCCAAGTCCAAGCGCGCCTTGGGCCCGGGGGCTACTGTCGGCGTTCTGTGAATGGGGATCCCCAGACTTGCCTGCCTGCAGCCTGCGGCGAGGCTCAAGCAGTGGCCCAGTACGGCCCGTCTTCATCAACCCAAGCTCAAGACCCTCGCGGGGCCGATAACGCAAGGCTTCCTCAGGGGCGGCCTCACTAGGCAGGCTCGCGAGGAGGCGGAGAGATCAAGGTAAGGAGTACCTCGCGAGGTGCTCATGATGCAAGCCATGATGATCGAGACCAGGCAGGCGCCAGCCAGCGCAGTGTCCTCGTTTTCTCTTTGGTGCAAAGGGGGCAAGCACAGGCGCGGAGTACCGAGGCATCAAGTAATGGTTACCATATCGGTGCAACGAGACCAAGACCAGCAGAGAGATAGCCACCCGCACAGTAGGGAGGGTATCATCTCAGCTAGAGGCAGGAAGATCCATCCCAAGTAGAACACCGCACCAGCTCAAGAACACCTCTCGCAAGGATGTTCTTCCTTTGTACTGTTCATCATCAGCCCCAGAGGCAATCCACCACACCACACACTAGAGTAGGGTATTGCACCACAACGATGGCCCGAAATAGTATAAACCTTGTGTCCCTCGTGTCGTTCATCATATAGCTTAGATTCACGGCGAGGCGTTGGGACGTGGATCGATAGGAAGTAGATCTTCGCACACACCCCATAGTTCGAACCTTAAGGGTTTTGCCGGAACCCGATATCCGACAGCACCATCGAAGCAATCGCTCGGGTTCAGTTAGCAACCAAGGGATCGATTGATCGGCTTTAGTACGTAGTTGGATCGATCGATCGCTCGGGTTCAGTAAGCGAACGCCTCTCGCTCGGGTTCAGTTATAGCGAACACGGCGCACACACCATGCGCGCGTGCGAGAGAGAAACGTGCAAACCACACTGCATCACTTGACCCGACCACCCACCATAACCGGGAACCCCGTAAAAATTTCCTCGCCCTCGCTCGTACCACGTTTTTTCATGTCATGGACGACCCAAAGAATGTCATGCAGGTGCGTCCCCGGCCTGGCCAGGATGAAAAGCCCATTTTCTGTCATGATTTTTTGTCATAGAAGTAGGATCTCACCACATCTATGTTGATACGTGGTTTTGTCACGATTATCGTCATAGAAGTGTCATAACCATGACATATTTTTTTTCGTTCGGGCCATAATATCAAAGATGTGTCTTTTTTTGTCGTGTAAGGGTTAAGGGTTAGTAGAGGATGAATAATCCACTAATCATAATAGTACGTTATCGCTCTAAATGCAATTGCATGTGTTTACACTTCATATCTAGATGATGTAGAGTGCGTGGGTGTATGGACGGGCTATTTAACTAAAGATGCATGAGACAATCTCTGTCTTTTATATTGTGGACATACTACCTATATATATTCTCACAATGTTTGCTTGTCTAGCATGAACATGAGTGTTCCATATTGTACTACACATGAGGAAGCTAGGCACTATTCACACTTTTTATGCATTGAGAGTTCCACTTGGGTTAACCTATGAACCCCGGTTCAGTTTCCAGCATAAGAAACACCTTCCAACAACATTTACACGTTTGTTTTTATTTTCACTTTTATTTAGTTTCAAAAATAACAAAAATATTTACCACTCACTATCTTTTAATAGGCTTCTTCAACCAGCAAACTAGTAAAGGATCGAAACACTTTCTAGGATTGTTGGGGGTGGGCACAAGAGGGTTTTATTTTTGTTATAGGATATCCAACTATTGCAAGCATTTGTATCTCCGTGGATTAATACCTTTGTTTCTCACTGTTGGGAGGCATCTACCGCTTCCTACAAACTCCCATACGAGGGAGAGCAACTATTGCACCTTTAGCAAAGGCCAGTCGCCCACAAGATAGCATAATATTTCAACATAAGAAAAACATGTGATAAAGGGTTAACAAGAGGATGCTTGCCTTGCTAATCAAAGTCCTCATATGGTTGTGGATTGATCTTGTAATACCCCTCATTGTCGTACCCTATCAAAATGATGAAGAAAACCCCCAAAAAAGACCAAACGGAGCAAAACCAATATCCATGAAGTCCAACATGGTTTCAATGTAGGGAATGCAAGTGATGACATGGGTAAGATGCGATGAAGGTAATGTAACTTGAATCAATATTTTTGGAGCCATGGAATGCAAGTTACGAAATTTTCAAGCTTAAAAAGACAATTTTAGAGCTTGGTTAGAAATCAAATCCTATATTTAAGAAATTGTATTAGACACGCACATATTTTTGTTGAGCGTTATATGGTAAGCCATACATGTGCATATCAGTGTTAAAAAACTACATGTGCATATAAAGATCACCCCAAAATTGAGTTGGCATGCAGCCACAACCACGGGGGTCCGTTGCTAGCACGCAGCCACGGCCACAGGCATGAGCTCTGTGAGCGGGCCATGCAGGCAAGCCAAGCGCAACTCCACTCATATGAATTGCTCCGTGCGGCAATGTGAGCTCTGGGCGGCTGGGCAAGGGCGAGCTCCTGACGACTAGGTAGGCCTGAGCTCGCGGTGTCTGGGCTAATGATGACAGTAGACTTGGAAGCGGCAATGCCGTGGGAATGAATGAAAGTGGATGAGGTGAATGGCTGCATGTGGGGTCATGGGGAGCTATAGCTGACGCGAAGATTTGCCCGGACATGTCCATACACCCTCATATTCTGTTCATATATGTTTTGTGTTTGAGAGGTGCCGAACAGCCCAGACAAATAGTCTGGGTATGTTGTCCGAGTGGGTAGGCCTTTTTGTTCTCTATCATGTCCGGGCTCTTCCCCAGGTATATAGGGCAAAGTGTATGCATGTAGTGTTGGAAATATGCCCTAGAGGCAATAATAAAATGGTTATTATTATAATTCTGTGTTCATGATAATTGTCTATTATTCATGCTATAACTGTGTTATCCGGAAATCGTAATACACGTGTGAATACATAGACCACAACAAGTCCCTAGTGAGCCTCTAGTAGACTAGCTCGTTGATCAACAGATAGTCATGGTTTCCTGACTATGGGCATTGGATGTCATTGATAACGGGATCACATCATTAGGAGAATGATGTGATGGACAAGACCCAATTCTAAGCATAGCTCAAAGATCGTGTAGTTCGTTTATCTAGAGCTCTTCCAAATGTCAAGTATCATTTCCTTAGACCATGAGATTGTGCAACTCCCGGATACCGTAGGAGTGCTTTGGGTGTACCAAACGTCACAACGTAACTGGGTGGCTATAAAGGTGTACTACGGGTATCTTCGAAAGTGTCTGTTGGGTTGGCACGAATCGAGACTGGGATTTGTCACTCCGTATGATGGAGAGGTATCTCTGGGCCCACTCGGTAATGCATCATCATAATGAGCTCAATGTGACCAAGTGTCTGGTCACGGGATCATGCATTACGGTACGAGTAAAGTGACTTGTCGGTAACGAGACTAAACAAGGTATCGGGATACCGACGATCGAGTCTCGGGCAAGTAACGTACCGATTGACAAAGGGAATTGAATACGGGGTTAATTGAATCCTCGACATCGTGGTTCATCCAATGAGATCATCGAGGAGTATGTGGGAGCCAACATGGGTATCCAGATCCCGCTATTGGTTATTGACCAGAGAGGCATCTCGGTCATGTCTGCATTTCTCCCGAACCCGTAGGGTCTACACACTTAAGGTTCGGTGACGCTAGGGTTGTAGAGATATTAGTATGCAGCAAACCGAAAGTTTTTCGGAGTCC
Organism: Triticum timopheevii; assembly: GCA_963921465.1. Taxonomy (NCBI): domain Eukaryota; kingdom Viridiplantae; phylum Streptophyta; class Magnoliopsida; order Poales; family Poaceae; genus Triticum; species Triticum timopheevii. The sequence goes on along the minus strand of OY997272.1, from coordinate 163,364,112 downwards.
CGGATGAGATCCCGGACGTCACAAGGAGTTTCGGAATGGTCCGGAGGTAAAGAAATATATATAGGAAGTGCTGTTTTGGCCATCGGGAGAATTTCGGGGGTCACCGGTATTGTATCGGGACCATCGGAAGGGTCCTGGGGGTCCACCGGGTGGGGCCACCTATCCCAGAGGGCCCCGTGGGCTGAATTGGGGAGGGGACCAGCCCCTGGTGGGCTGGTGCGCCCCCCCTTGGGCCCCCCTCCGCCTAGGGTTGGGAACCCTAGGGGAGGGGCGCCTCGACTTGCCTTGGGGGGCAAGTTCCCCCCTTGGCCGCCGCCCCCCCTAGGAGATCCCATCTCCTAGGGCCGGCGCCCCCCTGGGGACCCTATATAAAGAGGGAGGAGGGAGGGCAGCCGCACCCTGCATCTTGGCGCCTCCCTTCCCCCTTGCTACACCTCCTCCTCCCGCAGACGCTTGGTGAAGCCCTGCCGGATCCCTGCTGCATCCACCACCACGCCGTCGTGCTGTTGGATCTTCATCAACCTCTCCTTCCCCCTTGCTGGATCAAGAAGGAGGAGACGTCACGCTGACTGTACGTGTGTTGAACGTGGAGGTGCCGTCCGTTCGGCGCTAGGATCTCCGGTGATTTGGATCACGACGTGAATGACTCCCTCAACCCCGTTCTCTTGAACGCTTCCGCTTGCGATCTACAAGGGTATGTGGATGCACTCCCCTCTCTCGTTGCTAGATGAACTCATAGATTGATCTTGGTGAATGTAGGAAATTTTTTATTTTACGCAACGTTCCCCAAAAGTGGCATCATGAGCTAGGTCTATGCATAGTTCTCTTTGCACGAGTAGAACACAATTTGTTGTGGGCGTAGATGTTGTCAACTTTCTTGCCACTACTAGTCTTATTTTGCTTCAGCGGTATTGTGGGATGAAGCAGCCCGGACCGACCTTACACGTACGCTTACGTTAGACAGGTTCCACCGACTGACATGCACTAGTTGCATAAGGTGGCTAGCGGGTGTCTGTCTCTCCCACTTTAGTTGGAGTGGATTCGATGAAAAGGGTCCTTATGAAGGGTAAATAGAAGTTTACAAATCATGTTGTGGCTTTAACGTAGGTAAGAAAACGTTCTTGCTAGATCACCTATAGAAGCCACGTAAAAAAACTTGCAACAACAATTAGAGGACGTCTAACTTGTTTTTGCAGCAAGTGTCTTGTGATGTGATATGGCCAAAGTTGTGATGAATGATGAATGATATATATATGTGATGTATGAGATCATGTTCTTGTAATAGGAATCACGAGTTGCATGTCGTTGAGTATGACAACCGGCAGGAGCCATAGGAGTTGTCTTTATTTTTTGTATGACCTGCGTGTCATTGAAGAACGCCATGTAAATTATTTTACTTTATTGCTAAACGTGTTAGCCATAGAAGTAGAAGTAGTCGTTGGCGTGACAACTTCATGAAGACACGATGATGGAGATCATGGTGATGGAGATCATGGTGTCATGCCGGTGACGAAGATGATCATGGAGCCCCGAAGATGGAGATCAAAGGAGCTATATGATATTGGCCATATCATGTCACTATTATGATTGCATGTGATGTTTATCATGTTTTTCATCTTGTTTACTTAGAACAATGGTAGTAAGTAAGATGATCCCTCATAATAATTTCAATAAAAGTGTTCCCCCTAACTGTGCACCGTTGCGAAGGTTCGTTGTTTCGAAGCACCACGTGATGATCGGGTGTGATAGATCCTAACGTTCGAATACAACGGGTGTAAGCCAGATTTACACACGCAATACACTTAGGTTGACTTGACGAGCCTAGCATGTACAGACATGGCCTCGGAACACGGAAGACCGAAAGGTCGAGCATGAGTCGTATAGTAGATACGATCAACATGAAGATGTTCACCGATGTTAGCTAGTCCGTCTCACGTGATGATCGAACATGGCCTAGTTAACTCGGATCATGTTTCACTTAGATGACTAGAGGGATGTCTGTCTAAGTGGGAGTTCATTAAATAATTTGATTAGATGAACTTAATTATCATGAACTTAGTCTAAAATATTTACAATATGTCTTGTAGATCAAATGGCCAACGCTCATGTCCACCTGAACTTCAACGCGTTCCTAGAGAAAACCAAGCTGAAAGACGATGGCAGCAACTATACGGACTGGGTCCGGAACCTGAGGATCATCCTCATAGCTACCAAGAAAGACTATGTCCTAGAAGCACCGCTAGGTGAAGCACCAATCCCAGAGAACCAAGACGTTATGAATGCTTCGCAGTCTCGTGCTGATGATTACTCCCTCGTTCAGTGCGGCATGCTTTACAGCTTAGAACCGGGGCTCCAAAAGCGTTTCGAGCAACACGGAGCATATGAGATGTTCGAGGAGCTGAAAATGGTTTTCCAAGCTCATGCCCGGGTCGAGAGATATGAAGTCTCCGACAAGTTCTTTAGCTGTAAGATGGAGGAAAACAGTTCTGTTAATGAGCACATACTCAAGATGTCTGGGTTGCACAACCGCCTGACTTAGCTGGGAGTTAATCTCCCGGATGACGCGGTCATTGACAGAATCCTCCAGTCGCTCCCACCAAGCTACAAGAGCTTTGTGATGAACTTCAATATGCAGGGGATGGAAAAGACCATTCCTGAGGTATATTCAATGCTGAAATCAGCGGAGGTGGAGATCAAAAAGGAACATCAAGTGTTGATGGTGAATAAAACCACTAAGTTCAAGAAGGGCAAGGGTAAGAAGAACTTCAAGAAGGATGGCAAGGAAGTTGCCGCACCTGGTAAGCCCGTTTCCAGGAAGAAGTCAAGCAATGGACCCAAGCCTGAGACTGAGTGCTTTTATTGCAAGGGAAGTGGTCACTGGAAGCGGAACTGCCCCAAGTACTTAGCGGATAAGAAGGCCGGCAAAACCAAAGGTATATGTGATATACATGTAATTGATGTGCACCTTACCAGTGCTCGTAGTAGCTCCTGGGTATTTGATACCGGTGCAGTTGCTCACATTTGTAACTCAAATCAGGAGCTGTGGAATAAGCGGAGACTAGCGAAGTACGAGGTGACGATGCGCGTCGGGAATGGTTCCAAGGTCGATGTGATCGCCGTCGGCATGCTACCTCTACATTTACCTACGGGATTAGTTTTGAACCTCAATAATTGTTATTTAGTACCAGCTTTGAGCATGAACATTGTATCAGGATCTCATTTAATTCGAGATGGCTACTCATTTAAATCCAAGAATAATGGTTGTTCTATTTATATGAGTGATATGTTTTATGGTCATGCCCCACTGGTGAATGGTTTATTCTTAATGAATCTCGAGCGTAATGTTACACATATTCATAGTGTGAATGCCAAAAGATGTAAAGTTGATAACGATAGTCCCACATACTTGTGGCACCGCCGCCTTGGTCACATTGGTGTCAAGCGCATGAAGAAGCTCCATGCTGATGGACTTTTAGAGTCTCTAGATTATGAATCGTTTGACACATGCGAGCCATGCCTCATGGTCAAGAAACTTCAACCTGAGAAGCTCGAACCCAAGTCGGAAAAATGCATATTCATAGGATACCCTAAGGAAACCATAGGGTATACTTTCTACTTAAGATCCGAAGGCAACATCTTTGTTGCCAAGAACGGATCCTTTCTGGAGAAAGAGTTTCTCTCGAAGGAATTAAGTGGGAGGAAAGTAGAGCTTGATGAAGTACTGCCTCTTGAAACGGTGAGTAGCGCAACTCAGCAAGATGTTCCTGTGGTGCCTGCACCGACAAGAGAGGAGGTTAATGATGATGATCAAGATACTTCGGATCAAGCTCCTACTGAACTTCGAAGGTCCACAAGGACACGTTCCGCACCAGAGTGGTACGGCAACCCTGTCTTGGAAATCATGTTGTTAGACAACGGTGAACCTTCGAACTATGAAGAAGCGATGGCGGGCCCAGATTCCAACAAATGGCTTGAAGCCATGCAATCCGAGATAGGATCCATGTATGAAAACAAAGTGTGGACTTTGACAGACTTGCCCGATGATCGGCGAGCGATAGAAAACAAATGGATCTTTAAGAAGAAGACGGACGCGGATGGTAATGTTACCATATATAAAGCTCAACTTGTCGCTAAGGGTTATCGACAAGTTCAAGGAATTGACTACGATGAGACATTCTCTCCCGTAGTGAAGCTGAAGTCCGTCCGAATCATGTTAGCAATTGCTGCATACTATGATTATGAGATATGGCAAATGGATGTCAAAACAGCATTCCTTAACGGTCACCTTAAGGAAGAACTGTATATGATGCAACCGGAAGGTTTTGTCGACCCTAAGAATGCTAACAAGGTATGCAAGCTCCAGCGATCCATTTATGGGCTGGTGCAAGCATCTCGGAGTTGGAACATTCGTTTTAATGAGACGATTAAAGCGTTTGGGTTTATGCAGACTTATGGAGAAGCCTGCGTTTACAAGAAAGTGAGTGGGAGCTCTGTAGCATTTCTCATATTATATGTGGATGACATACTTTTGATGGGAAATGATATAGAACTTTTGGACAGCATAAAGGCCTACTTGAATAAGTGTTTTTCAATGAAGGACCTTGGAGAAGCTGCTTACATATTAGGCATCAAAATCTATAGAGATAGATCGAGACGCCTCATAGATCTTTCACAAAGCACATACCTTGATAAGATATTGAAGAAGTTCAATATGGATCAGTCCAAGAAGGGGTTCTTGCCTGTGTTGCAAGGTGTGAAATTGAGCTCGGCTCAATGCCCGAGCACAACAGAAGATAAAGAAGAGATGAGTGTCATCCCCTATGCCTCAGCCATAGGGTCTATCATGTACGCCATGACCTATACCAGACCTGATATAAACCTTGTCGTAAGTTTGGTAGGAAGGTACCAAAGTAATCCCGGCAAGGAACACTGGACAGCGTTCAAGAACATCCTTAAGTACCTAAAAAGGACTAAGGACATGTTTCTTGTATATGGAGGTGACGAAGTGCCCGTCGTAAAGGGTTACGTCGACGCTAGCTTCGACACAGATCTGGATGACTCAAAGTCACAAACCGAATACGTGTATATTTTGAATGGTGGGGCAGTTAGCTGGTGCAGTTGCAAGCAGAGCATCGTGGCGGGATCTACATGTGAAGTGGAGTACATGGCAGCCTCGGAGGCAGCGCATGAAGCTATCTGGGTGAAGGAGTTCATCACCGACCTAGGAGTCATACCCAATGCGTCGGGGCCAATCACACTCTTCTGTGACAACACTGGAGCTATTGCACTTGCCAAGGAGCCCAGGTTTCACAAGAAGACTAGGCACATCAAGCGTCGCTTCAACTCCATACGTGAAAATGTTCAAGATGGAGACATAGATATTTGTAAAGTACAACTGGACCTGAATGTAGCAGATCCGTTGACTAAACCTCTCCCTAGGGCAAAACATGATCAACACCAGAATGCAATGGGTGTTCGATACATCACAATGTAACTAGATTATTGACTCTAGTGCAAGTGGGAGACTGTTGGAAATATGCCCTAGAGGCAATAATAAAATGGTTATTATTATATTTCTGTGTTCATGATAATTGTCTATTATTCATGCTATAACTGTGTTATCCGGAAATCATAATACACGTGTGAATACATAGACCACAACAAGTCCCTAGTGAGACTCTAGTAGACTAGCTCGTTGATCAACAGATAATCATGGTTTCCTGACTATGGGCATTGGATGTCATTGATAACGGGATCAGATCATTAGGAGAATGATGTGATGGACAAGACCCAATTCTAAGCATAGCTCAAAGATCGTGTAGTTCGTTTAGCTAGAGCTTTTCCAAATGTCAAGTATCATTTCCTTAGACCATGAGATTGTGCAACTCCCGGATACTGTAGGAGTGCTTTGGGTGTACCAAATGTCACAACTTAACTGGGTGGCTATAAAGGTGTACTACGGGTATCTCCGAAAGTGTCTGTTGGGTTGGCACGAATCGAGACTGGGATTTGTCACTCCGTATAATGGAGAGGTATCTCTGGGCCCACTCGGTAATGCATCATCATAATGAGCTCAATGTGACCAAGTGTCTGGTCATGGGATCATGCCTTACGGTACGAGTAAAGTGACTTGCCGGTAACGAGACTAAATGAGGTATCGGGATACCGACGATCGAGTCTCGGGCAAGTAACGTACCGATTGACAAAGGGAATTGAATATGGGGTTAATTGAATCCTTGACATCGTGGTTCATCTGATAAGATCATCGAGGAGTATGTGGGAGCCAATATGGGTATCCAGATCCCGCTGTTGGTTATTGACCAGAGAGGCATCTCGGTCATGTCTGCATATCTCCCGAACCCGTAGGGTCTACACACTTAATGTTTGGTGACGCTAGGGTTGTAGAGATATTAGTATGCAGCAAACCGAAAGATGTTCAGAGTCCCAGATGAGATCCCAGACGTCACGAGGAGTTCTGGAATGGTCCGGAGGTAAAGAAATATATATATGAAGTGCTGTTTTGGCCATCGGGAGAATTTCGGGGGTCACCGGTATTGTACCGGGACCACCAGAAGGGTCCCGGGGGTCCACCAGGTGGGGCCACCTATCCCGGAGGGCCCCATGGGCTGAAGTGGGGAGGGGACCAGCCCCTGGTGGGCTGGTGCGCCCCCCCCCCCCCTTGGGCCCCCCTGCGCCTAGCACTACTAGGAAAAGGCCTACTAATGGCGCACCTAATTTGGCCATTAATGGCGATTAGTGGTGCGCCATTAGTGCCACGCCATTAGTATATTTTACTAATGGCGCACCACTGGTGTGCCATTAGTATCTGGTATACTAATGGCGGACCTCAGATGCGCCATTAGTATATACAACAGTGCGCCATTAGTATGCCTCCCAGGGGGCATGTATACCCAGGTGCTTTGGCATACTAATGGCGCACAACAAAAGATGTGCCATTAGTAACTTCGGCATACTAATGGCGCACTGTTTAATAATGCGCCATTAGTATCCTTTGGCTTACTAATGGCGCACTGTGATGTGATGCGCCATTAGTATGAATATTAGGTTTTTTTATTTTTAAATTTTCTGTTTTTTGCACAGGTTACAAAATGTATAATTGGACAAAATATAGACAGCACACATCAACAACAGATTCATCGAATACAATAGAAGATTAGTCTCTGAATACAATTCATCATATTAGTCTCCGACAATTCATCATATTAGTCTCCGAATTGAAAAGACCGAACAAAGATAGAACATTATATTACAAGTCTCGAGACCGCGAGTAGCGAGTTTGTCTTCACATTACAAGTCGATATCGATCATCTAAACTACCATCACATAGAAGAGAGTTGCGGTCATCACGATGAGCATCATCATGATGAAACTCGTCTTCATCCGGTTCCTCCAACACTCCCTCCCCTCTCCCGCTAGATAGCGGGCGTATCTAGATTCGGCCTCGGCCCTAGTGGTGTACCCTTTGTAACTGTTACGCTGAATCGGTGAACCTGTCGCCGACACTCCTCCCAGTCGTCGTAGACTCCGGGAACCTTACCCTTGTACACGACATACGACGGCATCGCTATGCACTAGCCAAACGAAACGTTAGTACCAATTCATAGACAATACATAAGCAATATATAAGTATGCAACAGAACGATCGGAAGAGAAAAGCAAGACATTAATAGCATCGATTACATCTAAGTTGAACGACTCTCGAAACCAAAGAGACATACTACAAGTTCATTAAAGTTTAATTACAACATGAGCCAATCGATGTTTCAGAACTAGACACAGCATCACTGCTTTCGACTCGACTCAAGGGACCGGAGCGTGGATGAAGCCGCCGTCTATCGTGGGAGTCATGAAATAACGGTCGTTGCCAGCCTGCATTTGTAGCATTGTGTCAATGTCACTGTTGGACGGTTGATTTCTGAGGTAGAACTGCCCCGAGGTACGAAGGACATCTTGATGGATGATTTCCGCAAACTCCAACTGGATGCGAAAGAATTCTTGTCTGATGTCCGTGTCCTGGATTGCCGACACGCTCGGGGCCCAATCTTTGAGTTTACTCGGTAGCAGAAGTTGATGATGGTCCCGTACGATTGCCCGCATGTGATGGATGGCGTAGTAGGCACCCTTCTGACCGCCAGGCGGCTGCTTGACGCAGCAGAACGTCGTATTGTGGGAGAACACGTGCTTGCCATACTTACGTATAGGCCTGGTGAAGGTGCCTCCAGATTTGGCGTAGACGGGGAGAACATCATCAAGAACCTTCTTGACATTTGTGTAGTCTACGTTCGACTGACGGTCCGGGTCGAAATACGTGGCCATGGAATATTTGGGGCTTAGGAGGATGAGCGTGCAATGTGTGTCACTACAGAAAACACGGAATGTTAAAAGAAAAACGATCGAAATCTAAGAATTCATATGTTATGGGCCGGTTGAGGGGAGGACTTACTCGGGAAAGTAAGGCACGAGGAAGTTATACTTATCTTGGTTTGCCAGAATGACGCCTTCGAGGTAAGAACTCGCGACTTGCCGGTCCCCAGCGCTGCCCAAGATGTTGGCACGCATGTAGAAGGGGTCGACTATCGCGATGTCCGGGGTCTTGTCGCGAATGATCCGCATCTCCATAGTCAGCGAAAATAGCCGAACGAAGGTGTAGTGCAGCGGATGAAGGTTCAACATGGCGTGGATGTCATCAAACCGCAGGACGATCGTACGCCCGATGGAGTTATCCACAAAGCCCTTGCCCTCTGGCACCTTGGCCGCGATAACCGGGTATGCCACATCCTTCTCTCTGAGACGCCGCTTCTCCAAAGAAAGAACACTGTCATGCAGACTCCGCATAGCACCGGTTGCAGCATTGAGCATATTTGTCGGTAGCATCGCCCTACCCGCCACATGCACCCTCCTCGAGATATCCTTAGGTGAAGGTGGCCCGTCCTGAGCACGGATCGTACTCAGTGCCGGCTGGCTCGCACCCTTGTTAGTATTTCTTTTGCGTGCCTTCTTCTTCTCCTGTAATGGTACCGAGTTCTGCTCACAGACCGCCTTCTTGAGTGTGTTGGGGCTGATAATATTTCGCACCTCGCCTATCTGAGGCTTGGTGAAGTCGGCAGCTGGAGGCGTCTCCTGAGAGCTAAACGGCAGACGACGCCTGTTGCAACTTGGCTTCTCCGCGGTACCAGCTAGATTGCGCACGTCTTTTGTTGGGTTGGGTTCTTGAGAAGGAGGCCCCATGAAGTCGCCATCGTACCCATGATCGGCAAAGTACTGATCGACGTTGCCAAATGTATCGTCGTCGTCGTTCTGATCTTGTGCCATATGCATGTTTGGATCCAGTGGCGTAGGGATGTCCGGCACCGTTGCGGTGGTCTTGCCATGGGGCCGACTTGGCGCCGGCACGACTGGCGGTGTTGTCTTTGGGGTGGTGTCCCCCGCCCCAAACGAATCTGGCTCTTCGGCCAAAGCAGGGGCCAGCTCAGGCAGGCGCTGAGGGTCATCACGTCATCATCGTCGGCCCCTACGGGTCAAATCGGAGGTAACAACTCGTCACAGCCTGGCAGCACCCGAACCAGTTGAACCCTAAACAAGTTGGGTGGCATCTGGGTACCGTGGAACAAGGGGTTGCCCGGTTGAATGATTTTGCCCTTGGCGACATCGACCAACTCGTTGTTCACGAAGTGCAGGAGAGTGCACGGAACGTCGGCGGCGCCCTGCGAAAACATGTAGGGCGTCAGGGATGCCCAGTCAAAAGCAAGGAGATGAAGTCCTCGGCTGAGAGAGGCTTAATTAGTTACCGTGATGATGGCGTCGAGCTCGGCTAATGTCGAGGCACCGCCAACGGCGGGCGTGCAGTTGACGGAGGGGCCGCTTGCTCCAGAGGTGCCGGCCGGCGTACACCCGGGTGCATTAAGCTCCCGTGCCGGCGTCGGAGACACCAATGCCGCATCCGCCGGAGACACCAATGGCCCCGCCGTCGCATTCTGCGAGTTGCTGGCCGTGAAGCTAGGAATCGGGGGCGGCCCCTGTTGGCCTCCCGCAATCCACGCACTCAACCCCTCGATCAAGGTAGGCACAATGGCGGTGATCGTCGCTCCGAGTTGTTGTTCCACTTGCTCTTGGACAATCTCCGGAATCCGCACCACCTGTGCCTTGAGTTCTTGAACCTTGCGCGCCTGGCTTTTCGAGCTGGTCTTTTTCTCCTTTCACCCACCATTGTTATAGTATGACGACCATTTTGTCGACAAGCCTTTGCCGGCCACACGACCAGCTGACGTCGGCTTACTGAGCTTATCCTTGTTCTTCATTACATTCAACGCCCTATTTAGAGTGGTGTCCCAAGGGTTGCTCTTAGTCGACCCCGCGCTACTGCTTTCAGTCGCCTGCGGAAGGAATGTGAACCATTTAGAAATTTGGCTTCATTAATTAGAATGCAACCATATGGAGCTAATTACGCGGGGGTGTATTCCTTACCAGAACAAGCTCAAGCACCCTGGTCTTCGGATCCGTGGTAAGCTCCTTTGTTTTCGGGTCCTTCTTGTACCGGGCCCTGACAAAGTTCCTGGTCTGCTTGTCATCGTATTTATCGAAGAGGGGCGGTAGGCCTTGCTCGGCACGGTCCGCCTCCTCCTTGTCCCATATAGGCTCCGCCACTCTATAACCGCCGGGACCGAGTGTGTGTTCCCCTAAGTTCAGCTCCCGCATTTCTTTCCCCCACTGACTTGATTGGGAGTTTGCGGTGCTCGAGCAATTGATCTTGAAGTCGTTGTAGTCATCTTCGGTGATCGAAGGATTTTTCTTCTTGATCTTCTCATAACTCTCACCTTTCTCGATCATTCTCTTCACATTGCTTTTCCAAGTAGACAGGGCCTTGCTCATCTTCGTGAGGGCAGCATTGTTCACTTTATTCCCTTTGAGGCTTGTGTTTTCAAATTCAGCGGGGAACTTGTATCGTTCCTGCAGCTTCGTGAAGAGGAGGTTGCGCAAATTCCCTCGGTCAGGATGCCTCAGGTTCTCGGTGTTGATCGAGACGGTGCTCCGGAGAATGCACCCGAGCTGAAGCAAGTACCCCTTGACTATTCGTTCGGGCGTCGTTGGATTCCCGTCAGAGTCCACTTCAGTAACTTCCTCCTTGAGGGTGCGGAGCACGATCAGGCGCCGGTCCTTCCGTTGCCTCTTCGGTTGGCTGCCATCTGTGCGTGCGCCGCCATCATCAGTGGTGGCATCCTCGGCGGCACCATCAGTGGTGGCATCAGTGGGGTCATCCTCGGCGGTACCATCAATGGTCTCAGGATCGGTGGGGAAGGAGGCGTCCTCATACAAGTGAGGTTGTTCCTCCATCTCCTAGGACAGCTCCCAGAATGCCTTGCCGCCTGAACCCCCGGCCTCATCGTTGTTGGCCATGTTTCTCTCTAAATAGGAACAAAGCTTGGTCAAAAAGTTGGTTATTGTCAAGGAACAAGATCATGGTCTCATCATTTAGGGTTTGTCGACACCGAGGCATCCTAAAAGCTAAGCTTTTATCATTGAGGGTTTTTCGACGCCGAGGCACCCTAAAAGCCTAAGCTTTCATCATTTCGATTTTTATCGACACCGAGGCACCCTAAAAGCCATGCATTAGTCACAAGTACGCCGGGGCACTTGATCCTACTTAATTAACTACTAAGATACCCCGGCCCATGCATTAGTCACAAGTACCCCATATGTCCTATTTTTAGCAAAGTCATGCTAAAATTCATGGAAAATTTCAGCATGACCTTTGCTGAAAATAGGACATATGGAGTACCCGAATTTGCCGGAACGGAAGTTAATCGACATTCCAGCAAACTCAAGGGCCTCTCGGGTCGACAAGGCAAAAAAGGCCTCCATCACAACATGGAAAATACATTGGCATGTGAAGAGGTGAAACAATATATGCATCTCCAAGCAGTATCATTCAACATTTTGGACAAACCACTACAAGCAACATGAGACACTGAAAATAATTGCTACCAATGAATCTACACTTCTATAAGAAAATAAATCAGAAACTTAGTCTGTCATCATTAGGCAGCCACCATTAGTTATTCCGTTATGTTAAAGCAGAAATAGAAAAATAGACTGAAAACACTAAAATCAGAAACTTAATGCATGATACAGATGCAAAGTAGGTTCAAAGACAAATGAAGACCATATGTTAAGTACAGCAAGCGAAATAGGATCACCAACTAATAGCTGAATGAAAGGCATATATATGACAGGCATATTTTCCAGCTACAAAGTGTTGTGGCAAATATGCCAGGCACCACAATGTGATCACACAAACAAAATAGCCTCAAACCAGTTATTCTCGCATGATAATATGAAAATGCATATGGCACTGCCAAATTATACTATCCATATTTCGGTATAATGTCATTATTCCATACAGCAGGCAGCACTGTCACCACAAATCAGTTATTCTAGCATAATATAAATACGCAGAACAGAAGCAACAATTTACATTTCTGCATACGGCGTTGCCAATTTTTTTCTATCCATGTTTCAATTTGATGCCATCACTCCATTCAGCAAGCAGCATTGTAACAAAAAGAAATTCTAGGCGCAAATTTCTTCAGAATGAAATTAAGTTAGTGAAACTGTCACACATTTCTTCACAATGAACAGAATTATACTATCTATCAGCAAGTAAATTATGCCATTTGAACAGATTTATACTATTTGAATGCCAAGTACATGACTGAATCTGAATGTGACTGAATCTGCAGGGATTAGATCCATCTACTAGCTAGGGGATCTAATAAATTTTGTCACTTGAACAGATTTACATTTGAATGCTTAGTACATGACTGAATCAGAATGTGCACGGCAGGGATTAGATCTATCTACTGCCACTCTCCGTTGAAATCCTCCTACCGGCAGGAAGATCCAGCTTGCGAGGGGGAGAGGGGGAGAGGAGGAGGGGGAGCTCACGGGGGCGGTGGTGTGGACGGGGCGACGAGGTGGGGCGACGAGGTCCAGGTGGTGGTGGTGCGACGAGGTCTAGGAGGCAACGAGGTCCGGGTGGTGGTGGTGCTCCAGCGACGGTGGTGTGGACGGGGCGGCGTCCGGGCCACCGGCGACGAGGGCAGCGGGGCGATGGCATCCAACGAGGTGGGGCGACGGGAGAGCAGCGCCGAGGAGACGAGGACGACGGGGCGGCGGGACGGCGGCGTCGGGAGAGGAGAGGGCGGCGTCGCGGTGGCGGGGCATCGGGGCGGAGACGAGGACGATTGGGCGGCGTCGGGGCGGCGTCGAGGCGGCGGGGCAGCGGCGTCGGGAGAGGAGAGGGGAAGGGGATTGAGGGCGAGGGAGAGAGAGGGGATAGGTTTGGGCCGGGGAGGAAATATGGATGGGGGCGGCACAATACTAATGGCGCACCACCCCTCGGTGCGCCATAAGTACATCCATACTAATGGCGCACCTCACCCTGGTGCGCCATTAGTAATTTTTTTTATTTCTGCTCGAGCCAACAGGTTATCTCCCACCTGACCTGATCCACACCAAGTTCCCTCTACTAGCTCGACTGGTCAGCAGCCAGTTCTCACACCAGGAGGTCCTGGGTTCGATTCCCAGGCTCCACAATTTTTTTATGCATTTAAAATGCTGTTTGATACTTATTTGTGTTTAAATATGTTCAAACTTGTTTAAATCATAACAGTAATATTTTTTTATAAGACAGTAATAATTTTTTTTAAATATCATCAAACAGTAATGTCGGTGGAGCGGGGGAGGGTGCGCGGGGTGCGGGGGGTCGGCGGCGAAGGTTGAGTAGGGGGGGTGCGGGGGGTCGGCTGCGGCGGTTGAGTAGGGGAATCGAGGGTGCGGGGGGTCGGCGGCGGCGGCCGGTGGACCGGGGGGTGCTCGGCGGCGAGGGGGACCGGATCTGGCGAGGTGGGATAGCGATCGAGATGGAGGGGGATCGAGATCGAGTGTCCATGAAATTTTAAAATATTCATGATAGTTCAAAAAGTGCCCATGAAATACAATCGAGAAATGAAGGCTACAATTTAAATACAATCGATCTTAGCTAGCTATCTGTTCACAATCTTCTTGCCCTTCTTTTTCGCAAATGGAGTTCTTCTGTGGAACGGACGTCCTTTAGGTAGGGTGGTCTTGGTTATTCTTGTGGTGTATGCTGCTACTTCATCATCGTCGTCATGTTCGATCCTCGGGTCGCCGTACTTGTCGAAGTCTTGCTCATTGGCTACTCCATCCATTTCGATGATCTTCCTTTTGCCTCTCCTCACGACAACACGATTGGGCTTTGACGGGTCGGTAATGAAGAAGCATTGGTCCACTTGGGAAGCCGGTACCCATGGCTCATTTTTCGCGGTGACGTTTGCGCCCGCGGTCTTGGATTTGGCTTCGGGTATAACCATGGTGGTGAAATACCGGTCTTCTTTTAGGACGCTCTTCGCCCATCTGACACGGAACATCGGGACCTTCTCTCCAGCGTAGCTCAGCTCCCAGATCTCCTCGATCCTTCCGTAGTATCTGTCCTTGTCGTTACCGGTGTAGGATTCCATAGTTACCCCGGAGTTCTGATAACCATCGCTCTTCATGTCCTTGGCCTTAGTGTAGAATGTGTAGCCATTGATATCGTACGCCTCATAGGTCATCAGGTTGTGCTCGGCGCCCTGTGACAAGGCGAATATGAGTTGTTCTTCCGCGGAAGAATCCTCATGTAAAGGGTACGACAGAAGCTTCTGCTTGAACCAACGCGTGAAACATGAGTTGTGCTCTCTGATTATATCTCCGCCGTCCTCTGTTGTCCTCGGTCATTGTACGTCTTCTTAATGAAGGTTTTGTGCTCTACCACCCAAGGATCGACCACGTCTATGTGTTGTAGCGCGACTAGGTTTGCTCTTTCAAAGTCGGCGAGTCGACCCTCTAAGTCGACATGCATTTCGCGGCGACCCTCATGGTGACCCCATCCAGCGAGCCTGCCGAGGTGCCTGTTGACGGGCAGACCAACGGGGTTCTCGATGCCTAGATAATTCGTGCAGTAGGAGATGCACTCTTCAGTCAGAAAGCCCCTGGCTATACTTCCCTGTGGACGTGACATGTTGCGAACGTATCCTTTGATGAAACCATTCATCCTTTCGAACGGCATCATGCTGTGCAGGAACGTCGGCCCGAGTTGGATGATATCTTCCACTATATGGACCAGAAGATGCACCATAACGTCGAAGAATGCGGGCGGGAAGTACATCTCAAGCTTGCATAGTATCACCATGATCTCTTCCTGTAGCCTTCTGAGTTGCCTCACGCCAATCGACTTCCGAGAGATGACGTCGAAAAAGTTGCATAGGCCAAATAGTGTTTCACGGACGTGCGCGTCCATGATCCCACGGATTGCAACTGGAAGTATCTGCGTCATCAACACGTGACAGTCGTGAGACTTCATCCCACTGAACTTCTGCTTCGCTGGGTCTAGGTATCTGCTTATCTTCCCCGCGTAACCGTAAGGAAGTTTTACTCCTAGGAGGCAGGTGAAAAACTGCTCGATCTCCTCCTGACTTAGAGTGAAGCACGCGGGAGGGTAGTCATTTCCGGTCTTCTTGGCCTTTTTGCCTTTGCGACGACTTTCTGTGTCCTGCTTCGCCTCATCATCATCATCATCATCATCATCATTAGCGTGAAGCTACTGCCTGATGCCCATTGATTTCAAGTCTGCCCTTGCTTTCGGCCCATCTTTGGTCCTCTCTGGCATGTTGAGCAGGGTACCAAGCAGACTCTCGCACACGTTCTTCGTGATATGCATGACATCAAGGCTATGAGGCACACGGTGGATCTTCCAGTACGGCAAGTCCCAGAAAACAGACCTCGTTTTCCATACCTTCAGCAGCGGCTCTGGCGCCTTTCACTTCTTTCCCGACTCTGCGCCTTTTGCTTCTTTCCCGGCAGTGGGCAGTCTTTCCAATTTTTCAACAGCTTGTCTATTTCCTCGCCGCTCCTCGTACACGGG
The DNA here is from genome assembly GCA_963921465.1 of Triticum timopheevii. Classification (NCBI taxonomy): domain Eukaryota; kingdom Viridiplantae; phylum Streptophyta; class Magnoliopsida; order Poales; family Poaceae; genus Triticum; species Triticum timopheevii. The sequence continues at coordinate 163,348,112 of OY997272.1, read as the reverse complement.
CGTTTTCGGGGTTCGGTTTCACCATCGAACAGATCCTTGCGTTTCCTCCACGGGTCATCGTCGCGAAGCCACCTTCAATTTCCCATGAACACGGTTTTCGAAGACCCGGGATCTCTATCTAGCTGGCGATACGTTGTGTCATCCATGCACCTTACGCATCCAGAAAATCCGTGGACTACCTGCCCCGCGAGATATCCGTAACCGAGATAGTCGTGCACCTCGTGAGCAGTGCGGCTCTCATAGGGAAATATTCTTTCTCTGCGGCGTCCCACGTATTGGCTGGCGTTTTCCACAGCATGTCAAGCTCCTCTTTCAGCAGCCCCAGATACAGATTGATGTCGTTCCCTGGTTGTTTCGGTCCTTCAATTAGCATACTCATGTGAATGTACTTCCTCTTCATGCACAACCAGGGGGGAAGGTTGTACATCCACACAAACACAGGCCAGGTGCTATTGGTGCTTCTCTAGCTGCCAAACGGATTGACTCCATCGGTGCTCGCGCCCAGCACGATGTTCCTTGGATCGTTCCCAAATTCTAGGCCTTCGAAGTTCAACGCTTGCCACTGGCTCGCATCCTTAGGGTGACTCAGCATCTTGTCATTTTTATCTATCTCCGGATCATTTGCGTCATCTTCTCGCTTCTTCTCCTCCCTATCCGCGTGCCAACGCAGGAGCTTTGCTACCTTAGGGTCCGTGAAATACCGCTGCAGACGAGGAGTGATCGGAAAGTACCACACCACTTTTCGAGGAGCTTTCTTCCTCTTCTTGTATCGAGTGACGCCGCACACCGGACATATGGTAGACTCCGCGTGCTCGTCCCGATAAATGATGCAATTGTTCATGCACACATGGTATTTCACGTGCGGTAAATCTAGAGGACACACGATTTTCTTCGCCTCCTCCAAACTGGTCGGGCACTTGTTCCCCTTGGGAAGACGTTCGTGCCAGAATGACATGTTCTCGTCGAAGCATGCGTCGATCATTTTGTGTTTTACCTTCATCTCCAGAGCCATGAGCGTTACTTTCAGGCGGGTATCCTCGGGCCTGCATCCTTCATACAATGGAGTAACCGTGTCTAACTCAAGTTGATCCATCTTGGCTTTCTCTCGGGTGGCAGCTCTTGCGTTATCCGTCTGCTTGAGAAGCAGCTCTTGAATATGAGGGTCCTGCACCCAGCCCATCGATGGTCCAGAGTCGTCTGCTCCGCCGGCATCATCATCTTCATGATCATGCCCGTCGTCTGCTCCGGCATCTTCCTCATCATCATGTCCTGCATCTTCTACATGATGACTGTGTACAGCATCACCGTCGTGATCATCTCCTGGGGATTCTTCGTCTTCTCGCCCGCCTGAGCCGCGGTGGTTGTCTTGCTGCCCTCCCTCATTTCTTGCCCGGCCCCCATGGACGACTTCATAGTCATCTTCATCACCTTGCCACCGATAGCCATCCATGAAACCACGCAAGAGCAGGTGGTCCCGCACCTGCCCGGAATCCGGGTCCGCAATAAGGCTCTTCAGCTTGCATCTTCGACACGGACATCTTATCTCCGTCTCGTTCTTTTGAAGCATCTCGGCCTTCGCGGACCTCAAAAACCTATTCACGATGCCTTCGGTCATCGTGCGGACCATGGTCACCTGCGGGGTGGAGCAAAACGATATTTTAGAACCAAGAAAAAATTTGGCATGACTTTCCCTAAAAATAGGACCAAAAAGAATGCTTAATGCCAAAATTCTCGCCGAAACAGAAATGAATCAACATTCCGGCAAAATATTGGCAACTATCGCATTTCAAATACTGGTACACCTCCAAACACAAACACATATGCAACACCACAAACATATGCAACACCACGAACATACATAGATCTAGCTAGGCCATAAAAAGTGCACGTGCACATTGTTGTAGGGAGAACAACATAAATATAGCTTCCCCCTTACTTACCTATCAAAACAAGGTAATTTAACCACTTAATTTGAATGAATCTATGGTGGAAATGAGGTGAAATAGAGGAGGCACCCGAGACAAGGAGGAGGTGGAGAGAATGAAGTGGGGAGAAAGTGAGTGTGGGTAGGAGAGGTTGTCCAAAATATCTTAGTGCTGCCCACTTACTAATGGCGCACCAACTCTAAATGCGCCATTAGTAATCCAGGTTACTAATGGCGCACCTTCTGGTGGTGCGCCATTAGTAGTTTTGCAAAAAAAAACATACTAATGGCGCACTGTTCCACAGTGCGCCATTACTTGTTTTGCAAAAAAAGGAATAAAAAATATAATAAAAAAAACAACATTAGTGGCGCACTTTCCGACAGGTGCGCCATTACTAGTTACAACTAGTAATGGTGCACTGAGTCTGGATGCGCCATTAGTATGTTTGGACAGGCGCACTAGTTCAAAAAAAATTGATACTAATGGCGCACCTTAGGCCAGGTGCGCCATTAGTAGTTTCAACTCTAATGGCGTATCAGAAGGTGGTGCGCCATTAGTATATACTAATGGCGCACCGCTTGTCTGGTGCGCCATTAGTGTCAATCCCATCTATAGCCCTTTTTCTAGTAGTGTAGGGTTGGGAACCCTAGGGGAGGGGGCGCCTCCACTTTCCTTGGGGGGCAAGTTCCCCCCTTGGCCGCCACCCCCCTAGGAGATCCCATCTCCTAGGGCCGGCGCCCCCCCCCCCCCTGGGGACCCTATATAAAGAGGGGGGAGGGAGGGCAGCCGCACCCTACATCTTGGCGCCTCCCTTCCCCCTTGCTACACCTCCTCCTCGCGCAGACGCTTGGCGAAGCCCTGCCGGATCCCTGCTGCATCCAGCACCACGCCGTCGTGCTGCTGGACCTTCATCAACCTCTCCTTCCCCCTTGCTGGATCAAGAAGGAGGAGACGTCACGCTGACCGTACGTGTGTTGAACGCGGAGGTGCCATCCGTTCGGCGCTAGGATCTCCGGTGATTTGGATCACGATGTGAATGACTCCCTCAACCCCGTTCTCTTGAACGCTTCCGCTTGCGATCTACAAGGGTATGTAGATGCACTCCCCTCTCTCGTTGCTGGATGAACTCATAGATTGATCTTCGTGAACGTAGGAAATTTTTTAGTTTATGCAACGTTCCCCAACATGTAGGGGGGGGGGGTTGAGGGTCCGGTTATAGATGCCCTAGTTGAACTCCAAATTGACCGGACGGATGCAGAGCCACTGACCAGACATGAGAGAGTGTCGGGGAAACGAACACCTATGGGATCACGGGAATCCCTTCTATGTTCGGTGGGGAGAGTAGCTGCACGAAGAGCAGGTCTAGCAGTCAGCATAAGGGGATTTTTACCCAAGTTCAGGCCGCAAGGATGTGTAATACCCTAGTCCTACTTGTCTGGATATATGTGTTCCTGAGCTTTTGAACTAGCTGCGGTGCATGCACAGTCCAAAAAGTCTGAATCCTCTCTCTGTATGCCTCGGGCCTCCTTTTATATGTAGAAGGGGTTGCCACAGTGGCACACAGGAGGTGGAAAGCAAGCTACAGTGTATGAGCTTATCGCTCGGCATCGTAGGACAAACACATTTATTGTGTTGCCTACGTGCTCTCTTACTTTATCGGGGACAGCAACAGAAGCCATCCCGTCTGTCGCCGCCCCTCCTCGCTTTGACACGCGTCCAGGCTGACGAGGCATGCAGTGCCACGTTGGCTTGCTAGCTGATGTGTTGGCGCGATAGTAGAGCCTCCACGAAGATCTGCATGCCGCCACGCAGGTGCCTGCTTAGTTGGCACACTGGTCATCGCATTGGAGTGGTGGTGAGGTGGAAAATCCTTGTCGGGCGCAGGCCTGGCCGCGGCCCAGCGATCTTCCCTGGCAAGGCTTGTCGGGGGCCTCGTAGTCGTCCCCGGCAAGGGTCTTGCTGGGGGCCTTCGTCCTCTAGTCCTGCATGGACCCGCATGCTATCAATCGCCATGAAGATTTGCATGCTACCACGCACGCGTTCCCTAATCTTGGTCTTAATGTTGTTGATGGTGTTAGAACTCTCAGCCTCAAGAGTGATGGGCTTGCTGGTGCTGCGTAGTTTGCCCCGGCAAGGATGTTGCCGGGGGAGGTTCAGCTCGCCTTCTGCTCCTTGTTCCTTGACTTGAGTATCTGCCTTGGTGGTCTTCGTGTTTCATCTTCTGCTGTCCTGCCGGGCCTGGCCACAGGTGTGGCTACGGCTGCCCGTGCACAAGTAAGGGGTACAGAAAGAACCCATACTTTTGTACACCGACAGGAGCCCCCGGGCCTGGGCCACACGTGAGCGCAAGGCGTAGTTGGGCCAGGCCCAAAGCAGTGCGCGGGCATGCGTGGCAGAGACTTAACTTCCATGATCTCTTCGCCAGTCATGCTTCCCCATGATCCGCGTTCGGTGCATGATGTGGGGGTCGTGCGTGGGGTGGCCTTGGCATGCTTGCGTCATCCCGCAGTTAATGGTAAAAAAGGGTGGTCCGCACCTGGATTTGCAGGGGTGCTACTCACTTACTAAGTGGACTCGGGTCGCAGCCTGCATGGCGCCGCACCCCACGATCACGGGGTGAAAAACGGTCGCTCCACCCATCCTCACGCCTCCTTTCGCTCGCCACATGTCCCCCATGCCTTAGGAAGGGCAGGCGGTGGATGCGGAGGACGTGGGCATTAACGCTGAGGTGGGAAACCAGACGTTGCTGATTGGGGCAGCGGGTCGGTCCGATTCCCTATGCTTTAGGAGGCCGCATTGGTCGTGCGGGGCGGCCGCCCCTTGGGCTAGGAGGCTAGGCTCCGGACCTGCCCTTCTATAAAAAGGGGGAGGGACAGTGCCTTTTTGCACTCGTCTTCTTCTCCTCCTTCTGCTTGGTATCTTTCTTACACTCGCCATGGTGAGTGGGCGTGTTGGCGCTTCGACGACGGCGACGAGGGATTCTACTTGAAAGCGCGTTCCTCCTCCTCCAGAGCTTCTGGCGGCGGAGCCCGCCACGAGGGGGAGAGGAAGGGGGCGAGGCCGAGGTCGCCGCAGTACTCAGGGAAGATGAGGACGGGGCGGCGCGCCGGCTGCGCTTCCGCTGGCAGCCCGTCCTCCAATAGATGGCCATGTTGGAGACTAGCCTTACAAGTTCTTCATCAGGCTGTACAAGCGCGTGTGTGGCCATCTGCGCCTCGCTACCCCGTTTTCTTGGGTGATGGAGCAGGATCCACCGCATGCTTTTAGGGCTACACATGAGGGGCTGCGGGAATGGTAGCAGGTGGGTCGATGTCAGCTTCCCCCGCCCTCAGGTCATGTACCTTCGTCGCGGGTGGAAAACCTTTGCACGTGCCCACAGCTTGTCGGAGGGGCACGTTCTCCATTTCAAGTTGATGGAGAATGGCCTGCTCTCCGTCAAGGTCTTCGGGGGCTCAGGAATCCACTTAGGGTGCTGCGTGGAGAGTTCCACCAACAACGAAAGCTCCTCCTCAAGCGACAGTGACGAGGAGGACAGCGCCAGCGACGACGACGATAGCGGGCAGGAGGATAACGACTCCGACTCCAGCTGACCATCAGTGGCAGCACCATCATCTGCTCTGCCTCCTCCCCTGGCAACATGCCTTGCTGGGGGTTCCGTCCTGCTGGCTCTGGCGTGGGTGGTCGACGGGCTTCCCTATCAAGCTCTCCATCGACGCGCTCCCCATGCCCGTCCATGTCTTCACCTGCTGTGCCTGGGAGGAAAGGGGCAAGAACGGGGATTATGGGGCACTTTTCTTTTTTCAATCTTAAGGCACTTGCCATATCGTAACTTTCTAGAAAACGTAATCTCCCGAGCGCATGCTCATGTTCTTTAACATTTGTACTCGCATCAGCATATCAATAAAAAAATATGAGCCTTTTGCTGGGAACCCATGCACGTGTATGTCCATGCAGAGGCGAAAGCCTCCTTAATTAAAATAAATGAGTTTTCCCGGCAAGCTATCTCGTCGATGCCCTCTGTGCCTGCCGGAGAATCACATCTGCCGGGTTACAGAAAAAGGGCCCAGCCCCCAGCCAATATCTTTTTATCGGAGGCTGCTGCGACCATTTTGACTGAAGCAGCATTCGGGTCAAAGATGAGAGCACCTAAGTCTAAAAAGAGTGGCGGGGTCTTCTAATGCACAAGTCACAAGTTACGAACATGGATGGGCAGGAGGTGAACTTTATTTGGTTGGGTTGTCGGGGATGATGTGCCAGGCAGTCTTCTCAACTTCTTGCCGGAGCGTTGTCACTATGGCTGAAAGGAGGAGAGGGCAGGAGCACAGAATCTTGGTGGTTCCCTAGTACCTGCTAGGATCTAAGGTAGCACAATATCCTGGACATGCATGCATGCATACATATATGTACATAAACATGGGAACTACCAGGAAATTATACATACTAAAAGTTATCTGACTGTGCACAGGGTCTGCGCTTGGCTTTATACATAGGGTTACATGCCTTGCTGGCAAGGCTAGTACAAAAGGGGGTTGCCGGGGCTCCCGACAACCGCGCACTACGGGTAAAACTTGCGAAGATGTTCGATATTCCAGGAGTTGCTCACCGGAATGCCATCTTTGATCTCCACGCGGACTGCGCTGGGCCTGGTGACTCGTATTACCCGATAAGGGCCTTCCCACTTTGGTGTCAACTTGTTTGAATTCTTGGCAGACTGAACGCGCCGAAGAACAAGGTCACCTTCCTCAAGGCTTCGAGCATGAACCTTGCGGCTATGGTAGCGGCGCAAGGCTGGCTGGTAGCGAGCGGCTCGCACAGCAGCCCGAAGACGATCTCCCTCAAGGAGCGTTGCATCATCTTGGCACAACTGCTCTTGCTCAAGCTCATCATAAGCGAGTACTCGAGGTGACCCGTATATAAGTTCCATGGGGAGAACTGCTTCTGCCCCGTATACCAGGGCAAAGGGTGTCGGCAAGTGGCTCGATTTGGTGTCATTCTGATTGACCAAAGAACTGTTGGCAATTCACCAATCCAGCGCCTTCCGTACCTGCGTAGCCTGTTGAAAGTCCTTCTTTTGAGGCCTCGCAACACTTCACCATTTGCCCTTTCTGCCTGGCCATTGCTTCTTGGATGAGCAACAGAAGCAAAGCAAACATTGCTGCCAAGGTCTTGGATATACTGCATGAAGGTGCGGCTTGTGAACTGTGTGCTGTTGTCGGTGATGACTCTGTTTGGCACACCAAAACAACAAACGAGTCCCTTGAAGAACTTGACTGCCGACTGCGCTGTCACCTTTCACACTGGCTCCACTTCTAGCTAGTTTGTGAACTTGTCAATCGCAACGTACAAGTACTCAAAGCCCCCGACAGCACGGGGAAAGGGGCCCAGTATGTCGAGCCCCCAGACCAAAAATGGCCAGGAAAGAGGAATTGTTTGAGAGCCTGGGCTGGTTGATGAAGCTTTTTTGAATGAAACTGGCACGCTTCACACCTGGTTACTAGCTTCATTGCATCATGGAGGGCAGTGGGCCAGAAGAAACCTTGCCAAAATGCCTTGCCGACAAGGGCTCTTGACCCTATGTGGGAGCCACATATGCCGCCGTGTATCTCTACCAATAGCTCCAGTCCGTCCTCCCGAGGAATACACTTCAATTTCACGTTGTTCGATCTCCTTCTATATAGGATATCATCCACAAACTGGTACATCCTGGACCGACGAGCTACTTTTTTTGCTTCCTCCTGCTCCTCAGGGAGCCCCCCTTCTGGAGGAAACGAATAGTATGATGTGCCCATGTTGGAGCCTGAGGCTCGACGGCAAGGACTAAAGGCATGTCTTCTGTCGCGGGGGCAGCCGTCTCTACGGCAAGGGCTTGGGGCCCTGCTGGAGGCTGCTGCTCCCCGGCAAGCTTGGGGTACCCGGCAACTTCCTTGCCGGCGGCTCCTCAGAGCTCAGTTGGAAAGTACTTACCGAGGCCCGTTTTCCTTCGCTTGTTTTGCCCCGCTGATGGCTCAACAGATGGTTGGGTTAATTGAAGCACAAAGGTACCTAGTTCCATAGGCAAATTGAGGACAGCACGCTTTGACAAGTCATCGGCAATGTTGTTCTCTGCTAGAGGAACATGCTCTGCCTGCACACCATCAAAGTGCTCCTTCAACTTCCTCACTTCATCCATGTAGGCCTCCATCAACGGGCGCTGATAATCCTTGTTTACTTGTTTGACGACTAACTGCGAATCACCTCTGATGATGAGCTTCCTGATTCCGAGGTCCGCCGCGATCCTAAGACCGGCAAGCAACCCCTCGTATTCTGCGGTGTTGTTCGTCGACCTTTCCCAGGGAAAGTGCATCTGGACTACGTACTTGAGGCACTCTCCGGTGGGTGCGACGAGTAGGACGCCGGCACTAGCACCTTGCAATGAGAAAGCCCCATCAAAGTACATAATCCATCGACTACTTGCCTCTTTGCCTGGGAGAGTGGTTTCTTGAACTTCTTCGTCAGGCGTGGATGTCCATTCTGCTATGAATTCTGCCAAGGCCCTTGAGGGAGTCCTGGACTAGGGGGTGTCCAGACAGCCAGACTATCATCGTCCGCCGGACTCCAAGACTACGAAGATACAAGATTGAAGACTCCGTCGCGTGTCCGGATGGGACTTTCCTTGGCGTGGAAGGCAAGCTTGGCGATACAGATATGTAGATCTCCTACCATTGTAACCGACTCTGTGTAACCCTAGCCTCCTCCGATGTCTATATAAACCGGAGGGCTTTAGTCCGTAGGAAAACATACATTACAACAATCATACCATAGGCTAGCTTTAGAGTTTAGCCTCCTTGATCTCGTGGTAGATCCACTCTTGTACTACCCATATCATCAATATTAATCAAGCAGGACGTAGGGTTTTACCTCCATCGAGAGGGCCCGAACCTGGGTAAAACATCGTGTCCCTCGTCTCCTGTTACCATCCGCCTAGACGCACAGTTCGGGACCCCCTACCTGAGATCTGCCGGTTTTGACACCGACATTGGTGCTTTCATTGAGAGTTCCTCTGTGTCGTCACCGATAGGCCCGATGGCATCTTCAACCAACGACGCTGTCCAGGGTGAGACTTTTCTCCCCGGACAGATCTTCGTATTCGGCGGCTTCGCACTGCGGGCTAATTCGCTTGGTCATCTGGAGCAGATCGAAAGCTACGCCCCTGGCCGTCAGGTCAGATTCGGAAGCCTAAACTTCACGGCCGATGTCCGTGGAGACTTGATCTTCGACGGACTCGAACCACAGCCAAGCGCGCCGCACTGTGACGATGGGCATGATCTAGCTCTGCCGCCGAACAGTGCCTTGGTGGCCGCACGCGAATCTGCTTCGGCCATTAGTCCGGAGCCGATTGCCCAGATAGAGGATCGGTGGATGGACACCGCCTCGGGGGCTCCAACTTCCACGGCGATGGAGCCGAACACTAATCTTGTCCCTCACAAAACTCGTGATTCCGAGGTGCCGGACTCCTTGCCGGACTCCGAACCTCCCGCACCCCTACCGACCAAATCGGATTGGGCGCCGGTTATGGAATTCACCGCCGCGGACATCTTCCAATACTCGCCTTTTGGCGACATCCTGAATTCACTAAAGCATCTCTCGTTATCAAGAGAGCCCTGGCCGGACTATGGCCAGGATGGTTGGGATGCGGACGACGAAGAAATTCAGAGCCCACCCACCACCCACTTTGTAGCCACTGTCGACGATCTAACCGACATGCTAGACTACGACTCCGAAGACATCGACGCTATGGACGACGATGCCGGAGACGAACAGGAACCAGCGCCTACAGGGCACTGGAAGACCACCTCATCATATGACATATACATGGTGGATACCCCAAAAGACGGGGACGGCAAAGAAACAGCGGAGGCAGATTCTTTAAAGAAACAGCCCAAGCGCCGGCGTCAGCGGCGCCGCTCTAAATCCCGCCACAGCAAGAATGGAGATTCCGGCACAGGAGATAATAATACCCCAGAAAGTGCCGAAGACAACCCCCTCCAGCAAGACTCAGCGCAGGAGGATGCAGAAGCAAGCCCTCACGAGAGGGCGGCAGACGAAGAGGTTGAGGATTACAACTATATGCCTCCCTCCGAAGACGAGGCAAGCCTCAACGATGACGAATTCGTCGTGCCTGAGGATCCCGTCGAACAAGAGCGTTTCAAACGCAGGCTTATCGCCACGGCAAACAGCCTAAAGAAAAAGCAGCAGCAGCTTCAAGCTGATCAGGACCTGCTGGCTGATCGATGGACCGAGGTCCTCGCGGCCGAAGAGTATAAACTCGAACGCCCCTCCAAAAGCTATCCAAGACGCAAGCTGCTCCCCCGATTAGAGGAGGAAGCATACATACCTCCATCACCAGCGCACGATACGGCTGACCGACCACCCCGTGGTCGTGACAGAGAGGCATCCAGGCCCCCAACCAAGACCGTACCCCGGCATCGCTCCAAAAGTACGAAGCCAAGAGGGAACGCGCCGGACTTGCGAGATATATTGGAGGACAAAGCAAGGCAATCCAGATCCATCTACGGATCACGTGGGCGCCCCGCGACCCATGACGAATATCGTCGCACCGGATATAATAACCCCGGCAAGGCCGAACACGGCAGACAGCGCTCTCTCGAGCTACGCCGTGATATTGCTCAATACAGAGGCGCCCACACCCGCTATGCTTCACTGACGAAGTAATGGATCATCAAATCCCTGAAGGGTTTAAACCCGTAAACATTGAATCCTACGATGGCACAACAGACCCCGCGGTTTGGATCGAAGATTATCTTCTCCACATCATTATGGCCCGCGGCGACGATCTCCACGCCATCAAGTACCTCCCACTCAAGCTTAAAGGACCAGCTCGGCATTGGCTTAACAGCTTGCCCGCAGAGTCAATTGGGTGTTGGGAAGACATGGAAGCTGCATTCCTTGATAACTTCCAGGGCACGTATGTGCGACCACCAGACGCCGATGACCTAAGCCACATCATTCAGCAGCCAGACGAATCGGCCAGACAATTCTGGACACGGTTCTTGACGAAGAAAAATCAAATTGTCGACTGTCCGGATGCAGAGGCCCTTGCAGCCTTCAAGCATAACATCCACGACGAATGGCTAGCCCGGCACCTGGGACAGGAAAAGCCGAAATCTATGGTAGCCCTCACATCATTAATGACCCGCTTCTGCACGGGAGAGGATAGCTGGCTAGCTCGCAGCAACAATCTTCGTAAAAATTCTGGCAGTCCGAATACTAAGGACAACAACGGCAGGTCACGTCGGAACAAAAACAAACGCCGCATTAACGGCGATGACAAGGAGGATACGGCAGTCAACGCCGGATTCCGAGGCTCTAAACCCGGTCAATGGAAGAAGCCATTCAAAAGAACCACTCCGGGTCCGTCCAATTTGGACCGAATACTCGACCGCTTATGCCAGATACATGGCACCCCTGAAAAACCAGCCAATCACACTAATAGAGATTGCTGGGTGTTCAAGCAGGCAGGCAAGTTAATTGCCGAAAACAACGACAAGGGGCTAAACAGCGACGACGAGGAGGAGACCCGACCGCCGAACAATAGAGGACAGAAGGGTTTTCCCCCACAAGTGCGGACGGTGAACATGATTTACGCGACCCATATACCCAAGAGGGAGAGGAAGCGCGCACTAAGGGACGTCTATGCGATGGAGCCAGTCGCCCCGAAGTTCAATCCATGGTCCTCTTGCCCGATCACTTTCGATCTAAGAGACCATCCGACCAGCATACACCTTGGCGGATTCGCTGCATTGGTTTTAGACCCAATCGTCGATGGATTTCACCTCACGAGAGTCCTGATGGACGGCGGTAGTAGCCTGAACCTGCTTTATCAGGATGCACTGCGCAAAATGGGCATAGACCCCTCAAGGATTAAACCTACAAAGACAACCTTTAAAGGTGTCATACCAGGTGTGGAAGCCAACTGTACAGGCTCAGTAACACTGGAAGTGGTCTTCGGATCCCCGGACAATTTCCGGAGCGAGGAGTTAATCTTCGACATAGTCCCATTTCGCAGCGGCTATCACGCTCTGCTCGGACGAACCGCGTTTGCAAAATTCAACGTGGTGCCGCATTATGCATACCTCAAGCTCAGGATGCCAGGCCCTCGCGGAGTCATCATGGTCAACGGGAATACGGAACGCTCCCTCCGAACGGTGGAACATACAGCGGCTCTCGCGGCAGAAGTACAGAGCAGCCTCTTAAGGCAATTCTCGAGTCCGGCCGTTAAACGGCCGGATACAGCAAAATGCGCCCGAAGCAATACCAACCAAGACCACCTGGCGCGATCAGAGCACGCGTAGCAATGCGGCCCCAACCCCCGCCCGCGCATGATCGCAAGAATAACACTCCGCGTACATCATTACGCTTTGGAGATACCATGGGCGCAGGGGAAGGGGCACGATCGCAATGGACCCAGAGTGCGGTTTGACCACACCAGGGGCTCGCAAGTGTGCCCCCCTTTTTTTATTTTTTATTTTCCTTCTTTGTGTATACAGGACTCCGGTAACCAGAGGCCCTGTCCGGCGGCGAACCTGCCGAACTCGTGATGCAACAGTCAGGGACGAAAGAAGGCTGCGACGAACACACAGGTGGTCTCAATTATGAGCATTAAATTCGATTATATACACCAAGTCCGCAGCTCACCCCTGGAGGGGGACATGTTTACTTAGTCCAAATCCCTTGCTTACTGCACTATTTGTATCAGTCCGCACTCATAGCAGACTTCATTTAATAAATAATGCAGCACTCTTCGACTGCAATTACATTACCTTTTATATATATATGTTCATTACATGACATCTTGCACCCGTATATTTTGGTACGGCCTAATACACCAGGGGCTTATGTTCCCCACATTGTGGTGCGATAAGTCCGAACACTTTCATAAGTGCGGCACCCCGAACTTATAGCATTATATGAATCAGCTCCGAATCATGTCTTGGGTCAATAGTTGGGTTTGCCCGGCTCCCACATTTTGGTGCCTTATGTTCCGTTCTGTCGGCTAAGGTGGCACTGGGAGAACCATTGCGATTGCGCCCCGGTTGAGCCGGGCGAGCGCCTCAGTGGAGAAAGCTAAAACTGACCGGCATGATAAGGCGAGAGACTGGTCGCTGTTCGAGAGGTTTCTTCGGGTCCTTAAAGACTCACGCCGCTTCGAGCGAAGTTCCGGACCATGTCCGACGAAGGCGTGGATAGCGCCCCGGATTCGGCCTTCCGAATACCAGGGGCTTCGCTGAAATTTAAAATTATAGAATTCTATGGCTAAGTGAGAGTGTTCAAGCATTATAAGTCTGGTCGCCTTGTTCGTTGTGTTGAGCGCCTCCCTAGATGGACCCAAAAATGGGAACAAGAGCGCTCAAGGTTATCCCGAACACCCCAGCACTCACGGCTCGGGGGCTGAAGCCAACGACTTGCCATCTCTCAGATTTTATAAACGGTCGAACAGAAGGTAATATTTTAAATTAAAACAAGCGTTGCTTAATGCGCATATGAACAAAGTTTTCAGCGCACAGGATAATACATAGCGAGTTTACTCAAAAATTACATCTTTGGGGCATTCATCCGCAATATCGCGGGCTCCCTTCAGCACAGTTTTATAATACACCTGGGCGTACGATACTCCTTGCCCGGTGGCGGCGGGTCAGTGAGAAGCTTCTCCGCATCCAGCCTGCCCCAGTGCACCTTTGTGCGGGCAAGGGCCCGACGAGCACCTTTAATACAGGCGGAGCGCTTGACGACCTCCACCCAGGGGCATGCATCCACCAGCCGCCGCACGAGGCCAAAGTAGCTCCCAGGCATGGCCTGTCCAGGCCACAGCCGGACTATAAGGCCCTTCATGGCCTCCTCAGCTACCTTGTGGAGTTCGACCAGCTGCTTCAGCTGGTCGCTTGGGGGCACCGGGTGTCCGGCCTCAGCGTACTGAGACCAGAAGACTTTCTCTATCGAGCTCCCCTCCTCGCCACGACAGAATGCGGCAGCATCGGACGCACTACGCGGCAGATCTGCAAATGCCCCTGGAGAGCTCCGAATGCGGGTAAGTGTCAGGTATTTTACATTAACATGCTTGCTTTGCATGAAAAATGCCTTACCCGCCGCTATCTTCTTCACATCTTCAACCTCCTGAAGGGCCTTACGGGCCTCGGCCTTGGCGGACTTGGCACTTTCGAGAGCCGAGGCAAGCTCGGACTCTCGAGTCTTGGAGTCACGCTCCAAACTCTCATGCTTCTCCATGAGAGCCTGGAGCTCTTGCCGTACTTCCGCCACCTGTGCCTCCTGCTTCTCTCGCTCTTCCCGCTCCGCGGCCGCACTGCGTTTGGCCGCAGACACAGCCTCCTTCAGGGCTGCCACCTCGTTCGTGGCCCCTGCAATACCCATATTATCCTTGTTAATTTTATTGCAACCAAAATCCTTTTCTGTAAGGTAACTATTCAAAGTGGTGTGACTCACCTTCTTTGTCCTCGAGCAGCTTCTTGGCATGGTCGAGCTCTTGTCCGGACCGCTCGAGATCCTTCTTCAACACATCGACCTCCGCCGATAGTGCGGCAGAGGTCAGCAGCGCAGCCTGCAAACCCATATTGACATATTTTAAGCAACCCTGCGTATATCTTGTTAGATCCTCAGTCCGGCTTTTCTTTCCGAACACCGAACTGAGCATCAGGGGCTACTGTCTATGCGGTATTACATTACATAATTTTAACTTCTTACTTCAAAGCCTGTTAGAAGGCTGCTGCAGGCTTCGGTCAGCCCGCTTTTGGCGAGCTGAACCTTTTGAATCACCGCACTCATGATAGTGCGGTGTTCTTCCTCGATGGAAGCGCCTTTAAGCGCTTCCAGCAAGTTATCCGGCGCCTCCGGTTGGACGGAGGTCGCCGGTGTCACGGTCTTGCCCTTCTTTCGAAGGGGCCGCCCGCCGGACTCTGAACCACTGCGGGTTCCGATGTAGAGTCCGGCACAAAGTCCGGGAGGCAGCCTGACGGCGCCTCCAGAGCCTCCTCCTGATGGGTCCTTCTTTGGGATCCCACCTCGGTGTCCTCGTTGGCGCGGGGGGTAGAGGCGGTCGGAAGTGAATCCACATCCGACGGGGCCAACGACCCGCTCGATGAAGCGGGGAGATCATCATCGGCCGGGCTACGGACAGAACGCGGCATTAGAAGGACACTACGCGGCACGAAAGAAATTGCACATCAAGGATCCGGATACTTACGATCTTGCCGGATGCCTGGCCCTTGGAGGCCACTCATCCTCGCCAACGGTGGTGTTGGCGAAACTGTCCGGGGGGATAGTCCTCCCCCTCTTGGACCCTTCGGCCTCCCCTACTGGGGAAGCCTTCCTCTTCTTCTCTCCCTCCTCCGGGAGAGAGTCTTCCTCCTCCTCCTCGTCTTCGGGGTAGGAGTCCGCCTCGTCGTCGGACGCCTGATTGCGGGAACTCTTTCGAGTCCCCGCGGCCACCTTCTTGGCCTTCTTCTCCGGCACCACGTGCGGTGCCGGAACCAGCAGCCCCGCTAAACGGGCGTTCTCTGGGTCCTCTGGCATGGGAGCCGGGCTGATGAGCTGCTTGGCCTTCTCCATCCATTCCTGTCAAAGGAAAAGAGAGATTGAAACCCTCTTAGAATCGGTTTAATTACCACAAGTGTCCCGTAACGGGGTTGAATCACTTACCTCGTCAGCTGGATGCTGCGTGCGAAATCCGTGATCTTCCGTCGCGGATACGGGGGCTTCGGCGCCCTTAAACAGCACCCTCCAGGCGCCTTCGTGTGTCGTATCGAAGAGCCCGCTCAGCGCCTGGTGCTGTTTCGGATTGAACTCCCACAGATTGAATGCTCGTTCTTGGCATGGGAGAATCCGGCGGATGAGCATGACTTGGACCACGTCGACGAGCCTGAGCTTATTGCTCACCAGCTTCTGGATGCAGGCTCGGAGTCCTGTCACCTCCTTCGGATTGCCCCACAGCAAGCCCTTCTCTTTCCAGGAGGTGAGCTGCATGGGGACACCAGATCTAAACTCGGGGGCCGCAGCCCATGTAGGCTTGTGCGGCTCGGTGATGTAGAACCACCCCGATTGCCACCCCTTGACGGAGTCCACAAAGGCCCCTTCGAGCCAAAGGACGTTGGGCAACTTACCCAACATGGCGCCTCCGCATTCCGCTTGCGCGCCCTTCACAACCTTCGGCTTGACGTTGAAGGTCTTGAGCCACAGGCCGAAGTGGGGACGGATGCAGAGGAAGGCCTCGCACACGACGATAAACGCCGAGATGTTGAGGATGAAGTTCGGCGACAGATCGTGGAAATCCAGGCCGTAGTAAAACATGATCCCCCGAACGAATGGGTGCAGTGGAAAGCCCAGTCCGCGGAGGAAGTGGGGAAGGAAGACGACCCTCTCATGGGGCCCAAGGGTAGGGATGAGCTGCCCCTCATTGGGCAGCCGATGCGCGATATCGCCGGAAAGGTATCCGGCGCTGCGCAGTTTGGTGATGTGCTCCTCCTTAACGATGGAGGCCAACCATTTGCCTCCCGCTCCAGACATATTCAGAGAAGGTCGGGGCGAGATGCGCGAGCTTGGGCGTTGGAGCTTGAGTACGCGGAGATGGATAAGCAAAGGAGGAAGAAGGCGTAGGTGAGAAGGTAAATCCTTATCCCTTATATATAGGCGGACAAAAACTATGCGTCCCCACCGGCCTGATAAAACTCGCTTATCTCCCAAGCGCCACCATCAATGGCGCGGTTGGGTTACCCACGTCCGTATTGATGAGAATCCCGGAATAAGGGGAGCATGATCTCTGCTTCGACAAGACGTGCCAAGGAAACCGCTTCGCTAAACGTGCAGAGGTGGTATAGTAAAAAACGATTCAAACAAAGGCTTGGTAACGGTGTGATGTCACGCCGCATAATACGTCAGCAGATTGGACTGGTGTACATTTTATTCTCTCTACGGTGGAATGTGGAATTTATTTTGCAGAGCCGGACACTATCCTGGTGTTCATAATATTATCTAGATTATTCAAGGGAGGAACCCGCCTTGCAATGCCGAACATTATGCGCGCCGGACTTATCGTCATTGAAGCCTGGTTCAGGGGCTACTGAGGGAGTCCTGGACTAGGGGGTGTCCGGACAGCCGGACTATCATCGTCCGTCGGACTCCAAGACTACGAAGATACAAGATTGAAGACTCCATCCCGTGTCCGGATGGGACTTTCCTTGGCGTGGAAGGCAAGCTTGGCGATACGGATATGTAGATCTCCTACCATTGTAACCGACTCTGTGTAACCCTAGCCTCCTCCGGTGTCTATATAAACCGGAGGGCTTTAGTCCGTAGGAAAACATACATTACAACAATCATACCATAGGCTAGCTTTAGGGTTTAGCCTCCTTGATCTCGTGGTAGATCCACTCTTGTACTACCCATATCATCAATATTAATCAAGCAGGACGTAGGGTTTTACCTCCATCGAGAGGGCCCGAACCTGGGTAAAACATTGTGTCCCTCGTCTCCTGTTACCATCCGCCTAGACGCACAGTTCGGGACCCCCTACCTGAGATCCGCCGGTTTTGACACCGACAGCCCTTCTCTTGATCGTCGAAGTGCTTTCAAACTTGAGGCCGAAGCTTGACAGTTCCAACGCCCACTCCACAATCCTCCCAGTTGCGTCTGGGTTGTGCAAGATCCTTTGCAACGGGAGGCGAGTGACGATGGTGATCTCATGTGCTTGGAAATAGTGTCACATCTTCCTCGAGGCCATAAGGAGGCCGAAAAGCAACTTCTGCATACCAGAATACATTGATCTAGCCCCCTGCAAGAGGGAGCTGACAAAATAGACTGGGTGCTGCATCATCTTCTTCTGTCTTACTTCGCTCACTTGCGCAGACTCTGTCTCGTCAGGGGCTCTACCTTGCCGGCATCGGGCCCTGCCGGCCCCAACTCTTCACCTAACGGCCTCATTGCTGTTGTTGCCTCTTCCTCAACTTCTCTCTATGCCACTAGCGCAGCACTGATCACTTGATTCATTGCCGCCAAATACAGCAGCAACGGCTCTTGTGGTTTGGGCGCAACTAGTATTGGCGTAGAGGAGAGGTACCTCTTCAAATCTTGCAGTGCTGCCTCTGCCTCTGGATTCCATTTCGTTGGACCCGCCTTTTTCAAAATATTGAAAAAGGGGAGGGCACGCTCAGCAGATTTAGAGATGAACCAACTCAAGGCAGCAACGCAGCCGGCGAGCCTTTGGACATCTTTGACTCGTTTTGGCGCCTCAATCTGCTCAATCGCTTGGATCTTGTTGGGATTCGCTTCAATTCCGCATTGAGACACAAAGAACCCAAGAATTTTGCCGGATGGGACGTCGAACAC
Organism: Triticum timopheevii; assembly: GCA_963921465.1. Lineage (NCBI taxonomy): Eukaryota > Viridiplantae > Streptophyta > Magnoliopsida > Poales > Poaceae > Triticum > Triticum timopheevii. Next base: position 163,329,795 of record OY997272.1, on the reverse strand, counting down.
ACACTTTTCTGGGTTGAGCTTGAGGTTGATCTTGCGCAAATTTGCAAAGGTTTCCTCCAGATCCTGCACAAGCGTGGCCTTATCCTTGGTTTTGGCCACTATATCATCCATATAGGCTTCCATATTTCTATTAGCTGAGGCTCAAAACCGATTTGGATTGCTCGGGCGAACGTTGAATCGGCGCTTTTCAACCCAAAAGGAATTTGTATGAAACAGTACGTACCACATGGGGTGATGAACGTGGTCTTTTCTTCATCTTCCTTCTTCATGAAGATCTGATGGTATCCTGAATAGGCGTCAAGGAACAACAGTAGGTCGCACCCAGCAGTGGAGTCAACTATCTGGTCAATGCATGGCAACGGGAAAGGATCCCTTGGACAGGCTTTATTGATATCAGTATAGTCGATACACAACCTCCACTTCCCATTCGCCTTATGCACTACGACTGGATTGGCCAACCACGTCGGGTGGAGTACTCCCTTGACCAAGCCTGCCGCTTCCAACTTCTTGATCTCCTCGACGATGAACTCTTGTCGCTTGAAAGCTTACTTTCTGACCTTCTGCTTGATGGGCCGCGCATGGGGACAGACAGCAAGGTGGTGCTCAATCACCTCCCAGGGAACGCCGGGGATGTCGGATGCTTGCCATGCAAACACATCGACATTCGACTGCAGGAAGGCGACGAGCGCGCTTTCCTATTTGCTGTCAAGGGTGGAGCTTATAGTGAAAGCTCCGCCCGTGCCATCCTCCTTAACGCGCACCTTCTTGGTTTCTGGTGGGGCCGCCTTGGATTTCTTGCTCTTGCCGGTAGAGCTCTCCAGCACGTCCTCAACGGTAACACAGCACTCCGAAGAGGCGCGTTTGCCGGAGTGAGTGCAGGACCCTTGCCGGAGCCAGGAGCCTTGCCGGTCTTCCTCTCGGTGGCGGTAGAAAGTATCTTGGCGGCGGATGCTGCAACTGCCTCTCAGTAGAGTTGATCGGCACAAATGAGCGCATCCCTCTTGTCGCAGCTGACGGTGATGATGCTCATTGGGCCGGGCATCTTTAGCTTGTTGTACACGTAGTATGACGCCGCCATGAACTTGGCTAGCGCTAGACGGCCAAGGATCCCGTTATAAGGCAACGGGATCTCGGCAACATAAAAAATGATCCTCCTTGTCCTGTAGTTTAGGTCGCCACCAAACATGACTGGTAGCGTGACCTTTCCCTTGGGCTGGCTTCTCCCCGGATTGATCCCTTGAAACGTGCCCGTTTACTCAAGATCTTCGTCACGGATCTGCAGCCTCTTGATCACGTTGGGCGAGATCAAGTTCAGACCGGTCCCACCATCAACTAACATTTTCGTCACCTTGTGGTTGCGGATCATTGGTGAGACCAAAAATGGCAAACACCCGACCGCGGTTGTGCGATCAGGGTGATCCTCGGCGTTGAAAATGATAGGCGTGTGGGACCACTTCAGTGGCTTCTGGGCGTCGACCATCGGTTCTATCGCATTAACCTCACGCACCCACTGTTTAAGTTGGCAGTGGGAGGAATGCAACGAGGCACCTCCGTCGACGCACATGGCCTCCATCGCCTTCTGAAACTTGTGCTCAGTGGACTCGTCATCATCATCATGATCGTCATCCTCCTCTTTCTTGTCGCGGCCCCGGGCAGGCCTCTCTTGTTGCTTCTCCTTGTCAACGCGACCTCCTCGGCCACCATGCTTCCCGTCGGATCCCTCTGCGCCACCTTGGCCCTTCTCTTTGTCTCGTCTCTCATACTCAGCCATTTGCTTCTCCATCAGCAGCTCAACCCAACGGTAGTTCTGGAGGTCGTGGCCTTGGTACGGTGAATCTTGCAATACTGCTTGTCGGAGCCCTCTGACTTGCCAGTAGCCACTAAGGCCCGGCAGGCGTTGCATCACGCAATCTCCTTGCTGGGGTCGTCAACCTTGGCCTTCCTAGCGGTGTCGGGGTCATCGGATTCCTCGACGGCAAGCACAGTCTTGCCCTTGCACTTCCTGTTGCGTCATCGGCCCTTCTTTGCCCGGGCAATGGCGTCTTCGTCTTCAGAGTCACTTCCCACGTCGGCATCTTCACCGGGGTACTTCCTTCCTTCCTCAGCTCGGGCACACCTGTGGGCCAGAACATACAGTTTGGCAACCTTGTTCATCGCCAGCTCTTCACGCATCTTACGATTGCGCATGTTCTGATGGAACGCGCTGATGACAGCGGCGGGATGAACATCGGGGATGCTGTACTACACCCGGCTGAATCTTTCTATGTACTTGCGCAAGCATTCGCCGTCCCTCTGAGGGATCACATGCAAATCGCTTGCCTGGCCAGGAGCGACGTGGCCGCCCATGAAGGCACCAACAAACTTGTGGCATCGGACCAAGAGGAGATGGAGTCTATCGGCAAATGCATCAATCATGACCTGGCGTTGGGCTTGAGCGCCAACGGGAAATAGTTGGCGATTACCTTGTCGTCTCGTGCTCCGACAGCTTGCATCACGATGGTGTAAACACTAAGGAACTCAGACGGATGGGTCTTGCCGTCGTACTTCTCCAGGACCTCCGGTTTGAACATGTGGGTGTTCGGCCACTGGAACTGCCGCAGCTCAAGGGTGAACGCTGGACAAGTTATTGCATAGGGCAAGTCGCTTGCGTCCCCCGGCGCAGGCCTGTATGTAGTAGGACCAGCACGCCTATCAGATTGGTGGCGTGCCTCCCGTCGTCGCTCTATAGTGGTCCGGGTGTCTTCCTTGAGCCGCTCTTGAAGAACTTGACGCTGGTCGCAACGCGCCCGTGGGTCAGACGACGTCGTTGACACGTTGTCACGGGCGTCCACCCGACGGGCCGGCCGCGGTGGAGGGGAGTGCACCGTGGTTGCGGCGCCTCCAACCCTTCCACTGCCTATACGCGCTAGCTCGTCGGTCCGGCGACGCAAGGGACTTGCTTCCCGGTGGCCATCCCTGTTGGCATGGCCAATAAGACTTTGGATGGCAGCCCTCCACACTTCTTTCTTCTCCAAGGCAGGAGGAAAGTCGAGGAGTAGCTACGCCCGCGCCAATGCTTCTGCTCGTGTGGGTGGCAGCGACAGGCACGAGGAATGGGAGGAATTCGGACTTCTAACTATGTTAGAAGGAGTCCCATCACGATTCCGTGGCCGCGCGCCCTTTTCGTCAGCATCATGGTGTGCATGTCGGCCCTACGCGTCTTGAGAGTGACGCTGAGGGCTTTTGTCGCGGCGATGCCCGGGGTCTTCAACATCGCGGCGCTACTCGTCACGCACGAGATGAGAGGACCACGGCGCGTGTGCTGGCGGGGTCGTCTTCCTGCCCTTGGAGGTCCCCGCGCCACCAGCAGGTAGCGCAGCTCCATCTTTGGGCGCGGCGGCGTGCGGACCGTCGTCGCCGCAATGGACGACGCTGCTTGCCTGGCTTCTCGTATCCGGGTGGCATGGACGGTCTTGATCTCCTCCACCACTGGAGTCTGCCACATCGCCCGTCCGTGCGGGCACGGACGGAGCGGCTCCGGACGGGCCGACCGCTGCGATCGTCTTCTTGTTCGGAGCCATGGCGATGAAGAAACTGTTGCGCTAACTAATAGACCAGATTCTCACAACTAATTTCCCCTACCTGGCGTGCCAAAGATGTCGGGGAAACGAACACCTATAGGATCACGGGAATCCCTTCTACGTCGGTGGGGAGAGTAGTTGCACGAAGAGCAGGTCTAGCACTCAGCACAAGGGGATTTTTACTCAGGTTCGGGCTGCAAGGATGCGTAATACCCTGGTCATGCTTGTCTGGATATATGTGTTCTTCAGCTTTTGAACTAGCTGCGGTGCATGCACAGTCCAAAAAGTCTGAATCCTCTCTCTGTACGCCTTGGGCCTCCTTTTATACGTAAAAGGGGTTTCCACAATGGCACACAGGAGGTGGAAAGCAAGCTACAGTGTATGAGCTTATCGCTCGGTATCGTAGGACAAACGCATTTAATGTGTTGCCTACGTGCCCTCTTACTTTATCGGGGACGGCAACAGAAGCCATCCCGTCCGTCGCCGCCCCTCCTTGCTTCGACACGCGTCCAGGCTGAGGAGGCATGCAGTGCCACGTTGGCTAGCTAGCTGCTGTGTTGTCGCGATGATAGAGCCTCCACGAAGATCTACATGCCGCCACGCAGGCGCCTGCTTAGTTGGCACACTGGTCGTCGCACTGGAGTGGTGGTGAGGTGGCAAATCCTTGCCGGGCGCGAGCCTGGCCGCGGTCCATCGATCGTCCCCGGCAAGGGTCTTGCTGGGGGCCTTCGTCTTCTGGTCCCGCGTGGACCCGCAGGCTATCAATCTCCATGAAGATCTGCATGCTACCACGCATGCGTTCCTAAATCTTGGTCTTAACGTTGTTGATGGTGTCAGAACTCTCAGCCTCAAGGGTGATGGGCTTGCTGGTGCTGCGTAGGTTGCCCCGGCAAGGATGTTGTCGGGGGAGGTTCAGCTCGCCTTATGCTCCTTGTTCCTTGACTTGAGTATTGCCTTGGTGGTCTTCGTGTTTTATCTTCTGATGTCCTGCCGAGCCCGGCCATAGATGTGGCTACGACGGCCCGTGCACAAGTAAGGGGTACAGAAAAAACCCATGCTTTTATACACCGACAGAAAAACAAAAAAAAATTGATCCAACTGAACATCTCAAAAGCCTACTTAAATGCCTAGGATGTCCAGCTGTAGATACCCTAAGGTGGTACAGCTGGAGAGTTGCTCAAGACGTTCATGCCTTTTAACGTTGCATACTTGCCACAATGTTGAAGGCGACTCCATCAAAGCCATTCTCTTACATCTTGCATTACACGAAGCATTTCCCTACCCTGAATTGGCTTGTTCGCATCCTAACCAATCATGTTTGTGTCCTTGTTTTTGTTGGCTTTCATCTCCATCTATCTTGTACTGGTCGTCGTATGTTGCCCCATAGGAACATGTGATTGTGCGCTTGTCATGTCCCACTTTTCACTAGCAAACACACAATTATTTGAGGAGTGCCACTTGGACATTAGTGGCATATAATTGGGACGAGCACTACCACTTGCGCACGTTGACAAATGAAAGGATAACGCAAAAACTGGATGTGTGTATGTCTCTCTCTATATATATAAGATGTTCTAACCTTTTTCTAATCCGGATATATATATATATATATATATATATATATATATATATATATATATATATATATATATATATCAAATTGAAATATTCAAAACACCTTATATTTATGAATGGAGGAAGTAGGAGTGTATTTTTTTTCTAACGCGCTTCGAGCCCATAGCATGAGAAAAAGAAATAAACTGTCAAAAATTATAAAATAACATGCTTTTCAAGATCTATCTTTGATCGGAACTTTTTCTTGCGGGAAAACTTCCGATCTATTCATCAACCGTCAAGGTAGTACAAAGAAAATTAGAAGTAAAATTTACGTCTAAGTCCGTAGACCACATAGCGACGACTACAAGCATTTGAGCAAGCCGAAGGCGCGCTGCCATCATCGCCCCTCCCTCGTTGGAGCCGGACAAACATTGTTGTAGTAGATAGTCAGAAATTCATCAAGCTAAGGGCCCATAGGACCAGTGCACCAGAACAACAATCACCGCCGATGAAGAGAAACATAGACTGGAAGGATCCAACCTGCAAACACACAGACGTAGACGAACAAAGACCGGATCCAGTCGGATCCACCGAAGATAAACGCCGACCAGATCCCACGAGATCCGTCGGAGACAAAACTGCACACGCCTTCCGACGATGCTTGAAACATCACCGAGACGGGCGCTGGGCGGGGAGGATCTTATTCCATCTTCAAGAAGCCGCCGCTGCCTCGTCTTCTTAAGCATGGCACAAACCCTTAAAAAAATCTAAAAAAGCATCTAAAAACGGAGCCCTCGCGCCGGCAAGGGCCGAGATACACCACGCCTCCATGGTCCAAGGATCATAGGAAATGAGGCGGACCGGCGGCGCCGGCGAGAGGCAAGAAAACCCTAGATGGGAGTTCGCACGTGGGTAGGAGCGAAGTGTTATGATACTTATTTTTTTTCATTTTTTCGATAAAGGACATTTCATTGAATTGATTTATCAAGGTGATGCAACCGCATCTAAAGAATACTCGGCCTCTGCATAACATGATGCACACAGCCAACAAGTCCAAGCAACCAAAAATAAACATAGTTTTGCAGCAAAAATAAATCAATCTGACCTAGGGTGGGGCAGATCCTATACGGAGATTACACCGCCATCCATGGAGGGAGAAAACCTCCCAGGCTATACGCTCCAAACATGTAGACGCCATCATAAAAAGGTCTTTGTCCTCCGACTTTTCCATGATAGACCAAGTACAGAGCCATCGCATCCATGCATGAATAACCTGCACTGGAGAAGAACCATATTTGTTATTAAAAACCACATCATTCCTGGTAAGCCACATTGCCCAGCATAAGGCAGCCGCCCCCACAAGAATACGTGCATAAAATTGTTTATCAATACCCCACAACCAATTGCCGAACATGTTACGTGCACTACGTGGGGGTACAGATTTGAAGCTACTTAAACTATGACCCAAATTGCACGAGCATTTTACACTCAAAAAATAAGTGTTTAATAGACTCATCGTGTTGGCAAAAGACACATGTCTTACTACCTTGTGAGTTACATCGTGCCAGATTATCTTTAGTTCAGATGACCCTCTGCTAAAAACCAGAGGAATATCTTCACTCTTAGAGGTATTTTCAGCTTCCACAAGTTTTTGTTATCCATGGGACATCAATATGAGTCATTGCATCATACAAGGACTTGACTGAGAAACTACCGTTTTGATGCAGTTTCCATCAAAACTTGTTCGGCTTGCTTGTGAGTTGAATGTCCTCCAGACGAGACAGTAATTCATTCCATGCTGCCAGGCGAGGGCCAACGAAGTCCCTACGAAAAGAAATATCAGGGTTTTATTGTCCCAAAACTTGTTTGATCATGACGAATTTATGTCTAACAATACTATACAAGCTAGGGTGCTGCACCATAAGTGGGGTGGCGCATTGCCAGGTATCTTCCCAGAATCGAACCTGAGAACCATTCCTTACTAAGAAAGTACCAAATTGAAAAAAGAATTTCTTGGCCTTCATGACAGCATACCAAAAATCTGAATCACCGGGTTTCCAATAAACTTGAGAAATAGCTTTGGACCCCACGTATTTGTTATGAATGATTACCTGCCACACTCCATTCTCGTTGAGTGATTTGTAAACCCATTTACTTAGAAGAGCGATGTTTTTAATCTCAAGGTCTTGAATTCCAAGACCCCCTTGACTTTTAGACCGGCATAATACATTCCACCTAGCCTGCCAGTATTTATTGGATTCATTGTCACATTTCCATGGATCTAAAGTAATCCAGACGCTAAAGAACCTCTTTCGGTAAGTGGAAGAATGACAACATATATAGAACCATATTGTTGAGGACAAAATTGATCAAAATCAATGCCCCCCATATGAAAAGAGTTTGTCTTTCCAACTGGCTAGCCGCTTCTCAAGTCTCTCTTCCACATGTTTCCACTCATCCATAGTCAAGCGCCGATAGTGAATCGGAATAACAAGATACCTAATGGGGAACTACCCAAGCTAGGAACCAAAAATGTCAGCATACTCAGTTGCGGACTCTGTAGCGTCACCGAAACAGAAAAGCTCGCTCTTATGAAAAATTAATTTTGAGACCAGAGAGCTCCTCAAATGCGCATAAAAGCAGCCTCAGGTTTCTTGCTTTATCTAGGTCATTATCCATAAAAAGAATAGTGCCATCCGTGTATTGTAAAATAGACATACCTTCTTCTACTAAATGGGGAATAACACTGCTAATCTGGTCGGTCACATTAGCCCTCTGAACAAAGATAGCTAACATATTAGCCGCGATGTTGGAAAAAATAGGGGATATGGGCCCCCCTTGGTGAAGACCCTTCTTAGTCTGAAAATAGTTGTCAACATCATCATTGACTTTGATAGCCACACTACCTTCAGAAACAAAACTCTCAACCCATCGGCACCATTTTGGTGAAAACCCCTTCATGCGTAAAGTTTGCAATAGAAAGGGTCATTTTACTTTATCACATGCCTTTTCGAAGTCAATTTTAAAGACGAATCCGCTCAACTTTTTACGATGAAGCTCATGTACAGTTTCATGTAGCACAACCACTCCATATAGTATATTGTGTCCTTACATGAACATTGTTTGAGTGGGTTTGACCACATGGTCCACCCCATTCAACTGATCTGTTGCAACCTTCGTAAAGATTTTAAAGCTGATGTTTAGAAGGCAAATCGATCGACATTGTTGAATATGATTAGCCTCCTTAGTCTTGGGCAATAGAATAATTTCCCCAAAGTTTAAACTGGCAATGTCAAGGTTTTTGGCATGTAGTTGGTTAAACAACTGAACCAATTTCATCTTAATCATACCCCAAAAACATTGATAAAACTCAACTGTAAAACCGTCTGGACCAGGGGCCTTGTTGTGTTCCATTTGAAACACCTCGGTCTAAATTGGACTAACTGTTGAAGTAAAAATCTTGTGACCCAAGGATGGCCACACATTTCTTTCCGCCGCCTGTGCTAGAGACAGTGAGAAGGCCCAACACCTAAGCATTGTCCTTTCTCCCAATAGGTGTGGAAGTTGGTGAACATGTTCCCCAACTACCAGGATGGCACTCAAGTGCGGGTAGAACTCGTCCAAACCATACCCGTGTCTATTGATTACCGCTATCCATACCATTTGTATCTGCATCCATATGCAAATTTCTTCCCCTATTCGTATCCGACCGGGTAGAATATAACCGCCTCCTAGTATATTTCACAATAGTCATAAGCATTCCAGGGGCCTTATGAACAATTTCAAGTCTAATATACTTCATGTATTATTTCTCTTCGAGTTCTTCCAGACTTCATATGGAAGCTTTTTTTACCACCCTTTCATATGGATGTTCTATTTCAATCCTAAGAGATTTTTACTTGAAAAAATCACAAGGAATAGCACAAGAAAATTTATGTTTGTTCAGCATCGCCACATGATAACAAAGCTTCTTTCATGTGCATATCATATTCAAATCAACCTCCTATGGGGCTTCATTGCTACTAAAATTTTGAGAAAATAATCGTGAAGGCTCCTATCCAAATCATACACATTCACAAATATTACCTCCATCCTGGTTTATTGGTCCCCTTCGCATTTTGTGCCAAAATTTGACCCTAGATTTAATTAATACAATGTTAATGCATGTAACCAAAAATAAATATCATTGGAAGATGTGTTCAAATATGAATCCAAACAATATAATTTTTGGTGACATGCATTATTATTTTCTTAGTTAAATCTATGGTCAAAATTTGGCATAAAAATTGAGGGGACAAATAAACCAGGATGGAGGTAGTAAATGGCAGAGATAGTGAGAAATTCACTAAATAGGACACTTCCTAATATTTATTTCGCATGGTATACAAGTGAGCAAGCAAGGATTCTTCGTTCACATGCCCGTATACGCTCTACTTGATGGGTACAAAAATCATTTTATAAGTTACTAAGCTCCCAAGAAATGAGGTTGTGTGGTGCGGCGAGGGGTGCTGCTTTTGTTGCGGACTGGTCATTTAAGAATAATGTGCAGTGGCCTTTTGAAAGGACATTTTCTCCCTTAGTGGTTTTGGTAATTCATGTCAACATAGATGTTGTCGGACTAACACTTTCACCTAGTATATTTGAGGAAAAGTTCAATGTTGGCATAGCAAGGACATGTGGATGTGGACCCTTCAAAATTTGATGGAAACATATTAGCAAAAGCTCCAAGACTCTTCATTTTTGGGTAAGTGATCCAAGATCACATAGAGTCCATAGGAAAGCCAATACTATTAAAGGGGGATGAGGTTTTGATTATGACTTAATTGCTCAAAGTGCTTGAAGATGTTGCTCCAAAAACCTCAGCCACTTTCCCACATTCCAATATGTCCAAACCCTAAAAATCAAACTCGGTCCCACATATACATCTACACCCGGGCCCAACGAGTTCAGCCTAGACAGAGCCACAACCGAACCCTACAAACTCGGTAGAACCGAATGACATTCAGTCCCACAGAAGTGCAGTGACCAAGTTTTTGTAACCCTTTGATTCCATTTTGGAATTACTGAGTTGGTTTGATCGGAACTACTAAGAGGAGGTCTTTCTTAGGTCATTGCATATCGGTCCATCCGATTTGATCCGTTCGGTCTCACCGAGATGCCTAACATTCGAATCTTTTACACAGGTCGGTCTCACAGAGATTATTCTTTCAGTATCATCGAGATATACCCCTCCGCCCCCACTTACTCTCTAAGAGAGCCATCAGAACGAAACTACACTTCCACAATTCATTTCCGAGAAAGAACCACCTACTCATGTGTTGATATCAAGGCATTCCAACCCAACCATTTGAACCTTAATTTCTAACCTCCCCAAGTTGCTTGTCATTCCAATATGTCTCCTACCCAAGCCAAATCTATGACAGAGTGATTGAGTGTTGAGGAGACTATCTTTTGAAGCACAAGAACAAGGAATTTATCATAAACAACAATATATATTACATTTTGGAGAGTTGTGTCTCCTAGATTGATTAGGTCTCACTTGGTAGTGTCCAAGATCATGTGGAGTTGAACCAAGGAGTTTGTAAGGGCAAGGGGATCGCTTACTTCGTGAAGATCTACCACGAGTGATGCTAGTCCTTCGAGAACGTAAGCCATGGTGGAATACACAAGGTTGCTTCTTCATGGACCCTTCGTGGGTGGATCCCTACGTGGACTTGCGCAGCCTTTACCCTCTGCAGGTTGAAGTCTCCATCAATGTGGATGTATGATAGCACCTCCTATCAGAACCACGCCAAAAACCACCATGTGTCTTCATTGCATTTGATCTTCCTATCTCTACCCTTTACTTTCCGCACTTGCATGTTGTACTATTTCAGCTGCCCTATCTCTAGATATGCATATGTAGAAAGTATTTGTTGCAAGTTAACTAGTGCCAAAATCTACCAAAATTTCATGAAAACTAAAAACTGCACCTTTGGTTGTTAAGTGTCTATTCACCCCCTCCCCAGACTCTATCTTCTCAATCCTACACCTTTAGACTCTTCTTCACATGTCGATGCAGGCTACCACGAACAAAAGAGAGCATTCGCCTTAAGCGTAACAAAGCCTCTATCGCCTCACAAATGGGGTAGACAAGGAGATGGCGGCTGAGTTTTTGCATTCGCAAAAACCGACATGAAGCAAAGCCCCTATTCCTCTCTCTTGACTCAAAGTGGGTGGTGGCGGGTAGTCTCCCCCCTTTCTCTCTAACCACGGTAAAAGGAGAGTCAATGATGACAACTCATGGATGGTGTGGGCTAGCACCAATGGTGAGCGACATTTGGTCGCTTCCATGGAGGTGACGATGAGCGATAGTGGATCTGTTCTAGGGGAGGTTATGACGAGGACTCTGATTTTTCGGTCTCTCTTGTCTGCGTTGATTCCTCTAGGACTGATCATGAGTGTTGTTGGTGCATTCAGTACTCATTTTTATATGTGAGATAGCCAACATGGACGCTAGTTCATTTCCCTCGGCTCTATTTGGATTGTTCAAAACATGATTGCATTCCCTATAATTTGCAGTAATTGTTCCCAAGATTTATTTGAGCTGATGCGTGATACATCTCGAATGTATCTACATTTTTTCCTGTTTTATGCTATTATAATATCGCTTTTGAATAATTTTATTAGCAATTCTTTTTATTTTTCCAACTTAACCTATTAATTCAGTGCCCAGAGGAAGTTTCTATTTTCTCATGTTTTGATTTTCATAAAATCCAAATTTATGAGCTCAAAATACCATGGGAACTTTCGTAGATGTTTTTTAGAACATGTAAGTTCCAGAAAGTGTTAGGAGCGGCCAGGGCCCCACCCTCGTGGGGAGGTCATGTAAGGACCCCTGGCACCACCTTACGATGTTTGTTTTGCCTATAAATCCCGAAACCCTATGTACCATTTTTTTGCATTTTTTCCGCTACCACAAGTCTGCCACTGAGATATCCAATATAGAGGCCTGTTTGGGCACCCTGCTGGAAGGGGAGTCCATCACGAGAGCCACATTCTTCAACCTTGTTGCTTGATTAGCATGTGTGAGTAGTTTCCTTTGGACCTTAAAATCCATAGTAGTAGCTAGACGGCATCCTCTCTTCCTTGATTCAATATAAAGTTCCCGTGAGCTGCCTCACATGATCGGGATCCATATGATGTAATCGGTGGTTGTGTTTGTTGGGATATGATGAATTGTGACTTTATGATCAGATAGTTCATCGAATTTATTGAATCATTTGAAGTTTCTTTGTTGCATAATTAAGTAGTCATGTATGCTCTCTAATTTGTTTGTCTTCTCTAGCCAAGATTGATTAATACTCCAGTTCTTCAGAGGGAGTTGTGCGTGGTAGTGGGTTCAATCTTGCGGTGATCCATTCCAGTGACAGAAAGGGAACAAAGACATTGTATCGATCCTACTAAGGATAAACGATGATTTCTTTATCACACTTGGATGATAGTTTTACTATCCACATTATGTCATCATGCTTATGCAATGCTCTGTTTGTCATAAACTTAATACTTACAAATGCATGATGGATAGTTGTTTTGTGGTGGAGTATTAGTTGCAGATGCATTTGGATTAACAATCTACATAGCACTGGCATAATGCCTATGGAAGATTATGTCATGAATGATCATAGTCATAAATATATATTGCTATTTAATCACTGCCCAACTGTTTTATTCAAAACAACACATTTATCTTGCTTGGAGAGACGCCTCTAGTGAAATTATGACACCTGAGTCTATCTTCTTTTACCGAATACACCACTACAATTAGTTTCCAATAATGTAACATTTTATTTATTTTAGCTACCTATCAATTTCTACCATACCATACAATTTATCCTTGTAACTAGTAGGGCAAGAAGCTTGACAACCTTCATGAAACGCTGAGGGCAAGAGTGTTTTGTGTTTAGTGTGCAGCTACCGAGGATTTTATTTGCTACAAAAACTCTTACTGGTTCGATAGCTTGGTTCTCAATCTAGGAAAATACTTATTGCTAGGTTATTTCACCCTTACGCTTGGGGTGACCTAACCACTCTTACAAGAGAGCAAGCAATGCCTTAATCTTTGTATACCATTATTCTACGTTTGGTCGATTGAAAACTCGGTGCCCCTGCAAAAAGAGCAGTAATTGCTTTTGTAGTACAAAGCTTTATAAAGTCGATCATGGATGCAGAATGATGTAACATTTGCAGAAACAAGAATTGTATATGGCATATTATGAGCAAATACAAGAGTACATCTCCTTTTTTTTGCTTCCAGATGTGAACTTGGGCTCAACATCATCCAACAAGACTCTACTAACTGGCCATAGTATGAAAGATTAAAAAAATGAATGGATACAAGAACATCTGCTAAGTAAGAAATTCTGAACCCAAGGCAATTATTATTTCGAGTGGTCGCTAAATATGGTCGAAGTTTCTTGCTATAGAAAATGCCCCTTCTCCCATAATTAGGTGTACAACTCCATGTTCTACCTCCTGACATGGAGTTCGAGAAAAACAAGAATTCAAAGGTGAGTTAAGATTTAGTAGTGAACTATATTTCTTGGGAATTATCCCCTTTCTGCAAATTTCAGTTGGGAGTCTAATTACAGTTTGTTGATAAACCATCCAAGGGCATGGATGTGGAGAGAAATAACCACATGAATGTCTTAGCCTTTACCTTCTACCAGTGAATTATATGGTGTGTGACACAAAGCAATATCATTCTCTCATTCTCCTTGTTCTCCTTCTATCCTAAAAATGTTCAGCTGCTAGCTCATCTCCAATTATAAGGAGCAAAATCTCAATCCAGCCTCAATATTTTCGATTGATTAGACCACCTATTGTAGAAGAGATTGCTTGTTCCCAGAGAAGGTCCCCTGTCACCTTTCATGTAGGATATCAATGTGGTTGCACAACCAAGATACCATCTTTGATGACCTAGGGGAGCAACTATGGCACTACCATAAGTATGTATTGACATATATGAGCTGAACTAGGGGACTTGGCTGTTTATTTCCTACTGTAAGCTTATTTTATTGTGCTTTGCTTAGGTAGATGTTTTTTTTGTGATGGGAGATATCCTCCCGAGCAACTTCTTTCCTAAGGTCACTGTAATCAACCTTCATTCATTTCAGTGTTCTTTTATTACTAGATAAATGCTCTTCATTGTGAACACATTAGTGAAATGAGAAAACACTTGTCATATTGTTTGGAGCACAAAGAAAAAATCGTGAACATGTTGTTTCTAGAGTCTCATTTGTTGTTCCTTTTCATCCGATGGGCAACCATAGTTTCAAAGGCAAAAAGAAAGAATTGTTGTCATTATATCCCTTTCATACGCGATGTTCTAATTTTTTTCCATACCATTCTTATTCCCCATATAAACAATGAAACTCAGGATCCCCTTTTCCCTATTCACACGGATCTTTTAACCAAATGGACAATTTTTTTGATATAAAAGAGTTATGTGGGTGTTCCATATCAAAATTTGGTTGCGGCGTTCAGCTCAACACTGATTCTAGATGGCGCAACAATGCACACGATTGCTTTTAGTAGTACCATTTACATACCCACGAGTAACTATTTCTACCAAAATCTTACCCTAAGTGGGTAATATGAGGAAATTGCACAAAACCTACTTTTGGTGCTAGTTTTGCACAGAACACCTAATTTACGGGTTTGTTGCACAAAACACCACATATTGGGTTAATTCATTGGAGCTAGGTCTAATCAGCCATTTGGGTGTGTTGACATGATTTCTGACAAGTGGGTCCAGTTTGAAAGTGCACCGCGGCAGAAAAACATTCTACATCAGCACCCAACTGGAACTGCCAATATCTCACAATTCTTTGCTTCAACTGAGCTGAATTTTTCCTAGAATATTAGTGAGTGCATGTCTGATTTATTGGCCTTTTTTTACATTTTTGAAAATGTTAAATTTGAACAAAAGAAATGAACGAGTCAACTAACATTGCAAATATCTCACAAACTGTTGGTCCAAATGAGCTGCCTTTTTCCCAGAATAGTATTGGATGCATGTGTGATTTACATGATTGTTCTGCTTTTTTTATTTTTGAAAATACGAAATTTTGAGTAAAAGAAAATTGTTTGAGCCAATGTAAACTGCGAACATCTCATTATAATGTGATCCAAACCAGCTGAAACTTTCCATATTCATTACTGGTTACATCTAGCTTAGCACACCACAAACTTTCATGTGAAAATCATAAGATTGCTATAAAAATCTAAAACGATTCATAAATAGGCACAATATTCATAAAATAAAATTGTGAGATATTCACAATTCTAGTTGGCTGCTGATGTGACCGGTTTTTTTTTGTCGTCTGTGCACTTACAAATTGGACCCACTTGTTAGGAATCATGTCAACACATCCAAATGGTGGATTAGACCTAACTGCAATGAATTACCTGAAAATGTGGTGTTTTGTGCAACAAACCTGTAAAGTGAGTGTTTTGTGCAAAACTAGCATCAAAAGTAGGTGGTTTGGTGCAATTTCCTCTGGCTAATATATACATCATACATCTCATATATACCCGTGGGCACCGCCATATATTTTGAAAAATATCATACATCTCATACTATTATTAATCAATTCAGTGATCAAAGGCAATTTTTGAAAAGTATTAGGACCTATATATTGAAATAATTAAAAATGGACCGGAGCATTCCTTGTACCTGGTCAATACAAGCTCCTGGTTTACAGGAAAGAAGGAAGGGAAAAAACTTGAGGTATCCACTAAACGTGTAGTCACGGTAAAGTTGGCGGCTTGCTCCTTTCCCGGAAGCAATGATGATTTTCAGCCTCTTTCTCAGCACGAGTTGGAGCACTAGTCTAGCATACACGCTGAAACCTCCACAGAAGCTGCTGCACTTGCGTTTCCCACGGCAGCAATCATTATGGCATGCATCGGCCCCACACGCAAATCCCGAGCTACAGAGCAGAGCGCGCATCTCCGTGCCACGTCGGGGTTGCAGGCTTAAAATACTCTAGTCGTCTGAAGCCGACGGTGGCGACCGCATGGACATGGCACCACCTCTGCAGTTTTCTGCGCTTTTCATACGCGTCCAGCTGCATTTGATTCACATGCTACACATGGATTCGAACTGTCAACGTGTAGAGAGAAGTGGACGGGTGTTCAATTGGCCGACGAACTCCCATTTTCAGAGGCGTGGACGAACTCTTGTTCCTACGGGGTTACCTGTAGATAGCTCGAGCTCGGCCATGAATTATCCATCAATCCATGTAGCAGTGCTATTCCAAGCATCCGGAGATCGAAAAGTCTCCTTGTCACAAAAGGAGAAGCTAACCAAATCGGTCCCGGCAGGCTTCTCCGTTGTACTACTACTACTAGAGGCACGGAACAGCCATCAGTCTCCATCTCTCACCGCAGTCACTCGACGGAGCACCATCCGTCCACGATAAAATCAGCAAAAAAAGAAAAAAAAAACAGAGAGAGAAAGCGTCACAAGCCGAGTGCAACTCCACCTCGACCCGGAAAGAAAAGCACACATGCCGCAAAAGCTCGCCGGTTTTTTATAACCCGGCAGGTCAGGTCAGGTAAAACAACACCACGCAAAGCACACCCCCCGTCCGTCTCCTTTACGGATGCTCTTTTTTTTACCATAGCCAAACGAGGACCGGGGGAATCGATTAGTCTGGTCCTCTAGGCTTAGTTTAAGTTTACCGCGCCTCCTTTTCCATCCTTTCCACACAAGCTTTATCCCAGGTCTTTGACAAGGCTTTCCCGGCGGCTCGGGCCGCGAGCGGCCGACGCCCGCTGCTGGATGGAGGCCGCGGGCTTAGAGCACGGTTAATAGTAAGCCTGTGCCATGTCATCTACAGTTCATTTTATAGCTAACATGTACAATAGTAGATCAAAAGAGTGTACTACTTTTTTATCATGTGGCCCACCTTTCATTCTCACAAAGTGGCTAGGAGCACGTGCTAGAGCTGGCTCTTCACGAAGAGCCCGCTTACCTTTTCTTTCCTCTTTTCTTTTCTCTAACTAAGCATAAATATACTAATTTATTTCTTATAGCCCGACTCAGCTCTATTGTACTTGCTCTGCTCTTAGTTGTGGGGCGCCTGAAAAAGAGGCCCGGAAAGGGGTGCCGTTGCTTTGCCGAAAAAAGAAGGGAGGGGGGCGAGCGTACGCTTTGCAGCCTTGGCAGCGCGGCACAGTGCGCGCGCGTTGGCGACTGCCCAGCTCAGCGCCGGCCCGGCTTTGCCCGTGGCGCCATTCCCAGCTTGGATGGAATCGGCATCTTTCTTGTAACCGGTGGTTTCGTCTTTTCATTTTCTTTTTCTGTTTTATATCCTCTGTGACCTTCCTTTTGTCAAAGGATTCTGTTTGAATACAGTTAGCTAGTGTACGGCTTTGCAGGCTGCTGCGTTCTGGTGAAGAATGTGTTTTCTAATTTGTAAAGTCAAGCCGCTGATGCGCGCTTTCTTCTGTCCTGCCATATCAAATTATCCTTCCGTGTACTACGTGGCACCTACCGAGTGGAGTGGGTCGCTATATTGCAAAGGGGGACAGGCATACGGCTCCTGTACTGTATTATAGCAAAGGTGCATAGCATGGGTTGCCAACTGCGCACTGCATGAGAAACTATATACCGTAGGAACGTTTTTCTATGGAATTTGCTGTAGAAACTGGCAGGACTCTATGAAATAAGAAAGTTTTGCTAAAGTCTACAGTACCAAATTTGACATATGAACCTCCAATACGATGCATTCTGCGTCGTATAGAGGCCCGACGCACAGAGCGAGCAGTCAACTGGGCGGGCCAGCAGCGAACGGTATCTGTAGCAAAACAGTGGAAATTCTCAAAAAAAAAGAAAACTCCGCATGCGAAGAATTAAGCATGGCAAATCCTGCTATCATGTGCACGAGACTAGCCACTATAATACTAGATCGAGCAAGCTTTCTCGACCATTATCAAGCAGCGCGGAATGTTAAGAACCTTGGACGGTTTTGAACGTTTTTTGACATTTTGAACGCAGTTTTATTTTTTTCAAACAAGATTTTTTAAAATTGTGTATTTTTTTAAAATGCGAACAATTTAACCGAAATATGCACAATTTTTGGGAAATATGGAACACGTTTTGAAATTCTGAAATAATTTTAGAAAATGAGTTTTTTTTAAATTCTGAACAAATTTTGAGACTGAGAACAAATTTGGAAAACCCAAACATTTTCGGAAAACGTGAACACAAATTTGAAAATCCTTTTTTTAAATAAGTAACAAAATTTAAAATTCTGATTTTTTTTGGAACCACAAATAATTTTTCCAAATGTCAACAAATTTAATTTTAAAAGTAATGAGCACATTTTTAAGCATGTTAAACATTTTATAACTATGCAATTTTAAAAGAGAAAAAATAAAAAGGAATAAAATGCATAAAAAAAGAAACAGAAAACAAAAATAGAAACACGATCCATGAACCTTCTAGTAGGTTTTAAAACCAGTAAAAACCGTCCTGGAACCATCTAGAAAGGTTCCCAAAATATGGATATGCAGAGGCAACTAACAGACTAAAATGGGCCGGCCTATATTTACTTGTATCGCTGGGCGTGTGTTTGACGTAATAAGCTTCATATAGGGTTTTCCTTTGGAATCGTCCAACTGACGTCATCAGGGCCCACATTCCCGCCCAAGCAAAATACAAGCTGGGCCAGAGCTTAACTTATTCGGCGATTGTAGCGCCAGTTCTTATTCTTTTCCTAACTCAGCACACACACCCCGGTTCGCTAGGAGGTACTTGGGTCGCGGTGACTATATATCGCATTAAGCGAGGTCAAAGGATTTCTCTCGCTGATGGTTTTTGTTTCTCGCCTAGAAACTGTGTCGGCTCACTTAATAAACGAAATAGTGGAAAAAAGGAGGGAAGTAGTTGGGATCTAACCCCGGTGTACTATAGTACCTAGCGACGATAGCCAATGCGCCCATATCGAGTTCCTGATGAAATAAAGGGCGCGACCTAAAGAGCCATTTTTCACCACCGTTTTTCTCTCTTATTCAGTTTCTCCGGGTTCTTTTTTCCTTTTTTTTATCTTCCGGATTTTTTTTTCCATTCTTCAGTTTTGTGTCTTCTTCGCTTCTCGTTTCTTCAGTTTTCCATACGTTTCTTCAGTTTTTTTCTTTTTCTTTTTTTTCTTTTGTGTCTTCTTCGCTTCTCGTTTCTTTTTGTTTTTTTGTTTATTTCATTCTACATTTTTTGTATATGTCAACAACGTTTCCTAATATGCGTTTAACTTTTTTCCAATACAAATTTAACATTTTCTAATATATATTCAACATTTTTAATATTTTTCAAATCCTCGATTAACATTTTTAAAATACAAGATTAACATTTCTTGAATACATGGTCAACCATTTTCCCATACACACTTTCAAAGTTTTTCAAATGCTTGATTAAAATATTAAAAAAGACAAGATTAACATTTTCTAATACATGTTCAATATTTTTCTATGCACGTTTCACCTTTTTTCGTATGCTTGATTTACATTTTCTAAATGCAATATTAATATTTTTTAACACATGGTCAACATTTTTTTCTATACACATATAACATTTTCCAAATTCTTTGTTAACATTTTTTCAAATCCTTGATAAATTCTTTGTCTAAAATTTTACTATCCACATTTAACATTTTCGAAATTCTTGATTAACATATTTGAGATACTTGTTTAACATTGTTTTCAAATGCTTGATTCCAGTTTTTTTTATATACATCATCAATAAATATCATCATTTTTATTACATTGTCGCATTTTTATACACATTAAACTTTTCTAAATTTTTATCAATATTTTTAAATACTTTTTCAACATTTTTATTGCTTGATTTACATTTCTATATAAATAATAAAAATATATCATTTTTAATACGTGGCCAAACACTTTTTCTATACACATTTAACATTTTCCAATTCTTGATCAATATTTTCCAAATTATTTTATCAAACAAATTCAAATCTTTGATTAACCTTTTCGTAAATATGATCAAGTTTTTTATACACAATAAAAAATAATTATACACAAATTTAACATTTTTAAAATACTTGGTCAACATTTTCAAGTATTTTTTAAAAGCTCTTTCTCTAAAAAAATATATTTAAATTATAAAATAATGTGAAAAAAGTAATGTGGAAAACGAAAAATTAAAATGTAAAATAACTGAAAAAGGAGTCAGTGGCCTCCACCATTCCTGGCCGGCCCATGCTGATCTCACGTTCAGCGAGCATTCCCTAGGTCTCGCTGAATGCGAGATATAGGGGTGCTCTACTTGGGTTGCCTGCCCCTGCCCATAATCCACATCCCACCCCAACTGGTTTTGGCAATCATCTAGGATGCTCCCCTCTTTTTTAGGTGGGGTTGTCTCTAGTTTTTTCAGGTTTTCTTTTTTTTGTACATTTTTTCTTGTCCTTTATTTTTATTTGGTTTTTTTCTCCTTTTTATTTTTGTCTGTAATTCAAAGTCATGAATCTTTTTCATATCCATGATTTCTTTTCATATTTGCAAACTTTTTTTAAGTTCTTCAACTTTTTTTAAGATTATGACTCGCAAACTTTTTCAAATTCATGAATTTTTCCAACTACCGAATTTTTTCGAAAATTGTGAACCTTATTTTCAAATTTCATGAAATGTTTAAAATTCACGAACTTTTTTCAAATCCGTGAACATTTTTTCAGAAAGAAAAGTTTTGTACCCATGAACTATGCATCCTACGATGCATATAGCCAACCTTATTACATTGTTTACTACTACAAGATATGGAACTTTGATATTGCAAAAAGGAAAGAATTATAAAGAAAATAGACAAAGTAAGAAAAGTATGCCAAACATCTTATAGATGTTCCCTCATAAATATTAAAATTGAAGAAATAGTTTTTTTAATGATATATTTAACATAAACATTGATGAACTTTATACATACGTGCAAGTTATCGTGAAGGAAAATCATTGCTAATGTTTTGTGAAAAAATCATTTACCCAAAATGCTTTCAAAAATAGTAGGAGCATCGATTTTATTTTATTTTCAGAGCATTTATTAATGTTTTTCTTCACAATAATTTGTACTCCCTTCGTCCCAAAATAAATGCCTCTGCTTTAGTACAATTTTACAATGTTTGTTGCAGAAAAAAAAACAGATTTTCTTTTTTTTACTATTCTTTTAAATTTTACTGATCATGGGTGAGCATTTGAGTTTGGGGGCAGAAAGTCCGCGTCCACTGCATGATCTTTTAGATCTAAACCTGACGCGTATCCATTAAAGTCAAATAAATCTAGTCCATAGAAAATATTTCATGCTCACAGCGCGGCACAATAGTATACCTTTAAGAACATATATTTACCTCATGGAAAATATTTCATAAGTACAGATAGGAACACACCAAATATAGAAGTTTATATCAGAAAAGTAATATTTTTTTAATAAAATTTAAATATCACTGTCTGAGCTTAGCAAAGCTCATATTACAACTTTATTTAGTGGACTAACCTGCGGCTGGTTAACTTTTGGCATGAGCCAGCTGCTGTTTCACGCCAGGCGGTGCTCAACCGGATCAAGCGTGGTTGGTGCAACAGCCGGGTCTCTCAGTATGGCCTCAAGATCTGCATCTTTCTCACCCAGGGCAGCATTCAGAAATGCCACCATGATCCCAGCAACGCACCTCCTCATCTTGCCCTTGCACCCGTTCCCATCCTTGCAGACGCAGGTGATGAACTTGGGGGCGTCGTCGTCCAGCATGTCCAGATGCCCGTAGTCCTTGGTCACAAAGTAGTAGCAGGGCGGCCTGCACTCGCGGTAGAACTCCGCGTGGTTCACGTCCTTGGGTGCGCAGGGAGGGAAGAATATGTTCTTCTTCTCCTCGCCGAGCCCGGTGCCGATGACCAGCACCGGCATCGCCATGTCGAAGGAGGAGGGCTCGTAGGTGAGGATCTTGGGCTGGAGCTGGGAGGACTTCCCTGTGCCGGCGACAGGGTCGAGGCCGATGAGCGCGGAGAAGGTTAGCTGGGTCTTGGCGTGCCCCAAGGCCAGGGAGAAAGCCGTGTGGCCTCCTCGGCTGTGGCCGGCCAAGGCGAGCTTCGAGAGCTCCGGCTCGACGCCTTTGGGCAGCACGGACGGGAGGCCGTCGGGGAGCCAGTCTGCCACCTTGGCTGCCGCGGCGATGTCCTCGGCGTCACCCGAAGGTATGATACTGATGCTGAACTGCACTACAAAATGTTGCAGAATTAGTTAGTTGATCACCACAAGCTAGCATACAGATCATCTTCTGAGAAACTTGAGGTTAAACCCTCTGTCTCTGCATCATCATTTGAGGTAATTTCTGTATACATGTGAAGATGGTAGCGATCGACCTGGGGCGCGACAATGATGAAGCCGTGGGATGCGACGTGCCGGAGAAGGTGCTCGTGGAAGTGGTTATGGAGGAAGAAGCCGTGCAAGAGCATGGCGACGGGGTAGGTTCCCGCATCCTTGGGTGCGACGATCAGCACCGGGATCGGTGGTGTCGGCGCCGCATTCTCATCCACCTGAATCGCCTCGACCGCAAGCTTCCCCGGCTGGAACACCGAGGTGACCGCCTCGAGAAACTCGGCGCCGGGCTTGTTCATCGTCTCTGCGGGTGCTGCTGCTGCTGCCATCTCTCACTCAAGCTCAGGGCACCAACTCTCTGTCTTAACGAGTGCTTTGAGGCTGCGATGATGATAAGAGAGGACCAAGGTGGCAAATTTATAGGAGGGTGAATGTTAACTGTGGCTACTTTGGGCATTAGTCTAAAAGCACTTCGCTTGGGAAATGAGAAGAACGTGTTGGAGAAATGTAGGCTTTGAATGCACATCGTCGACATGCATGAATAGGACTGATTCCATCTAACTGCATTTGTTCATTGAATTGCCCCCCATCCCATCACTTCATGATGCACAGTATAGATGGGATCATGGCCTCATGGGAGTGAGCTGGCCAGCTCAGCCCAACTTGTAAATTTCTGTATGCATGATTCGTATTTTTCCTGTAAATTTCGCTTCTCTGTGGTTCCATATCATGAGAACTCTGGGAGAGAGCTAAGAAGTAGGATTGTGCAACAAGATTTTGTAGGTACTTTGTTTTCAGCAGTAATTCTGTCCAGAGAACATATATGCTACTAGATCAGATCTGCTCCTCTCTGAAACAGGAGAAGAACTGTTATGATTGATTTAGTCCTTGATCAAAATCATATACGCGTACAAGAATTTCATAGTGCTGTGTATCCGATTCGCTTGTCCACGATGTTAACTCACAGTTACCATTGTAGAAAGCTATAAGCGAACCTGTTAGCATCACGTACATATATAGGAATGCAAAGTGCAGTAATCATCTGTTCCTTTTCCCTTTCTGCTCGTTGTTTTGTTTTTGACATTTTTCCTGAAAATAGAGCAACCGAGGCATGTGTGTTCAGCCGCGCCCGTGAATGAATAGGCCATGATACTCCCTCCATCCCATAATATAAGAACGTCTTTTACACTACTACATCTGAGCTTCGAAAGCTGCATAGAATGAAGTTAAACCAGTTGGAATTGATTGAGCTTTTTATGTGTTTTGAATATCATGTCCTGGTCACTCCATTAACAAGACTCTTTCGAATTCTCATCGTTCTGTCGGTGATGTTCGTTGCTGGCTGGTTTGTTGTGCACATTTATTTCCACCCCTTCTCATGGCTGTAGCTCCAAATTAGCACAAAATAGGGCTAGCTGCTAGCTGTGGAGCTTTGTGTGTACTTCACTGATTTACGCCTTTAATAAGATTCTCTTATCGACAGTGTGATAGTACTCTCGGTGATGTGTGTGGCTGGCCGTTTTATTGTGCACATTTATTTCCACCACTTGACGCTTCCTGATAGATGTAGCTCCCTACCTGAATATATTACCACCGAACAATCAATGTTTTACATTACAACAGAGGATCAAGCATAGAAGAAAGGTAGCTTTCCCAGGACCTGGCCGTGTCCGTGGCGCAGTATCTTTGAATCTAAAGATGCAGAGTGAGAAGTCAAATGCAATGTTCCTAGTCGTAGTGCTTGAGAGATGATGCTCGTAGAGGAAGATGAGCGCATTGCGTGAGTCCCAAAACTTCCAGAGGATGGTGAGAGCAACAGAGGGCGAAATATTGAGGTCAAGGCCAAGGGGTGATGTTGTCTCCCAAATTCTGCCGAGGGAGGTGGGTGCCGAATGCCCAAATGAATCCACACCTAAGCAGCGGCTGGGCAGTGTAAAGCAATGAGGGCAGCATCCTCGCATGGGGTGTCGCATCTGGGGCATGCATCAGAGTCTACAATATGCTTCTGGTGCAAGTTTTCCTTCAAGTTGACCCTATCTCTGAAAAGTAGCCACCCAAAGATCTTGGCCTTAATGGGAAAGACCAAATGTAGTCATGATTACGGTCGATGTAGGAGAGACCGCTCATCATCTTGCTCCCTAGGTTCGAATTCCTACATCAGAGACAACACAATAGCCAACTAGCCAGAAGCAGCTGAAGTAATACGAATCCCTAGGTTAGTCAATAAGTCAAACTGCCAAATAGTAGCCACTATAACATTGTCATTGGTGGGGTGGGAGAAAAGATGGTGGTGTGTTTAGCGCTACCTCCCACCAAAACTCTATTACGACAAGTAACACATATGTGGTGCACCATTTGTCACCACTATAGAAGGTGGGAGTGACCTTTACAAAGTGTACCCTATAATAAGTGATTTCGACAGTTTTCTGCTTCCAAAGCTTACATTTGTAGTAGTTTTTGCGGGTCAATATCAATATACTCTCAAGAGCTCTCAAATGTTCTAAAAATAGTATTAGTATGTGTCGCATATTCTCGCAAGCCATCCTTTTAGCAACAAAACTACTATTTACAATTTCGAGCTACGTTGGTTGACATTCAGTTCCCTTTGTGTGTGTTAGTCGATAAAGCCTTCGAGGTATTATTTTTCCTGTTTTTTTGCGATATAGGAGTGGATTGTGATGGAATATGTTGTGTTTGTAGATGAGTTTGATATTATTTGTTTTGGATTAATTGTGTTGAACATGCTTAAAACTGTTTGATAACTGAAGAAGGCCAAAAAAATTGGGCGACAATTTTTAAGCATGTGGAAAAGCATTGTTGTCGCCGCGCCTAAAAACCTTCTCTATCCTACCCTAAAACCATTTTAGGGCAACAATAAGTCATCTGTTGGGCATGCTCTAAGACCACCATGTGTGCACTAATTAGCTGGCAAAACTTTCTTTCACTAGAAACTGACTTTGAGAACCGACTAAGAAACTAAGATTTATAGTTTTTTCGCACATCAATATCATTCTATTCCTCTTCTTTGTTTGGCAGGAAAATATCAGTATCACAATAGCCTTCAAATGTTCTAAAATATTATTAGTGTGTGTCGCATATTCTTGAAAACCATCCTTTTAGTATCAAAACTACTATTTACAATCTCCGAACTACATTGGCTCACATTCAATTCCCTCCGTGCATGTTAGGTGTTCGACAAAAAGCCTTTGTGGTATTATTTATTCTGTTTTTTGTTGTGATATAGGAGTGGATTGTGATGGAGGATGTTGTGTTTATAGATGAGTTTGATATTGTTTGTTTTGGATTAATTGTGTTGAACATGCTTTAAAATGTTTGATAATTGAAGAAGGCCAAAAAATTTGGGCAACAATTTTTAGGCATGTGGAAAAGCATTGCTGCCGCGGCGCCTAAAAACCTTCTCTCTTCTACCCTAAAACCATTTCAGAGCAGCAATAAGTCATCCACTGGACATGCTCTAAGACCACCATGTGTGCACCAATTAGTTGGCTAAAATTTCTTTTACCAGAAACCGACTTTATTTGAGGTCGGACTCCAAAGCTAAGATTTGTAGTTTTCCGCACATCAATATCAGTGTATTCTTCTCTTTTGCAGGAAAATATCAGTGTATTCACAAGAGCTCTCAAATGTTCTAAAATTATTATATCTAGTACTATGTGTTGCTTATTCTCATCACATGCCATCTTTTTTGCAACAAAACTATTTACACACATACTCTAAGTACTTAATCCATGGGTACGCAGTGCCAAAGGTCTACTACGATTAGAGCTTTAGCGTCAAGTCAAGCTTCGGCAGCTCTTGATCGCCATCACCACAGTGGCCAACACTTCCGTCACTCCGCCGCCGCCAGCCTTCCTCCTCGCCGAACGCCGCCACCGCTGCCCTCCGGACGTTGAATGCGCCGAACCAGCTCGGCAGCTCGCCAGGCCCCGGCACACCAAGCCCGCCGTGGATGGCGAAGGCGTAACCATGCTGTCCGAGCACGCCGGCGTGGCGCCTCGCGAGCGTGCGCTCACGCTTGTGCGCGTTCTGGTGCCCGCCGAGCGCCTGCGAGCTGTAGAAATCCCGCCGGCAGTAGTGACAACGGAACAGCTGCCGCGGCTCCTGCTCGGCCTCCGCCAACACGGCGGCCGGCGCGGCCAGCAAACCCAGAGGTGCCTCCGCACCGACCGTGCCGATGAGGTCGAGCTCAACCGGCCGGAGAGATCCCTCCCCTCCGCTGCCGACGACGCGTGGCCGCGGGCGGTCACCACCGCTGTCGCTCGCGAGCCCTGCAGCTGGGCGGCCTTCTCCTCCTCCCTTCGCCCGCTCTCCCATGAGCAAGCCAGATACCAACCGGGGAACGGAAGTGCTCCGTGTGCCGTGTAAAAAATTCTTGTAGGAATTGATCAGGCAATGACATGATTTGAGCGGATGGCTGTACATGTCAGGTGACCGCGACGTACCGCTACATGCCATCTTACAAAAGTCACTCAAGTTGACATGCATGCAGGCAGTGGTTTCTTTACGTGCTTTGCTTCCGGCGCGCCGGCGAAAACACTGGTCGGCTGACGCAACGGAAGATCGCCGTTCGTGTGGGAGATCTCATTTTCTACTACCATATCTTGAGGAGATAAGGCAAGTGATGGGTACATGGGATTCAGATATGGTAAACTAGTGACAATGGTGATGGTATGATGCAAAAAAGGGAAATGTGCCCGACCATGTTTCATTCCCATACAAGGTGTTCGCCAAAATACAAGTCAAAACGCATGATATAGGTCGTCAGAATAGGCACAGTGCTTTGGCTAGCCTATATAAAAGCAATCTTACCGCAATTTTGGAAGTAACGGACATACGAGTATACGATCCTCACTGATCAAATTTATCAAACTTCCAAAGGGTGACAAGCATGGTACACGAACCAAACAAGCTGAGCTATATCAGAGACATGTCATGTGCAATAGTTGCCTCCAGTTTCAACAGGCAAAACAAAAACCTGCTCAGGCTAGAGGCTGTAATTCTGGAACAAAGTGCACAGGCACACATGATTTCAATTTCAGATTTCAGTGGCATGTTAAAATCCAAGTTGTAGCGTCGAACGAACAAAGAAGTGCCTGAGCACAGAAAGAGTAGATCACACGGGTTTTTGGTTGAACAATCTCATATGTGAACTAGGACTGCAGGTGTTGCGAAATCAGTCCATTCTCCCCTTAAGCACTCTCTCCTGAACTTCAGTGGGCGTTCTGCAACCAGGAAAACAGAGAATCAGAATATCAGGAAGGACTTCAAAGGCATAGAGGGCAAGCACCTTCCTCTCGTCTCTAGTACGGTACTGCTTCGCAAAATTACTACTCTTATGGTGTATAATAGCACACGTTGGTTCAATAAATCTAATGCTCAGTTCAAATATCAAATTATAACACATCTTCCTGGGATTAGCAAACTTAGAGATGACCTTATGCATACAAACTGCCCTAATAATGAATAAATTATTGTCAGTTGGTCAGCACAGCGATGGTCACACACTCGCATGCATACTTGGTATACTATGCAAGAGTTTGAGATATATGTGGAACTTACACAATAAGAACATAACCTCCCCAACCACTCAAGCAATCGCGATCAACAGAAGACAGCAATGCTTGTGAGATGGTCTCAAATAGTTCTTCGGGTTCCTTTACCAAAAAAAAAGATTAAAAGAATTGTCATATCTACAGAACAAAACCAGATAAGGGAAATTACCATAGCATTTTGCATGAGGAACTACATAAAAGAAATTAGCGTGTACACATCTCTAGAGTAAGGAAACGAACCATGTCTGGTTTGTACATGGACTCGCAAGCACCATATAGTGATTCCGAAGCAGTACCAGAAACCACAAAATCTTTTGCCAGTTCTCTGCATAAAGGAACCACTTCTGATCAGATTAATTCCTACAGATATAATAGCTGCACAGAAAGTCAGCATAGGGTTCACAAGAATCAACATCATCATGTATCAAGAGACATGAACCACTGCGGTCTGTGGTTCCAGGAAAGTACAGATGGTAACGGTATATTAGCAGAGCATACTGTCTACAATAACATTACAACTTTGTACGGCTCCTGGGCAACACTAAAACAAGATAACCTTTCCAAAGCATATACATTATATAGGTTAATATTTAGTTACTTAATTGTTTTTCATGCCTTTTATAGCCTTGTTTGGTGTTTTCTGAACCTTGTGGTTCAACATTCACTCCCTATAAATCCCATACCTTAGAATTGCCAATTACTTGGATGACAGTTGACAATAAGCAATCTTAACCAAAGATTAAATACATCCGAGGATTCTGACCAAGCCAAAGCTGATAACTCACTGCTATAAGCATGCCCATGGGAGATAGGTAGTATACTTGGAAGTATGTGAATTTAGCCTACAGCCGTATTCAAATCAATTGCACTTTCGAGAAGGAAGTAGCATTGTATCACATGTAACGGAAAAGATCACAGAAAGATAAATGATACATACTTGGCACCAATGCAGTCCATGGTACATATAAATGGCTGATCCTTTTCACCTAGCCCAGCAATAATTGGTTGGCAGAAGTATGGTCCAAACCTAAATATCATGAAATAACTCTGTTAGCTGTCCCCATAATTCAGCAAATATAAGGGGTGGTAATAAGACAGAAGGATAAGAAAATAAAAAACAGTTATACTGTATCTACACAAACATCCTACACATTTCAGCTAATCAAAAATATGATTCTGAAACAGACTGCCACAAGAAGAGGAATTGCACAATTACATCAACATAACTATGTGTCTACGCAAAACATTAACCTATGCATCAGAGGGTAACATTTGGAATTGTGGCACCAGCTATATCATCAATCATCAATTTTGTATCCCAAATTATGTGGAGATTAACCCAATAGAAGCTACTTCACATAGTCAACCAGTAGCCACAATGCAATTCAGCAAGTCTAAATTTACTTCCCATGTTCAGCGCTGGTTCATGTTTTCTGCTCTTGACACGACCACAATTACACTATGCTCCAAATCAAGCTACCAGGAGTTCCGATACTTGAAGCTTCTCACCTTTTCTCGTAAAGGAGGGCGGAGACGAGGCTGGCAAAGGTCTCAGGCTTCATGTCCCTCTCCTCCCGAAGCTGGTACAGTTTGTGCTTAAACACCAGCCGCTGGTACCTGCACACACGTGACGCGGCACACAGACGTCAGACCCAAACCCTAAAACCGATGAAAGCCACCAAATCAGGGGCGATCAGCCAAGCAACCAGCAGCGCAAATCGAGGATTGGAGACCCACAGCGTCTGGGCGTCGGTGGCAAGGCCGGAGAGGCCGATGTACAGCTTGCCGTGGATCTTGAACACCCTCTGGAAGTCGGTGGCGACGGTCTGCAGCTGCACGCCCAGGCGCCGGTCGCTGGCGATCGCGAAGCAGTTCTTCCCCACCATCGCCACCACGGCGCTCCCGTTGTACTCGAAGATCTGCGGAAGGGGGGCGAGGCAGCGCGGATCAGACGGGGGAAGCGGGTAAAGGAGCTAGGGTTTTGCGTGATGGGGATGGAAGCAGGGAGGTCGGAGGGTACGGTCGCGGAGGGCACTCACCGACATGGCCGGCAGGGATGCAACAGACGGCGGAGGCGGAGCAAGAGGAGGCGGCGGAGCGCGGCGGCTTCGGTTGTGTATCCGGCGACGAAAAGAAAAGCGGCGAGTCCTCTGTAATTGGGTCTCGCGCAGTGGCCCAGTAGTCAGTCAAGAGTCTGGGAGCGAGTCCGAGGCAGTTAATTTACGGCCCAGACTTGGTATATAGAGGCCTAAATGTTTTTTTAAGGTAAATGTTTCCGGACAGTGCGTCGGCCCAAGCTTCGGCCGGTCGCCCGCCTTGTGACGCGCCCAGCGCGAGCGTAGAGGGCCACGTCCCCCTTTTTTTCGTGGGCCCGTGTAACCGTCCTTCCCCCTTCCTGATCCAACCTTCCCTTTTCCACCTCAATGGCGCGAGCTCACCCTCCGTTCCCCGCTGCCAAGCCACGCGCCTCCGCCGCCGCCTCCCCGCGCTCCGTCCCCCCCTCCTCCTCCCCCCCCCCCCCCCGTTCCTCCGCCGCCGACGATGGTACATTTTTGCTGCAACTGGTATCGATGAAGCTACCACCGGCGCTCGATTTTGTTGCAACCAGGACGACAGCGAGCGTGGCCGGCGACGATGGCGCCTGACTTTGCTACAACCAGATGTTCAAGTGTAAAATGTTGCAACCGACGAAAACAAAAGCTGGAACGGGCGTTCACATTTGCTGGAAGCGTTTTTTGATTTTGCTTCAACCACCCACCGGAGCTCTTGACCCCCTCGTTGGCGACGCCGTGAATTGTTGCAACTGACCAAACAAAAGTTGGAACGGGTGTTCACATTTGCTGGAAGCGTTTCTCAATTTCGCTTCAACCGCCCACTGGAGCTCGTGACCCCCTCGCCGGTGACGCCGTAAATTGTTGCAACCAACCAAACAAAAGCTGGAACGGGTGTTCACATTTGCTGGAAGCGTTTCTCAATTTTGCTTCAACCGCCCACCGTAGCACTGATTTTGTTGCAATCAGCAACCTGCAAAGCTTCCACCGGTGAGTTTTTTTGCTTCAATGGCGACAGATGGAAGTGGTGACCAGGGAGACAGCGGCGATGCGAGCGGCATTGTAACGACCAAACCTCAAACAGTCCGATCTCTGTGCTTCAGTGTCATCCCTGGATCAGTAATGCTGACACGCACAGTACTTGAAGGATTTATAATAGAGTAGCAATCACACACTTATTACACCGAAGGTCTCAAAAGAGAACTTATTACAATAAATATGGCTTAAGGCCATCTAATATCAATAACAGCGGAAAGGCTTGGAAGATAAAGTGAGTCCATCAATTCCAACGGCATCACTGAGTGAAAGATCACGACCTAAGGCACCTTACTCGTCATCTGAAAATTCTGCAACATGAACGTTGCAGCCTAAAACGGGCCAGCACATGGAATATGATGGCAATGTAACACATAGAGAAAAATGAACAGAATAATGCTATCACTACATGCATATATGGCTTGTGGAAAGCTCTATGGTTACAGTTTTGCATAAAGCCAATTTTTCCCTACAACAAAGGAATAAATTTTATTTAACTATCATGGTGGTTGTTAACATTGAGAAGGTTCACCCAACTCAATCCCAATTAAGCATCATCATTAACCCAATCAAATTATATTAAGAGTGATGAGATCCACATGATAATCCAAGAACTAGATACTCAAAACGTCCATAACCGAGGACACGGCTAACCATGATTAGTTTGTACATTCTGCAGAGGTTTGCGCACTTTTCTCCACAAGACTCGAATACATCCATGGTCAGAGAAACGAGACACAGTCTTTCTGAAACAATTACTCTTTACTCCGAGTGGACAGTTACACCTACTTTCCTCTATATCTGCTAGCCCACCACTAAAAGAGGTCTTGCAACTTACTCAACTATGCTAGAACCCATAATAGCTTGTGGATGCAAATGAAAGTTTCTAGCATGAATAATCTTATGATCCCTTTGAGCCTGGTTGGCGGTCCATAGGAGAATCACACGGTACCCCGGGATTTCCAAAAAAACAGACAACACTGGGTTCCCCAGGTGCCTCAATCCACCCAGATGTGTATTAAAGTAGCCACCCTAAGTTAACCATTAAGTAACAATACTCACATCTGTCATGGATACACTCACCCAATCCACGTCTACAAGCATAGCATAGCAATATAACCAACATAGAAGTAACTCCCAAAGGTTTGATAATAAATAGGTTATTAGGTACTACCTCATATACTTCCCAAAACCCACATATTAATCAGATCCTAACCATGCAATTGTTTGAGGATTGATCTAATGCAACAAAACTGGGTAGTGAAGAGGTATGATCAAAGTGTTACTTGCCTTCTTGATGATCCGTGAAACCTAGAGACTCGCAGTAGCACGCTTCGCCCTCCGGGTACTCTATCGCAAACAAACAAGCATACAATAAGCACTCAACTAGAAGCATGGATAAAACTCAAATAAGAGATCTAACCAGAAAGTTCAACTTAAGAACTCCGGTTTGCAAAAAGAATCAAATCAAACGAAGCAACGAAACTCAAACTGCGAAAGAAACAAGCTTCGTTTATTAATCTGGACCTAAGTCAATTTTTACAGTAGCGAAAACTTGTTTAAGTTGGCTAAATAGAAAGAGGGCTTCGAGATGAAACTCTAGACGTTTGAATCGGCTGATTCCGATAAACGAGCAAAAAGATAAACTAAAACGAAAATCAGGGTAGAAATCGCGATCGAAAATAATCGCGGAAAATCCCTGGAAAAAGAAAAACTGACAACAGGCTAACGAACGAACGTTCGCTGTCTGCGGCTAAACGGTGAAAATCGTTCGTTAAAACGAACGAACGAATGGGCGTTCGCTAAATAACTAAAACCGAAAAAAATAAACCGATCTAAAAAATAAACCGCGGATTCTTAAAAAAACCCGATGGTTTTCTTAACGAAAACCGTGGCGGCGGGCGACTACCTCCGGCGAGTCCGGCGAGGGCGGAGGCGGCGGGTCCGACGAGTGGCGGCGGGTGATGGCGGCGGGGCTCCGGCGATGGTGGCGGGGACGGGCGGCGCGGCGGCGTCAATGGCGGCGGATCCGACGTCGGCGGCGCGTCGGCTAGGGTTAGGGTTAGGTTAGGGCGCGGGGGCGGCAGTGGGCTCGGGTGGGCTGGGGCGGCTCGGGCGGCGGCTTATAAGAGGGGGCCGGCTGGGGAGTCCTGGCCGGTTACGGCCCGGAGTCAGTTTCGTTTTTTTTAAATAATTCCACACAGAAAAACAAATAAAAGAAATACTAAATGGACTCCAAAAATGCCGAAATAAATTTTCCCCGTCCTCTAAAAATATAGCAGACAAAGTGAACATTTAATTCCTATTTCAAATAAAATAGCAATAAAACTCCGAATAAAATTTTTATTTGATTTTAATATTAAAACTCCAATATTTCTTTATTTTGGGAAAGTCATTTTATCCTCTCTTTTTTATTTTTATAAAAGAAATATATGAAGAGAAAATAATTAAAATCAAATGATCCTCTTTTCAAAATTTTAGAAAACTCAAATATGAAAATAACGAAATCCCCAACTCTCTATGTGAGTCCTTGAGTTGCGTAAAATTTCTAAGATCAAGCCAAAATGCAATAAAATATGATATGCAATGATGATCCAATGTATAATATTTCAAATTGAAAATTTGGGATGTTACAAGCATGCACCCGGCGGCGAGGGTCGGCGAGGGCGGTCGGGCGCGCACCTAGTGTTGCAACCATGAGGGGCGGCGAGGTGCTACTGCTGTCGGCCGGTGCTAAATATGCGTGATGTCGGAGTGGCGACCCGCCATGGCGAGAAGCTGCAAAGAATGCGACGACCGGCTATGAGGGATGGGAACGGCGGCGACGAGAGGTTGCAAGCGCAGCACGGAAGTCTGGTGGCGCGGCTCGCTGTCGGGTGCGAGGGCGGCGCTCTCCTTCCTCTCCTTTTCCCTCGTGCCGGAGGTTGACGATGGTTGCGGGAGAGGATGTGGGAGAGATCTAACGGCACAACGTGTAGATCGAACGGATCTGGCCAAACCAGCCGAAAGCGCGGGTGCAGAGTACCGCCCATGAGGGGGATATAGAGGCCTAGATGGTTTGCTTACAGAGGGCGCGCTGAAGCGTGGCACGAGTTGGGTCGGCCCAGACACTTGGGCACATTCAGCCTCGTCTTTTTTTTTGTTTTTACTTTTTTGTTTTATTTTTTGCTTTCCTTTTTTTGCTTTTGTTTACACTTCCAAATATTCTAAATAAATATATTACAAAAATCAATCTAGATAAAATATTTAAAAAATGTTGACCAAGCATTTGAAAAATGTTAAGTGTGTATAGAGAAAATGTTTATTATGTATAAAAAATGAATAAATGTGTATGGAACAATTTGAGTAAGTATTTCAAAATGTTGATCAAGCATTTGAATAAATTGTTGAACAAGTGTTTGAAAAATGTTAATCAAACACTTAGGAAATGTTAAATGTGTATAGGAAAATGTTGACCACATATTTAAAAATGTTGAACTGTATGATAATGTATAAAAAATGTTCATAAAGCATCTATAAAAATGTTGAACAAATATTTAAAAAAAATTAATCAAGCATTTAAAAAATTTCAAATGTGTATAGGAAAAATGTTGACCATGTATGTAAAAAATGATGAAATCTTGACAAATGTGTTAAAAATGTTGACCATGTATACAAAAATGTTAATCAAGCTTTTGAAAAAATATTGAATAAGTATTTGACAAATGTTAAATCTGTATAGAAAAAATGTTGATCATGTGTTAAAAAATATTAGTCTTGTATTTGAAAAGTATTAATCAATAATTTGAAAATGTTTAAAAGTGTGCATGGTAAAAATGTTGAACATGTGCTAAAAATTAATTTTGTATTTGAAAAATGTTTATCAAGCACTTGAAAAATGATGACAATGTGTATAAAAAAATGTTGCCATGTATTAAAAAATTGTTAAATTTGTTTTGGAAAAAGGTTAAACGTGTAGTAGACAAATATTTTTGGCATATACAGAAAAAAATATAGAGTGAAAACCAAAAGAAACATAAGAAAAAAAAGGAATAAGAAAAAATAAAAAAGAAAACGATGAGAAACGAGAAAGAAAGAAACAAACCGAGGAAAACAGGAAAACCCAAGTGAACTTAAGTGGCTCCTTAAAACTTACGGCGTCTGTCCATTTTGCATGTGTTAGTATTCTGTGATTTTATACCGTTGTTTTTGAGGAATGTTAGTATACAGAAGGTGGAGCTAGAGATGACTTTGAATGTCATTGATGTACTTTGTTGTCCACGTGTGTTTTAATTTTATTGTCCACGTGTGTTTTAATTTTACTGATGACTTCG
Organism: Triticum timopheevii; assembly: GCA_963921465.1. Taxonomy (NCBI): domain Eukaryota; kingdom Viridiplantae; phylum Streptophyta; class Magnoliopsida; order Poales; family Poaceae; genus Triticum; species Triticum timopheevii. Next base: position 163,294,344 of record OY997272.1, on the reverse strand, counting down.
ATTGTCTTTGATTTACTTTGTTGTCCACGTTTGTTGTTCGGTGAGTAACTTCTAATTTTATCAGTGACCTTTGTTGTCCACGTGTGTTTCAATTTGTTTGGTATGTTGTATTCCCGTTAGTTAATCAATAAGGTCAACCGATTGCTCGGAAAAAAAATATAGAAGTGATAGTTGCATGACTTAGAAGGTAAGTTGCAAAACACCGGCTACTTCTCCTTGTTTTCCATCGATTTCCCTCGCTTTCGGGTTGTCGATCCGGTGCAAGAAAGCAAGAAATATAATAATCAATATCATTGACGGCGGGGTCTCAATGATTTAAGCCATGACAAATAAATTGAAGATCCCCAGTTTCGACCCATCCTAGCGTGGTTGTGATAGCCGTGCTAGAACCTGTGGTTTTTGGATTTCCTTTGCCCGATCCGACGATAAAGCAAGCGAAGTGCAATAGTTTGTCACCCTACCATGCAAGGGTTTATGATGTTTTGGCTTTCCGGTGTTTCTTCATTTGAGGCTTTTGTGAGTGTGGATATACAAAAAGAAAAATAGAGAAGACGAGTTTATTTTAGGATCTTTGTTGCCACAGTCGTCTTATTGTCATCAACTCACCGGACCATTCTTAGGTTATCAAAAAGTTTGATTGTTTCTCAAAGTTTTCTTAAGAAAAGATAATATAAAGTTCTTATGTATTTCTTTATAGAGGGAGTACTTCCTATAAGTTGCTACCTTTTTATTGTTCTTCTTCAAAAAAAAAGATACTTCCTATAAGCTACTACTCCCTCCGATCCATATTAATTGTCGTTGATTTAATACAAAGTCGAGGGAGTACATTTTTCTTGTTTTTTGCAACAAAAATAAGTGCTTACTAGATTCATAACTAGACCCTGCGCATTTTTTCTACTTCTGCAACCACCTTCCCTTAAAGATCAACATCGTCATCACGACTGACCTGTTCCAATTCATTTTTAGCAGATGTGCAATAGTATTTTTGATAATCAGCAGGTGTGCAATAGTATGCACTACCATGCTGGTGTTCCAACTACTCCCTCTGTTCCAAAATAATTGTTTTTCTAGCCATCTCAAATGGACTACAACATACGGATGTATGTAGACATGTTTTAGAGTGTAGATTCACTCATTTTGCTCCGTATGTAGTCACTTGTTGAAATCTCTAGAAAGACAATTATTTAGGAACGGAGGGAGTAATATTTACAAACTTGAGCTCTGGAAAGCCTTGTACTGCCTGCACCGCTTGATTCTTTAGACATCAACGATGATCCATGCAAAGACGTCAAAGAAAGCTGGTCACGCACGCACATGCCTACACTAACCGAGTAAGGCTTGCTCTCCCTCAAGTACCAATAAATTAAAGAAAATAAGTAACCGAGGCTTGCAATCCTCAACCAAATGCAGGTACTTGGCTGAACTTCAATAGTCCCTCCGTTCCTAAATATAAGTCTTTTTAAACATTTCAAATGGAATACAATATACGGATGTATTTAGGCATATTTTAGAGTGTAGATTCACTCATTTTGCTCCGCATGCAGTCACTTGGTGGAATCTCTAGAAAGACTTATATTTGGGAATGGAGGGAGTACTTGGCATGCATGATTTCCACATCTTACAGCTAAGCAAGAAGCTAGCATTTCCCTTTGCTTTTGGCACTTGAGGTTGTTGAAGTAAAAGAAGAAAGAAATGTTGAACTAGAGGTACTAGTGAGGTACCTAATGATCACCCAACCATTTCAAAGACTTCTTTCAATGCGCAATCTGTTTTAAACACCCGACTACCACAAAAGTGTACACCACACACATGTATGCAAGCATGGCACCTTCCATTAGTGAAATACCGCAATCTGTCGCGAGCACATTGTTCTCATGGAGGGTTGAGCGAGAAAAGCACGAGAGAGAAATTAGCTGTCAAACTAATAAAAGCAGGAACATTATGGAACCGAGCATGAACCCCACTCACCCACTCAGCTTTCAGGGTTTTTTTTTTTTGCGTAACACTCAGCTTTCAGGTTAGAGTGATTGATACAGTATATTCCAGTGAAAGACCTGAGGAGACTACTGTAGTGCCCCCTCACACATTCAGCTTAAGAACACAGCAACACTGTTGCATTATTCCACTGCTACTTGCTAAAGCTAGTATGAATGTGTGACCCTCCAACTTCTAAATGAGAATCTGTCCCATATATAATCAGACATGCATACCCCCAGCGCGCTTTTTCGTGCGGCCTATGAGTCTATGACAGAGCAACCGTATGATAAGATCTTAATTTCCTACCTAATGCGCACATGATCGGGTCTCCTCTTGCCGCCACTGTTTCCCACAACTCAACTAACCTTATAAGATTCACTTGCTTAAGGAAACCTCTTTCTAAGATTCTCCAGACTCCATGTACATGTCATATATACTGTTCAGAAAGCGGACCGCTAGCAGCCGTCGCACCTAATTAACAATGAAGGTTTGTCTAATCCAGTGACTAAGTGCCAACCCAAAGAAGAAGTCTTCACAAATCTCTTTCTGAGATGACAGGTCTCGTTGGAAAGAAAAAAAAAACATTTATATTGCAACTTGTACAGAATGCATTTCTAGCAAGCTATTTGATGGTAGGTTACTACGAAGTACAAACAAGAGTGTGAACAAGGGTAACAAAGAACTGCCTGGGCCACGCAACTGATCTCATGGCTCATTCTTCAAACGCCAACCCGAGACGGTTTAACGAGCTCGAAGCATCAAGCAAGCATTAGAAACTAGGTACTTTACAGATAACAAGATGCAGCACGCTGACTGGGCAAGTATTTCTTTCATTGTATGAAAATCTTCAAATCTATACAGCGGTGTTCAGAGCCAAAGAAAAAAGAAAAGGACAGGAAAAAATTACAGATGAACTCTATACAGCGAGGAAGATCAGGTGTGTGGTCCTCTTCTTCGCGAACCCGGGAACTCTATCAACTCAACCAACAAGTATGTGTAGGTCTCACAAGGTTGCGGAACACATCATCAGGCAAGCACCAACAAAGGCAACTGGAGCAAGAAACAATAACCTGCACTCAACATCTCAGGCTATCTGAACTATTTGGATGGTGTGAGCCCACTGAATCACCACATACGGATTGTACCCCTCTCGTCTTTATTTCTCAGCACGGAGATTGATTTCGTGTCGTGCAAGGCGACTCCGGGTTGATCCTCAGCGACCCTCCAAGGTCCATGGGCACCAGGGGAATCAGAGAGTGGAGAACATCTGTGATCAGTGGCCTGTAGCTTGGTTCTGGCTGCACACAGAGCACAGCCACTGCAGCAACCTGAAAGGTAGGGAAGTACATCAAACTAGTTAGTTGTGACAACAGATGTAAATAAAGAAACAGTTATGAGTAATTTCAGTGGTGGGTATTACTTGGTACAAGTGCTTCCGATCCATCGTGTCCCTGATCACAGGGTCGATTATGGTAGGGAGCTTGGATCTGTCAATTAGCTGGGGCATGGCCTGAATTTAAACCCAAATATGTCAGATGCTAATGAATTAGGCGAATGGAACTTATCTGCCGAATTCAGGCGGTGAATAATTAAAGTGTTCTAGCGAATTTCCCCACTGTTTAACTGGATCAATTCTAGCTAATTTCAAAATGTCACATATCAGAATAGTGTGTACCCATGTAACAATTGACTGGCACTGAGATGGTGCCATCTTCTCAACTGGCCTCCTGCCCAAAAGAAGCTCAAGAAGTACTACTCCAAATGCATATACATCGCTCTTCTCAGTCAACTTCCCTGAATTCAGTGCGGTTACATATAATTAGAGTAGAACATCGCCCTTCTAAGTAAGGTTTAGTCTACAAAGAGAATCACAGACTGAGGCATAAGAAAAAAGAGGGCATAACATACCATCTAGTAAGTACTCAGGGGCAACATAGCCCAAGGTACCGGAAAGCTTCAGATTCCCTTTGCTGCGATTTCCACTTGTCACTGCAAGGCCAAAATCTGAAATCTGCACACCGACGGACGATTAATGAACTGTTCCTTTTTCCTTTCAGTGATATGAGTTATGGTCAATAGTACTATTTTAATTGACCAGAACTAAAATAAGCAGTCATACCTTTGCATTAAAATCTGAATCCAAAAGTATGTTAGACGATTTCAGATCCCTATGGATGATTGGTGGGTTGCAGTGTTCGTGAAGATACTCCAATCCCCTGGTTAGTGTAGTTTACCGATGCATATTATGATAACCAATCGTAAGCATATAAATAATGCACTTAATCACAAGAATGAAGGAAAGCACAAGATGGGGTACCTTGCTGTATCAAGAGCAATCTTCATCCGAATGTGCCAGCTTAGAGCTGATCCATGTGATGGTCCTAGATGCAACCACACAGATTAAGAAATATTATCAATACTTCTTACCTATCCAACTTCACAGCTCAATATAATTTCAATTTTTTCAGACAAGGAACTCGAGATAATTTAATGGGAATATATACTACCATGAAGTTGTGTTTCCAGTGATCCATTCACCATCAGCTCATAAACAATGAAGCGGTTCTCCTGATGAATGCAGAAGCCCACAAGGGACACTATATTCGAATGCTGAATCCTCTGAAGCAAATCCAGCTCATTCTGCCAAATCAACAACAATCAAAACATTTTCAGCAAGACCAGACAACAATCTGAAAACAACTACTGTAGAACACAATCACCACCTCAAATTCTTTCTCGTACTCCTGTCCCTCACACCCCAGCCTCTTCACTGCAGCGACAAACCCTCCATCAAAATTGGCCTTATACACACACCCGAATCCACCGACCCCGAGCACATTGCTCTCGCTGAAATTGACCGTCGCCGCCTCCAGCGACGCGTACTCCATCATCGCCACAAGGCCCTTCTTGGTAGCCTTGAATGAGTTGAACCTGCTCAAGATTGGCACCAATGCTATCCTTTGGGTATCTGCACAAATGCAAGCACATCAGTAGCTAACTCACTTAGATACATCAGAACCAATTAACACAGAGCAAGAAGAGCATCAAGACCTGTGCTTTGGGTGTCCTTGAAGTCTGGAGCTCCGCGATATCGCCGCCACGCGATGCAGGCAAAAAGCACGGCGAGGACGATCATCACACCAGCGATGGAAGCGAGGACGACGGCGATGAGAATCTGCCTGCGCAAATGGTGGTGCGTTTCCTCCAGTTCCACAGTGAGCACTGCAACACGGAGGCAAATGGTGGATGGTAGTTACGCACTTGGGGTGTTTGGTTGGGCGTTTGCAAAGATCAACCTTTTCCAGGAGTAAAAATTGGAGCACCCCAAAGCCAAACCTTCTTTTGCCATTAAGCCCAAAAGAAACAGCAACACTTTAACTGAATTTAATGCAACGATCTTAGCAGGATCCTTGCGTCGCTTCCCCTCAGATTTCGACAAGTTTTATGAGCACAAAGTGCAGCAGCTGTAGTAATTTTTCCAACCATTCTAAAAGAAAGAAGAAAACTGTGCGCTCGGATTAAGTTTGCACTGAAATTCACGGAAAAGATTCCTTTGCTCAAAGTTTGGGGGACAAATAATCCCAAGATAAGATGCACTTTTCCCCACCATTCCCAATGAACCAAAATGGCTTCCCCACCAAATCAGCACTGAAATCTCTGAAAGAAGGACGAAGCAGGCAAGAGAATGTTTCCCCAAATTTGAATTTGGCAAGAGGCCATCCACAGGCGAGCAAATGTGATAGCACAGGGGGTAAAAAACGCTGCAAGAAGACAATGAACACGGGGGTAAAAAAAAAAAAAAACGTTGATCCAGCTGCGCTGCTGGCTGCCGACCTACCAAACGGAGCAGGCGCCGCGGCTGCCGGAGGCACAGCGACGCTGCCGTTGGAGGAGACGAGGTCGCCGACGGCCGTGGACGCAGCCGCAGCCGCCGGAGAGGAAGCCATGGGCGGCGGAGCCCCTCCTCCATTGGCCGCGAGCGGGCAGCAGAGCAGCGGCAGCAAGAAGATGATGAAGAGGGTCAGGAGCGGCAATGGAGACGCCGGCATTGACCGCATCCTTCCTGGTATCCCACTCTCCCCCGGCGGGTCGGCCTCTGTCTTCTCTCCTTCTTGCTCAGCCCCTCTCTCTCTCTCAGCTTCTCTCTCTACTCCTGGGCTGGTCCTGGGGAGGAGACAATGGCGACAACAAGAACACAAGAGCCTGTGCCGGTCTGACAAGATACCATCCCAGTCAGGGGATCCAAAGAAGTGAAAAAAAGAGCCGCAGCCGCGGCAGTTGGAGTGGCCTTGTCTTCTTCCTCCCTCCCCCGCCCTGAGATTCTTGTGTGCACTCCTCCAATGGCTTGCCCGCCCGGCTTATACTAGTCGCTGTTACCGCTCGAGTGATCCCGCCGTTTCCCTTTTCTATTCCAGTACTGCCGCTCTCTCTCTCTCTCTCTGGCCTCTGGGGTGATCTCCTGGATCAGCGAGAGGGGAACGGAGCCAGGAGGGACTAGGGAGAGGGAGAGGGATGCGGTGCACGACTGCACTGACAGCACGGTGCGGAGGGGGGACGGGGACGGGTGGTGTTTCTGTAGGGTTGTTGATGGAGGCATGGAGCGGAAGCCAGCGGGGGGTCATGTGGCAGTTGCGGAAAGGCGCTGCTGGCTCCGGATTAGGGGGGTGGTCATGCGCGAGATGCGTTCGATCGATGGATGCTGTGGTGGTACACCCTACACCGGCCGGCTTCAAACCTTGGTGTTGCTCCGTGATTCCCTCCTCCGGTGCGGTGCGGTGCGGCGCGGCCCCGTCGGTACAGTGTTTGTTTGGAACGGACAAACGCCTTTGATTCCGTTTACAGGAACCGATCTTCATTTAATCCCGCTGATTGATTGATCTGCAGAAACGGGGTCGTTAGCACTCCGGACATGAAGTCAAATGGGGTTAGCCCATGGATATTGATTCGGCACTCAACGGTTCATCCGGGTCTCGCCTCACCTGCCACCCCTGCCACGCCTAAAATCGCAAGGTTTTAGATTGAATAATATATATATATATATATATATATATATATATATATATATATATATATATATATATATATATATCAGGGTTTATAAGTTTTCTTACGTCAATCAGGATTTATAAGTAGTGACAATACATGAATTTCACGCAAAAAAAAAAAACACAGCTCTCATGGTTATTTTATGTGCAAGAGCTTTAACTTTGGGGAAATGGTGAGGAATGACATGCGTGATAATGACTAGTAGTACAAGGTTTGTTGCCAGATTACAACAAGCTAACAACAGTTAGTTGTATAAAATATCTTGTGGTTAGCTAACGAACCCTTTCACTAGTAACCTTACCGCTGAAGGTATAGCAGGGCTGAGACGCCTGGAATTTTTGGAGAGATTGGGATGTTCACCAACAACGCCGGAATCTGTCTTCCCGCAGGAGCTAATTCAGGGTCAGTTCCTTTGCTAGCTTTTTTGGGCTTCCAGTATAAGCTGCCCCTACCCGACTTATTCTAGAAGCCCAACAAAATGAGAAAAGTGAAATGAATACATTTTTTTTCTTTTGCCACAAATAGACATTGTGATACAACATCAAAAGCTAAGAGTGCCAAAAATGAAATGTCAATTTTTAAAGTGGCATAATCCAAATTGGTAAAAACTAGAGTTGCAAAAACAAACATTTCCTAAAAAAATAGTACTTGCACGGGTAGCTTACTAGATGCAAATGACTTTATCGAAAACTAAGGAAGAACTGAGAATGTAAACCCTTGGTCACACTAGTAGAAAACAGGGCTTTCGTTCAGGCCAGATAAGCCCATTAGTCCCGGTTCAGTCACGAACAGGGACCCATGGGGTCATTGGTCCCGGTTTGTGAGGCCAGGGGCCTGTCAGGCCTCGTGGGGGCATTGGTTCCGGTTCGTCTGGCCCCTTTGGTCCCAGTTGGCGGGATGAACCGGGACCAATGGGCCTCGCTCCTGGCCCACCACCATTGGTCCTGGTTGGTGGCTTGAACCGGGACCAAAGGGTGTCCTTTAGTCCCGGTTCAAGCCATGAACCGGGACCAATGATGTGCCTATATATACCCCCTTGCCGGCGAGCAGAGCACTCCACACTGCTTTGTTTTTTCTGACCGGCGAGGGGAGGGCTTTGTGGTGCTCCAGCTCACCTCCTATGCACATGAGGTGTTCGATGGAAATGTCCGAGCCACACTACTTAAGCAAAAAGAATGAACTAAAAATAATCATTTAAAATATTCTGTTATGATCAACTAAAACAAAACTATAATATCTTTCAATAGCAAAAAGAATCAACTAAAAAGCTTTTATAAAAGTCCAATAGCAAAAGGAATCAACTCAAAAAACTTTTATAAACTTGTAGTATTATTGAAACTAAAATTATATAAAATTTATGCAACCAAAATTATCAAAGTATTTTCTGTTCAAAACATTAAAAGCAAAAATAATTTTTAGAAAGAATTTTTTCTGTTAGAAACTTTAATAGCAAAAAGAATTTTCATAATGAATTTTTTTGTTAGAAATTTTAATAGCAAAAAGAATTATCATAAAGAATTTTTGTGTTAGAAACTAAAATAACAAAATCTATTTTTGAATATAATGATAAAACACAGTAATATTAAATAGCAGGAAAAAGAATCACTCAAAAATCTATTTTTATAGTAAAGTTATTAAAAAACTAGTGATTCACACAATTCAAAAAATTCAAATTTAAACTATTCAAATTGGAAAACAAATGGCACTAACAGAAAGTTTATAATTTTTATTACCTAAAAGCAAAATGAACTAGAAAATAAAGCAAAAAAACAAAACAAAATAAATAATGCAAAAAACAAAATTACTAGAAAAAATTAAAAAAAATGCCACCTACTGGGCCACCATGGCCTGAATACGACTAGAAACCCAACCATGGGCCAGGATTCAGGCCCGCAGAAGGCCCGGTAGGCCCATCAGGCATATCAGTGACAATTAGGCCCGTAAGCCTGCAATGGAGAGGAGCTTGAGAGGAGTGCGGTAGTGGGGCTTATAAACCACTACGCACCCTCTCAACTAGTGAGGTGGGATTAAAGGTTTTGGCCACGGGCAGCACGAGGCCTTTGGTCCCGGTTGGTGGCACCAACCGGTACCAAAGATGGGCATTGGTACCGGTTCGTGGCACTAACCGGTACTAATGCCTGAAAAGAGGCCTTTGGTCCCGGTTGGTGGCACCAACCGGTACCAAAGGGGGGCATTAGTACCGGTTTGTTCCACGAACCGGTACCATGCCCAGGGTATATAAGAAAACACTTGTGAAAATTTCGTTTCAGTACTTCTTCCTGCCCCGACGACACCGCCAGGCTGCCCCTCTACCCCGACGACGCTGCGCCCTACCTCTGACGCCCTCGTTGCCGCGCGCGCCCCTGCCATGACGTCGTCATCGCGCGCCCCTGTCCCGACGTCGTTGCCGCGCGCCGCCCCTGCCCAGACGCCCTCGCCGCGCTGCCCCTGCCCTGACGCTGACACCGCGTCATCACCGCCCCGGTCCGCCGCCCTCCCCAGCCTCGACGCCGTCGTCGCCCCGGTCCGCGCCGCCCCGCGCTAGGTCCGGCCGGCCCCCCCATATATGCATTTTTTCATATATGTTGATGATGATATATATGATGATGTTGATGATACAATGATGTTTTTTTTCATATATGTATTAATTTTTTATTTAAGTTGTTAGTAGGTATCGATTTTTGGTTAGTGCATTTTATCACTAATTTTAGGTTAGTTGATCGATTTAGTGCATTTTAGGTTCGATGATATATGATGATGTAATTTTATCGATATATATACCCCATCCCCGATAACTACAACATGATGGGGGGTCGATATACCCCCTCCCTGATAACATTTTTTCTATGTATATGTCGTCGTTGTCGATATACCCCCTCCTCGATAACTTCGACATGAGGGGGGGTCGATATACCCCCTCCCCGGTAACATTTTCTTTCTATGTATATGTCGTCGTTGTCGATATACCCCCTCCCCGATAACTTCGACATGAGGAGAAGAAGAAGGAGAAGAAGATGAGAGGAAGAAGAGGAGAAAACAAATAAGAAGAGGAAGAAGAAGAAAAAAAAAGAGGAGAAGAAGAAGGAATAGAGGAAAAGAAGAAAAATAGAAAAAAATCTATTTTTTCTTCTTCTCCTCTATTCCTTCTTCTTCTCCTCTTTTTTTTTCTTCTTCCTCTTCTTATTTTTTATCGGGAACGAGGGTGTCAGAAACTAGGGTAGAGGGTCGAGGGTCGCCGAGGGGTCGAGGGTCGTCGAGGGGTCAAGGATCATCGAGGGGTCGAGGGTCGAGGGTTGATGGTCGTCGAGAGTCGAGGGTCAAGGGGTCGAGGGTCTAGGGTCGTCGAGGGGTCGAGGGTCGAGGGTCATCGAGGGGGCGAGGGTCGAGGGGCCGAGGGGTCAAGGGTCGAGGATTGCCGAGGGTCGAGGGTCTCCATTTAACAAGAATGCCCCCATTATGGATGTGCACAAGTTTATCCATTTTTTTATCTCATCCATGGCTACATCATTTGCTGGAAGTAACAGGCGTATGACACTACGAAACTCTTCAAAGTTGTTTTTTGGTACAGATTTCAGCAAAGGCCTTCCAAATAGCGATATTCGGAAGGCTCTTGCTGAACTTCGTACGAAAAAGCAAATTATCCTATTCGGGACTCCGTTCCAAAACAATTTTGGAGAGCTTTGTACCATTATGCGCCTGTTACTTTCGGCAAATGATGAAGCAATGGTTTTCTTGAGATCGGGGAAAATATGGACCATTTTCTGCACATCCAGAATGGCGCCATCTTGCTAAATCCCTTAAAGGTTAAGAGAATCCGAGCAGTCGAGGATCGGAACTAGCTAGGGTAGGGGGTCAAGGGTCGCCGAGGGGATGAGGGTCGTCGAGGGGTTGAGGGTCGAGAATCGCCGAGGGGTCTATGTTTGCCACTATTAATATATCCATCTCTCATGTTTGTATATTGATTGCCATGTTGTAATATTTGCAGAAACTATGGATCAACAAAGAGACTTCGAACAAGAAGAGATATTGGGGGACATAATCCGCAACGGAGGTGATGTCTTGTTGTTTCTCAACGACCTCAAAGAAGTTTTGGAAGGAGAGCAAGCAGGCTACAGTGATCAAACAATGGAGAAGGAAAGTCATGATCGTGATGGTGGCTCCGGCGACCGTGATGACGGCTCCGGTGACCAAACGGAGTCGGGATCAGCTGTTGCAAAGTCTGGCGAGGTATATATATATATTAATTAAGCATGTGCTGACTAGCTAATTGATGCATTAATTGTTTTGGTATGTACATATATTAACTCTTCTTTCTTCTTTTATAGCCCTCTCGATCAAGCAAAACTTCGGTAATGAGACGAGGCCCGAAGAAAAGGTTGCGCCCGGATGAAAGTTTCACGATCACATAAATCGCGCGCAATGGCCAACCGATTAAACCCCTCCGAACCAAGGAAGCATTTTCTGCTCAGTGCGGGGTTCTTGTTAGGGACATGATCCCGATCAGCATCGAGCAATGGAATCAGCCTAAGAAGGAAGAGCTTCAAGTTTCTTTTGTCGAAGATAGACAGAAAGCTGATCTTTGGACCGCACTGAAGGTAAATTTCACCCTACTGGAAGAGGAGGATCCGTAGAAGCCAGTTATAGAGCCATTGATCAAGTCTCATGCTCTCAAGAAGATGGCAGGTCTATTCGGGAGGTGGAAGAATGAGTTGAAATCAACATATGTCGACCAAGACAATACTCCAAAATTCACCGGCCAATTTGAGAAGATAAAAGATCACTGGCCCGCATTTGTGGCCCACAACACATCGGAGATGAGTAAGAAGATGTCAGTGATTAACAAGATAAATGCTGCAAAGAAGGAGCATCACCATCGCATGGGGTCAGGTGGCTACCTCAAAGCCCGGCTGTTCTAGGACAAGGCTGAGCAGGACTAGATTGGTAAAGGGGTCGAACCAGAGACATTGCACTGGCCAGACCGTTCAAGGACTTGGTTCTTCGGGGTTGGGGGAACTTTGGACCCTGAAACAGGGAAGTGCTGCTGGACGGATGAGCAACTTGCAACACCCATCACGAAGCTTCAGAAATCAATCAAGGAAGTGCGGGAAGGGATGTTCGTTCCCGACAGAGAGAACGACGAGCTCACAAGGGCCCTCGGGAATCCTGAGCACCCTGGACGAACACGAGGCACGCCAGGCTCCGTTGCGCGGAAGGTTGGGTTTCCCGACGCAGGCGGTTACAAAACCCAAGAGAGGAGGAGGAAAGTGGAGTAGAGCAAATTGCAGCAGCTTAAGGCATGGGTACGAAAGCTAGAGGAACGACAAGATGTTGAGAACCAGCTGTGAGATCCTGCCCAAGAAGCTACCCCAGAAGCTACCTCGCCATCTCAGCGGAGAAGCAGCGTGGCTTCCACCGAGCTCGTTCAGTAGCCCGACTTGATGGATCCTAGCTACCCCGTGGATTTTATCACGGATTCACACCAGTGCCACCTTATGACGCAATGGCTTCAGCTCAAAGTCAAGGCGGTTGTCGGCTCTGTGTACCCTCCTTCACCTGGAGCAACTTTTCACTGCCGTCCGATTCCAAAAGGCTATGCTCTTGTGATGGTGGACGAAATAACGGAGGGATTTGAGGAGCTCCAACTTGAGCACCCTACAGGTGATGGGGAGAGTCAGCTGGGTCTTGCTATGAAGACTCTGTGTCTATGGCGGAAGGAGCACATTAACCTTCTGAACTTCACGGCTCCAGCGAGTCAGCTGGGAACTCCGCCTCCTCCGCCTCATCCTCCAGCGAGTGATCAGGGCACTCCGCCTCCTGCTCCGGCGCGTGAGGGCGGCAGTACTCCGCCTTCTTCTCCACCATCTCTAGCGCGTTCGAGAAGCCTGACTCCTCCTTTGCCTCGTAACCGATAGCGGAACACAGACGCCGCAGCTCCGGCTGCTCCGGCGCATCGGACCACTCCACCTCCTTCTACTACTCGTCAGCAGCAACAGAATAGAGAGCCGCTGACGCTCTGGCGTCTAGCAGTACAGCCAGAGGCGGGAGGCAATACAGATTCTATCCATCTCTCAAGCCTATAGAGAAGTTACCATATGAGATGACCGTGGAGGAAAACGAGCAGATCGTTCAAGCCAAAGTGAAGGACTACTTTGTAACGAAAAGAGCTATGAAACATCCACCTCCGTAGGATAAGATAGATCCGGTGAAAGCGAGGCGCACTCTCAATACCCAGGAGTCTCGAAATGGTCGAGAGGTAAAGATTGATATATTGGAAGGTAGTATTCGGACACCGGAAGGGTTCCGGAATGTATAGGGTACACACCGGAGTACCGGAGGGGTTACCGGAACCTCCCGGGGAAAGATATGGGCCATAGGAGGGAGGCTAACCAGCCCACAAGGGGCTGACGCGCCCCCCACCAGGGAGGAGGCCGAATTGGACTAGGGAAGGGGGCGGCGGCCCCCTTTCCTTCTCCTACTCCCTCGGCTTCCCCCTTTCCCCCTCCGGTAAAAGGAAAAGGGGGGCCGAATCCTACTAGGAGCCCAACTGGGACTCCTCCCACTTGGGGCGTGCCTAGGGCCGGCCTCCGCTTCCTTCCTCCTTTATATACAGGGGGCACCCCTAGAACACACACAATTTATCCAAGCCGTGTGCGGCACCTCCCTCCATAGTATACGCCTCCAGTCATATTCTCGCGGGGCTTAGGCGAAGCCCTGCACGGATCACATCACCATCACCGTCACCATGCCATCATGTTGACGGAACTCATCTACTCCTTCGACCCACTGCTAGATCAAGAGCTCGAGGGACGTCATCACGCTGAACGTGTGCAGAACTCAGACGTGTCGTACGTTCGGTACTCGATCGGTTAGAACGAGAAGACGTTCGACTACATCAACTGTGTTAAGCAAATGCTTCCACTTTTGGTATACGAGGGTACGTGGACACACTCTCCCCCTCTCGTTTCTATGCATCTCCTAGATAGATCTTGCGTGAGCGTAGGAATTTTTTTTGAAATTACATGCTACGTTTCCCAACACTATGCTTCTGTCACCCACACCACCCACCATAAGCGAATCATGAACATATTACAAACCCTACAGCGGGGATCCCTCACGCTTGCACGACACAGAGAGCACCATAGGACATCACCATTAATAAAACATACAACTCAAACCAATCATGATCATCAATCAACCCATAGGACAAAACAGATCTACTCAAACATCATAGGATAGCCATAAATCATTGGGAAATAATATACAGCGTTGAGCACCATGTTTAAGTAGAGATTACAACGGGTAAAAGGGTGTTACACCACTGCATAGAGGGGGAGAGAGTTGGTGATGACGGCGGCGAAGTTGTTGGTGTAGTTCGCCGTCACGATGATGGCCCTGGCGGCGTTCTGGCGCCATCGGGAGAGAGGGGGAGTGAGCCCCCCTCCTTCTTCTTCTTCCTTGACCTCCCCCTAGATGGGAGGAGGTTTCCCCTCTGGTCCATGGCCTCCATGGCGCTGAAGGGGCGGGAGCCCCTCCGAGATTGGATCTCTCTCTCTCTCTCTCTCTCTCTCTCTCTGTGTGTGTGTGTGTGTGTGTGTGTGTGTGTGTGTGTGTGTGTGTGTGTGTGTTTCCTTCTGTTTCTGCGCTCCTGTTTTCTGGCCTTTCACCATTTCTTAAATTCCAGGAGTTCCGTAACTCCGATTGGGCTGAAATTTTAACACGATTTTATCTGAATATAAGATTTCTTGCGGCCGAAGGAGACCTCCAACCAACCTATGGGGTGGCCACAAGCCTACCAGGCGTGCCCTGGGTAGGGAGGCGCACCCTACGGCTTGTGGGCCCCTCGGGCATCGTCTTGTGTTGATTCTTTTTCCCAAAAATCACAAATATTCCAAAATAAATCTCCGTAAATTTTTATCGCATTTGGACTTCGTTTGGTATGGATATTCTGTGAAACAAAAAACATGCAACAAATAGGAATTGGCACTGGATTAATATGTGAGTCCCAAAAAATATAAAAAGTTACCAAAAGTATATGAAAGTTGTAGAATATTGGCATGAAACAATCAAAAATTATAGATAAGACGGAGACGTCTCACCCAATACGATATCCAGTAAGATATTTGGAAGAACAAAACACTAGGATCATGCGGGTAAACATGATGGGAAGTGGCCGAGTTTCTGGCTTTCCACAAAGACCAGAACACCGCCGCAAGACCCACTGCTAACACATGTCTATCCATACACTAAACTCTTCAATCTTGCAAGGAATATTAGCCAACCAAGTTACACTTCCCACCACTCCCCAAACAAACTTGGCAACCAGACAAGTACAACAAAGGTGCTCTACAATTTCATTATGATCACAAAAACTGCAGTTCCTCTTTGCTAAATTATCTCTAGTTAATACGCTATTCTTGAAGACAAGCCAAAGGAAAACTTTAATTTTCAAAGGGATTTTTGCATACCATGGCTTTCTATGAGGCCAAGGTCCGGACTCGATTTCAATGTTAGATACAAAGATCTGGCAGTGAATCTACCAGATTTATTCAGGAGCTAGCTACATAAATCCTCTTGGTCTGTTACGACCAACATACCTGCCATCCACGAACCACGAACCCAACACATGTTCCATTTTCCATATGTTGTCGATGTAGACCACAATCTGCATCCGCTCCTGGACTATCTCCCAAGCTCTGTGCCGATGCTGGAGCAAACGCCGTCGCAACGACGGAGCCCGAGGACACAGGTCCATCACGAGGATGCCGCCCCCACCATGCCATCCTTGCTTGAACAAAATGATTTTCAAATCCATCCCCGCCTCCTCAGGAAAGGATCCGAAGAATCTTTATTCAGCGATGTCATCGTCGTCGCCGAAGCCAATACGATAATGTTGGGGAACGTAGTAATTTCAAAAAATTTCCTACGCACACGCAAGATCATGGTGATGCATAGCAACGAGAGGGGAGAGTGTTGTCCACGTACCCTCATAGACCGAAAGTGGAAGCATTAGAACAACGCGGTTGATGTAGTCGTACGTCTTCATGGCCCGACCGATCAAGCACCGAAACTATGGTACCTCCGAGTTCTAGCACACGTTCAGCTCGATGACGATCCCCGGACTCCGATCCAGCAGGGTGTCGGGGAAGAGTTCCGTCAGCACGACGGCATGGTGACGATCTTGATGTTCTACCGTCGCAGGGCTTCGCCTAAGCACCACTGCAATATTATCGAGGACTATGGTGGAGGGGGGCACCGCACACGGCTAAGAGATCAAGAGAACAATTGTTGTGTCTAGAGGTGCCCCCCTGCCCCCGTATATAAAGGAGCCAAGGGGGAGGGGGCGGCCGGCCAAGGAGGGCGCACCAAGGGGGAGTCCTACTCCCATCGGGAGTAGGACTCCCTTTCCTAGTTGGAGAAGGAGAAGGGGGGAAGGAGGAGGGAGAGCGGAAGGAAAGGGGGGCGCCGCCCCCCTCTCCTTGTCCTATTCGGACTAGGGGGAGGGGGCGCGGCCAGCCCTTGCCTCCTCTCTTCCTCTCCACTAGGGCCCATGTAGGCCCACTAAGCACCCCGGGGAGTTCCAGTAACCTCCCGGTACTCCGGTAAAATCCCAATTTCACCCGGAACAATTCCGATATCCAAATATAGGCTTCCAATATATCAATCTTCATGTCTCGGCCATTTCGAGACTCCTCGTCATGTCTGTAATCTCATCTGGGATTCCGAACAAACTTCGGTACATCAAAACTCGTAAACTCATAATATAACTGTCATCGAAACCTTAAGCGTGCGGACCCTACGGGTTCGAGAACTATGTAGACATGACCTAGAACTGTTTCCTGTCAATAACCAATAGCGGAACCTGGATGCTCATATTGGCTCCTACATATTCTACGAAGATCTTTATCGGTCAAACCGCATAATAACATACATTGTTCCCTTTGTCATCGGTATGTTACTTGCCCGAGATTCGATCGTCGGTATCCAATACCTAGTTCAATCTCGTTATCGACAAGTCCCTTTACTCGTTATGTAATGCACCATTTCGTAACTAACTCATTAGTTAAATTGCTTGCTAGGCTTATAGTGATGTGCATTACCGAGAGGGCCCAGAGATACCTCTTCGACGATCGGAGTGACAAAACCTAATCTCAAAATACGCCAACTCAACATGTACCTTTGGAGACACCTGTAGAGCTCCTTTATAATCACCCAGTTACGTTGTGACATTTGGTAGCACACAAAGTGTTCCTCCGATAAACGGGAGTTGCATAATCTCATAGTTATAGGAACTTGTATAAGTCATGAAGAAAGCAATAGCAACATACTAAACGATCAAGTGCTAAGCTAACGGAATGGGTCAAGTCAATCACATCATTCTCCTAATGATGTGATCCCATTAATCAAATGACAACACATGTCTATGGTTAGGAAACATAACCATCTTTGATTAATGAGCTAGTCAAGTAGAGGCATACTAGTGACATTAAGTTTGTCTATGTATTCACACATGTATTATGTTTCCAGTTAATACAATTATAGCATGAATAATAAACATTTATCACGATATGAGGAAATAAATAATAACTTTATTATTGCCTCTAGGGCATATTTCCTTCAGTCTCCCACTTGCACTAGAGTCAATAATCTAGATTACACAGTAATGATTCTAACACCCATGGAGTCTTGGTGTTGATCATGTTTTGCTCATGGAAGAGGCTTAGTCAACGGGTCTGCAACATTCAGATCTGTATGTATCTTGCAAATCTCTATGTCTCCCACCTGGACTTGGTCCCGGATGGAATTGAAGCATCTCTTGATGTGCTTGGTCCTCTTGTGAAATCTGGATTCCTTTGCCAGGGCAATTGCACCAGTATTGTCACAGAAGATCTTCATTGGTCCCGATGCACTAGGTATGACACCTAGATCAGAAATGAACTCCTTCATCCAGACTCCTTCATTTGCTGCTTCCGAAGCAGCTATGTACTCCGCTTCGCATGTAGATCCCGCCACGATGCTTTGTTTAGAACTGCACCAACTAACAGCTCCACCGTTCAATATAAACACATATCCGGTTTGCGATTTAGAATCGTCTGGATCAGTGTCAAAGCTTGCATCGACGTAACCATTTACGACTAGCTCTTTGTCACCTCCATAAACAAGAAACATATCCTTAGTCCTTTTCAGGTATTTTAGGATATTCTTGACCGCTGTCCAATGATCCACTCCTGGATTACTTTGGTACCTCCCTGCTAAACTTATTGCTAAGCATACATCAGGTCCGGTACACATCATTGCATACATGATAGAGCCTATGGCTGAAGCATAGGGAACATCTTTCATTTTCTCACTATCTTCTGCTGTGGTCAGGCATTGAGTCTGACTCAACTTCACACCTTGTAATACAGGCAAGAACCCTTTCTTTGCCTGATCCATTTTGAACTTTTTCAAATCTTTATCAAGGTATGTGCTTTGTGAAAGTCCAATTAAGCGTCTTGATCTATCTCTATAGATCTTGATGCCCAATATGTAAGCAGCTTTACCGAGGTCTTTCATTGAAAAACTTTTATTCAAGTATCCCTTTATGCTATCTAGAAATTCTATATCATTTCCAATTAATAATATGTCATCTACATATAATATCAGAAATGCTACAGAGCTCCCACTCACTTTCTTGTAAATACAGGCTTCTCCAAAAGTCTGTATAAAACCATATGCTTTGATCACACTATCAAAGTGTTTATTCCAACTCCGAGATGCTTGCACCAGTCCACAAATGGATCGTTGGAGCTTGCACACTTTGTTAGCACCTTTTGGATCGACAAAACCTTCCGGTTGCATCATATACAACTCTTCTTCCAGAAATCCATTCAGGAATGCAGTTTTTACATCCATTTGCCAAATTCCATAATCATAAAATGCGGCAATTGCTAACATGATTCGGATAGACTTAAGCATCGCTACGGCTGAGAAAGTCTCATCGTAGTCAACCCCTTGAACTTGTCGAAAACCTTTCGCAACAAGTCGAGCTTTGTAGACAGTTACATTACCATCAGCGTCAGTCTTCTTCTTGAAGATCCATTTATTCTTGATGGCTTGCCGATCATCGGGCAAGTCAACCAAAGTCCATACTTTGTTCTCATACATGGATCCCATCTCAGATTTCATGGCTTCAAGCCATTTTGTGGAATCTGGGCTCATCATCGCTTCCTCATAGTTCGTAGGTTCGCCATGGTCAAGTAACATGACTTCCAGAATAGGATTACCGTACCACTCTGGTGCGGATCTTACTCTGGTAGACCTACGAGGTTCAGTAGTAACTTGATCTGAAGTTTCATGATTAATATCATTAGCTTCCTCACTGATTGGTGTAGTTGTCATAGGAACCGGTTCTTGTGATGAACTACTTTCCAATAAGGGAGCAGGTACAGTTACCTCATCAAGTTCTACTTTCCTCCCACTCACTTCTTTCGAGAGAAGCTCCTTCTCTAGAAAGGAACCGAATTTAGCAACAAAAATCTTGCCCTCAGATCTGTGATAGAAGGTGTACCCAATAGTCTCTTTTGGGTATCCTATGAAGACACATTTCTCCGATTTGGGTTCGAGCTTATCTGGTTGAAGTTTCTTCACATAAGCATCGCAGCCCCAAACTTTAAGAAACGACAACTTTGGTTTCTTGCCAAACCATAGTTCATAAGGCGTCGTCTCAACGGATTTTGATGGTGCCCTATTTAACGTGAATGCGGCCGTCTCTAAAGCATAACCCCAAAATGATAGCGGTAAATCAGTAAGAGACATCATTGATCGCACCATATCTAGTAAAGTACGATTACGACGTTCGGACACACCATTTCATTGTGGTGTTCCGGGTGGCGTGAGTTGCGAAACTACCGCATTGCTTCAAATGTAAACCAAACTCGTAACTCAAATATTCTCCTCCACGATCAGATCGTAGAAATTTTATTTTCTTGTTACGATGATTTTCCACTTCACTCTGAAATTCTTTGAACTTTTCAAATGTTTCAGACTTGTGTTTCATCAAGTAGATATACCCATATCTGCTCAAATCATCTGTGAAGGTGAGAAAATAACGATACCCACCGCGAGCCTCAATATTCATTGGACCACATACATCAGTATGTATGATTTCCAACAAATCAGTTGCTCGCTCCATAGTTCCGAAGAATGGTGTTTTAGTCATCTTGCCCATGAGGCACGGTTCGCAAGTACCAAGTGATTCATAATTAAGTGATTCCAGAAGTCCATCAGTATGGATTTTCTTCATGCGCTTTACACCGATATGACCCAAACGGCAGTGCCACAAATAAGTTGCACTATCATTATCAACTCTGCATCTTTTGGTTTCAACATTATGAATATGTGTATCACTACTATTGAGATTCAACAAAAATAGACCACTCTTCAAGGGTGCATGACCATAAAAGATATTACTCATATAAATAGAACAACCATTATTCTCTGATTTAAATGAATAACCATCTCGCATCAAACAAGATCCAGATATAATGTTCATGCTTAACGCTGGCACCAAATAACAATTATTTAGGTCTAAAACTAATCCCGATGGTAGATGTAGAGGTAGCATTCTGACTGCGATCACATCGACTTTGGAACCATTTCCCACGCGCATCGTCACCTCGTCCTTAGCCAATCTTCGCTTAATCTATAGTCCCTGTTTCGAGTTGCAAATATTAGCAATAGAACCAGTATCAAATACCCAGGTGCTACTGCGAGCATTAGTAAGGTACACATCAATAACATGTATATCACATATACCTTTGTTCACTTTGCCATCCTTCTTATCCGCCAAATACTTGGGGTAGTTCCGCTTCCAGTGTCCAGTCTGCTTGCAGTAGAAGCACTCAGTCTCAGGCTTAGGTCTAGATTTGGGTTTCTTCTCTTGAGCAGCAACTTGCTTGCTGTTCTTCTTGAAGTTCCCCTTCTTCTTCCCTTTACCCTTTTTCTTGAAACTGGTGGTCTTATTGACCATCAACACTTGATGCTCCTTCTTGATTTCTACCTCCACAGCTTTTAGCATTGTGAAGAGCTCGGGAATAGTCTTGTCCATCCCTTGCATATTATAGTTCATCACGAAGCTCTTGTAGCTTGGTGGCAGTGATTGGAGAATTCTGTCAATGACACTATCATCAGGAAGATTAACTCCCAGTTGAATCAAGTGATTATTATCCCAGACATTTTGAGTATATGTTCACTGACAGAACTATTCTCCTCCATCTTACAGCTATAGAACTTATTGGAGACTTCATATCTCTCAATCCGGGCATTTGCTTGAAATATTAACTTCAACTCCTGGAACATCTCGTATGCTCCATGACGTTCAAAACGTCGTTGAAGACCCGGTTCCAAGCCGTAAAGCATGGCACACTGAACTATCGAGTAGTCATCAGCTTTGCTCTGCCAGACGTTCTTAATGTTGTCAGTTGCATCTGCAGCAGGCCTGGCACCCAACGGTGCTTCCAGGACGTAATTCTTCTGTGCAGCAATGAGGATAATCCTCAAGTTACGGACCCAGTCCGTGTAGTTGCTACAATCATCTTTCAACTTAGCTTTCTCAAGGAACGCATTAACATTCAACGGAACAACAACACTAGCCATCTATCTACAACAAACATAGACAAGCAAAATACTATCAGGTACTAAGTTCATGATAAATTTAAGTTCAATTAATCATATTACTTAAGAACTCCCACTTAGACAGACATCTCTCTAGTCATCTAAGTGATCACATGATCCAAATCAACTAAACCATGTCCGATCATCACGTGAGATGGAGTAGTTTCAATGGTGAACATCACTATGTTGATCATATCTACTATATGATTCACGTTCGACCTTTCGGTCTTCGTGTTCCGAGGCCATATCTGTATATGCTAGGCTCGTCAAGTTTAACCTGAGTATTCCGCGTGTGCAACTATTTTGCACCCGTTGTATTTGAACGTAGAGCCTATCACACCCGATCATCACGTGGTGCCTCAGCACGAAGAACTTTCGCAACGGTGCATACTCAGGGAGAACACTTCTTGATAATTTAGTGAGAGATCATCTTAAAATGCTATTGTCAATCAAAGCAAGATAAGATGCATAAAGGATAAACATCAGATGCAATCAATATAAGTGATATGATATGGCCATCATCATCTTGTGCTTGTGATCTCCATCTCCGAAGCACCATCGTGATCACCATCGTCACCGGCGCGACACCTTGATCTCCATCGTAGCATCGTTGTCGTTACACCATCTATTGCTTCTATGACTATCGCTACCGCTTAGTGATAAAGTAAAGCAATTACAGGGCGTTTGCATTTCATACAATAAAGCGACAACCATATGGCTCCTGCCAGTTGCCGATAACTCGGTTACAAAACATGATCATCTCATACAATAAAATATAGCATCACGTCTTGACCATATCACATCACAACATGCCCTGCAAAAACAAGTTAGATGTCCTCTACTTTGTTGTTGCAAATTTTACGTGGCTGCTACGGGCTGAGCAAGAACCGTTCTTACCTACGCATCAAAACCACAACGATAGTTCGTTAAGTTAGTGTTGTTTTAACCTTCGCAAGGACCGGGCGTAGCCACACTCGTTTCAACTAAAGTGAGAGAGACAGACACCAGCCAGTCACCTTTAAGCAACGAGTGCTCGTAACGGTGAAACCAGACTTGCGTAAGGCGTACGCGTAATGTCGGTCCGGGCCGCTTCATTCTCACAATACCGCTGAACCAAAGTATGACATGCTGGTAAGCAGTATGACTTGTATCGCCCACAACTCACTTGTGTTCTACTCATGCATATGACATCTACGCATAAAACCAGGCTCTGATACCACTATTGGGGAACGTAGTAATTTCAAAAAAATTCCTACGCACACGCAAGATCATGGTGATGCATAGCAACACGAGGGGACAGTGTTGTCCACGTACCCTCATAGACCAAAAGCGGAAGCGTTAGAACAACGCGATTGATGTAGTCGTGCGTCTTCACGGCCCGACCGATCAAGCACCAAAACTACGGTACCTCCGAGTTCTAGAACACGTTCAGCTCGATGACGATCCCCGGACTCCGATCCAGCAGGGTGTCGGGGAAGAGTTCCGTCAGCACGATGGCGTGGTGACGATCTTGATGTTCTATCGTCGTAGGGCTTCGCCTAAGCACCGCTACAATATTATCGAGGACTTGGTGGAGGGGGGCACCGCACACGGCTAAGAGATCAAGAGATCAATTGTTGTGTCTAGAGGTGCCCCCTGCCCCCGTATATAAAGGAGCCAAGGGGGAGGGGGCGGCGGCCAAGGAGGGCGCGCCAAGGGGGAGTCCTACTCCCACCGGGAGTAGGACTCCCTTCTTTCCTAGTTGGAGAATGAGAAGGGGGGAAGGAGGAGGGAGAGGGGAAGGAAAGGGGGGGCGCCGCCCCCCTCTCCTTGTCCTATTCGAACTAGGGGGAGGGGGCGCGGCCAGCCCTTGCTTCCTCTCTTCCTCTCCACTAGGGCCCACGTAGGCCCATTAAGCCCCCCGGGGGGTTCCGGTAACCTCCCGGTACTCCGGTAAAATCCCGATTTCACCCGGAACAATTCCGATATCCAAATATAGGCTTCCAATATATCAATCTTCATGTCTCGACCATTTCGAGACTCCTCGTCATGTCTGTAATCTCATCCGGGACTCCGAACAAACTTCGGTACATCAAAACTCATAAACTCATAATATAACTGTCATCGAAACCTTAAGCGTGCGGACCCTACGAGTTCGAGAACTATGTAGACATGACCTAGAACTGTTTCTGGTCAATAACCAATAGCGGAACCTGGATTCTCATATTGGCTCCTACATATTCTATGAAGATCTTTATCGGTCAAACCGCATAACAACATACGTTTTTCCCTTTGTCATCGGTATATTACTTGCCCGAGATTCGGTCGTCGGTATCCAATACCTAGTTCAATCTTGTTATTGGCAAGTCTCTTTACTCATTACGTAATGCATCATTCTGTAACTAACTCATTAGTTACATTGCTTGCAAGGCTTATAGTAATGTGCATTACCGAGGGGGCCCAGAGATACCTCTCCGATGATCGGAGTGACAAAACCTAATCTCGAAATACGCCAATTCAACATGTAGCTTTGGGGACACCTGTAGAGCTCCTTTATAATCACCTAGTTATGTTGTGACGTTTGGTAGCACACAAAGTGTTCCTCCGATAAACGGGATTTGCATAATCTCATAGTTATAGGAACTTGTATAGGTCATGAAGAAAGCAATAGCAACACTAAACGATCAAGTGCTAAGCTAACGAAATGGGTCAAGTCAATCACATCATTCTCCTAATGATGTGATCCCGTTAATCAAAGGGCAACACATGTCTATGGTTAGGAAACATAACCATCTTTCATTAATGAGCTAGTCAAGTAGAGGCATACTAGTGACATTAAGTTTGTCTATGTATTCATACATGTATTATGTTTTCGGTTAATACAATTATAGCATGAATAATAAACATTTATCACGATATGAGGAAATAAATAATAACTTTATTATTGCCTCTAGGGCATATTTCCTTCAGATAAACCATCTAAAAACCTAGACTATGAGGGAGTAAAAACAATTCACATGCGTGGATTGATGACACACAAGTGTAGGGGATCTATCGTAGTCCTTTCGATAAGTAAGAGTGTCGAACCCAATGAGGAGCAGAAGGAAATGATAAGCGGTTTTCAGTAAGGTATTGTCTGCAAGCACTGAAATTGTAGGTAACAGATAGTTTTGTGATAAGATAACTTGTAATGTGTAACAGGCAATGAAAGTAAATAAGGTGCAACAAGGTGGCCCAATCCTTTTTGTAGCAAAGGACAAGCCTGGACAAGTTCTTATAATGAGAAAAGCGCTCCCGAGGACACATGGGAATTATCATCAAGCTAGTTTTCATCACGCTCATATGATTCGCGTTCGTTACTTTGATAATTTGATATGTGGGTGGACCGGTGCTTGGGTACTACCCTTTCTTGGACAAGCATCCCACTTATGATTAACCCCTATTGCAAGCATCCGCAACTACAAAAGAAGTATTAAGGTAAACCTAACCATAGCATGAAACATATGGATCCAAATCAACCCCTTACGAAGCAACTTATAAACTAGGGTTTAACCCTATGTCACTCTAGCAACCCATCATCTACTTACTCCTTCCCAATGCCTTCCTCTAGGCCCAAATAATGGTGAAGTGTCATGTAGTCGACGTTCACATAACACGACTAGAGGAGAGACAACATTGATACGTCTCCAACATATCTATAATTTTTTATTGTTCCATGCTATTATATTACCCCTTTTGGATGTTTATGGGCTTTATTTTACACATTTATATCATTTTTGGGATTAATGTATTAACCGGAGGTCCAGCCCATATTGTTGTTTTATTGCCTGTTTCAGTATTTCAAAGAAAAGGAATATCAAACGGAGTCCAAACGGAATGAAACCTTCAGCAAAGTTATTTTTGGAACAGAACCAATCCCAGGAACTTGGAGTGCAAGCCAGAGGATCATCGAGGAGGCCACGAGATAGGGGGTGCACCCACCCCCTGGGCGCGCCCTACCCTCTCGTGGGCCCCTCGAGGCTCCCCCGACCGACTTATTTTGCCTATATAAGCCTACGTACCCTAAAACCATCGAATAAGAAGATAGATCGGGAGTTCCGCCGCCGCAAGCCTTTGTAGCCACCAAAAACCTCTCGGGAGCCCGTTCCAGCACCCTGCCGGAGGGGGATCCCTCACCAGTGGCCATCTTCATCATCCCGACGCTCTCCATGACGAGGAGGGAGTAGTTCACCCTCGGGGCTGAGGGTATGTACCAGTAGCTATGTGTTTGATCTCTCTCTCTCTCTCTCTCTCTCTCTCTCTCGTGTTCTCCCTATGGCACGATCTTGATGTATCGCGGCTTTACTATTATAGTTGGATCTTATGATGTTTCTTCCCCCTACTCTCTTGTGATGAATTGAGTTTCCCCTTTGAAGTTATCTTATCAGAATGAGTTTTTAAGGATTTGAGAACACTTGATGTATGTCTTGCCGTGCTTATCCGTGGTGACAATGGGATTTCACGTGCCACTTGATGTATGTTTTGGTGACCAACTTGCGGGTTCCGCCCATGAACCTATGCGTAGGGGTTGGCACACGTTTTCGTCTTCACTCTCCGGTAGAAACTTTGGGGCACTCTTTGAAGTACTTTGTGTTGGTTGGATGAATCTGAGATTGTGTGATGCATATCGTATAATCATGCCCACGGATACTTGAGGTGACAATGGAGTATCTAGGTGACATTAGGGTTTTGGTTGATTTGTGTCTTAAGGTGTTATTCTAGTACGAACTCTTGAATAGATCGATCTGAAAGAATAACTTTGAGGTGGTTTCATACCCTACCATAATATCTTCATTTGTTCTCCGCTATTAGTGGCTTTGGAGTGACTCTTTGTTGCATGTTGAGGGATTATTATATGATCTATCTATGTTATTATTGTTGAGAGAACTTGCACTAGTGAAAGTATGAACCCTGTGCCTTGTTTCCTATCATTGCAATACCGTTTACGCTTACTTTTATCATTAGTTACCTTGCTGTTTTTATATTTTCAGATTACAAAAACCTTTATCTACTATCCATATTGCACTTGTATCACCATCTCTTCGCCGAACTAGTGCACCTATACAATTTACCATTGTATTGGGTGTGTTGGGGACACAAGAGACTCTTTGTTATTTGGTTGCAGGGTTGTTTGAGAGAGACCATCTTCATCCTACACCTCCTATGGATTGATAAACCTTAGGTCATCCACTTGAGGGAAATTTGCTACTGTCCTACAAACATGTGCACTTGCAGGCCCAACAACGTCTACAAGAAGAAGGTTGTGTAGTAGACATCAAGCTCTTTTCTGGCGTCGTTGCCGGGGAGGTGAGTGCTTGAACGTATATCTTTAGATCTTGCAATTGAATCTTTTTGTTTCTTGTTTTATCACTAGTTTAGTTTATAAAAGAAAACTACAAAAAATGGAGTTAAGTTTATCTATTACGCTTCATCTTTTCAATATCTTTCGTGAGTATGATGAAAAGGAAAATTGTGCTCAAGTGCTAGAAGAAGAATGCATTAAAATGTTTGGTACTAGATCTTTGTATGATGAGCATGATTGCAATGTTGTTAGTATGAATTCCTTGAATATCCATGATGCTAATGATATGCAAAGCCATAAGCTTGGGGAAGCTATGTTTGATGAATATGATATTTTTAGTCCCCCAAGTTTTGATGAGAAAATTTATTATGATGAAAGCATGACTCCTATTTATGATGATTATATTGATTAAAGTGGGTTTGTAAGAGTATCAACTTTAGGAAGTAGTGATCCCACTATTTTGGAGGATGTTGAATCTTATTGTGATGAACATGAAAGTGGATTTGGAAGAGTGTCAACTTTATTTAGTGATGATTCCACTATTTCGGAAGAGGTCCCAATTGATTATGAGAACAAAGTTGCTATCTGTGATGTTTATTGTGATGACTTGTATGCTATTAGAATAATGATAACCATGAAACTTGTCATCATGATTTTAGTTTTCAATTGGATTATGCCTCACATGATAATTATTTTGTTGAGTTTGCCCCCACTACTATTCATGAGAAGAATTTTGCTTATGAGGAGAGTAGTAAATTTTCTATGCTTGTAGATCATGAAAAGAATGCTTTAGGTGCTGGTTATATTGTTGAATTCATTCATGATGCTACTGAAAATTATTATGAGGGAGGAATATATGCTTGTCGGAATTACAATAATGTCAAGTTTCCTCTCTATGTGCTTAAAATCTTGAAGCTATGCTTGTGTTACCTTCCTATGCTAGTTGATTATTGTTCCCATAAGTTGTTTTCTCACAAAATCCCTATGCATAGGAAGAGGGTTAGGCTTAAATGTGCTAGTCATATGCTTCATGATGCTCCCGTTATGTTTCAATCCTTATCTTTTATGAGAGCATCATTGTCATCATCATGCCTAGCTAGAAAGGCATTAAAGAAAAGTGCTTGTTGGGAGATAACCCAATATTTATCCTTACTGTTTTTGTGTGTTCACATGATTTTGCTACTGTAGTAATCATGTTTTATAGCTTTTGTTTCAATAAAGTGCCAAGTAAGACCTTTAGGATAGCTTACGATGATAGTTGTGTTGATCCTGCTGAGAATCAGAAACTTTTGCACCCAGTAAGTTAGTTTTTTTAATTCACAGAAATGTGCTTTTGATATTATTCTTTTTTATATGGATTTTTACACAAATTTCTTAGGACTTCCTAATTTGGTAGAATGTTTGGAGTTCCATAAGT
This sequence comes from Triticum timopheevii, assembly GCA_963921465.1. Taxonomy (NCBI): domain Eukaryota; kingdom Viridiplantae; phylum Streptophyta; class Magnoliopsida; order Poales; family Poaceae; genus Triticum; species Triticum timopheevii. The sequence continues at coordinate 163,265,932 of OY997272.1, read as the reverse complement.
ATACGTTTGATATAGATTACTACAGATTGTTCTGTTTTTGGCAGATTCTGTTTTCTATGTGTTGTTTGTTTATTTTGATGAATCTATGAGTAGAATCGGAGGGTATGAACCATAGATAAGTTTGAATACAGTAGATATTAAACCAATATGAATCTAGAATGAGTTCATTACAGTACCTAAGGGGTGGTTTTATTTTCTTATTCTAAGGGAGCTTACGAGTTTTCTGTTGAGTTTTGTGTTGTGAAGTTTTCAAGTTTTGGGTAAAGATTCGATGGACTATGGAATAAAGAGTGCAAAGAGCCCAATGGGGATGCCCAAGGCACCCCAAGGTAATATTCAAGGACAACCAAGAGCCTAAGCTTGGGGATGCCCCGGATGGCATCCCCTCTTTCGTCTTCGTTCATCGGTAACTTTACTTGGAGCTATATTTTTATTCACCACTTGATATGTGTTTTGCTTGGAGCGTCATTTTCGTTAATATTTGCTTGCTGTTATTTAGAATAATGTTTTGCATCTTTAGTTTCAATAAAAAGTCAAGGATAGCCTTTACCATGCTTATTTTGCTAGTATACATGTTGCTGTCTGAAAACAGAAAGTTTACCGTTGTTGCAAAAATTCCCTAGAAAAGTCAGAGCATGATATAATGTTGAAACTTTTTGCATAATGAGCTCTGATAAATATTCTACATCGTAGTATTTTTCTCATAATTTTTGTAGTTAGGGAAGTATTGATACTCTTGCATTCTTTACAGACTGTACTGTTTTGGCAGATTGCTGTTATGTTTGCATTGTTTGCATATGTTTGCTTGTTTAATGATTCTATTTGAGGATAAGAGTATTAAATATGAAGAGGCATTTAGTATGAAATGTTGAATAATTATTTTAGTGATTTTTTACAGTAGAAAATGATAAGGTTTTGCATTGGTTTATACTAACCTATCTCACAAGTTCTTGTTGAGTTTGGTGTGGATGAAGCCTTTGATAAAAAGAGAAACCATGATATGAAAGGAATTAAGGAGACACAAAAGTTAAAGCTTGGGGATGCCCAAGGCACCCCAAGATAATATTTCAAGAAGTCTCAAGCATCTAATCTTGGGGATGCCCTGGTAGGCATCCCACCTTTCTTCTTCAACAACTATCGGTTAGTATCGGTTGAGCCTAAGTTTTTGCTTCTTCACATGAGTTGTGCTATCCTTGCAATGCCATTTTATTTTGTTTTGCTTACTGTTTGAATACAATACCAAGATCTGAAATTCCTTAATGTTAGAGAGTCTTCACATAGTTGCATAATTATTCGACTACTCATTGATCTTCACTTATATCTTTCGGAGTAGTTTGTCATTTGCTCTAGTGCATCACTTATATCTTTTAGAGCACGACAGTGGTTATATTTTGTAGAAATTGCTAGTCTCACATGCTTCACTTATATTATTTTGAGAGTCTTTTAGAACAGCATGGCATTTGCTATGGTTACAAAGTTGGTCCTAGAATGATGAGCATCCAAGTTGGGCATAATAAAAACTATCATAGAAAGTGAATTGGATGCCATGATCAATTTGATACTTGATAATTGTTTTGAGATATGGAGGTAGTGATACTAAAGTCATGCTAGTTGAGGTGATTATGAAAAATGCTTGTGTTGAGGTTTGTGATTCCCGTAGCATGCACGTATGGTGAACCGCTTTGTGATGAAGTTGGAGCACAATTTTATTTATTGATTGTCTTCCTTATGAGTGGCGGTCGGGGACGAGCGATGGTCTTTTCCTACCAATCTATCCCCCTAGGAGCATGCGCATAGTGCTTTGTTTTTGATGAATTCTAGATTTTTGCAATAAGTATATGTCGGTGTACTAAAGTAGGGGTACCCTACTACCCCGAACTTGTGCACGGGCAGTTGCAGCACCCCGCGGCAAGGCTTGCCGGGCGACCGCCAAGGTCCTCCACGGTTCCCTTGGAGCCATTCAAGAACAAAGTATTCAAGCCAAGGAGACAAGGCCCCGGCAAGAGGAGCTTGCCGGGAAAGCCAACCAAGGCATTCCAAGGAACTTGCCGCGACGCGCCACGCGTCCCGGCAAGGCGACAAGGCCCCGGCAAGAGAAGCTTGCCGGGAAGACCAACCAAGGCGTCTCAAGGCCTGGTGAGCGACAAGCTTCTGGACGCGGCAAGACACGACCGCGGCAAGGCACTTGCCGCGGCAAGTAACCACACCGTACCCACGCTCCAGCGCATCCACCAACGTGTCGCCCTGGGGCCTTCCCAGGTGCGCGTGGCAGGAGGCTGTGCAGCCAGCGGTGCGAGGTGGCAAGCGGAGCTGACAAGATTGCCATCGTGGCGAGCGGTGGCGTCCCTGATGGTACCTTTTCTGCACTGCTGGGGCGACGCAGACGGGCATTCAACGCCTTTGTCCCCTGCCGTCAGGGTTAGGTAGGATGCACTGTACAGGTAGCTGTACCAACCACCTCTCTTTTTTACATTTGTACCCCTGTCTACGTTGCCACCTGTCGGTGACCCCTTTGAGTATATAAAAGGAGGCCCATGCGCAATGTAGAGGAGGTTCGGCTCATTCGGAAGCCAGAAACACACTTAGCTCTCTCGAGCAAGAACATAATACAATCAGACAAGCAGCAGTAGGAGTGTTATCTCTCCGGAGAGCTCCGAAGCTGGGTAAACTGCTCGTGTGCTTCGCCTCGATCCACTCTTCGTGCGACCTCCGCCCCCCCGCCGAACCGAAAGGGGCTCGGTCCGCCGGTCCCATAGGTGTTCGTGGATCAGTTTCCCCGACATCTTTGGCGCGCCAGGTAGGGGGCGTCGAGATTGTGTGAATCTGATCCGGTGTTCACACGAGCCAGGTCTCCATCTCCTTCATCGACATGCCACCGAAAAAAAAGATTTCGGCGGCAGCGGCTCCGTCCATGTCACTTCCACCACCACCGGAGCAAGCGGGCGGTGGAGTAGACGCCGGCGGAAGAATGGACATCGATGAGGAAGTTCACGGTGCTGCCAGGTCCAAGGACAAGGCCGCGCAAACTTCAGCGTCCGTACATGCACCGCGCCCATCTCAGGAGGCGCAGGACCGACAGCGTCATGGTATTTGCAGTACCATACGCTTGTTGGACCAAGATCAAGCTGGTGGATCTCGTGGTGCTCAGGACCCGCATGCACGCCTGCGTGCTGGCACGAGCGAGACACAGTCGCCTGGACGGGATACTGCTCCTTCTAACATAGTTAGAAGTCCGAGCATATCCCGCTCCTCGCACCATTCGCCACTGCCACCCACAACTCCAGCAGAAGCTTTGGCGCGAGCTCAACTGCTCCTGGATTACCCTCCAACGGAAGACAAGATCGACCAATGGAGGGCCACTATCCAGAGTCTCATCGGCTTCGCCAACGGCGACACTCCGCGGCAGCCGAGTACATCGCTGCCGCGACAAGACCGCCAGGCGCGGGCCGGTGGCGACGAAGCCGATGGAGGTGCAACCACCATGCACTCTCCATACCGAAGGCCAAGATCGCCGACTCGCCGGATCCACCTCGACAGCGACTCCACTGCATCGTCGGATCCACGAGTTCGTCGCGATCAACGCCAAGTTCTTCACGAACGACAGCAAGAAGACGCTCGTACTCGCATCGAGCGCCGAAGAGAAGCGCGACGTCAATCCGACAAGCGCGCTGGGCCCTCTGTCGACATGCATGCGCCAGGGGAACCAGGCGACTTGCCGTATGCGGCAGGTTGCCCTGCGTTCACTCGTGAGCTGCGGCAAGTCCAGTGGACCAGCATGAAGAATTTCAGACCAGATGTGCCAGAGAAGTACGACGGCAAGACGCATCCATCGGAGTTCCTCAGCATCTACACCATCGCGGTGCAAGCTGCTGGGGGACGGGACGACAAGATCCTTGCCAACTACTTCCCGCTGGTGCTCAATCCGAATGTCAGATCCTGGCTCATGCACTTGCCGGACAACTCCATATCCTCCTGGGCTGACTTGTGCCATCAGTTTGTCGGCGCCTTTACATGCGGCCACAAGCCTCATGGCCAGGAGGCAAGAGTTCTGATGCCCACTCCGGCAAGCGCACCTCTTCGGAGTGCTGCACTACCATCGAGGACGCACCATCGAGCTCCACCGGCAAGTGTAAGAAGACAATGGCAGCCTCACCTGAGACCAAGAAGGTGTCCGCCAAGGAGGACGGCACTGGTGGTACATTCACCATCAGTGCCACTCTCGACCCTAAATAGAAAGCGCGCTCGTTGCTTTCCTGCGGGCGAACGTCGACGTGTTTGCATGGCAACCGTCTGACATCCCCGGTGTTCCCAGGAAAGTAATTGAGCACCACCTTGCCGTCTGTCCTCATGCGCGGCCCGTCAAGCAGAAAGTCAGGAAATAGGTAGTGGAGCACCAAGAATTCATCGCAGAAGAAATCAAGAAGTTGGAAGCAGCAGGCCTTGTCAGAGGGGTGCTCCATCCTACGTGGTTGGCCAATCATGTAGTCGTGCGCAAGGCAAACAGAAAATGGAGGCTTTGTATCGACTTTACCGATATTAATAAAGCTTGTCCCAAAGACCCATTTCCTTTGCCATGCATTGACCAGATTGTTGACTCCACGGCCGGATGTGACTTGCTTTCATTTCTTGACGCATACTCAGGATATCATCAGATCTTCATGGCAGAAGAGGATGAGGAGAAGACCGCATTCATTACTCCCTGTGGCATGTACTGTTTCGTACGGATGCCTTTTGGTTTGAAGAATGCTGGTTCAACATTTGCAAGGGTTGTCCATCACGCTTTTGAGCCACAAATGCACAGAAATGTGGAAGCTTACATGGATGACATAGTGGTCAAGAGCAAGGACAAGGCAACTCTGGTCCAAGATTTAGACGAAACCTTTACAAATCTGCTCAAGATCAACCTCAAGCTCAACCCCGAGAAGTGCGTGTTTGGAGTCCCCTCCGGCAAGCTTCTCGGGTTCTTCGTGTCTCAGCGGGGAATTGAAGCCAATCCCGACAAGATCAAGGCCATCGAGCAGATTGAAGCACCAAAGCGCGTCAAGGATGTACGAAGACTTGCCGGTTGCGTGGCCGCTCTCAGCAGGTTTATTTCTAGGTCTGCTGAGCGCGCCCTGCCATTTTTCAAAATTTTGAAAAAGGCAGGTCCAATGAAATGGACTCCGGAAGCGGAGGCTGCGCTGCAGGACTTGAAGAAACACCTGTCCTCCACTCCAATACTTGTCACACCTAAGCCACAAGAGAGGTTGCTGCTGTATATAGCGGCAACCAATCAAGTGGTTAGTGCTGCGTTAGTAGCGGAGAGGGAGGCGGATGATGAGCCGGCAACCACGACAAGTCCCTCCAGCGACAAGCAAGGGACTTCACCGGCAAGCTCTGGTCCAGACAAAGATGGATCTGCGCAGACACGTGAAGAGATGCAGAAGAGAATGGTGCAGCGCCCAGTTTATTTTGTCAGTTCCCTTCTGCAGGGGGCTAGGTCAAGGTACTCTGGTGTGCAAAAATTGCTTTTCGGCCTCCTCATGGCCTCGAGAAAGCTGCGCCATTACTTCCAAGCACACGAGATCACAGTCGTCACTCGCTTTCCGCTGAAGAGGATATTGCAAAATCCAAAAGCAACAGGCAGGATTGTCGAGTGGGCACTGGAACTGTCAAGCTTTGGCCTCAAGTTTGAAAGCACTTCAACTATCCAAAGCAGGGCATTGGCAGAGTTCATAGCAGAGTGGACGCCAACACCAGATGAGGAAATTCCAGAAACGAGCATCCCCGTCAAGGAAGCAAGCAAAGAGTGGCTTATGTACTTTGATGGTGCCTTCTCGCTGCAAGGCGCCGGTGCCGGCGTGCTACTTGTTGCACCCACCAGAGAGCACCTCAAGTACGTAGTCCAGATGCACTTTCCCAAGGAGCAAGCAACAAACAATACTGCAGAGTATGAAGGTTTGCTTGCCGGTCTCAGGATTGCAGCAGACCTTGGGATCAAGAAGCTCATTGTCAGGGGTGACTCGCAACTCGTCGTCCGCCAAGTGAACAAGAATTATCAGAGTCCGTAGATGGAAGCTTACGTTGATGAAGTGAGGAAGCTAGAAGAGCACTTTGACGGCCTGCAAATGGAACATGTTCCGAGAGCTCAGAACGACATTGCCGATGGCCTGTCGAAGTGCGCCGCACTTAAGTTACCTGTGGAACCAGGGATCTTTGTGCTCAAGCTGACTCAACCGTCTGTAACGCCATCAACTGGACAGAGCAAGAAGAGGAAGTTGATTTCTGGTGACTACTTTGTGGCAGAACTCCCCGAAGCCGCCGCCAAGAAGGTCCCCAAGATCAACACCAAAGATGCTGAGGAGCAGTCTGCTCCGACAAGCCCTAGGGTTTGTTCCTTTGAAGCAGACGCTCCCGACAAGTTTTGCTCCGGCAAGCTTGCCGGAGAACATCAAGCTCCGGCTGAGCCGCAGGTTCTCGCCGTAGAAGCGGATGTTCCCGCAGCAGCAGATGTGCCTTTAGTCCTTGTTGTCGAGCCGCAAGCTCCAACATGGGCACAGCAGATTGTCCATTTCCTTCAGACAGGAGAACTTCCCGAAGAGCAAGAAGAAGCGGATAGAGTAGCCCGACAGTCAAGTATGTACCAGTTTGTTGACAACACACTGTACAGAAGAAGACTCAACGGTGTGAAATTGAAGTGTATTCACCGGGAAGACGGACAAAAGCTGTTGGCAGAGATACATGGAGGCATATGTGGTCACCACATTGGCTCGAGAGCACTTGCCGGCAAAGCGTTCCGGCAAGGTTTCTTTTGGCCGATAGCCCTCCAGGATGCAACTGCATAAGTAACCATGTGTGAAGCGTGCCAGTTCCATTCCAAGCAGATACATCAGCCAGCTCAAGCTCTCCAGACGATCCCTTTATCCTGGCCATTTTCGGTCTGGGGGCTCGACATCCTCGGCCCTTTTCCCCGAGCCGTCGGGGGCTTTGAGTACTTGTACGTTGCAATCGACAAGTTCACAAAGTGGCTGGAAGTGGAACCAGTGAGGAAGGTGACAGCACAGTCAGCAGTCAAGTTCTTCAGGTCGATTGTTTGCCGTTTCGGGACCCCTAACAGGATCATCACCGACAACGGCACGCAATTCATGAGCCGCACCTTCATGCAGTACGTCCAAGATCTTGGCGCCAAGGTCTGCTTCGCTTCCGTTGCTCATCCGAGAAGCAACGGTCAAGCAGAGAGGGCAAATGCTGAAGTGTTGCGCGGGCTCAAGACCAGGACTTTCGACAGGCTGCGCAAGTGCGGAAGAAACTGGATCGAGGAGCTGCCGGTGGTTCTTTGGTCGATCAGGACGACGCCAAATCGAGCCACTGGCCAGACACCTTTCGCTCTAGTCTATGGAGCAGAGGCAGTTCTCCCCACGGAACTCGTATACGGGTCACCTCGAGTGCTCGCTTATGATGAGCCTGAGCAAGAGCAGCTGCGACAAGATGACGCGCTGCTCCTTGAGGAAGATCGTCTTCAGGCTGCTGTACGAGCTGCTCGATACCAGCAAGCTTTGCGCCACTACCATAGCCGCAAAGTTAATGCCAGGAGTTTCAAGGAAGGCGACCTTGTTCTTCGGCGCGTTCAGTCCGCCAAGAATTCCAACAAGTTGACGCCGAAGTGGGAAGGCCCTTACCGGGTGAAACGAGTCACTAGGCCTGGCGTTGTCCGCCTTGAGACCGAAGATGGCATTCCGGTGAGCAACTCCTGGAACATTGAGCATCTTCGTAAGTTTTACCCGTAGGGCGCGGTTGCCGGAACCCGTTCCGGCAACCACCTTTTGTACAAGTCTTGCCGATGTTGCATGTAATCCTTTGTACAAAGCCGAGCGCAGACCCCGTGCATAAGTAAAGCTCATGTGCTCCGCACATCTTGTCAATTTCATGCTTTTTACTTTATATTTGCATGCATTATCTGACACTTTGTGCAGCACCTACCCCCGGTAAGCAATAACGAGCCATAAGGCTCCATATCTTTATTTTCTCTTCTTTCTTTTTTCTCGAAAAGGAAAGTTCCCTCGCACACAAGTTTGCCGGGGGGAAAGGAGAAGATAATGGTATGGACCAAGCGTCGCTCGAGGAAGTTTTGCCTTGCCGGGAAGCAGACGACAGAAAAGCTAAGTTGCCAAAGTTTGAGCAATCAGTTTTTAAATTTTTAAGTTATCTTCCTCGAACGATCGTGCTTTGTATGGGAAACCTGTGCACGGAGGAACCAACTCGTGGCTAGTTGCGCCCTTACTTTGTTTCGAGTCCGCTCAACAACTTAAGTGTGCTGGAACTAGTCGCGACAAGGTTTCTTGTCGGAAGCGGCACCGCCAGCAGGCTGCTGACGTCCCGCACTCAGCGCTCGCGGCTCAGGTGCCTGCGCCGACAAGTTCCCTAAAAGCGTAGGGTAAAAATATACAAAGAAAGGAATCTAGTAAAGGAAATAACGTAGCAATCGATACCAGAAATAGAGTCATATTACAAGATAGCTTGTCGCAGCTCTAACGGATCGTTCTGATGACATGGCTAGCGGCGACAAGAAAAAGAAAAGAAGGGCGGCCTAATCTACGCGATCACCCTCAACCCTCTTGATTCCGCTCACCTTGTCCATGATGGGTGCGACAAGGGCCTTGAGCACTTCCACGTCTGCATCCGGCGGCAAGGACTTGAGGACGTTGGTGAAGTTGAGGCCTGGGTTGCGGAAGGCCACTTTCATCAGCACCTTCTGGAGAGCCCCCGCGCAAATCCTGTGCGACTCGTCGGCCAGCTGCTTTGGGATCCTCTCCCGGAGTCGCTGGAGGACCATCGCCACACCTTTGAAGAACAGGCTGAGCTTGGCGCTGGGTTGGAGATGCTCGTCAGAGGGATACCCGAAGTCCTCCATCCCCAGCTGCGCCAGCTCCCCGTCGATGACTGCGGCGATATTCACTAGACCCTCGGTCCAGTGCTCCACAGTCTCCCTAAATGAGTTCTGGGTAACAGCGATACTCGCCAGCAGCGCCTCGTCGGCCTTGATCTTCTCCGACAAGGTCACCTCTCGCTCCCTAGCGACGTCCAGCGTCTGAGTCAACGTGGCCAGCTTCAACTCCAGGTCTGCATTGGAATCCTTGGCGGCGCTGAGCTCCTTGCTCCTCTCAGCGAGAAGACCCTGCAGCTCACTGTCAGCGGCAGCGTCCTTCTCGCGCTCGCGCTTGAGCACGGCAAGCTCCTCGCCGCTCGCCTTAAGATCTGCCTCCAGCTGCGCCACCCTCTCTCCAGTTCCTTCTTGGCGACCTCAGCAGCTGCGGCGGCGTCCTTTGCTTCCTGGAGGGCCCCGCCTATTGCTTGCTCGCGCGCGGCAAGCTCCTCCTCATGGCTGTCAAGATTGACCTTGCGCTGCGCCAACTCTCCCTCCTGCACAGATAGCTTCTCGGCCGCAAGCCGTTGCTTCTCTTCGACCTTAGCCTTCTCGAGGAGGAAGGCTTTCCGCTCCTCGAGAAGTTGCTCCCGCTCCTCCGCCAAGGACCGGAGAGCTTCTTGCCTGAGACCCCGGAGCTCCTCTGCGCGCTTCTCAATATCCACCCCCGCCTTCGCGACAAGCGCCTCTCGAGACGCCAGTTTGGCTTGGCGGGCGCGGTAAAGAGATAGCAGCTTCCGCAGCAGCCGCTCCTCCTCAGGCTCGTCACTGCTGCTGCTTGGCGCATCAACCAGCGCGAGCCCAGCGGAGGCGAGCACCTCTTTGTCAAAAGCTTCTCCTTCGACCGGCGCCCTGGAGCTTGACGCCCAGGGAAGCTTGATGAAGATGCCGTCGCCGGCCTTCAAGTAAGCGTCGGGCTGGGGCTCTTTGGAGCCTGGCTCCGCGGCAGCGGCGGAGGGATCGGCGGTCGGCGCAGCGCTCGGCGCTCCTGTGGCCTCAGGGCCGTCAGTACGATCGCCAGACCCCTCGCCAGCTTCTGCGACGGCAGCCTTGGCGGCCTCTTCGCCGGCGGGATCATCATTGCCGGCCTCTCCTTCGGTGGCGGCGGCCTCGTCGGCACTGCCACGCGCGCTCTCCTTACCGATGTCCTTGGTTTCCATTGGCTCCGCAGTAGATGGATCTGAAGAATAAAAAAGGGAGAATAGTCAAGCAAATGCTCAAGAAGAAATTCAGAAGAAGAAGAACCCAAGGGAAGATTTCAGGCAAGAAGATTACCTGTGCTAGGGTCTGCGGTCGCGATCTCAACCGCCGGAGGATCACTGGTGCCGTCCCTTGCCGGAGAGTTCTCCCTTGCCGGAGAGCGCTCCCTTGCCGGGGACTCCTCCCTTGGCGGCGTAGTCGAAGCAGAAGGCACTTCGGGAATAGCTTCCGGGCACTCCTGGTGAGGCTGTTCTGCTCCTACACGAATCAACAGTCAAGATGTCAATAGAGAAAAGAGCACACATGCGCGCCCGACAGCAGGATGTGAACTATAAACTTACGCTAGGGGCTGCGCTGGGGGCTGCTTTGGGGAGTAGTTGCCGGGTCTGTCAAGGTTGTCTCAGACACACACCCTGCTGACACGGTCGGATCATCTTCGATGACAATCACCGGGGCCTTGGCTCTCTTCGCCGCTCTCTGGACCAGCGTCCTGAAAAGGAATGGATTCAGATCGAAGCAAGTCAGATACAAGACGAAAGCAACAAGATAGCAAGAATTGAAGAACTACGAGGACGGCAGGGGGATCTTACTCTTCTTCTTCGTCGTCGGAGCTGAGCGCGGAGAGATCGAAGTCCGGCTCGCCTCCGGTGCAGCGAGGCGGAGGAGTAGGCTCCCTCGCCCGCTTGGCGGGAGCAGTGGTGGTGGACCGGGAAGACCCCGCTCCAGTTGCCGCAGCGGCGTGAGGCGCTCCCGCGGCAACGGTGCTTGCCGCGGTAGAGCGTGTCGCGCGGCTCGGCGGCTGTTGACCCGTCTGCCGCCCCGCTACGTCTGCGGTCTTGCGGAGACGCCTTCTTGGCGGGGCCGGGGGCTCCACCTGCGGCAAGTTGTCTGAAGGTTCGGGCTCTTCCTCGCTGGGCTCGCTCGGCTCAGCTTCAGGGCCGGCAAGATCTTCCTCGCCGGCAAACTCCTCGCGTCTCGGCAAGGCTTGCCGCCTTTGCTGCCTCTGCCTCCTCCAAGGTGAACCCAAACTCGCCCGCGGCAACTGCTGCCGTAGCCTCTTCCGCCCTAGTGGCGATGCGCTGCAGCTCCGCGTCGGTAGTGTCGCGGGTGAGGCTCTTCTATTCATCAGCGCGGACCGGCACTTCTACCAAGTCGTCGAAGAACGCCTGCACGATGTCATCCGCAGGTTCTTGCCAAGTTGGGGTGATTCCGTGCGAGTCACACAACGGCATCATCGCCCGGATGCGGTCAAGTGAAGAATTGTTGCACAGCGGAACGACATTCCGCGGCAACATAAATGGGTGCTGAGGGTCGCGCTTGAACAGCTCCAGGAGCATCGCATCCAGCTCCAGGACGGTGAAGTTGAAGTTGAGGCCCGGGCGCAACCTCATGATATCCGCCGAGTTCTTAAACTCCCAGGCGGGTCTCCCCCTCTCCTGCAGAGGGGTGATGCGGCGACGAAGGAAATCTGCGCCAACGGCGCCTACACTGAGCCCGGCAAGCCTGAGGCGAAGGATTCGGGTGACGGCGATCTTCAGCCTGTCATCTTCCGGGGCCACGTTGCTCCAATCATTGCCGCGTACTATTGGGGCTTGTCGCACGGCAGCGAATGGCTGCGGGTTCTCCTCGACGATCCAGCACCAATCTGCTCTCCACTCCTCCCATTTGCTGCGGAGCTCACCCTCCAGATACGCTTCCTTCTTGCCGACTCTCGAGATCCGAGCGATCCCGCCGGCAAGAGGCTCTCCTCTCTCAACCCGGGGCATGAAGAAGTGGCGGAAAAGGGCCACGTTTGGGTGGACTCCGACAAAGTTTTCGCACAGATGTGCGAAAACTGCCATGGTCAGAACGGCGTTGGGGGTGAAGTCAAGGAGGCGAAACCCGTAGGTGTTCATGATGTCGCAAAAGAATTCAGAGAAAGGCGGGCAGAGCCCGCAGTAGAAGAACAATGCGAAGAAGGGGTACCCGCTTGAAGCCAGTTCCGAAGCTGCAGCCGGGAGTACCCTCGTGCGCGGATGCGCACGCGTCTCCGTCGACCAGAAGAGGTAGTAGTACTCCCTCAGCTCCTGCGCACCGAGCTGAGGGGGGAAGAGGGCCCGCTCCTTCCGCAGCGCCGCAAGCCGCTGCGCCTCGGCCGACTTCACGCCCTTCCCCTTGTCGGCTTTTGGAGCCATGGCGGAGGTGGTGGGGGGGATCGGCGGCGTTGGTGATGCTGGTGGCAATGGGGGGGGGCGAAGCGCTACTCTCTTTTTGCTTCGAGAAGAAGGGGGGAGCGGCGGAGATTTCTGGAGTTGGAGCAACAACCGGCGAGATGGGCGAACTGCCTCTGTTTCCCCTGCTTATAAAGAGGGAGGGGACGGACGTTTCGCCCTTCTGAATAAAGAAACCACCCACGATCTCTCCCACGACGCCGCATTCGACGCGTGCCGTTGGGGGAGGGCGCGGTGGGTGCGGAGTAAGATACGACGTGGCCCAGGCCGCGCGTGCCCGTGCCCTGTTTTGGGCCTGGCCCAACAGCGCTCGGCACCGTGTGTGGCCCAGGCCCGGGGGCTCCTGTCGGTGTACTAAAGTAGGGTTACCCTACTACCCCGAAGTTATGCACGGGCAGTTGCAGCACCCCGCGGCAAGGCTTGCCAGGCGACCGCCAAGGTCCTCCACCGTTCCCTTGGAGCCATTCAAGAACAAAGTATTCAAGCCAAGGAGACAAGGCCCCGGCAAGAGGAGCTTGCCGGGAAAGCCAACCAAGGCATTCCAAGGAACTTGCCGCGATGCGCCACGCGTCCCGGCAAGGCGACAAGGCCCCGGCAAGAGGAGCTTACCGGGAAGACCAATCAAGGCATCTCAAGGCCTGGTGAGCGACAAGCTTCTGGACGCGGCAAGACAACGACCGCGGCAAGGCACTTGCCGCGGCAAGTAACCACCCCGTACCCATGCTCTAGCGCATCCACCAACGTGTCGCCCTGGGGCCTTCCCAGGCGCGCGTGGCAGGAGGCTGTGCAGCCAGCGGTGCGAGGTGGCAAGCGGAGCTGACAAGATTGCCATCATGGCGAGCAGTGGCGTCCCTGACGGTACCTTTTCTGCACTGTTGGGGCGACGCAGACGGGCATTCAATGCCTTTGTCCCCTGCCGTCAGGGTTAGGTAGGATGCACTGTACAGGTAGCTGTACCAACCACCTCTCTTTTTTACATTTGTACCCTTGTCTACGTTGCCACCTGTCGGTGACCCCTTTGACCATATAAAAGGAGGCCCATGCGCAACGTAGAGGAGGTTCGGCTCATTCGGAAGCCAGAAACACACTTAGCTCTCTCGAGCAAGAACATAATACAATCAGACAAGCAGCAGTAGGAGTGTTATCTCTCTGGAGAGCTCTGAAGCTGGGTAAACTGCTAGTGTGCTTCGCCTCGATCCGCTCTTCGTGCGACCTCCGCCCCCCGCCGAACCGAAAGGGGCTCGGTCCGCCGGTCCCATAGGTGTTCGTGGATCAGTTTCCCCGACAGTATATGAGTTCTTTTGACTAATGTTGAGTCCATGGATTATACGCACCCTCACCCTTCCACCATTGCTAGCCTCTCTTGTGCCGTGCAACTTTCGCCGGTACCATACACCCACCATATACCTTCCTCAAAACAGCCACCATACCTACCTATTATGGCATTTCCTTAGCCATTCCGAGATATATTGCCATGCAACTTTCCACCGTTCCGTTCATATGACACGCATTACTTTTGTCATATTGCTCTTTGCATGATCATGTAGTTGACATTGTATTTGTGGCAAGGCCACCTTCATAATTTTCATACATGTCGCTCTTGATTCATTGCATATCCCAGTACACCGCCGGAGGCATTCATATAGTCATATCTTGTTCTAGCTTTGAGTTGTAATTCTTGAGTTGTAAATCCATAAAAGTGTGATGATCTTCATTATTAGAGCATTGTCCCAGTGAAGAAAGGATGATGGAGACTATGATTCCCCCGCAAGTCGGGATGAGACTTCGGACTTTACAAGAAAAGAAAAAAAAGGAAGGCCAAAAAGAAAAAAAAGAGGCAAAAGAAAAAAAAGAAAAAAAAGGAAAAAAATAAAATGAGAGAAAAAGAGAGAAGGGACAATGCTACTATCTCTTTTTCCACACTTGTGCTTCAAAGTAGCACCATGATATTCATTTTAGAGAGTCTCCTATGTTGTCACTTTCATATACTAGTGGGAATTTTTCATTATAGAACTTGGCTTGTATATTCCAATGATGGGCTTCCTCAAAATGCCCTAGGTCTTAGTGAGCAAGCAAGTTGGATGCACACCCACTTAGTTTCTTTTTGTTGAGCTTTCATATATTTATAGCTCTAGTGCATCCGTTGCATGGCAATCCCTACTCACTCACATTGATATATATTAATGGGCATCTCCATAGCCCGTTGATACGCGTAGTTGATGTGAGACTATCTTCTCCTTTTTGTCTTCTCCACAACCACCATTCTATTCCACATATAGTGTTATGTCCATGGCTCACGCTCATGTATTGCATGAAATTGAAAAAGTTTGAGATTACTAAAGTGTGAAACAATTACTTGGCTTGTCATCGGGGTTGTGCATGATTAAATACTTTGGGTGATGAAGATAGAGCAACAACCAAACTATATGATTTTGTAGGGATAACTTTCTTTGGCCATGTTATTTTGAGAAGACATGATTACTTTGATTAGCATGCTTGAAGTATCACTATTTCTTATGTCAATATGAAATTTTATTTTGAATCATTCGGATCTGAACATTCATGCCCCAATAAAGAAAATTACATTGAGAATTATGCTAGGTAGCATTCCACATCAAAAATTCAGTTTTTATCATTTACCTACTCGAGGACGAGCAAGAATTAAGCTTGGGGATGCTTGATACGTCTCCAACATATCTATAATTTTTTATTGTTCCATGCTATTATGTTACCCCTTTTGGATGTTTATGGGCTTTATTTTACACATTTATATCATTTTTGGGACTAACCTATTAACCGGAGGCCCAGCCCATATTGCTGTTTTATTGCATGTTTCAGTATTTTGAAGAAAAGGAATATCAAACGGAGTCCAAACGGAATGAAACCTTCGGCAAAGTTATTTTTGGAACAGAACCAATCCCATGAACTTGGAGTGCAAGATAGGGGATCATCAAGGAGGCCACGAGATAGGGGGCATGCCCACCCCCTGGGCGCGCCCTACCCTCTCGTGGGCCCCTCGAGGCTCCCCCGACCGACTTCTTTCGCCTATATAAGCCTACGTACCCAAAAACCATCGAATAAGAAGATAGATCAGGAGTTCCGCCGCCGCAAGCGTCTGTAGCCACCAAAAACCTCTCGGGAGCCCGTTCCGGCACCCTGCCGGAGGGGGATCCCTCAACGGTGGCCATCTTCATCATCCCGGCGCTCCCCATGATGAGGAGGGAGTAGTTCACCCTCGGGGTTGAGGGTATGTACCAGTAGCTATGTGTTTGATCTCTCTCTCTCTCTCTCTCTCTCTCTCTCGTGTTCTCTCTATGGCACGATCTTGACGTATTGCGAGCTTTGCTATTATAGTTGGATCTTATGATGTTTCTCCCCCTCTACTCTCTTGTGATGAATTGAGTTTCCCCTTTGAAGTTATCTTATCGGATTGAGTTTTTAAGGATTTGAGAACACTTGATGTATGTCTTGCCGTGCTTATCTATGGTGACAATGGGATTTCACGTGCCACTTGATGTATGTTTTGGTGACCAACTTGCGGGTTCCGCCCATGAACCTATGCATAGGGGTTGGCACACGTTTTCGTCTTGACTCTCCGGTAGAAACTTTGGGGCACTCTTTGAAGTAGTTTGTGTTGGTTGTATGAATCTGATATTGTGTGATGCATATCGTATAATCATGCCCACGGATACTTGAGGTGACAATGGAGTATATAGGTGACATTAGGGTTTTGGTTGATTTGTGTCTTAAGGTGTTATTCTAGTACGAACTCTTGAATAGATCGATCCGAAAGAATAACTTTGAGGTGGTTTCGTACCCTACCATAATCTCTTCGTTTGTTCTCCGCTATTAGTGGCTTTGGAGTGACTCTTTGTTGCAGGTTGAGGGATTATTATATGATCTATCTATGTTATTGTTGTTGAGAGAACTTGCACTAGTGAAAGTATGAACCCTATGCCTTGTTTCCTATCATTGCAATACCATTTATGCTTACTTTTATCATTACTTACCTTGCTGTTTTTATATTTTCAGATTACAAAAACCTTTATCTACTATCCATATTGCACTTGTATCACCATCTCTCCGCCGAACTAGTGCACCTATACAATTTACCATTGTATTGGGTGTGTTGGGGACACAAGAGACTCTTTGTTATTTGGTTGCAGGGTTGTTTGAGAGAGACCATCTTCATCCTACACCTCCTACGGATTGATAAACCTTAGGTCATCCACTTGAGGGAAATTTGCTACTGTCCTACAAACATGTGCACTTGCAGGCCCAACAACGTCTACAAGAAGAAGGTTGTGTAGTAGACATCAAGCTCTTTTCACAGTGTCTAGTATGATTCAGAAACTTCATTGAGAACTAACAAACTATGATCTCAGTCATTGAAGCAATTGCAATTTATCATAACATAGGAAAGAGTCAACATAAGAGCTTTTCAGCAAATCCACATACTCAACTATCATTTAGTCTTTCATAATTGCTAACACTCACGCAATACTTATGGTTATGGAGTTTTAATCGGACACAGAGAAAGATAGGGGCTTATAGTGTTGCCTCCCAACCTTTTTCCTCGAGGGTAATGTCAACAATAATAGTTCATGCTAACTTGAATCCAATTAGCATGAACTATTATAGTGATATTATAGGGGCTTATAGTGTTGTCTCCCAACCTTTTTCCTCAAGGATATATATCAGGATCTTTCCAACACGAGGTGTTTGCCAAAGGATAAAATATAAAAAGGAAAGGTGAAGATCACCTTGACTCTTGCATAATGTAAAAGATAGGCCCTTCGTAGAGGGAAGCAGAGGTTGTCATGTGCTTTTATGGTTGGATGCACGAAATCTTAATGCAAAAGAACGTCACTTTATATGCCACTTGTGATATGAACCTTTATTATGCAGTTCGTCGCTTTTATTACTTCCATATCACAAGATCATATAAAGCTTATTTTCTCCACACTAATAAGTCATACATACTTAGAGAGCAATTTTTATTGCATGCAACATGACAACTTACTTGAAGGATCTTGCTCAATCCATAGGTAGATATGGTGGACTCTCATGGCAAAACTAGGTTTAAGGATATTTGGAAGCACAAGTAGTATCTCTACTTGGTGCAAGGAATTTGGCTAGCATGAGGGGGAAAGGCAAGCTCAACATGTTTGGATGATCCATGACAATATACTTTAACTGAGATGTGAAAAAACATAACCCATTACGTTGTCTTCCTTGTCCAACATCAACTCTTTAGCATGTCATACTTTAATGAGTGCTCACAATCATAAAAGATGTGCAAGATAGTGTTTTTATATGTGAGAACCTCTCTTTCTTTATTACTTCCTATTAATTGCAACGATGACCAAAACTATGTTTGCCAACTCTCAACAACTTTTAATCATCATACTCTCTATATGTGAAGTCATTACTATCCATAAGATCAATACGATCTCTTGATTTCTTTTTATCCTTTTATGCACTTAAGATCATAGCAAGATAGCAAAGCCCTTGACTCAACACTAATCTTTATTATATATAGCTCACGGACTTGATTGCATAGAGGGATCAGAAAGCAAAACTCAAAACTAATTCATACCAAAACTTTATTCTACTAGATCAAGATATTACCAAAAGGATCGAACTAAGTAAAACGGTAAAGATAGGAGTGTGATGGTGATACAATATCGGGGCAACTCCCCCAAGCTTGGCAGTTGCCAAGGGGAGTGCCCATACCCATGTGTTTATGTCCTTGGAGGTGGTGATGATGGAGTTGTTGATGATGTAGGCTTGTCATCCGTCTTCCAAGGCATAGGCTCACCATCATAGAAGGATGATCGGGTCTCCGGGATCCTAAAATCTGCAGCCAAACTCATCCTCTTGAATCTATATTCATACTCACAGTTTTGGTTTTGCAGGTCATAGATCTGGGCTTGGAGGTGCTCGATTTTCTCATGAAGCTTGAAGATGGTCTCCCCTATGTTCTTGGCATCCAGCTTGTGGTTGTTGGTGAACTCCGCGATCATCATCTGGTTGGCGTTGAGTCCGCACTCCACCATCCCTTGGCACTTGAAAACTTGTTGTTCCATTGTTTGGAGCTTTGTCTCCACGTTTCCGGTACTCCTTGGTCCCTCAACATCGTGGATGTGCAGCACCCCCATCATGCATCTCAATGGTTTGAGGGTGATGCAGCACCTCCGCAAGGTAGGGGTTGATGACCCTCTCGAAGAACTTGTCCTTGGGGGCGCTTGAAGACTTCATGGTACTCTAGATCTATTAGAAAAACAGCTCGAAACAAAGACAGAGGATATTTGCATGATACGGTGGTCAAAACCTTCGGGAGATTATATAATGAATTTTTACCGACCAAAAGAGGTATCGTGCAAGAAAACGGAGTCCAGAGAGCACACGAGGTGCCCACGAGGCAGGGGGCGTGCCCTCCACCCTCGTGGATGCCTTGTGTCCTTCACGGACAACTTCTTATTTTTTATTTTCTTAAATATTCCAAAATGGAGAAAAATTGCTATTATAATTGTTTTGGAGTCGGTTTACTTACCGTACCACATACCTATTCCTTTTCGGAGTCTGAAACGTTCTGGAAAGTGTCCCTTATGTATTCCTCCAGGATTACGGTTTCGATAACATTAGTTTCAACATTTATAGGATTACCTGAGATATAATGTTTGATTCTTTGACCGTTCACCACCTTTGGATTTGTGCCTTCGAAGTTGTTGATTTTTATGGCACCGGAACGATAGACCTCCGTGATAACGTAAGGGCCTTCCCATTTAGAGAGAAGTTTCCCTGCAAAAATCTTCAACGGAAGTTGTATAGCAACACATAATCACCTACATTAAACTCACGCTTTTGTATCCTCTTGTCATGCCATCTTTTAACTTTTTCTTTAAACAGTTTGGCATTCTCGTAGGCTTCGGTTCTCCATTCATCAAGTGAGCTAATGTCAAATAACCTCTTCTCACCGGCAAGTTTGAAATCATAATTGAGCTCTTTAATAGCCTAATATGCCTTATGTTCTAGTTCGAGAGGTAAGTGACATGCTTTTCCATAAACCATTTTATATGGAGACATACCCATAGGATTTTTATATGCAGTTCTATAAGCCCATAATGCATCATCAAGTTTCTTGGACCAATTCTTTCTAGATCTATTAACAGTCTCTTGCAAGATTAATTTAAGCTCTCTGTTACTCAATTCTACTTGACCACTAGACTGTGGGTGATATGGAGATGCAATTCTATGACTAACATCATACTTAGCAAGCATTTTACGAAAAGCACCATGAATAAAATGTGAACCACCATCAGTCATTAAGTATCTAGGGACTCCAAACCTCGGAAAAATAACTTCTTTAAGCATCTTAATAGAGGTGTTATGATCAGCACTACTAGTTGGAATAGCTTCTACCCACTTAGTAACGTAATGAACAACAACTAAAATATGTGTATACCCATTAGAGGCAGGAAACGGTCCCATATAATAAAAGCCCCAAACATAAAACGGTTCAATAACAAGAGAATAATTCATAGGCATTTCTTGACGTCTACTAATATTACCAATTCTTTGACATTCATCACAAGACAAGACAAACTTACGGGCATCTTGAAGAGAGTAGGCCAATAAAAATCGTATTGAAATACCTTATTTGCAGTTCTATCTCCAGCATGGTGTCCTCCATATGCCTCGGAGTGACACTTGCATAGGATTTGTTCCTGTTCATGCTCAGGTACACAACCTATAATAACACCATCTACTCCTTTATAAAGGTGTGGGTCAT
The DNA here is from genome assembly GCA_963921465.1 of Triticum timopheevii. Lineage (NCBI taxonomy): Eukaryota > Viridiplantae > Streptophyta > Magnoliopsida > Poales > Poaceae > Triticum > Triticum timopheevii. The sequence continues at coordinate 163,245,825 of OY997272.1, read as the reverse complement.
CCCAGAAGTAATGTCTTAAATCATAGAAGAACTTTTTCTTTTGCTGGTATGTGAAACTAGGTGGTATGAATTTAGCAACAATGTAATTAGCATAATCAGCATACAATGGAGCAGTACGAGAAGCATTTATGACAGCTAATTCTTCATCAGGAAAGCTATCATTAATAGGTAGTGGGTCATCAAGAACATTCTCTAACCTAGATAAGTTGTCTGCAACGGGGTTCTCAGCTCCCTTTCTATCAATAATATGCAAATCAAATTCTTGTAGCAAGAGAACCTATCTAATAAGTCTAGGTTTAGCATCTTTCTTTTTCATAAGATATTTAATAGCAGCATGATCAGTGTGAACAGTTACTTTAGAATCAACAATATAAGGTTTGAACTTATCACAAGCAAATACAACTGCAAAGAATTCTTTTTCAGTAGTAGCATAATTTTCTGAGCACTGTCTAGAGTTTTACTAGCATATTGAATAACATTTAGTTTCTTATCAACTCTTTGTCCTAGAACAACACCTACAACATAATCTCTAGCATCACACATAATTTCAAAGGGTAAATTCCAATCAGGTGGCTGAACAATAGGTGCAGAAATCAAAGCTTTCTTAAGTATTTCAAATGCTTCTACACAATCATCATCAAAGACAAAAGGAATATCTTTTTGTAATAGATTAGTCAGAGGCCTAGATATTTAAGGAAAGTAATGAACCTCCTAAAAACCGGCATGGCCAACGAAACTTCTTATACCTTTAATGTCCTTGGGACATGGCATCTTTTCAATAGCATCAACTTTAGCTTTATCAACTTCAATACCTCTTTCAGAAATTTTATGCCCCAAGACAATGCCTTCATTAACCATAAAGTGGCACTTTTCCCAGTTCAAGACGAGACTAGTATCTTCACATCTCTGCAAAACTCGATCAAGGTTGCTCAAGCAATCATCAAAAGAGGATCCATAAACGGAGAAATCATCCATGAATACCTCACAAATCTTTTCACAAAAGTCAGAGAATATAGCCATCATGCATCTTTGAAAGGTAGCAGGTGCATTACATAAACCAAAAGGCATACGTCTATAAGCAAAGGTACCGAAAGGACAAGTAAAAGTTGTCTTTTCTTGATCCTCTGCTGACACATGTATTTGAGAGAAATCAGAGTAACCATCTAGAAAGCAAAAATGTGTATGTTTGGATAGTCTTTCTAGCATTTTATCAATAAAAGGTAAAGGGTAATGATCTTTTTTAGTAGCTTTATTTAATTTGTGGAAATCAATTACCATCCTATAACCTGTAATGATTCTTTGCGGGATCAATTCATCTTTATCATTAGGAACGACAGTAATACCTCTCTTTTTAGGGACACAATGGACATGACTTACCCACTGACTATCAGCAACAGGATAAATTATACCTGCCTCAAGGAGCTTTAATATTTCCTTTCTTACCACTTCTTTCATCTTAGGATTTAATCGTCGTTGGTGATCAATAACTAGTTTGGCATCTTCCTCCAATTTTATTTTGTGTTGGCATAGAGTGGGACTAATGCCCTTAAGATCATCAAGAGTATATCCAATAGAAGCACGGTGCTTCTTCAGAGTTTTCAATAATCTTTCCTCTTCCTGCTCTGAAAGGTTAGCACTAATAATAACAGGATATATCTTCTTTTCATCAAGATAAGCATATTTAAGAGTATCAGGTAATGGTTTAAGCTCAAACATGGGATCACCCTTGGGTGGTGGAGGATCCCCTAGGATTTCAACAGGCAAGTTGTGTTTCAAAATAGGTCCTTGCTTAAAGAATACTTCATCTATTTCCCTTCTTTCATTCATAAACATATCATTTTCATGGTGTAGCAAATATTGTTCTAAAGGATCATTAGGAGGCACGGCAACAGAAGCAAGACCAATAATTCCATCCTTACTAGGCAATTCTTTATCATGAGGTTGTCTACGAAATTTAGCAAAATTAAACTCATGAGATATATCCCCTAAGCCAATCGTAACAACATCCTTTTCGCAATCAGTCTTAGCATTAACAGTATTCAAGAAGGGTCTACCAAATATGATGGGACAAAAGTCATCTTGTGGGGAACCAAGAACAAGAAAATCAGCAGGATATTTAACTTTCCCACACAAGACTTCAACATCTCTAACAATCCCAATTGGTGAAATAGTATATCTATTGGCCAGCTTAATTGTAACATCATTATCTTCTATCTCAGCAGGTGCAATGTCATGCATAATTTGTTCATATAAAGAATGAGGTATTGCACTAGCACTAGCACCCATATCACATAAGCCATGATAAAAATGATCTCCTATTTTAACAGAAATAACAGGCATGCCTACAACGGGTTTATGTTTCTTAGCATCGGTTCTAGCAATTCTAGCAGCTGCGTCACAGAAATAAATAACATGCCCATCAATATTATTAGCCAAGAGATCTTTAACCATAGCAATACTAGGTTCAACTTTAATTTGCTTAGGAGGTGTATATGTTCTAGTATTACTCTTACGAACCACAGTTGACGCTTTAGCATGATCCTTTATCCTAACAGGGAAAGGTGGTTTCTCAATATAAGTAGTAGGAACAATAGGATCATTATAAGAGATAGTCTTTTCTTCAACTGTAATAGGTTCAACTACTTTTACTTCAATGGGAGGATTATATTTAAACCACTTCTCCTTAGGGAGATCAACATGAGTACCAAATGATTCACGGAAAGAAGCTACTATCTCAGAGTCAAGTCCATATTTAGTGCTAAATCCACGAAAAGCATTGATATCCATAAATGATTTAACGCAATCAAACTTAGGTGTCATACCTGACTCCTTACCATCGTTGGAATCCCAATCTTCAGAGTTGTGTTTAATTCTTTCCAATAAATCCCATTTGAATTCAATAGTCTTCAACATAAAAGACCCAACACAAGAAATGTATCAAGCATGGTGCGATTGTTGAGAGAAAGCCGATCATATAAATTTTGAATAGTCATTTCTCTTGAGAGCTCATGATTGGGGCATGAATATAACATTGACTTAAGCCTCCCCCAAGCTTGAGTGATGCTTTCTCCTTCGCGAGGCCAAAAATTATATATATATATATATATATATATATATATATATATATATATATATATATATATATAATTACGATCACGATGGACAAGATGCATAGGATAAAACTTCTGATGAAATTCCAATTTCAATCGTTTATAGTCCCAGGATCCCATATCATCACATAGCCTATACCATGTCAATGTGTCTCCCTTCAAAGATAAAGGGAAAACCTTCTTCTTAATAACATCATCAGGTATACCTGCAAGCTTAAATAATCCACAAACTTCATCCACATAGATTAGGTGTAAATCGGGATGCAATGCTCCATCTCCTGCAAAGGGATTAGCTAGCAGTTTCTCTACCATACCCGAAGGAATTTCAAAGTAAACATTTTCAGTAGGTTCAGTAGGTTGAGGAGCAACTCTTTGCTCTACTGGTCAGGGTGAAGATACCCCGAACAAGCCCCTCAAAGGATTATGTTCCATAGTAACAAGTGACAGTAAATTTCAGCACACTATATAAATGTTCCCTTACAAAGTTCCACTTACCAAAGGCGCTTCACTCCCCGCCAATGGCACCAGAAAAGAGTCTTGATGGCCCACAAATGTAGGGGATCTATCGTAGTCCTTTTGATAAGTAAGAGTGTCGAACCCAACGAGGAGCAGAAGGAAATGACAAGCGGTTTTCAGTAAGGTATTCTCTGTAAGCACTGAAATTGTAGGTAACAAATAGTTTTGTGATAAGATAATTTGTAACGGGTAACAAGCAATGAAAGTAAATAAGGTGTAGCAAGGTGTCCCAATCCTTTTTGTAGCAAAGGACAAGCCTGGACAAGTTCTTATAATGAGAAAAGCGCTCCCGGGGACACATGGGAATTATCGTCAAGCTAGTTTTCATCACGCTCATATGATTCACGTTCGTTACTTTGATAATTTGATATGTGGGTGGACCGGTGCTTGGGTACTGCCCTTTCTTGGACAAGCATCCCACTTATGATTAACCCCTATTGCAAGCATCCGCAACTACAAAAGAAGTATTAAGGTAAACCTAACCATAGCATGAAACATATGGATCCAAATCAGCCCCTTACGAAGCAACTTATAAACTAGGGTTTAACCTTCTATCACTCTAGCGACCCATCATCTACTTATTGCTTCTCAATGCCTTCCTCTAGGCCCAAATAATGGTGAAGTGTCATGTAGTCGACATTCACATAACACCACTAGAGGAGAGACAACATACATCTCATCAAAATATCGAACGAATACCAAATTCACATGACTACTAATAGCAAGACTTCACCCATGTCCCCAAGAACAAATGTAAATACTCACAAAGCATATTCATGTTCATAATCAGAGGAGTATTAGTATGAATTAAGGATATGAACATATGATCTTCCACCGGATAAACCAACTTGCATCAACTACAAGGAGTAATCAACACTACTAGCAACTCAGAGGTACCAATCTGAGGTTTTGGTACAAAGATTGGATACAAGAGATGAACTAGGGTTTGAGAGGAGATGGTGCTGGTGAAGATTGACCCCCTCCCGATGAGAGGATTGTTGGTGATGACGATGGTGATGATTTCCCCCTCTGATACGTCTCTAATGTATCTATACTTTATGAAGTATTCATGCTATTATATTATCCATCTATGATGTTTTATATGCATTTATATGCCATTTTATATGATTTTTGGGACTAACCTATTAACCTAGAGCCCAGTGCCAGTTTCTGTTTTCTCCTTGTTTTTGTATTTTACAGAAAAGGGATACCAAACGGAGTCCAATTGACGTGCCAATTTTTGAGGATTTTTTATGGACCAAAAGAAGACCACGGAGCATCGGAGTTGGGCCAGAAGAGTCCCGGGCTGCCCACGAGAGTGGGGGCCGCCCCCCCTAGGGCGCGGCCCCCTATCTCGTGGACAGCCCGGAGACCTTCCTGACGTGAAACCAATGCCAAAAATTCCTATAAATAGAGAAACCTTTGGGAATTAACCTAGATCAGAAGTTTTGCCGCCGCAAACCTCTGTAGCCACGAGAAATCAATCTAGGCCCTATCTGGCACCCTGTCGGAGGGGGCCATCATCACCGGAGGCCATGGAGGAGGATATCGGAGGGGCCATCATCTCCATGAAGGCCAAGGACCAGAGGGGGAAAGCCATGGAGGAGAAAGCACAAGGGGGAGAACCTCTCCTCCTCTCTCTTGGTGGCACCGGAGTGCCATCGGGAGGGGAATCATCGCAGCGGTGATCGTCTTCATCAACATCACCATCATCATCATCACCCTCATCTATTTCACGCGGTTCACTCTCCCGCACCCCGCTGTAATCCCTACTTGAACATGGTGCTTTAGGCTACATATTATGATCCAATGATGTGTTGCCATCCTATGATGTTTTGAGTAGATATCTTCTGTCTTTGGGTTGATTGATGATCTAGATTGGTATGAGTTGTATGTTTCACTTTGATGCTGTCTTATGGTGCCCTCCGTGTCATGCAAGCGTGAGGGATTCCTGCTGTAGGGTGTTGCAATACGTTCATGATTCGCTTATAGTGGGTTGGTGAGTGACTGAAACACAAACCCGAGTAAGAGGGGTTGTTGTGTATGGGAATAAAGAGGACTTGATGCTTTAATGCTATGGTTGGGTTTTACCTTAATGATCTTTAGTATTTGCGGACGCTTGCTAGAGTTCCAATCATAAGTGCATATGATCCAAGTAGAGAAAGTATGTTAGCTTTTGCCTCTCCCTCATATGAAATTGCAATAGTGATTACCAGTCTTGTTAACAATTGCCTAGGACAATTCCGCACACCGATCCACCGTTATTCCACACTCGCTATTTATATTATTTAGTAATATATTATAACCTTATGATAACAGCACCTACTTTTATATTTTAGCTCTCCGATTTCATGCAAAGTTATCCTCTTTATACCCACAACACAGTTTTATTTCTTGTTTCTAGTTGAAAGCAAACGTTCAGTGCACGTAGAGTCGTATCAGTGGAAGATAGGGCGTGAGAGAATATTGATCTTACCTTTGGCTCCTTGTGGGTTCGACACTCCATACTTATCACTTCCACCTTTGGGAATTGCTACGATGATTCCCTGCACTTGGGGATTATCAAGCTCTTTTCTGGAGCCGTTGCTGGGGAGCAATAGCGTGGGGTTGATATTCTCGTGTGCTTGTTTGCTTTCTTCACTAAGTAGATTTTGTTTTTACTTTTTGTTTCTGTTTAGTTGTGGATGAAACATACAAAAAAAATTAAATAATGAAAATACCAAAAAATATTTACTTGCCTCTCATGCCTAAAAAAGTTTTTCAAAAAGAGAAGTGATTGGAAAGTTATGCATTGAAGAAGTGAGGGTCGACCTTGAGCACTTGTGTTCATGCTCACGGAAACAATGTAGAATTTTTCATGTAAGTTTCTCTGTAAATAATTATCCCCTTGTATATATTCATTGTATTATAAAAATAATGTGCCAAGCTTTGGTTGTAGGATGATAAAATAGCTTGCTTACTATGTGCAGACCAAAAACAGAAACTTTGGCTGTAGTGCATGAATTTACATTTTTTACTGGAAAGTCAAATGGGTATGAAACATTTTGCACATTACTTCTGTACAAATTTTTCAAATTTTCAAATTTATTTCATAATTTTTGGAGTTACAGAAGTTTACTAAACTTCTAGATTACTACAGACTGTCCTGTTCTTAACAGATTCTGTTTTTCGTGTGTTGTTTGCTTATTTTGATGCACCTATGGCTAGTATGTAGGGTATGAACCATAGATAAGTTGGAATATAGTAGATTTAACACCAATATAAACAAAGAATGATTTAATTACAGTACCTTAAAGTGGTAGTTTGCTTTATTACACTAACGGATCTCACAAAGTTTTTGTTTAAGTTTTTGTGAATGAAGTATTTGAAGAACGAGGAGTTACCGATGTGAGAAGAATAAAGAGAGACAAGATTTCAAGCTTGGGGATTCCCAAGGCACCCCAAGTAAATATTTCAAAGGATACTCAAGCATCTAAGGTTGGGGATGCCCAAGTTGGCATCCCATCTTTCTTCTTCAACAAATATCGGTATACCTCGGTTTTTGTTTTGTTCACATTATTTGTGCCCTTTGTGTTTTTGTTTTTCTTTAAGAATCATGCTAGTATGAGATAGCTCTTCATTGATTTATAGAATACTTCATGTGCTTCACTTATATCTTTTAAGTATGATCTTATAGAATTGCTCCTTGTGCTTCACTTAAATCATTTGAGTATGGTTTTATAGAATGCTTCGTGCGCTTCACTTATATATTTTGAGCTTGGACATTGGTTAGTCTATATTAATTGTAGAATGCCCCATTAACTTCACTTATATCTTTTGGAGTATGAATAATGCTATAATTTAAAGTGGGTTTGGAAGAGTGTCAACTTTAGGAATTAGTGATCCCACTATCTTGGAGGGTGTTGAATCTTCGTACGAAATTTATGGAAGTGGATTTGGAAGAGTCTCAACTTTAGTTAGTATTCCATTATTTCGGAAGAGGTTCCAATTGAGTATGAGAACAAAGTAGCTATCCATGATGCTACTAAAAATTATTATGAGGGAGGAATATGTGTTTGTAGGAGTTGCAGTAATATCAAGTTTCCTCCCTATGTGCTTCAAAGTTTTGAAGTTATACTTGTTTTGCCTTCCTATGCTAGTTGACTTTTGTTCCTATAAATTGTGTGCTCACAAAATCCCTAGGCATATGAAGTGAGTTAGATTTAAATGTGCTAGTCATATTCTTCATGATGCTCTCTTTGTGTTTCAACTCTTATCTTTTGTGTGAGCATCATTGAAATCATCATGCCTAGCTAAAAGGCATTAAAGAAAAGCGCTTGTTGGGAGACAACCCAATATTTATACTTACTATTTTTGTGTTCCCACATGATTAAGATATTGTAGTAATCATGTTTTATGCTTTTTGTTTCAATAAAGTGCCAAGTAAGACCTTTGGGAAGACTTGGGTGAAAGTTAATGTGATCTTGCTGTAAAAAACAGAAACTTTGCGCTCACGAGATTAGCTGTCATTTTTTACAGAAGAGTGATTTTGAGTTGATTATTTTTGCAGAAGATTAATAGACAAATTACTCACTTCCACAAATTTATTTCATAATTTTTGTAGTAGCATAAGTATGATTATTGTTCAGATCATTACAGACTGTTCTGTTTTTGACAGATTCTGTTTTCATTGCATAGTTTGCTTGTTTTCTAGTTTCTATGGCTTATATTTCTCAATATAAATTGTAGAAATGATATGGTACAGTAAGAATTATGTGAAAACAATTATGAACCTTGTCTTTTACAGTACCAAAGTGCATGGTTTACTCTTTATCATACTAACCTATCTCACGAAGTTCCATTAAGTTTTGTGTGATTGAAGTTTTCAAGTTTTGGGTGATATATCAATATGAGGAGAATAAGGAGTGGAAATACCATAAGCTTGGGGATGCCCAAGGCACCACAAGGTAATATTCAAGGAAGACTCAAGCGCCTAAGCTTGGGGATGCCCCGGAAGGCATCCCCTCTTTCGTCTTCAAAACTATTGGTACACCTTACTCGGAGCTATATTTTTATTCGTCACATGATATGTGTTTTACTTGGAGCGTCATTTTATTTTGTTAGTATTAGCTTGCTGTTATTTATAATAGTGTTTTGCATCTTTATTTTCAATAAAAATGTCAAGGATAGCCTTTACCATGCTTATTTTGCTAGTATACATGTTGCTGTTTGAAAACAGAAAGTTTACCGCTGTTGCAAAAATTCCCTAGAAAAGTCAGAGCATGATATAATGTTGAAGCTCTGATAAATATACTACAGTGGGAAGTTTCTCTCATAATTTTTGGAGTTAGGGAAGTATTGATACCCTTGCATTCTTTACAGGTTGTACTGTTTTGACAGATTGTTGTTATGTTTGCATTGTTTGCATATGTTTGCTTGTTTAATGATTCTATTTGAGGATAGGAGTATTAAATATACAGAGGCATTTAGTATGCAATGTTGAATAATAATTCAAGTGATTTGTTACAGTAGAAAATGATAAAGTTTTGCATTGGTTTATACTAACCTATCTCACGAGTTTTTGTTGAGTTTGGTGTGGATGAAGCTTTTGATAAAAAGAGAAACCATGATATGAGAAGAATTAAGGAGACACAAAAGTTAAAGCTTGGGGATGCCCAAGGCACCCCAAGATAATATTCCAAGAAGTCTCAAGCATCTAATCTTGGGGATGCCCCGTTAGGCATCCCACCTTTCTGCTTCAACAACTACCGGTTAGTATCGGTTGAGCCTAAGTTTTTTCCTTCTTCACATGAGTTGTGCTATCCTTGCAATGTCATTTTATTTTGCTTTACTTGCTGTTTGAATAAAATCATTGGATCTAAATTATTGAATAAAAAAGGAACCCTCCCATGGCTAGTTAATTATTTGGCTACTCAGTGTCCTTCACTCATATCTTTTGGAGTAGTTTGTCATTTACTCTTGTGCTTCATGTTTACTCTATGAGTAGATGGGGGGAATGAATTGAATGTCATAAATCTGAATTTATATATGTTTCATATGCTTATAACATGGTTAGTGATGACTTCACACATAGAAAGTATGAGGCATAAAAGTTGTTGAGAGTTGGCAAACGTAGTTTTGGTCATCGTTGCAATTAATAGGAAGTAATAAGGAAAGAGAGGTTCACATACAAATATATTATCTTGGACATCTTTTATGATTGTGAAGCACTCATTAAGTATGACATGCTAAAAGAGTTGACGTTGGACAAGGAAGACAACGTAATGGTTTATGTTTTCCGACATCTCAGTTAAAGTATATTGTCATTGACCTTCCAAACATGTTGAGCTTGCCTTTCTCCCTCATGCTAGCCAAATTCCTTGCACCAAGTAGAGATACTACTTGTGCTTCCAAATACCCGTAAACCCAATTTTGCCATGAGAGTCCACCATACCTACCTATGGATTGAGTAAGATCCTTCAAGTAAGTTGTCATCGGTGCAAGCAATAAAAATTGCTCTCTAAATATGCATGACTTATTAGTGTAGAGAAAATAAGCTTTGTACGATCTTATTGTGGAAGTAATAAACCGACGGACTGCATAATAAAGGTCCACATACAAGGGGCAATATAAAGTGACGTTCTTTTGCATTAAGATTTTGTGCATCAACCCTAAACGTGCATGACAACCTCTGCTTCCCTCTGCGAAGGGCCTATCTTTTACTTTATGTTTTTGTTTTATGCTTGAGTCAAGGTGATCCTCACCTTTCCCTTTTTCATTTTATCCTTTGGCAAGCTTCTCATGTTTGAAAGATCATGACGAATATATCCAATTGGATGTAAGTTAGCATGGGCTATTATTGTTGACATCACCTAAAGGTGAATACGTTGGGAGGCAACACAATAAGCCCCTATCTTTCTCAGTGTCCGGCTGAAACTCCATAACCACAAGTATTGCGTGAGTGTTAGCAATTGTAGAAGACTATATGATAGTTGAGTAGATGGACATGCTGAAAAGCTCTATTCTTGACTCTTTCTGATGTTATGATAAATTGCAATTGCTTCAATGACTGAGATTATAGTTTGTTAGTTCTCGATGAAGTTTCTGAACTATACTTGACATTGTGAATAGATTGTTACTTGATCATGAAAAGTTTTATGAGATAAGCTACCATTATGACACATATTGATGCTAGAAAAGGTGATTGAAATTATCATTCATCAAACTTGTGCACTTTCTAGCATTCACACTTCATAAATTATTTCTTTTATCATTTACCTACTCGAGGATGAGCAGGAATTAAGCTTGGGGATGCTGATACGTCTCCAACGTATCTATAATTTATGAAGTATTCATGCTATTATATTATCCATCTATGATGTTTTATATGCATTTATATGTCATTTTATATGATTTTTGGTACTAACCTATTAACCTAGAGCCTAGTGCCAGTTTCTGTTTTCTCCTTGTTTTTGTATTTTACAGAAAAGGGATACCAAACGGAGTCCAATTGACGTGCCAATTTTTGAGGATTTTTTCTGGACCAAAAGAAGACCACGGAGCATCGGAGTTGGGCCAGAAGAGTCCCGGGCTGCCCACGAGAGTGGGGGCCGCCCCCCCTAGGGCGCGGCCCCCTATCTCGTGGACAGCCCGGAGACCTTCCTGACATGAAACCAACGCCAAAAATTCCTATAAATAGAGAAACCTTTGGGAATTAACCTAGATCAGAAGTTCTGCCGCCGCAAGCCTCTGTAGCCACGAGAAATCAATCTAGGCCCTCTCTGGCACCCTGTCGGAGGGGGCCATCATCACCAGAGGCCATGGAGGAGGATCTCAGAGGGGCCATAATCTCCATGAAGGCCAAGGACCAGAGGGGGAAAGCCATGGAGGAGAAAGCACAAGGGGGAGAACCTCTCCTCCTCTCTCTTGGTGGCACCGGAGTGCCATTGGGAGGGGAATCATCGCAGCGGTGATCGTCTTCATCAACATCACCATCATCATCATCACCCTCATCTCTTTTACGCGGTCCACTCTCCCGCACCCCGCTGTAATCCCTACTTGAACATGGTGCTTTAGGCTACATATTATGATCCAATGATGTGTTGCCATCCTATGATGTTTTGAGTAGATATCTTTTGTCTTTGGGTTGATTGATGATCTAGATTGGTATGAGTTGTATGTTTCACTTTGATGCTGTCTTATGGTGCCCTCCGTGTCGTGCAAGCGTGAGGGATTCCCGCTGTAGGGTGTTGCAATACGTTCATGATTCGCTTATAGTGGGTTGGTGAGTGACTGAAACACAAACCCGAGTAAGAGGGGTTGTTGTGTATGGGAATAAAGAGGACTTGATGCTTTAATGCTATGGTTAGGTTTTACCTTAATGATCTTTAGTATTTGAGGACGCTTGCTAGAGTTGCAATCATAAGTGCATATGATCCAAGTAGAGAAAGTATGTTAGCTTTTGCCTCTCCCTCATATGAAATTGCAATAGTGATTACTAGTCTTGTTAACAATTGCCTAGGACAATTCCGCACACTGATCCACCATTATTCCACACTCGCTATTTATATTATTTAGTAATATATTCTAACCTTATGATAACATCACCTACTTTTATATTTTAGCTCTCCGATTTCATGCAAAGTTATCCTCTTTATACCCACAACACAGTTTTATTTCTTGTTTCTAGTTGAAAGCAAACGTTCGGTGCACGTAGAGTCATATCAGTGGCAGATAGGGCTTGAGAGAATATTGATCTTACCTTTGGCTCCTTGTGGGTTCGACACTCCATACTTATCACTTCCATCTTTGGGAATTGCTATGATGATTCCTTGCACTTGGGGATTATCACCCTCCCGGAGGGAAGTTTCTCCGGCAGAACAGCTCCGCCAGAGCCCTAGATTGGTTTCGTCAAGGTTCCGCCTCGTGGCAGCGGAGTTTCGTCCCGTAAGCTTGCTTATAATTTTTCCAGGATAAAAGACTTCATATAGCAGAAGATGGGCACCGGAGGGCTGCCAGGTGGCCCACGAGGTAGGGGGCGCGCCCAGGGGGGTAGGGCGCGCCCCCACCCTCGTGGGTGGTGGGTGGCCCCCCTCAGGTATTTCTTCCACTCAATATTTTTTATTAATTCCCAAATTGACTTTCGTGGAGTTTCAGGACTTTTGGAGCTGTGCAGAATAGGTCTCTAATATTTGCTCATTTTCCAGCCCAGAATCCCAGCTGCCGGCATTCTCCCTCTTCATGTAAACCTTGTAAAATAAGAGAGAATAGCCATAAGTATTGTGACATAACGTGTAATAACAGCCCATAATGCAATAAATATCGATACAAAAGCATGATGCAAAATGGACGTATCATGGATCAGACGACCCCCCATTTCACCGGTGACTGAGGTCATCGGCAGAGGGGAGCCGTCGAAGGACGGCGCTGGAAGATTGGCCTCCTGGCGGCGGCTAGATTTTTTTGCATGGCAATACGTGTCTCATTCATATTATAAAGATCAAAGTACAAGGCACGTAAGGACCAACATGACAAAACTGAAAAGATAGTAGAACATCTCTAATCTTGACACCAACGCCCTTCACCTGTCTCCGGCACCATCATAGTAGCCATCGAAGAAAAGAATGACGGATCACCTCCTCACCCGTGCTCGACGCGGCTCCATCGCTGATATGCAGCTTTGCGGACCTTCAAGGTGGCTCACCAAAAGTGAAGCCCTTACTGTTGAACGAATCAGACCGGGGCAACACCCCAGAGACGCCATCGAACTCCAAATCTAGCACCCCGCCACGACTAGGACGTCGAAGGAGGAAACCATACCTGTCATCCACGAACCTTGAACCCAGCACATGTTTCGTGTTCCAAATGTCGTTGATGCAGACCACAATCTGCATCCACTCCTGGACTACCTCCCAAGCTCTGCGTCAACGCTGGAGCAAGCGTTGTCGCAATGGCGGAGCCCGAGGACGCAGGTCCACCGCAATGATGCCGCCACCACGCCATCCTTGCTTGAACAGTTTCCAAATTCATCCCCAACTATAGGACCGATGGCCTTGTCAGGGATGGATCCGAAGAATCTTTATTCAACGACTTATCATCGCCGCCGAAGCCAAGGCTGTGAACAACCCAAAAACTTAAACTACGAGAGTGTAAAAACGATCCACACGCGTGGATCCGGCGACCCCCCTCACCACCGACGGTCGAGGGCGCCGGCAGTGGGAAGCCTCCGAAGGACGGCGGTAGAAGATTGGCCTCCTAGCGGCGGCTAGGGTTCCAGCCGCCTGGACGCGAGAGGAAAAACGATAGGGTTCCAGCCCGCCAGGGACGAGAGGAAAACCGTAGCCGCATGACTGTTTACATCCAGCAATTAGGTAGACATGGCAACAAAACCGTAGTGGTTGTGTGCGTAGATCGTACGGAGTGGTGCACTGCAACAATCTTTCCACATGTTTATTCCGGTCGTTCCCTCCTCATCATAATCAAAAGGTAAACGTTTCGCTTCGGCGCACCGGCCGAACGCTCGGCCGGTCGCGAGCGCCACGTACGCGCCACACGGCCACAAGATCCCGCACGCAGCCGTTCTTATCCCCTCGCCTCTTATCCCTTTACCCCTGCTCGCTTCTCCTCCCATGTGCCTCTGCATCTCGCGCATATCCATCCCCTGCTTACCTCTTTCCATCTGCCTAGCTTCGGCCAGTGCCGCGGTTTCTCCGGCGAGCCCACCACCTGAGAGGCATCCCCTGCTCCTCTCTTCACCTCTCTCCGACGAGGACTTTCTCCTTTTATCTTGTAGAACTCGTTGGCCGTTCCCTTCCCTGCTCCCCAACGCCCCCGTGTGATGGATCACGGGTTGGAGGTTGACGGAGGAGGAAGCACGCTAGGGGAGCTGCACCTGGTGGATGGGAACAGCTGCAACCGGTGTTGCAATTAGCGCTCGTCACCATGGCCGCCCGCAGCTGATTTGCGCTCCTCTCCATGGCCGCCACAGCAAGATTTTGCTACAACCATTATATTTTTTTGCTGGAACCAACCCATGTTTTTGCTACCACCCACTCACCCCAAATTTTGCTATCGTGGTGATTTTTGCTGGAACCGGTGAACCATTTTGCTACAATTGTTTGGGTTTTTGTTACTACCGGTGTTTTGTGGAGTCTTTGCTACATCCATCTCCATGACATCGCTTGTTTCTTTTCAGTCGATTTTTTGCTACAACCATGTTTTGATTTTGCTGGAACCGAAGATAAATTTTGCTACAACCGTATTTTCATTTTGCTGGAACCAAAGACAATTTTTGCTACATCCTCCCACGGCGGTGTTGGTTGACGGCGGCGGCAGTTTTTTTTTTGCTGCATCCGTCTCGAATTTTTGCTACTACCGGAGACGTCATTTGCTACCACCAGAGTCTTGCTGTAAGCATCAGGAGTTTTGCTACCACCCTTTTGTTTTTTGTTTTGATTTTTGCTGAACTAGCCTAAAAATTGCTACCGCCCGTCTTTCGATTTTGCTGGAACTGGCATTTTTTGCTTCGCTGCGGCGGTGAAGGCGGGTCGTGTTTTGCATCGCCGGCGGCGAGCAGGGGCAGCGGTGGTCCAAATGAGGGGCAGCGCGGGCTAGTGTGCGGGATCCCGCGAGCGGCGGCGGCGCTCCCTTTTTTTCTCCTCTTTTTTTCCCGTGGGGGAAGATGACGAAAGGGGATGCGGAACAGATCTGACGGTTATGCCCTTCCGGATCGAACGACGCAGGATGGACCGGCCGAAACTTGCACCGGCGCACCGGCGCAGAGTAGTGCCCTAATCAAAAGGATAATGCAGAGAGTACACTCCATGACAAATGGTACTTAAGGACAGCGGCCATAAAGGGTTTTGCCTTTTCCATTCAGTAGCCATTTATCAATCAGTAAGTTGACCTGTAAGTACTCCGTTCAAGCCAGCTTTGTCCATCAAGCTAACCCGAATGATTCGAGGATAGGATCGAAAGACCTTTCGCCAGCTTTAGTAAGTAACATTTTCGGAGTATCAATTTTGTTTTGTTATCTTGCCTTCCGTTAATGTGATTTTGCGATGAATTTTTGCATGCATGACAAACATTTGCGAAAGTATGTCACAGAAACAATTCAGAATTTTTTAAATTATTTTTCAATTTATTTGATTTTACTGTTCACACTAGAAGCATTTGGGTGTAGAGACTCCACGTCCGGACAGGATAACCTACCCCGCGGACGAATCTGAACAAGGCCTGGGGTATATACCGCTGTTCTGTTTCCGGTCGAGATGCCCGTCCCGTCCGGGTGGGAGCTATGATGAGGCTGGCCAACTCCATGGACCATCGTTCTTGGGCCGTAGCAGCGGGCAGGTTTCTCCGACACACAACAAACAACAGCATGGATGCTGGCGAGCCGGAATAATAATACTGCGATCCAGCTTGCACGTGATGCGTGCTACTATCTCGTCGCTGACTTTTCCCCGAATTATATAACAGAAAAATAAGAATCTCATCGCTCGGGACAGGCAGGGCGAGTGAATTGCAAAAAACATCGACATTGAAGGCTAGGGTTGCAGAAACCATACTTCTACTCCCTCCGTCTAGGTGAGTAAGTCATTTTAGATTGTGCACCGTGACCAAAGAGAAGGAAAAACAAGAAAACTTAATGTTCATTTGCTAACTAATAGCATTGCATGCAATAAACTAACCACATGTCGTGTTTGGTAGTCTCAAGTTATTAAAAGCATGCACACCTTACTTCTCTTATTGGTTGATATGTCAAGAAATAAGAAACGAGGTAGAATTTAATGTACCGCGCCTAAGTGTTTTGAAATTATTTGGTTTTTGTAAGATGACTTACACACCTAGACAGAGGGAGTACAGTTTTGTGTCAAAAACCACTAATTTCGAGGCTATTTTTTTGCAAAAAACACTAGTTGACGGATTTGACTCATTTGATGATGATTATGACAGGTCGAGCCCACAAAAGCTGAGGTGGCGTAACAGTTCACATTTGACGGTGTTCGACGGTGGATTTATACAGACTTACAAAACAGTCCCCGTAATTTCACAAAGACACCCTCACTCAAAAACGAAAAAAAGCAATCAGCCCCGGTCGCCTGCCTCCTCATCTGTCCTCCACGGAGGTGGCAGCGGCGTGTGCTCGCGGCCAGCGCCGGCGCCGGCGGCCGGAGTCCCCACCCTCAGCCGTCTCGCCTGCTATCTCCCCAACACGCGCACCTACACCGTTGTCGTTTCTCACCTCGCCTCCGCGGGGTCTGTCGACCAGGCGCTCGAGGTCTCCGGCTCCCGCCGTCGCTGCACACGCGGATATGGCGGCCGTCGATGGGGACCACGGTGGTTGTTCCGCGAGCATGACCCGCACGTCGTGCTTGAACGCCATGACGCGGTCGAATTCTGCGAGGTCCAGGTCACTGAGAGGGACGGGCGCGACGACGAGTTCCACAGCCATGGCGACGGGCGGCGGCGGCTCGCTTTCTCGGTCGGGTTCCTCTGGATCCGGTGCGTAGGAGGGAAAGGAGGTCGGAGCTGGAGCCGCGCCTTGCAGCCCTCCCAGGCGGGCGCGTCCTCGCCGGATCCAGTACCGGGCGGGAGCATTGGAGGCCACGGCAGCGGCTAGATGTGGCCGGATCCGGCTTGGGGACGGCGGCGGCACGATGTGGCGGGGAAATGGCGGCGGCGCACGAGTGATATAGAGGGGAGGAGGTCAGTTGTGGCGTTGCAGCTCCGGTGGCTCGCCGGCCGGACGAGGACTTGCGGGGGCTCCTGGACGGCGGCGGGATCGGGCACCTCTGGAGTTGGCTGTTTGTTTGTTCGAAGGAGTTTTTTTGCAAAAAAAAAAGAAGTCTAACAACGTTAGTCCGAACCGTTCTGCCACATCAGCTTTTGTGGGTGCCACATGTCATAATTGTCATCAAATGAACCAAATCCGTCAACTAGTGTTTTTTGCAAAAATTAGCCTCGGAATTAGTGATTTTTGGCACAAAACTGTAGAAATGTGATTTCTGTAACCTCAGCTTTCAATGTCGATGTTTTCTGCAATTCACTCGACCCAGGATACGTTGATGGGGCACGCAAGCTGAAGACGAATATCCGTACGTATTGGCGCCTCGGCTTGGCATGTCCGGCCACGATGGTGGGTGCATGGACATGGGCTAGACTTTTCTTGTCTGCGCCATCGACCTGTGAGCGCAGTTTTTCCTTTTTCTTTCTGCGAGCTACAGCGTCCCGTTGCACGGTACGGCGGCACGGCGGGGCCGATTGATTACGTGAGTTAAGCCAGAGACTTAGCGCCTACACGCACGGGGGCTGTACTGCACGGGGACGGGGGCATGCTCGATTAGGAGCACGGGTACAGGTGGTGGACCGCTGGTTACTACAGGACTCGAACCAACAGCGCCATCTAGGCCGTGACGCCGTAGAAGCACGTTGCGTCGGTGACCGCCACGCCGAGGGTCAAGATTAATCGCTCCTCGCCTCACCTTATTAGGGCATGTACAATGGTTAATAAGATAGTCTTATCTTAAGTTTTGCATGTGATTTAGAGATGACAAATAAAATTGTCTATAAGGGGCCATTCTTAGCCTTATCTTCAATAACTAGTAAGTCCTAAAAATATGGTGAGACATATTGTGCTAAGAGATCATCTCTTGTCTTCTCTTAGTCTTTTCTTATGAGTTCTCTCTCATCCACCTCATCATCTATCCTACGTGGCACTCCTAAGATAGCACCATTGTACATGCCCTTAGCGCCACGGAAGAGGCAGCGCAGCCACCCAGACACGCCCGCTCACCCAACGGATCAAAAAGACCGGCGGGCCAGGTAAACATGGCCGTAATCTTGAATTGCTGCCTGCTGGGTAGTCTTATTTGTCCGTGGGCTTAGGTACAATTTTTGTTTTTTGGAAAAGCTGGGCGGGCCACGGCCATGTTTGGCCCTAACATAGCTCCGCTGGTGCTTGCACTGGTGTGAAGATTGCCCCTTCTCAGGATTTATCGGTGTTGAGTCTTTTTTTTTTCTTTGAAAGGATCATGTATAGTATAGAAGTTCATCGGAATCGGAGGTACAAAGCATCTTGAACACAATAAAAGTTATATCAACATTCCGAGACCATTGATTGGCCACTACTGTCGTCGGAACGAACCACTGACGTGTCGCTATCGCGCTCCCCTACCGGAGCCGCCTTCGACCTTGTCGATAATAGTTGGGAAGTCTTCGTGCGCGCCCCCCTAACGACCAACGTCCTGGAGCCGCAGTCCTTGTCGTTCAACCCTTGCATAGATCTAAAGCCACGCCAAAACTTCCTCGACTACGTCCAAGCAGACAAACTCGAGAAGGATCGAAGCCCAGAAGATAAACTCAAAGAAGAAATGTCGGACATGCGAGGACTGAAAAAACCTAATATAAACTACTTACCAGAGCAGAGGCACCGGGGTTCTTTTCTCCGCGAGCGGCCGCCGGAACTTCAGGCAGAGGGGAGGCGAATCCACGG
This sequence comes from Triticum timopheevii, assembly GCA_963921465.1. Taxonomy (NCBI): domain Eukaryota; kingdom Viridiplantae; phylum Streptophyta; class Magnoliopsida; order Poales; family Poaceae; genus Triticum; species Triticum timopheevii. Next base: position 163,226,727 of record OY997272.1, on the reverse strand, counting down.
CTCACGGGTGAAGTCTGGACGAAAAAGTTTGCCCTAGCCGCCTAAGATTAGGGGAGGAAACAAGAACCGGTGTCCTATCTGCTATTAGATCCTGGTGAGAGGGACAATCATTGTTTTCACGGGTCATTGCACGAGTCAGTGTATGGTGGCGGTGTCGGCTTACGAGGCCATCAAATGTGACAAGACGTCATTTTTTGACACATAACCACATAAGGCCTTGTTCGGTTACACCCCTCTACAAGAGGATTGGAGGGGATTTGAGGAGGTTTTGACTTGCAGGGGATTAAATCCACTTCAATCCCTGCCAAACCCCCTTCGAATCCCTCTCAACCGAACACAGCCTAAGGCATTGACATGGCGGCTTTTGTAATCACAATCTTTTTAGGGTTTTGCTACATTTCATCCCAAAAATGTGTGTCCCTCTAATCATTATTTTCACACATTTCTTTTTGTATAGCAAGACAAAGCTCCTACTGGTTTCTAAAATAAAAGTTTCTCATTTGTGTGTGTGTGGAGGGGAGGGGGGGGGGGTGAGATAAAAGTTTCTCTCTCTTCTTTTTACCAGCGGATGGACAAGTTTTCCTTTGACTTTCTCGTATTTGTTTTGTCATAATGGTTTTACAATAACAACCTAAACATGGTAATAAATACCTTGATTACTCCTTTGCCCGAGGATAAAGTAGTAAACAAACACACATTGCTACAAGTCCAAAATTGTTGTCAACCAAAGCCTTGACGCCGTACAAATCATGTCACTTGCCCATTGCAGAATTAAAAAACGCTAAATACCCCTCCCCCCTTCCCGACACTCCCACTGGGTCGACATGTTAGTTTTTTCCTTTATCTTTGTATTTTCATTATAATTTTGGCTATATTTTTATTTTCATTTTCATATTTATATCATTCATTTTACTATGCATTTCCCATTTGTATTACCAATTCATAATCCATGATAAGTCATTATATATAAATGTTTAGCTAAATGTTTTTCCATTGATCCATATAACTTTTCTATAGGAACTTTTTTCTGATATGTTAAATTATAGAGGAAAAACAAGGATTGTAGCCCTCATATGTTTGCACATGTTGGAACAAGTTATGGTATTTTTATTTTATTCTTAATTACTCCATCAGTTTATTTTTACTCCTCGTGTTATATTTGTCTTACTCCCTCCATTCATCTATATAGGGCCTAATGCCTTTTTTGAGATTGTCTTTGACTATTGATAAGATTAATAGTATATGTGATGTATAATATGAAAATTATATCATTGGGAGCTCTTTTTCATGTATGAATTTGATGGTATGCTTTGTGTAACTTGCATCTTATATATTATTTCTCTAATATTTAGTCAAAGTTAGCCTCGAAATATTCATTAGGCCCTACATGGAGGGATTAACTCAAATTTTGTAAGGATTAACCAGCTTATATTAAATTATATAATATCTAAAATACCAAATATATACAACATTAAAAGTAAATTAATTTATGGATTTTAAGATATTAACTTGGTGTTGTGAAGGTTTGTACCTTTTTTATAAACTCAGTCAAACCTCTAAAAGCTAGACTTAAAACAAACCTAAAATGCGACGTAAAATGAAGGCTTTAGCCCGAATTTTATTAAAATAAAGATGTTTTCTGAATCTTCACTTAAAATACCATGGGACATATTTTCAAGGGACAATTAGCTTTGTGCCCCTGGTTGTGTCCCCCTCGTCTGTTTTACCCCTAGTTTGAAAAAGTCACCGATTCTGTCCACACCACTTTGGAATTCTCTCGTTTTTGCCCTTCCGTCACGGCTCCGCTTGGTCAGCGCCGTTTGACCACATACGACGCTCCGTTTTGGACCCTGCTTGCCCCCGCTAGGAGAGAACCCACTCGGGCCCATATCACTCTCATCCCCACTCTCTCCCGTTCCCCACTCTCTCCCTGTTCCCACTCTCACGAGCCCTGGCTAGGAGGCGACGGCGGCGACAACGTTGACGACTGCGGTGCCCGCAGTGACTGCTGTAGATGGTGGACGACGGCGATGGCATCGGTGCCACCTGCGGCGACCGCGGCTGCAAGGCAAGGATGGTGGACGACGGCGACGGCAGCGGTGCCACCTGCGTCGCCCGCGGCCGCAAGGCAAGGATAGTGGACGACGGCTACGGCAGCGGTCCCACCTGCGGCATCCGCGGCTGCAAGGCAAGGACACGGTCGCAGACAACATTAGGGTAAGTCCCCCCATCCCAGATCTGTTGTTTCTTCCTCCCCTAGATCCCAGATCTGTTGTTGTATGTTGATATCATGCCCTGTTTGCATAGGATTGATCCGGCTAGAGCATTTAATATCAGTGTTAGAATGGACATGCACTTTAACTGCTGTTGGTACAGAAGGAAAAGAAACTGGCTTCACATTTCCATTAGTGGTGGACAACAACAACACATTTGAGCAGTTTAGGGCAACAATATTTGCCAAATATCCATGGGGATTACATGATGCTGTTGAGCTAAGGTACTGGGATGTGTCGAAAGTTGCTTGGGTGTCTGTTCAGTCTGATAATGAGTTAGGTGCCATGTTTGCAAATAATGCACAAACCATGTCATGCAATCTGGAAATCACTGTTATTCAGAGGCATAGGCCCCCCTCTGGTTCAGAAAATAATTCAAACCCCACTGCTTCAAGGCCCTCTGGTTCTACAGCGTCTGCAAAACCTAGGACTAACACAAGGGGAACAAGTAGCAGTTGCAGGCCACCTACAACCCCAAGTGCAAATGCTCAGTCTGAGCATTCTTGCAGTAAAACCCAAGCTAAACCTAGCATACCAGTTGATCCTGTTGTGGAGGAAGCAAAACCTGATGCAACACTTTTGTCTGATGAAGAAGATGAGAAACTTTATCCAGGCTATGGTCAGCACAACAATGAGGAAGATCATGTAGATGATGAGTACATTCCTGCTGAATTCTCTGATACAGATGAAGATGAGAAGCAGGAGGACCTGGACAATGGAGATTTTCAAGCTGAAGATGAGGACAGACCTGTCATGATGTATGACAGAGGTAATCCCTCTATTGGGGAAGGTGTAGTTTTTCCTTCAGCAATTGACTGCAGAAATGCAGTTGCAACTTTCTCAATTACCACTGAAATAGAGTACATCACTTTGAAAAGTGACCAAAGAAGGTTTACTGTAAAATGTGCCTCTGATAAATGTAAGTGGAGGCTGCATGCTTCTTTAATGAGGAGAAGCACATTATTTCAGGTACTAATGCATTTTCTGTTTTACTTTCTATAATTATTGTTCAAAATTTATGTTTCATGTACTAATTGCTTGTTCTTTTTTAACAGATTAAGGTCAACCCTTACCCTCACAATTGTCCAAGTGTTAACAGATCTCAGAGATTGAGGACTGCAAAGAGAAGATGGATAACAGATGCTTCTATTGGCTTGGATTAGAAAAAATCCAGGGATAGGACCAAGGGAAATTCAGCACAGGTTGACAGAGAAGTATGGTGTGGAGGTGCCATATAGTAGGTGTTATTTTGGTAAAGAGATGGCACTAGACAAGATGTTTGGCAAGTACAGTGATAGTTTCAATTTGATTTATTCATTCAAGGCTGAAGTTGAGAGAACATCACCAGGCAGTGTAGTTGAAATTGACAAGCACACTGTGGAATACTCATTGAGAGGAAAGAAACTGCACAAGGAGTGTTTCAGAAGAGTGTTTGTGTGCTTCAAGGCATGTCAGACAAGTTTCTTGGAGGGGTGCAGGCCTTACCTTGCTGTGGATGCAACAGCCACTGTTCAAGATATCTTCCGATATGCCGATAAATCGGCAGATTTATCGCTTACCGCTGTCTGACCGATAAGAGAAATCGGCCGATAAATCAGATGATATGGCGACAAATTGGCCGATATGCCGATAAACTGGCCGATTTACCCCTTATCATGGGTCGGCCGATAAGTTCCCGATAAGCGATATCCCCAACATTGGCAACAGCACTGACTGGTAGGTACAGGGGCTAGCTTGTTTCTGCTTGTGCCCTTGATGCACACAATTGGTTATTTCCAGTTGCCTATGGTGTCATAGAAGCAGAGTCAATTGAGAGCTGGACTTGGTTCTTCCAACAACTGAAGAAAGTAATAGGACATCCAGAAGGTTTAGTCATACATACTGATGCATGCAAAAGATTGGAGACAGCTGTTGATGATGTATATGCTGGGGTGGAGCACAGGGAGTGTATGAGGCATTTGGCTCAAAACTTCAGCAAGAAATTCAAAGGCAAGTTCTATGATGAGAATTTGTGGCCATGCTCACTTACATACAGCATTAAAAAGCACAACTATCATCTGAATCAGTTGCACAGTAGGCCCAAAGTTAAAGAATATTTAGAGGAGCATCACACAAAAATATGGGCTAGAGCACACATCAATGACATTTGCAAGGTAGACTATTGTTGGGGAACGTTGCAGAAAACAAAAAAATTTCTACTCGTTTCACCAAGATCCATCTAGGAGTTCATCTAGCAACGAGTCATCGGATGCATCTACGTACCTTGTAGATTGCGAGCGGAAGCGTTCAAAGAATGGGGATGATGTAATTGAACACGACGTGATCCAAATCACCGATGACCAAGCGCCGAACGGACGGCACCTCCGCGTTCAACACACGTACGGAACAACCACGTCTCCTCCTTCTTGATCCAGCAAGGGGAGAGGAGAGGTTGAGGGAGATGGCACCAGCAGCAGCACGACGGCGTGGTGTTGATGGAGCTGCAGTACTCCGGCAGAGCTTCGCCAAGCGCTATGGAGGAGGAGGAGGTGTTGGAGAGGGAGAAGGAGTCAACCAAAGGCCAAGGTATGAAGTCCCTCCTTTCCCCCACTATATATAGGAGGGCCAAGGGGGGGTGGCCGGCCCTAGGAGATCCAATCTCCTAGGGGGGCGGCGGCCAAGGGGGGTTTCCCTCCCCCCCAAGGCACCTAGGAGGTGCCTTCCCCTCCTAGGACTCTTCCCCCCTCTTAACCCTAGGCGCATGGGCCCCTTGGGGCTGGTGCCCTTGGCCCATGTAGGCCAAGGAGCACCCCCTACAGCCCATGTGCCCCCCCCCGGGATAGGTGGCCCCACCCGGTGGACCCCCGGGACCCTTCCGGTGGTCCCGGTACAATACCAATAACTCCGAAACTTGTCCCGATGCCCGAAACAGGACTTCCCATATATAAATCTTTACCTCCGGACCATTCCGGAACTCCTTGTGACGTCCGGGATCTCATCCGGGACTCCAAACAACATTCGGGTTACTGCATATACATATCCCTACAACCCTAGCGTCACCGAACCTTAAGTGTGTAGACCCTACGGGTTCGGGAGACATGAAGACATGACCGAGATCGCTCTCCGGTCAATAACCAACAGCGGGATCTAGATACCCATGTTGGCTCCCACATGCTCCACGATGATCTCATCGGATGAACCACGATGTCGAGGATTCAATCAACCCCGTATACAAATCCCTTTGTCAATCGATATGTTACTTGCCCGAGATTCGATCGTCGGTATCCCAATACCTCATTCAATCTCGTTACCGGCAAGTCACTTTACTCGTACCATAATGCATGATCCCGTGACCAGACACTTGGTCACTTTGAGCTCATTATGATGATGCATTACCGAGTGGGCCCAGTGATACCTCTCCGTCATACGGAGTGACAAATCCCAGTCTTGATCCATGTCAACCCAACAGACACTTTTGGAGATACCCGTAGTATACCTTTATAGTCACCCAGTTACGTTGTGACGTTTGGCACACCCAAAGCACTCCTACGGTATCCGGGAGTTACACGATCTCATGGTCTAAGGAAAAGATACTTTGACATTGGAAAACTCTAGCAAACGAACTATACGATCTTGTGCTATGTTTAGGATTGGGTCTTGTCCATCACATCATTCTCCTAATGATGTGATCTCGTTATCAATGACATCCAATGTCCATAGCCAGGAAACCATGACTATTTGTTGATCAACGAGCTAGTCAACTAGAGGCTTACTAGGGACATGTTGGTGTCTATTATTCACACATGTATTACGATTTCCGGATAATACAATTATAGCATGAATAAAGACAATTATCATGAACAAGGAAATATAATAATAATGCTTTTATTATTGCCTCTAGGGCATATTTCCAACAGTCTCCCACTTGCACTAGAGTCAATAATCTAGTTACACTGTGATGAATCGAACACCCATGGAATTCTGGTGTTGATCATGTTTTGCTCTAGGGAGAGGTTTAGTCAACGGATCTGCTATATTCAGGTCCGTATGTACTTTACAAATCTCTATGTCTCCATCTTGAACATTTTCATGAATGGAGTTGAAGCGACGCTTGATGTGCCTTGTCTTCTTGTGAAACCTGGGCTCCTTGGCAAGTGCAATAGCTCCAGTGTTGTCACAGAAGAGTTTGATTGGCCCCGACGCATTGGGTATGACTCCTAGGTCAGTGATGAACTCCTTCACCCATATTGCTTCATGTGCTGCCTCCGAGGCTGCCATGTACTCCGCTTCACATGTAGATCCCGCCACGATGCTCTGCTTGCAACTGCACCAGCTTACTGCCCCACCATTCAAAATATACACGTATCCGGTTTGTGACTTAGAGTCATCCAGATCTGTGTCGAAGCTAGCGTCGACGTAACCCTTTACGACGAGCTCTTCGTCACCTCCATAAACGAGAAACATTTCCTTAGTCCTTTTCAGGTACTTCAGGATATTCTTGACCACTGTCCAGTGTTCCTTGCCAGGATTACTTTGGTACCTTCCTACCAAACTTACGGCAAGGTTTACATCAGGTCTGGTACACAGCATGGCATACATAATAGAACCTATGGCTGAGGCATAGGGGATGACACTCATCTCTTCTATATCTTCTGCCGTGGTCGGACATTGAGCCGAGCTCAATTTCACACCTTGTAACACAGGCAAGAACCCCTTCTTAGATTGATCCATATTGAATTTCTTCAATATCTTATCAAGGTATGTGCTTTGTGAAAGACCTATGAGGCGTCTCGATCTATCTCTATAGATCTTGATGCCTAATATATAAGCAGCTTCTCCAAGGTCCTTCATTGAAAAACTTTTATTCAAGTAGGCCTTAATGCTGTCCAAGAGTTCTATATCATTTCCCATCAAAAGTATGTCATCTACATATAATATGAGAAATGCTATAGAGCTCCCACTCACTTTCTTGTAAACACAGGCTTCTCCATAAGTCTGTGTAAACCCAAACGCTTTGATCATCTCATCAAAGCGAATGTTCCAACTCCAAGATGCTTGCACTAGCCCATAAATCGAGCGTTGGAGCTTGCACACCTTGTCAGCATTCTTAGGATCGACAAAACCTTCCGGTTGCATCATATACAATTCTTCCTTAAGGAAACCATTAAGGAATGCCGTTTTGATGTCCATTTGCCATATTTCATAATCATAGAATGTGGCAATCGCTAACATGATTCGGACGGACTTTAGCTTCGCTACCGGTGAGAAAGTCTCATCGTAGTCAACCCCTTGAACTTGTCGATAACCCTTAGCGACAAGCCGAGCTTTATAGATGGTCACATTACCATCCGCGTCTGTCTTCCTCTTAAAGATCCATTTATTTTCTATGGCTCGCCGCTCAACGGGCAAGTCAGTCAAAGTCCATACTTCGTTTTCATACATGGATCCTATCTCGGATTTCATGGCTTCTAGCCATTTGTCGGAATCCGGGCCCGCCATCGCTTCTTCATAGTTCGAAGGTTCACCGTTGTCTAACAACGTGATTTCCAAGACAGGGTTGCCGTACCACTCTGGTGCGGAACGTGTCCTTGTGGACCTTCGAATTTCAGTAGGGGCTTGATCAGAAGTATCTTGATCATTATCATTAACTTCCTCTCTAGTCGGTGCAGGCACCTCAGGAACATTTTCTTGAGTTGCGCCATTTTCCGGTTCAAGAGGTAATACTTCATCAAGCTCTACTTTCCTCCCACTTACTTCTTTCGAGAGAAACTCTTTCTCTAGAAAGGACCCATTTTTGGCAACAAAGATCTTGCCTTCGGATCTGAGGTAGAAGGTGTACCCAATAGTTTCTTTTGGGTATCCTATGAAGACGCATTTTTCTGACTTGGGTTTGAGCTTTTCAGGTTGAAGTTTCTTGACATAAGCATCGCATCCCCAAACTTTTAGAAACGACAACTTAGGTTTCTTACCAAACCATAATTCATACGGTGTCGTCTCAACGGATTTCGACGGAGCCCTATTAAAAGTGTATGCAGCAGTCTCTAAAGCATAGCCCCCAAAAGATAGCGGCAAATCGGTAAGAGACATCATAGATCCCTCCCCCCCAAGGCACCTAGGAGGTGCCTTCCCCTCCTAGGACTCTTCCCCCCTCCTAACCCTAGGCGCATGGGCCCCTTGGGGCTGGTGCCCTTGGCCCATGTAGGCCAAGGAGCACCCCCTACAGCCCATGTGCCCCACCGGGATAGGTGGCCCCACCCGGTGGACCCCCGGGACCCTTCCGGTGGTCCCGGTACAATACCGATAACCCCGAAACTTGTCCCGATGCCCGAAACAGGACTTCCCATATATAAATCTTTACCTCCGGACCATTCCGGAACTCCTCGTGACGTCCGGGATCTCATCCGGGACTCCAAACAACATTCGGGTTACTGCATATACATATCCCTACAACCCTAGCGTCACCGAACCTTAAGTGTGTAGACCCTACGGGTTCGGGAGACATGAAGACATGATCGAGATCGCTCTCCGGTCAATAACCAATAGCGGGATCTGGATACCCATGTTGGCTCCCACATGCTCCACGATGATCTCATCGGATGAACCACGATGTCGAGGATTCAATCAACCCCGTATACAAATCCCTTTGTCAATCGATATGTTACTTGCCCGAGATTCAATCGTCGGTATCCCAATACCTCGTTCAATCTCGTTACCGGCAAGTCACTTTACTCATACCGTAATGCATGATCCCGTGACCAGACACTTGGTCACTTTGAGCTCATTATGATGATGCATTACCGAGTGGGCCCAATGATACCTCTCCGTCATACGGAGTGACAAATCCCAGTCTTGATCCATGTCAACCCAACAGACACTTTCGGAGATACCCGTAGTATACCTTTATAGTCACCCAGTTACGTTGTGACGTTTGGCACACCCAAAGCACTCCTACGGTATCCGGGAGTTACACGATCTCATGGTCTAAGGAAAAAATACTTTGACATTGGAAAACTCTAGCAAACGAACTATACGATCTTGTGCTATGTTTAGGATTGGGTCTTGTCCAACACATCATTCTCCTAATGATGTGATCTCGTTATCAATGACATCCAATGTCCATAGCCAGGAAACCATGACTATATGTTGATCAACGAGCTAGTCAACTAGAGGCTTACTAGGGACATGTTGGTGTCTATTATTCACACATGTATTACGATTTCCGGATAATACAATTATAGCATGAATAAAGACAATTATCATGAACAAGGAAATATAATAATAATGCTTTTATTATTGCCTCTAGGGCATATTTCCAACAACTATGTGAACAACAACCTTGCTGAAGCTTTCAACTCAAGGATCAAGAAATACAAGGGGCTTCACATAGTTGACTTGTGTGACAAGATCAGGCAGTACATTATGCAAAAATTTGATATAAGGAACAGGATTGCCATTGATCATTTTGAAGGCCATCTCATTGTTCCATCTGTGATGAAGGCCTTAATGGCAAAAACAAAAGGTTTAGAGATGAGTTTGATTAGGAGAAGCCCAGCAGAGGCTGAAGTTACTGCTACTGACAAAGAAAAAAGAGAATGGAGGTACCCTGTTGACTTACAGAAGTGGTCTTGTAGTTGCAGACAATGGCAAGTAACTGGTAAGCCATGTATCCATGCTCTATTCTTTATCACTTCTCTTAGAGGTGAAGCCAGTGGAATAGATCAGTATGTGCACAAGTTTTCTTCTGTTGAGAAATTCAGAGCTACTTATGCTGACAACCTTCCAGCTTTGGAAGGAAAGTAACAGTGGGAAATTGTGAATCCAGGATTTAAACTTTCTGCTCCAGTTCAAAACAGAGCACCTGGCAGGCCGAGGAAAACTAGAATTAGGTCCAGAGTGAAGGAAAAGAACTAGGTCCTAGGAGTAAAAAATGTGGCAGGTGTGGAGGACGAGGACACCATGCCAACAAATGCAAAAATTCAGTTGATGCAGCCTTTGGTGAAGATGAACATTGGGGAGCTGAGAATGCAGAAGAGCCAGCAGTGCAAGTGGAACCAGTGGAAGTAGATGATGGAACAGATGCAGAAGATCCACCTCAAGAGCAACCTATAGAGCCAACACCAACATCTACACAAGCTACTATAATCAGGTGATGTTTGTGTATATATGTTTGTTTTCATGCACTATCATATGAAATGTGACATGCTTGCACTTTTCACAGCCCAACAAAGAATTATAAGAAGGCAGCAGATAGAGGAGCTTCTCCAGCTAAGAAGCAGACAACAACAATTGAAGTTCCTGGTGTGCTAGCCCCCAGCAAAGAACACCAGGAGCAAAACAAGGCTAGCCCCCAATCCAGCTGAGAACACCAGGAGCAAAAAACTCAAGTTTTAGTTCTTCATTTGCACTTGCTGGTGACTATTTGAGATGACTGTATGTTGAACTAGTATTTTCACTTGCTGTTGAACTACTGTTTGAGATGTCATGATGTTGAACTAGTATTTTCACTTGCGGTTGAACTACTATTGAGATGCTGGCTATGTCATGCTTTAATTTGAAGTTGTTTGATCATATGCCAATATGATCCAAATTGTCATCGACGATGACAATTTGGTCATCTCCCTAGTCATCTGCCAATATGAACCAAATTGTCGTCGACGATGACAATTTGGGCATCTCTCTAGTCATCTGCCAATATGAACCAAATTGTCGTCGATGGCGACAATTTGATCATCTCCCTAGTCATCTGCCAATATGAACCAAACTGCATAAATTTAGAACACCAAATAGCATTACATGAAGATTGGTACATTACAAAGTTCATCCATATCCTGCACTATAACAATAATAAACATACTTGCTTCACTTAGTGGCTTCATTCTGTGATAACACTGATAAAGCCACAACTACAACACATACAACAATTCCACTAAAAAACACTGCCCAAACATTGAGCATCTCATCTCTCTCCTTCAGTTTCTTGTTCAAAGCACGGTTCTTCTTTGACAGCTCCATATTTTCCCTCTACAATTTGTGAGACTTGATCCAGCTGTGTTCAATATATGCATGTAGATCTTCAAATGCAAGGGCCACACGCAGTGGAGGAGGAGGGTCAACCCAAACCACCCACTTGCACTCATCTGGCAACTAATTAGATGAACAAAATTAGAAATTTCAAAATAACAACAACCTCCCAAATTGACAATGAAATTGACAAGCAACTACTTACATTAAGAGGGCAACGCAAAAATTGTCGGCCCGTGCTAGCCCCTCCCCAAGCCACCCGACGAGCAGGAACTAGGCCATGTCTAGGGCAACGGTGCTTAGATCTGGGCTCTAAGCCGGAAAATGATTCATCTGAGTGATGGTACTCCGAGACGAGCTCCACAATCCCCATCCCATCGATCAAAGAAGAGCAAAAAAAATCCCGAAATCAGAGAAACCCTAGAATGAGGGGGTCAAATGGTTGAAACCCTAGAAAATCCCCAAATCCCCACGGAGTGCTCCACTTACCTCTGCGGCAGTAGAACCGGCCGTCGTCGAGGAGTTTGACGATGGGAAGCTTGTCGTCCGCATCTTCTCCTCCCGCTCGGGCCTCTCCCACGGCGGCTCTCGATCCCGTTCTTCACGAGCTCTCCCACTCTCTGTTTGTTTCTGCACGTGAGCTCGAGGAGGACGAAGGGGTATATGGGCTGGGGACACAGGGGCAAAAATGTCCAAAACAGAGCGCCGTATGTGGTCAAACGTCACTGACCAAGCGGAGCCGTGACGGAAGGGAAAAAACGAAAGAATTCCAAAGTGGTTTGGACAGAACCGGTGACTTTCTCAAACTAGGGGTAAAACAGACGAGGGGGACACAACTAGGGGCATAAATCAAATTGTCCCTATTTTCAAACAAATATTTTATCTAATTTAATTTTGGGAATTCTGTTTGATATATGTATATCATTTTCGGTAATATCCGAGAATATATTTATGAAACAAACTACTATAAAATATTAGAAATATCTACTATTAAAGGGCAATCGAACTTCGTGATGGTTCGACCTCCTCCCTCCCTTCCTCCTACGCTCGATCGACAAAAAAAAACCTCGCCTCGCGCGAGAGGCACTATCCCAACAACCGAAAAAATTGGACCTCCTTCTCACCCAGCCCCGCACGAAAAAAGAAACAGGAAAGTAAACAGCCCACATACACACGTCATGTTCCCACCTCCCACTCCCTTCCCCAAATCCCTTGTTCCTGAATCGCCACCGCCGACGGCTACTTCTCTCCTCTCGCCCATGGGATCTCTCTTTCTCGCCGTTGAGCACTGCTTGCCCACGCCCGCCATCACCTTGCTGGAGCTCGACGAGGCAGAGCGGCAGCGATTAACAATGGCCTGATAACCCTGACTCCCTACCCTTGCTCTCCAACCAATCTTCTCACCGTAGCCTGTAATCACAAACTCCTCGTGATCCTCTCCCATGGCGCCTCCTCCATGAATAGGGGAAACTTCATGTGTTTTCCGGGTCCTATTTATAACTGGCACTTTGGCAATGCAAACCTCCAATCGGGAGGAGGAGGATCACCCAAACGTCACTTGTGGCGAGTAGCAGAGGAGAGATCGGTGATGGTGTCTGGCAGCATGCCCTCCCTCCAGCGCCACCTCCCCCTTCCAACGGATGAGCCCTTTGCCGATGTTGCCTCCCTCCGTTACCTTCCCACGCTCGTCACCAGCAGATCTCCAGATGCCGCAGACCGCACTGCTTGTTGGGCGATGATTTCATCGCCACAGCCCTCAACGACGCGATGACTCCGCTGCCGCAAAAAGGCTAACTGCTGCTGCAATTCTAGTTGTGTGAGACTTCAGTTTTGCTACTAGTTGCTTGCCAATGCATGTATGTTGTTAATGCAGGAGAAGCAAGAGCCTTACAGGGCCCAACCATAAGACTAGCCACAGTGGGAGTAACTTCAGCAATAATATCGAGTCCGACTCAGCAAATTTGCTTATGTGCCAATGATTTAATGAGGAGAAAGGTAGTTATATTAAGTTAGCTAGTTATTGTAACATCACATGTCTCAATGCAATATGAATCTATAACCTAATAAATGAAGCTTTACATGTTACCACACTTATGTTACTACCCACTATGAAGGTAGTAACATAGTTTAGGAATATGTGTATGTTACTAGTGTATGTTACTCATCACTGTGCCTAGTCTAAGAGCTGACAAGTATTGCATGGTAGCAGCAGGAACCTTGTCCGACAAGGTGAGGGGCGGCAGGTTCGTGGGCTGTTGCGACTTTGCTGCATGCCCCGCCATTGCTAGGCACAGGAACGAGAGATATAAGGTGAGGGGCAGCAGGACCGTTGGCTGTAGTAGCTGTGCTGTTGAAGAAAGAGGATACAGGAAACGTTTCTTGCTCGTGGTGTGTGCCATGCATTTTGGTTTTCTACTCGTGCCAGCTAACCACATGGATTATGTTGGACTGCCTCCCTGTATTTCTTTTCTGAATTTGCTTGCTTAAATAAGAAAATCAGCACATAATAATCTGATGTATACAACCATGGGATAGTTCAAATATAATGTAATAAATAGAATTGCATGGTAACTTTTCGACAAAATTTGTTACATGGCCAAAATGATACAGAAGAATATTAGCAAATATTGTGCCCTGGATTTTTCAGGTAAGAGCATCTGCTATATGACACACGCGCGTCGCATACAGAGCAGCCGACTGGGCCGGCCCATTCGCGCTGTAGGGAACCGCTGTACTGCAGGGCCTAAAAAGCTGTCAGTACACTCCTTCAAAAAAACTGTTAGGACACTGCAGCTTTTTCTTTTCTTTTCCTGGTACATTTCCACACTAAAATAGGGAAAACGGTTTTAAAAACAGTATCATATTTTGAAAATTTCCAAGAGAAATTTATGAAATTTAAATTTTTTTAATTCCAAACAAACTTTTGTAATCCCGAATATATTTTGAAAACACAACCATTGTTTCAATTTTTAGGAAAAAAATTCAAATATTCAAACAAAATTTGAAATTTCTATACAACTTTTGAATATCTCAAATCATCTGTAGTAGACGATTTACTTTCCGTTTTTTCAAATTATTTTTGAAAATTTCAAACAATTTTAAAGTTTCAAAACATTTAAATTGCTGAAAAAAACCAGAATCCCCAATATTTTAAAAATGCAAACACTTTTTGATTTCCAAACAAATTTGAAAATCCTAAATTTCATCCAAATATGACAACCAACCCCTCGGCCTTCGCACTCGTCGGGGCCTCATGACTACGACGCTTCTAATATGGCTTTGTGGAGTCTGCAGCGTCGCGCGCGGGACTCTGGTCTCTTTGAGCTACCCGCTGAACGGGTTTTCCTCTTTGGCGCGCCGGTCGCGCGCGAGCGAGAACGACCGTGCGCATACCCCTTGCTCCCTCGCAGCATACATGTGGGCCCGCCCAACTGCTCATGTCCGGTTTTGGGACCTGGTTTTCTTGTTATTTCTTTCCTGTTTTCTACTTTCCTTTTTCTTTTTTCCTCTATCTTTTAGTTTTCACTTTTTTCCCCTTTTTCCAAATTTCACAAATATTTTGTGAAATCTGGAAACATTTTTTCCAATTTGGTGAATATTTTTGAAATTTGATTATTTTCCCCAATCAGGGGAACATTGAATACAAAATTTGTTCATCAAATTAAAAAAATGTTCATATACTTTGATATGGCCAACATTATGTAAATTCATGAACATTCTTTTTACAAATTCTTGAATATTTTCTAAATCGTGAACATTTTTTTAATGTTTTCAATTGTTTTTGAAACCATGACATGTTTTTGAAGCCAAATTCATGTATTATTTTCCAAGGCATGAAGAGTTTTAAACCCACGATTGTTTTTACAAGTTCGTGGACATTTTAAAACCGTCAAAAGTTTTTCATTTTTCATGAACTTTTTTTGTTTGAAATTGCATACATTTTTTGAATATTTGGAATATTTCATGAACACTTTCACAATGTACGAACATTTTCTTGAAATCATAAAACTTTTTTAATCCATGAGAATTTATGATTTTCCTAACATTTTTTAATCCACGAACAGTTTTTTGACAATTCGCAATTTTTTGAAATCCCAAATTATTTTTAAATAAGAAAAAAACTAAAAACAGAAAAAAAAAGTACTCCCTCTGTCCTAAAATAAGTGTCTCAACTTTGTATTAAGTTTAATACAAAGTTATACTAAGATTGAGACACTTATTTTAAAACGAAGCGAGTAGCCCCGCACTGTTGCCATTTAGGAATTCCCCGGCTGAATTCCTTCATCCGGTACTTTTAACGTCGGCTTTCGCTTCACAGGCCATGATTGAAGGCAGTAGCCCATGGCACATGCAATTTTCACCGCCTTCTTTGATTTTGCGCCATGCTATGGTTAATTAATTTGCGGAGTTCACCTAAAAATATTAATTTTGTGGAGTTACCCAGGTTGGGTAGTTAATGCCAGCAGTAATGGGGACTGTTTTGCGGAGCTGTTGTTAAATCAACCGCGAAAAAGAACTACCGCGAAAACACGAGGCAAGGAAGAAGACACCAGGATTGAATGGATGAGCGAGCCGTCGTTTTACGGCGGCTGTCGCAGAAGACAACAGAGTATAGTTTAGCACGGCGTGGTGAACTGTAATTGACTACGCCGTCCGTCCGTCCGTGGCGTGCGCGATCGCGGGACGGATCCGCGTGCCGGCGGGACGGTCGGCCGGGCCCCAGCGGCGCCCCGCCACCGGTGGACGGCGGCGGGCACGGCGCCAACGGAGACGCCGGAAGCCATGCACGTACGCGCGCGCATTAAGTGGGAGGCGCCCGTCCCTGTGAGCGCCACCAACCGGCTTCAATTCCGGTCGTGGCCGTGGCCTACGTACACGCTCGCACGGTCGTACCGGCAACCACTGTTCACCGCGTCCTCTCCGTCTCAAGGCCAGCGGCTCAGAAATCAAGATTGTCGAAAGCTCTACGCTGTGATGGGAATTATCGATCTGGTTAGGGACACGCAGCGCCGGCGTACGACCGAGGACGACGTCTCGAGTGGGGGCGTACAGCAGCAGCTGCTGACAGCGGGGCCGGCATGGAGCGTACTTCACCTGTTGTGCGTGCGTCCTGGGTGCAGGGCCATTTTGTAGGCTCGCGTGCGCTGGCTGCTTTCGGTCGCGAGCCGCCCAACCGTCAGGCCTGACCAGAGTGGGTTCAATGAGGACTCGACACGGTCGATCAGGTACGTGCCTTGTCCCTTTTTTTCCTTTTTTTTATAACTTACTTGAAACTTTATTTAACCGTCCCACGCAGGGATTTCGTCCGAGATAACACTCAAGATACAGTCAGGAGGAGATTGTAACCGAACCATACATAAATTATTGACAACACTCCCCCTAGCTAACAGATCTGCCGCTTTATTTGCAGATCGTCGAGCCCAATTAACCCTCCATTGTCCCCGCGTGCCCAGCATCTGCTTCACTTCTTCAATGACTGGCCCCATCAATGACAGGTCCTTTTCCTTACTCTGAAGCTTGCAGACGACCTCACGACAATCCATCTCTACATGCAGGTTGTGTATATTCAGCTCAATGGCCAATTGCACAGCCCTCCTACATGCACTAAGTTCCGCTCTTGCTGGCTCCTGGCATCGTGGAAAGATTTGACATGCACCGCCCAGGAAGGCACCTTCCTGGTTTCGTAGCACAATGCCCGCAGCACCCCCCTCTCCTGTTCTGGAAATAGCAGTATCGACATTAGCTTTCACCCATCCCTCCTCAGGCGGATTCCATTTCTCGCATGGTGCTGGGTTAGATTGTTTGCTCTTGCGGCCATGAACAACTTGCCACTCACCCATCAGGTGGAACACTCTCCTGGCAATCGCCTCTACTTCTTCTATTCTCCGCCCGTCTCTTGCATTGTTCCGTGCCAACCAGAGCGCATACACCCCCTGAGCCATGACTGCCCTCTCATCGTTCGTCGCCACCGCAAGCCAAGACAGGAGCCACCTTGATAATGCACTCTGAGGGCTAACTGACTCCGGTGGGATCGCCACCGGTACCCCCAATTCCGAATGCATAATCTTCCAGAATTTCAGTGAGTGAGAACACCCCCAGAACCTGTGAAAGATGGATTCTTCTCTGCCGCATGCCACGCAGAACACACCATCCTTGATCTTCCTGCGACGGAGTTCCATCCCCACCGCCAAGCCATTACGTATCAGCCGCCACATATGAATCTTAACCTTCCCTGGCGCGACAGTGTCCCATAGGTTCATCCATGACTTGTGCTCCTGCACCCCCGAAGATGTTTCCGGCCGGCCAGTTTTGAGACGCTTCTGTTGCATACGCAGATGGTAGGCCGACCGTACAGTAAAGACACCATTTTTGGTGTAGTTCCAAGCCAGATAATCATCCACATTTGGCCCCCCGATAGGAATCCGGAGTATCTCTTCAGCATCGTCCGGGGAGAACATTGCATGTACCTTTGCCACGTCCCAAACAGAGCCATTCGCTGCTAGCAGGTCGCACACCCGATTTATCCCTTGGATATAAGTTTGGCCCAGTGGCCTTAAACTTCCACTCCTTGGTATCCAATTGTCATGGTGCACTTTGATCGACGTTCCATCCCCAACTCTCCAGATGAGTCCCTCCAAGAGCAGGTCCCTCCCATGAAGTATGCTTCTAAAGGTGAAAGAACCCCCACTCGGGCAGGTTGCATTAAGAATCGAACCCTCCATGAAATATCATGCTTTTAGGACACGAGCACATAGAGTCTCCGGTTGCTGTAGCATTCGCCACGCCTACCGCGCAAGCATAGCTTGGTTGAACGCTTCCGGGTCCCGAAATCCAAGGCCTCCCTCCTGTTTCCTCGTACACATTTTGTCCCAGGCAATCCAGTGCACCTTCTTCTTCCCATTTGCTTCCCCCCACCAGAAGTTTGATGAAATGGTCGACAGATTCCCGCACATTTTCTTTGAGAGTTGGAAGCAACTCATGGTAAAAGTCGGTGTTGATTGGAGGCATGACCTCACAAGCACCTCTCTGGCTTTTTTGGATAGCCCTTGTCCCTTCCATCCAGATACCTTGCCTCTTGCGCATTCCTTTACATACCTGAACGTACCTTCCTTTGACTTTCCCACTATAGTTGGCAATCCCAAGTACCTCTCGCTAAGAGCTTCCTCGGCGATGCCACTCACCTGATGCAGCTCTATTTTCCTCCCATCAGAGATTCCCTTACCAAAAAAGATAGCAGATTTTTGTAGGTTTACTTTCTGACCAGATGCCGCTTCATAGTCCTGCAAAATGATTCGGAGTGCATCAAAGTTCTCAGCTGACCCCTCAAGGAATACCACACTGTCATCAGCAAATAAGAGGTGTGTGACAGTCGGTCCTCCACTCCCAAAGGACACCCATTTTATATCCTTTTTTCTTTGTGCATTCTTGAGCATTGCAGAAAATCCTTCCACACAAAATAGGAAGAGATATGGGGAGAGTGGATCCCCTTGCCTAAGCCCATGAGAAGGGAGGAAACCGTAGGACAGGCCCCCATTTAACTTCACCGAGAAGGATGCTGTTTTGACACATCTCATGACCATCTCCATCCAGTGACTAGAGAAGCCAATTTTCATCATCATTTTCTCCAAAAAAACTCCACTCAACTCTATCATAGGCTTTCATCATGTCAAGCTTTACACCACACAAGGGTTTCTTCCGCTTCCTCCTTCTAATCGCATGCACACTCTCATAGGCCACCAAAACATTGTCCATGATTAACCTGTCAGGTAGAAATGCGCTTTGTTCTTCTGAGATCATGAAGGGTAGAACCACCTTTAGCCGGTTAGCCAGTGCTTTTGCGGCGATCTTATATAGAACATTGCATAAGCTAATCGGTCGGAATTGTGAAAGCAACTCCGGTGAGTTTACTTTCGGAATCATCACAATGACCGTGTCGTTAAACCCCGTCGGGACTGCCTGCCCAGCCAGGAACTCCTTGATTGCCTCACACACGTCCTCCTTTAATAAAGCCCAATGTTTTTGGTAGAACATGGCCAGAAGCCCGTCAGGCCCCGGGGCCTTCGTGGGACCCATTTGGAAGAGAGCAGCCTCTATTTCCTCATCAGTGAAGGGCGCACACAGCTTGGCGTTCATTGCATCTGTCACAACAACTTCTATGTGACGCAACACTTTCTCCGTATCCCGCGTGCCTTCCGATGAGAACAACTGTGAATAGAACCGCGCCGCCATTGCCCTCATTCTTTCATCATCCTTGCACTTAGTCCCATTATCTCTGAGAAGAGCTTTTACCGTGTTCTTCCTCTTCCTGTGCGAAGCTCGGTTCTGAAAGTACTTTGTGTTTTGGTCCCCCTCAGTGAGCCAGTCAACCCTCGATCGTTGCTTGTAGTAGATCTCTTCTCGCTCATAAATCTCATGCAACTGGTCCTCGATATCCTTCACCTCCGTTCTGTAGCCAGCCGCGCAGCCCTCTCCTTCGCCTCCACTAGCTGCACTTTTAGATGGGCAATCTATTTTTTGATGGATCCAAAGACCTGATGACTCCACCTTTTCATGTCCTTGGACGTGGATTTAATGCGCCTGCATGCATCTGCAAGACCACCGGCCCCGTGGTTGGTTGCATGGGAATCGGCCCATGCAGCAGCCACCATCGTTTCATATCCCTCATGCCTTGCCCACGCTGCCTCATATGCAAAGGAGCGCTGCCCACCCGGGTGCATCGCAGCCAGTGCTGCTTGCACCTTGACCACAATCGCCTGGTGATCCGACTCCTCAGTCATGACATGTAAGACTTCGACCGCTGGGAAGATCTATGCAAAGTCGGCGTTGCATGTAGCCCGATCAAGTCTCACTTGCACATTGTCAATGCCGTCTCTTTTATTATCCCATGTGAATGGATATCTTGAGTAGCCTAAATCGGAGAGCCTGCAGTCGGACAGGCAATCGGCGAAATCCCCCATTTGGTTCAAACTCCTCGGTTTATCACCCAACTGTTCTCTCTGAACCAAAGCCTCGTTGTAGTCCCCAACACAAAGCCATGGGAGATTATCCTAGGCTCGAAGGTAGCGAAGCACCTCCCAAGTGTACGTGCCCTTTTTTTGCGGGTGGTATACGTGCCTTGTTGATTGCCTGTAACTTTCGACCAGGGCTTCCTCAAAGAAACAGAAAAACTTCTAACCCTGTCTGGAATCCCCTGGTCGAAAGTTAGAAGTTTCCGCAACACTACTCCTCCTCCGCCTTTGCCTCCAATCTTGGATGTGGCACCGTCGGTGTTGGCCTTGATCCAACCCTCCTCTGGCACTGTCCATCTTTGCAGAACCGCAACTTTGGTCTCCCGACTCGGCTTCTCGTGAACCTCCCTCCATTCTCTCATATAAGAGCAAACCCTGTCTATTATTTCATGTGGTTCATCAATCCTCTTGCCATTTTTTGTCTCGTTTCGTGCCAGCCATAGAGCATAAACTGCATGGATCATCACCTGTCTCTCATCTTCATGAGCTTCAGCAAACCACCCAAGCAGCCAATTCGCCAGCTCACCGTGGGAGCAAGTGAAACTCGGTGGGGCCGCCACCGTTACTCCCTTTTCTGAACGCAACTGGTTTCAAAACTGGACTGAATGTTGGCAAGTCCAAAATTTGTGCATGATAGTCTCCTCGCGGTCGCACACTGCACAGAAACTCCTAGTTTTATACTCCGTTGCAGCAGCTCCGCACCCACCGCCAAGCCATTCCTAATCACTCTTCACATGTGAATCTTAGTCTTGTTTGGTGCGCTTGTATTCCAAAGGCCCAAGTAGCCTGCATGCTTGTTGACTAAACTAGCTGATTCCGACCGTCCGGTTTTCAGTTTATTCACAGTCATTCTTAGATGATACGCTGAATGCACCGTGAAAATGTCGTTCTTTGTATAGTTCCAAGCTAAGCAGTCCTCCATCGATGGCCCCCCAATAGCTATCTGTTTTATGTCTTGCGCATCATCCGGCGAGAACAATTCATCAATTCTGATATTGTTCCAAGCATCGCGTGACGCAACCATCAAATGTGCCACATTCGTCACACCATGCTCAAACAAAGCCCCTAGTGGCTTCATGCTACCGCTTCTCGGGATCCAGTTATCATGGTGTATATTGATACTTGTTCCATCACCGACCCTCCAAACAAGTCCTTCTCTCAACAGATCACGCCCATGGAGGATGCTCCGAAAAGTGAAAGAGCCCCCCGAGGGACATGTGGCTGACATAATCGTGGTATCTGGAAAGTATCTTGCTTTAAGAACTCGAGCACATAATGACGTTGGGTATTGTAAAATCCTCCATGCCTGTTTGGCCAATAGGGCTTGGTTGAAAGCTTCCGAATCACGAAAGCCTAGACCCCCATCCCGCTTTGCCTCACACATCTTCTCCCAAGAGATCCAATGCACCTTCCTATCACCATTTGTTGCCCTCCACCAGAATTTTGACAAGATAGAAGTCAGGTTCCGGCACATTTTCTTTGTGAGGTGAAAACAACTCATGGTATAGGTTGGTGAAGCTTGGAGTACTGACTTAACAAGTACTTCCCGCGCCGCCTTTGAGAGACCCTGGCCCTTCAGACCGTTAACCTTTCCTTCGAACACTCCGTGACATATTTGAAAGTGCCATCCTTTGATCTCCCAACCAGTGTGAGGAGACCCAAATAACGCTCGCCAAGTGCCTCATTATGAATAACCAATATGTTTTGTAATTGGCCTTTCACCATGTCATCATTAGTGCCTTTGCCAAAGAAGATGGCAAATTTTTGTAAGTTAATCCGTTGACCCGACGCCTCCTCGTACTGCCTCAAGATTTCCTTCAACTCCATCATTTTTTCCATTGATCCCTCCAGGAACACAATACTGTCATCGGCGAAATATAAGTGAGTCACATTGGGGCTAGTGCTCCCAAAGGATACTCCTTTGATTCTGTTATCCTCTTATGCTCTTTTAAGCAGCACCGAGAACCCCTCCACACAGAACAAGAACAAATAGGGTGCTAATGGGTCCCCTTGTCTCAGTCCACGAGAGGGAACAAAACCCCTAGATAAACCACCATTAAGCCTCACTAAGAACCTCGCCGATGTCACACATCACATGATCATAGCAATCCATGAAGTATCAAAACCCACTCTACTCAAAATCTGCTCTAGAAATATCCATTCAACTCTATCGTATGCCTTCATCATGTCTAGTTTTACCGCACACAGTGGCTTCTTTCTCTTCCTGTTCCGAATGGCGTGCACACACTCATATGCCACAATTACATTATCCGTGATCAACCTCCCCGGAACAAAAGCACTTTATTGTTCCGTGATCAGAAGACGAAGTAAGCCTTTTAATCTGTTTGCCAACACCTTCGTGGCTATTTTATAGAGCACATTACATAAGCTGATCGGTCTGAACTATGAAAGCAACTCCGGTGAGTTGATTTTGGGAATCATGACAATAACCGTATCATTAAAACCCTCAGGTGTTGACATCCCGTTCAGAAAGTCCTTTACCGCCTTGCACACATCCTCCCTAACCAATGACCAGTGTCTTTGGTAGAAGAGAGCCGGGACCCCATCAGGCTCGGGTGCCTTTGTAGAGCCCATTTGGAACAAAGCTTTCTCTATCTCATCATCAGAAAAGGCTGTCGTCAGCCTTTGATTCATCTCCGCACTAACCAGTGGTACTATATTTTGTAACAGCACGTTGGCACCGGCCGATCCGTCGGACATGAAGAGTTGTTCGTAGAAAGTGTTGGGGATCATTGCAGAAATTAAAAAAATTCTACGCATCACCAAGATCAATCTATGGAGAGACTAGCAACGAGAGAGAGGGGAGTGCATCTTCATACCCTTGAAGTTCACGAAACGGAAGTGTTGCAAGAACGCGGTTGGAGGAGTCGTACACGTAGCAATTCAGATCACGGTCGATTCTGATCTTAGCACCGAACAAGGCGCCTCCGCATTCAACACACGTGCAGCCCGGTTGAAAGGATCGATATAATTGACTAGAGGGGGGGGGGTGAATAGGCAACTAACATTTTTTAGCTTTTCTTTACCAATTTCAACTTTGCATCAAAGTAGGTTGTCTAGATATGCAACTAGGTGAGCAACCTATATGATGCAATAACAACAAGCACACAAGCAAGCAAGAGATGCAACACAAAGTAAGCTTGCACAAGTAAAGGTGAGAGATAACTAAAAGGGGAACCGATGGAGACGAGGATGTGTTACCGAAGTTCCTTCCTTTTAAAGGGAAGTACGTCTCCGTTAGAGCGGTGTGGAGGCACAATGCTCCCCAAGAAGCCACTAGGGCCACCGTATTCTCCTCACGCCCTCACACAATGCGAGATGCCGTGATTCCCCTATTGGTGCCCTTGGAGGTGGCGACCGAACCTTTACAAACAAGGTTGGGGCAATCTCCACAACTGAATTGGAGGCTCCCAACGATACCACGAAGCTTCAACACAATGGACTTTGGCTCCGAGGTGACCTCAACCATCTAGGGTGCTCAAACACCCAAGAGTAACAAGATCCGCTAGGGATTAGTGGGGGGAATCAAATTTCTCTTGGTGGAAGTGTAGATCGGGGCCTTCTCAACCAATCCCGAGCAAAACAACAAGTTTGATTGGCTAGGGAGAGTTGGGCGAAAATGGAGCTTGGAGCAACAATGGAGCTTTGGGGGAAGAGGTAAGTCAACTTTGGGAAGAAGACCTCCTTTTATAGTGGGGGGAACAATCCAACCGTTACCCCCCAAAACAGCCCCGCAGAGGGCGGTACCACCGCTGGCACCAGCGGTACTACCGCTCCCCCTCGTGGTACTGTCGCGCAGACAGGGAGGGCAAACAGATGGGCAGACAAAGGACCCAGTGCGGTACTACCGCGGAGGTAGGGCGGTACTACCGCTCGGGAGCGGTACTACCACAACTACTGCCGCTGCCTAGTACCGCACAACCCGACACGAGAGGCGACCTCCTCGAGTCGAGGCGATAGGAGCCCGGTACCGCAGCGGTACTACGGCTGAGGACCCCCAAGCGGTACTACCGCTGCAGAGCGGTACTGCCGCCTGAGGCTCTTGAGCGGTACTACAGCTGGGCACCGCGGTACTACTGCTGGGACCAAGAAAAAACACCTGGGAAGAGAATGGAAGCTCCATCGAAGCGGGAAGGTTCTGAGGGTGCAAAGAGGATGTGTACGTGTTGATTCCACCCTAGCCTTACCAAAGTGGACCCCCTCTTGATAGTACGGTGACTCCTATGAAACATATCCACCAAAACATAAACGAAGGAGCTACACCGTCTTAGATTAGAACTCCGAGGGAAAGGAATTGTCTTGTGCCAAAGGATGAATCTCTGAAAAGCTCAAAGCACATGATTAGTCCACAAATGTGTTGTCATCAATCACCAAAACTACATCGAGAGAGATATGCCTTAACAATCTCCCCCCTTTTGGTGGATTGATGACAACTAGGGATTTGCACAAGGAAAGAACAAGAAATACACGATAGTAAACAGAATTACAAAATATGGACGGGCTCCCCCTGAACGTGTGTACCTAATAATTGGTGCTTATGGAATGCAAGGCACACACATCAAGATCAACACTCCCCCTATATTTTATAGTCCAACAACCTAAGCAGAAGGGTACATGTGAGCAGGGTATATATAACAGAATAAGCATGCATCTCACAAATTACCAAAGTACTTGATGGACATAGATAATAATAGATAAGGTAGCATATGTCTCACACCATATGAACTAGAACTAGGTCTCACAGACACAAAACCAACCAAAGCAAACGATGAGAGAAAAGTGCAAGAAAGACAAGACAAACAGACCACAAACACACACTCACAACTAAGCAACGACACAATCCCTAGACTCTCTCCCCCTTTGGCATCGAGACGCCAAAAAGGCAAAGAGCGATGCTACGACCCCAGGTGACAGAAAAATGAGGATCTCGAGCATCACATCCCTGCGGGATCGTCTGCACCATCGTCATTGGTAGGAACCTGCTCGGTGTCAGAATCAGTCCACGGGCAGTGCTGCTGAACCCACTCCTCCTTATCAGTGATCCTATCCTCAGAACCGCTGGCAACTGTTGCACCCAACTGACGCGTGAGATCCTTGTGACGGCTCCGGGCCTTCTTCTCAGAGACATGTACTGCCCATGAGACTCCATGCAGAAAAGTTTCTTCATCTTGCGCTTGATCTTCTTGGCCTAAGAGGGCTCCACTCCAGAGGGCTCATAGTCCTCATCATCATCGGCCTCAGCCTCGCCCTCGGTCTCCATGTCAGCAGCTATAGATGGACGTCCAGACTTAGGAGCCGGGGTGCCCCAATTATCCTTCTTCCTCAGACGCTTGATCTCATGAGAAACCAACTCTCCAATTTCTAGCAAAACTCTAGGATAGGTATGTGCCCAGGCCTTATCAATGAGCAACATGATAAATGGACCATAGATCGGGCATTTTCCCTCAGAAACGGCAGAGAGAAGTTCAAACCACATGACATGGGAAATGTCCAGGGACTCGCAAGTGTTTGTATCCTTCTCATGCTGGCAGAAGAGAAGCCCCACTAGGTAGGAGTGGACCATATCCAGATTCCCGATACGAGGGAAGAGAGTCTCTCGAAAAATGCAATGAAGGATGTCCAGAAAGCCAGGAAACTCATAGGTCTCCTTCTCAGTCACGGGGTGAATCTTCACAGTACATAAGGGCCATAGGGCTTGCTTGTGAGTGGAGGTAGCATTGCGGTGAGGGCGGAAGCCAACTGGAGTCTCAAGCCCATGATCTTCCACCCCAAGCAACTCCATGAAGGCCTTCCACTTGACAGAAAGCAGCTTGCCATTTGTCATCCAAGTCAGAGTCCTTTCTTCATCAGTCCCTAGATGGACAGTGGCATAGAAATGAGCCACCAAATCTGCATCATAGTCCTTGTTGAACTGCATGATTCTGAGAATGTTCAGCTGAGTGCACATTTGAAGGGCTTCGCCAAAGTACTCAGGGTCCTTCTCCATAGCATCCATGTCAATGGAACACACATCAACATAGAGATTCTTTTTAGCCTTGATCACATCAAAGTAGATGGCAAACTGAAAACGGTTCCAAAACGGGCGGTTGACCAAAGTGGGTTCTTGGTCTTCCGCATAGGGGTTGCGGCGACGCCTTTCCCAGAATTCCTCGGTAGTCATTTTAGTCACAGTCTTGCCCCTCGGCTTCGGCTTGTTGGCAGGCTTCTTCTGAAGTTGAGGCGGAGGTTGAGCAATTGAGGAAGCACCCGCTGCCTCAGAGGTACGGTAGCGCTTGGACGTTGAACGGCCGAGATTGACACGGCGGGCTTGCTGCTCAGGATGTTCATCACCTACTACCATGGGCAGATCCGGCACTACCGGTGATGCCAAATTCAAAAATACACCTACCAAACTTCAATCCACAAGGTCTAGATGCCATCTCCAACCTACTCAAGCCTCGATTTAGCCAAAAATCGAGCAAAGCAATGCCTATTGCCCCTAACAACTAGATGTGAAATCTAGGCAAAAAGAGAATGGGAACATGGGCAATACCGGCATCCATGGCAAGAGGACGCGGTGGGGATCGATTCCATCGAAGGAAATGGAGAGGAACGACACGAAGACGGCGGACTGCCGAATCCCTCCTGCGATGAGGCGTCGCTGGAGCGACGAGGAAGACGGGCGAGGGGAGCGAATGGGTATGGGGGAGAAAAGCAACTCCCCCTGCCCCCAACATAACCCCCCACGCCCGCCCCGGAGTCGTAATACTGCTGTGGTGGGCGGTAGTACCGCTTGATGATCATCAGCGGTAGTACCGCGCACCCAGCGGTAGTACCGCTCAGCCGCAAAAAGACTGGCTCAAAGAGGCTTAGCGCACGAAAAAGTAGACGACTAAACACAAGAGCAAAATACACAAGCAAACCAAGCAAAAATAAGACGAGAAACACACTCCTCTTCAAGAGAGGGCGGTGGCCGAGGCCACCTATGTTTCAGTTCGGAGGTATGGCACCGTGAAGATTTTAACCTTGGGCCCATGACCAAGACTCATCTTTGAAGCACAAGTACCATCAAAAATGGCTAATGTGAAAGAGTTTGATTAGTTTATGCATAATGGGGGGAGGGAAAGTTCATTGAGAGAACAACACTCCCCCTATGTCCATGCCTACATCTAAACTAGACAACAAGTTGAGTGTGGTGGGGTGTGCAAGGGTTCAAGTCACATTGCTCGAATCAATGATATTTAGCTCATTCCTTAACTCGCGAAATCTTGCTTCATCCAAGGGCTTCGTGAAAATATCTGCAAGGTTATCATGAGTGTTGACATAGTTGAGCTCGATCTCCCCTCACCTAATATGATCCCGGATGAAGTGATACCGAAACTCAATATGCTTCGTCTTGAAGTGTTGCACCGTGTTGAGAGAAATCTTGATGGCACTTTCATTGTCACACCAAAGAGGCACTTTGTCACAAATGACACTGTAATCCTTTAAAGTTTGCCTCATCCATAAGAGTTGTGCACAACAACTACCGGCCGCCACATACTCCACTTCGGTGGACGAGAGAGACACACACCTTTGCTTCTTGGAAGACCAACTAACCAAAGAGCAACCAAGAAATTGGCACCCTCCGAACATGGACTTCCTATCCACTTTGTATCCCGCCCAATCGGAATCCGAATATCCTTCAAGTTTGAAGTTTGCTCCTCTTGGGTACCATAAGCCAAAGTTTGGGGTATGAGCCAAATATCGAAAGATTCGCTTGACCGCCACCAAGTGGCTTTCCTTCGGTGCGGCTCGAAACCGTGCAAAAATTCCCACACTCAACATGATATCCGGTCTAGATGCACAAAGGTAAAGCAAGGAGCCAATCATGGAGCAATATACATTTTGATCCACCGCTTTACCATTTGGATCAATGTCAAGTTGGCACTTGGTGGGCATTGGGGTGGAGGCCGGCTTTACATCACTTAGCTTGAATCTCTTTAGCATGTCTTGAGTGTATTTGGCTTGGTTGATGAAGGTTCCTTCTCTTCTTTGCTTGATTTGAACCCGAGAAAGAACTTCAACTCTCCCATCATAGACATCTTGAACTTTGAGGTCATGAGAGCGGAAAATTCTTCATTGAAAGCTTTGTTAGGGGAACCAAAAATAATATCATCAACATATAGTTGGCACACAAACAACTCCCCTTTGACCTTCTTAGTAAAAAGAGTGGGGTCAATTTTCCCGATTTCGAACCCACGATCTTGTAACAACTCCGTAAGATGCTCATACCACGCACGTGGGGCTTGTTTAAGGCCATAGAGCGCCTTGTGGAGTTGGTACACATGATCGGGGAAGTAGGGATCTTCGAACCCGGGGGGTTGTTTGACATACACCAACTCATTAATGGGACCATTAAGAAAAGCACTCTTCACATCCATTTGTTGCAACGTGAAATTATGATGAGAAGCATAAGCAATCAACAAACGAATAGATTCAAGGCGAGCAACGGGAGCAAAGGTTTCGACGTAGTCGATACCCTCGACTTGGGAATAGCCTTGTGCCACCAACCGAGCCTTGTTGCGAACAATGATCCCATGAGCATCTTGCTTGTTCTTGAATATCCACTTGGTTCCAATGACATTATGATTCCCGGTTGGCCTTGGCACTAATTTCCACACTTGGTTATGCTCGAAGTTGTTGAGTTCTTCATGCATGACATTGAGCCAATCTGGGTCCTCGAGGGCCTCATAGAACTTTTGGGGTTCGACACAAGAAACAAATGCGTGATGTTCACAATAGTTTGCTAATTGTCTACGAGTGCTTACCCCCTTTCTTAGGCTTCCAACCACATTCTCCATGAGATGGCCTTTGGTAGTGAGCTTGGAGCAATCTTCGCGGCACGACGCTCTAATTCCTCCTCGGATGTGAAAAAAGGAGGGGTAACTTGTTCATCTTGAGCACCGTCTTGAGCTTGTTCTTGATCTTGAACTTGCTCAAAGAGTCGAACTTGACCTTAGGCATCATTTGGTGGTTCACCATCATCTTGAGGTTGATCTTGCCCTTGACCTTGTTCACGAGGTTGAGGACCTTCACTTTGTTCTTCGGAAGCGTGTGAGTCTTGGGTTGGTGATGGATCCACTTGAGTGGAGAATTGTCCTTCTCCTTCAGCCACAAGGGGTTCCTCAATTGGTAGGATATGACCAACGACCATTCTTCTTAT
This sequence comes from Triticum timopheevii, assembly GCA_963921465.1. Taxonomy (NCBI): domain Eukaryota; kingdom Viridiplantae; phylum Streptophyta; class Magnoliopsida; order Poales; family Poaceae; genus Triticum; species Triticum timopheevii. Next base: position 163,197,241 of record OY997272.1, on the reverse strand, counting down.
GGCTTGGGGAGGAATTTCATCACCTACATCACAAGTACCACTTTGCTCCACTTGGGAGCCATTATTCTCGTCAAACTCCACGTTACACGTCTGCTCAATGAGTCCGGTGGACTTGTTGAGGGCACGGTAAGCATGAGAGTTTGTAGCATAACAAACAAATATGCCCTCATAAGCTCTAGCCTCAAATTTATACAAACTAACACCTTTCTTGAGAATGAAACACTTACACCCGAACACTCGTAAGTACTTGAGGTTGGGCTTGTTACCGGCAAGTATTTCATAGGGAGTCTTGTTCAAGCCTTTGCGGAGGTAGAGCCAATTGGATGCATGACATGTTGTGTTGATGGCTTTGGCCCAAAAGTTGTAAGGAGACTTGAACTCCGCCATCATGGTCCTTGCCGCATCCATCAACGTCCGGTTCTTCCTCTCCGCTACACCATTCTGTTGAGGGGTGTAAGGTGCAACATATTGATGCTTGATCCCCTCATCACTGAAAAACTCATCTAAGGTGTAGTTCTTGAACTCGGAGCCATTGTCACTCCTTATAATCAAGATCTTTGCATCATGTTGACGTTGAGCTTCATTTGCAAAGTCAATGACGGTTTGTTGAGTCTCACTCTTCCTCTTGAAGAAATATACCCAAGTATATCTTGAATAGTCATCCACGATCACCAAGCAGTACTTTCTACCCCCAAGACTATCAAAGGATGGAGGCCCAAAGAGATCCATGTGAAGGAGCTCCAAGGGTCTCTTCGAGTAGATGATAGTCATGGGAGGGTAAGCCGTCTCATGAAGCTTTCCTTTGATACAAGCACTGCAAGCACGATCTTTGGCAAAATTAACATTTGTTAGTCCACGGACATGGTCCCCCTTGAGAATACTTTGCAAAGATCTCATATTGACGTGGGCTAAACGGTGATGCCAAAGCCATCCCACATCAACTTTAGCCATTAGGCATGTCGCGATCTTAGTGGGTCGCTCTGAAAAGTTAATCACATAAAGACCATTCTCGACATGCCCAACAAAGGCTACTTTAAGAGTCTTGCTCCACAAGAGGGCCACGGTATCAATATCAAAGAAAGTGGCAAATCCCATGTGTGCAAGTTGACGAACAGAAAGTAGATTGTAGGCAAGGGACTCAACAAGCATCCCTTTCTCGATCGTGAGATCATGAGAAATGACAACCTTGCCAAGACCCAATACCTTAGAATACGAGGCATCACCCCACTCGACGTTGGTGGGCATAGATGGATTTCTTTGCACATCCACCACCAAGTCCTTGCTTCCGGTCAAATGATTTGTGGCTCCACTATCGAGCAACCATGATCCTCCACCGGAAGCAAACACCTACAAGAGATCAATGCTTGGTTTTAGGTACCCATTGAGTAATGGGTCATTTGATGTTAGTAACAAGGGTCTTGGGAACCCAAATAGACCATTCAATGTACTCATAAGAAGAACCAACAAATTTAGCATAAACATGACCATCACTAGAACGGCATAACACATAAGAAGGGTTAAAGTCGCCGGCTTTGTTGGAAGGGGTGGCATTGCCCTTTTTTACATCTCCACCCTTCACATCGTTCTTCTTCTCCTTAGGAGCACCCTCTCCCTCCTTCACAAACGTTTGCTTAAGAGCGGGAGGTCGTTTGGTCTTGTCGTTCTTCTTCTTGTTCTTGGACTTGGGTGTGAACCCAACTCCCTCCTTGGCCACAACTTCCTTTTGATTGCTCAAAAGGTCATTGAGGTTCTTCTCACCTTGAATGCATGTCACAAGGCCTTTTTCCAGTTGCTCTTTTAGCTTGGCATTTTCCTCCACAAGATGCACATGCTCACAACACGGGTTAGTAGCATTTGCGTTATCAATTAAGACCATATGAGGAAAGGTGGCTTTCTCCTTGGTTAGCTTCACTTGGAGTTGATCATGAGACTCCTTGAGGCTAGCATGAGCACCCTTCAAGGCCTTGTGAGCCTTGTCAAGTAAATCAAACTCCTCTTTAAGTCTAGCAAGGTCAACCCCAGGTTTAGCCTTCTCGGAGTTTAGCACACAAGAGACAACAAGAGCATGATCAAGATCTTTCTTTAATTTAGCATGGTCACCATTGTGTGACTCCTCAAGAGCATTAGAGAGATCTGATATCTCATCATCATAGTCACGAATATGACCTTTCATCTTAGAGATGGTTTCTTCATGAGCCTCGATCATGTCACTGGCTTCACCAAGTTGTTCCAAGAGAACAACGAAGTGCTTCTTGGATTTGCCCTTGAGTTTACTCATAAAAGACTCAAATTCATTTATTTATTCATTAGACCCCTCATTTTCATCAATGCAATCCGTCAAGGAGGGATTAGTAATGATGGTGGTTTTGATGTTTGGGGTTACCTTGTTAGTGGCTTTAGCCATGAGGCACTTGGCGGTGATGTTCTCGTTGGGTGAATCGAAGAGAGACACCCGGGGAGTTGTGGCAATGGCAACGGAGGACATGGCCATTGCTTCACCATCTTCATCATCATCGTCATCCTCATGGTATTCTTCTTGAACCACCAACCCTCGAGTAGGAGTCTTTTTGGTGAAGTTGTTCTTGTTGGGGAAGGACTTGGCTTTGTCTTTTCGGATGAGCTTGCCACCATTGTCTTCCCGCTTCTCGTACGGACAATCCACAACAAAGTGGCTCACATTGCCATAATTGTAACAAGTTCTCACTCGTTGCTTGCCCTTGAAGCCACTTGAGTTGTTCTTGTTGAAGTTGGGCCTTGTGTTCTTCTTACTTCAAAATTGCCTTAAAGCAAGAGCCATGTGCTCATGATAATCATATTTTGTATCTTCGGGGTTGCCCTCCTCATCTTCCTCTTCTTCCTCTCTTCCGCAATAACCTTGGCCTTCAAGGTAAGGTTGGGCTTCTTTGATCTTTGAGAATGCAACACCGCATTGTCGGCGGTCTTGTCCAAGATGCTCATTGCCACGAACTCATCCAACACTTCATTTGAGGTCATGGAGTGGAAGTCTGGTCTTTGACGGATGACGGAGGACATGGCCTTGTTGTAGGGCATCATGGCCTTGAGGAACTTGCACTTGATCCAATTATCATCCGTGTCCTTGCTCCCATGATCTTGGAGTGAGACAACGAGTTAAGTTATGATACGTCTCCAACGTATCTACTTTTCCAAACACTTTTGCCCTTGTTTTGGACTCTAACTTGCATGATTTGAATGAAACTAACCCGGACTAACGCTGTTTTCAGCAGAACTGCCATGATGTTATTTTTGTGCAGAAACAAAAGTTCTCGGAATGACCTGAAAATCCATGGAGATCAGTTTTGGAAAATATAAAAAATACTGGCAAAAGAAGAAGGCCAGGGGGCCCACACCCTGTCCACGAGGGTGGGGGCGTGCCCCCTCCCCCTGGGCGCGCCCCCTATATCGTGGGCCCCCTACAGCTCACCCGACCTCAACTCCATCTCCATATATTCTGTTTCGTGGAGAAAAAATCAGAGAGGAAGTTTCATCGTGTTTTACGATACGGAGCCGCCGCCAAGCCCTAAAACCTCTCAGGAGGGCTGATCTGGAGTCCGTTCGGGGCTCCGGAGAGAGGGATTCGTCGCCATCGTTGAGGGAGTCCTTGATAAGGGGGTATCCGGACAGCCGGACTGTACACATCGTCCGGACTATAGAAGCGTCAAGATACAAGACTCAAGACTTCGGCTCGTGTCCGGATGGGACTCTCCCTTGCGTGGAAGACAAGCTTGGTGATCCGGATATTATATTTCCTTCCTTGTAACCGACTCCATGTAAACCCTAGCTCTCCGATGTCTATATAAACCAGAGAGGATGGTCCTTAGAAGGCCGATCACAATTACAATCATACCATCATAGGCTAGCTCTTAGGGTTTAGCCTTTTTGATCTCGTGGTAGATCTACTCTTGTACTACTCATATCTTCAATATTAATCAAGCAGGAAGTAGGGTTTTGCCTCCATCGAGAGGGCCCGAACCTGGGTAAACATTGTGTCCCTTGCTTCCTGTTACCATCAGCCTAAGACGCACAGATTGGGACCCCCTACCCGAGATCCGCCGGTTTTGACACCGACATTGGTGCTTTCATTGAGAGTTCCTCTGTGTCGTCGCTTCAAGGCTTGATGGCGTCTTCAATCGTCAACAACATAGTCCAGGGTGAGACTTTTCTCCCCGGACCGATCTTTGTGTTCGGCGGCTTCGCACTATGGGCCAATTCGCTTGATCATCTGGAGCAGATTGACAGCTACGCCCCTGGCCACCAGATCAGGTTCAGAAACTTGAACTACATGGCGGATATTCGCGGAGACTTGATCTTCGATGGATTCGGCCCTGTGCCAGGAGCGCCGGATAGTCACGACGAGCACGGCCTAGACCTGCTGTCGGACAATGCTCGGAACATCATCCCTGCAATAGCCCCGGATCTAAATCCGGAACAGGTTGCTTTGCCCGAGGATGGAGGGATGGACCCCGCCCCGCAGGCCACACGCTCATCGGCGGTGGAGCCGAACACAGGTCACATCTCCGTGGAGGCCTGTAACCCTGGGCCCCCGGACTCATATCCGGTTGTTGGCTCACGTCCGCACACTCTCGAGCCAGCCGAGCCAGGTTGGGCTCCGGTAATGGAGTTTACTGCTGCAGACATCTTTTAGCACTCGCCTTTTGGTGACATGCTGAACTCATTAAAGTCTCTCTCTTTGTCAGGAGGGTCTGGGCCGAACTATATCCGGCTCGAGTGGGAAGCCGGCGATGAAGGAATTCGCTGCCCACCCACCACCCACTTTGTCGCCACGATCGATGATTTAACCGACGTGCTCGACTTCAACTTCGAAGACATCGACAGTATGGACGACGATGCAGGAGACGTACAGGAGCCACCGATCACAGGACGGTGGACAGCCACCTCTTCATACGATATATACATGGTGGACACTCCGAAAGAAACCAATGGCGATGAGGCAACGGAGGATAACCCCTCCAAGAAGAAAGCAAAGCATGGGCGTTGCCCGCGCTGCTCCAAGCCCTGCCAAGGCAATACCAGCACCGGAGATGAAGACAATCCGGACGGTGCCGATGATGAATACAACCCCGAACAGCCCGTTTTCGAGCAGGCCGAACAGGAAGATGGGCATGACAACCCAGATGAATAGGCGACGGATGGGTATCTGAAGGAGGACAACTACATGCCCCTCTCCGAAGACGAGATTAGCCTCGGCGAAGACGAGTTCGACGTACCCGAACCCCGTAGAGCAGGGGCGCTTCAAGCGCCGGCTTATTGCCACTGTGAGAAGCCTGAAGAAGAAGCAGCAGCAGCTTCAAGCTGATCAAGATCTGCTCACAGATAGATGGACAGAAGTCCTGGGAGCCGAGGAATATGGACTCGAGCGCCACATGGCTGACTGGCCGCCTCGAGGTCGGGATAAATCGGCATATCAGCCCAAATACCAGCCCCCACCCCCGCGCCAGTTTACCACGGCCCGGGGCAATATTCAGGACCTGCGCGATAAACTTGATAACACTGCAGGATAACCAAGATCGATCTACGGATCACGGGGGTGCACCGCAGCACATGACGATGACTGTCATACCGGATACACTACCAGCACATCCGGCCGGGCCGAATATAACCAGTCAAACGCAACCGGACTGTGTCGCGACATAGCCCGGCACAGAGGTGCCGCACACCCCCTCTACTTCACCGATGAAGTGATGGATCATGAATTCCCAGAAGGGTTCAAACCCGTGAACATCGAATCATACGATGGCACAACAGACCCCGCGGTATGGATCGAAGATTTCCTTCTCCACATTCACGTGGCCCACGGAGACGGTCTACATGCCATCAAGTATCTTCCCCTTAAGCTCAAAGGACCCGCCCGACACTGGCTAAACAGCCTGCCCGCAAATTCCATTGGCAGTTGGGAAAACCTGGAAGATGCATTTCTTGACAACTTCCAAGGCACATATGTGCGACCTCCGGATGTCGATGACTTGAGCCACATTACTCAACAGCCCGAAGAATCAGCCAGGAAATTCTGGACTCGGTTCCTAACTAAAAAGAACCAAATAGTCGACTGTCCGGACGCCGAAGCCCTGGCGGCCTTCAAGCATAATATCCGTGACGAGTGGGTCGCCCGACACCTCGGCCAGGAGAAACCCAAGTCTATGGCAGCTCTCACGACACTAATGACCCGCTTTTGCGCGGGCGAGGATAGTTGGTTGGCTCGCAGCAGCACTACACCACATTCTGGCACGTCAGACGTCTGTGACAACAATGGCAAGCTACGGTACAACAGACACAAGCGATGGAACAACAGCGACAACACCGAAGACACGGCGGTCAATGCCGGATTCAGCGGATCCAAATCCGATCAGCGGAAGAAGCCATTCAAACGCAACAATCAGGGACCATCCAGTCTAGACCGTATACTGGAGCGCTCGTGCCAAATTCATGGCACCCCAGACAAGCCAGCCAACCACACCAATAGAGACTGATGGGTATTTAAACAGGCCAGCAAAATAAACGCTGAAAACAAGGACAAGGGGCTACACAGCAATGATGACGAGGAGCCCTGGCATCCGAACATGGGGGGACAGAAGAAATGTCCCCCCAGGTGAAAACGGTCAACATGATCTACGCCACCCACATCCCAAAGCGGGAACGGAAGCGAGCACTAAGGGACGTCTACACGATGGAGCTAGTCGTCCCCAAATTCAACCCATGGTCAGCTTGTTCGATCACCTTTGATCGTAGGGATCATCCTACTAGCATCCGTCACGGCGGTTCAGCCGCATTGGTTCTAGACCCAATCATAGACGGATTTCACCTCACAAGAGTCCTTATGGACAGAGGCAGCAGCCTGAACCTCCTTTATCAGGACACAATGCGCAAAATGGGCATCGATCCTTCAAGGATTAAGCCCACCAAAACCACCTTTAAAGGTGTCATTCCTGGAGTAGAGGCCCGCTGTACGGGCTCTATAACATTGGAAGTGGTCTTCGGATCTCCGGATAACTTCCGAAGCGAAGAGCTAATCTTCGATATCGTCCCTTTCCGCAGTGGCTACCACGCACTGCTCGGACGAACTGCGTTCGCTAGATTCAATGTGGTACCACACTATGCATACCTCAAGCTCAAGATGCCAGGCCCACGCGGGGTCATAACAGTCAACGGAAATATGGACCGCTCTCTCCATAGAGAAGAGCACACTGCAGCCCTTGCGGCAGAAGTACAATGCGGCCTCCTCCGGCAAACCACCAATCCGGCGATGACAACCTCAAGCTCTGTCAAGCGAGGACGGAACACCCAGCAACAGGATCAACAGGCACGCCAAGAGCACGACTAGCAGTCCGACCTCCGCTCAAATCCCATCAAAGCTGCATCCGTGCCACGCGTACACAATTACACACTCAAAATATCATGGGCACAGGCGGAGGCGTAGCAGTGGCTTAGTCAACAGTACGGTATCGCTTCGTAACCTTTCCATTTACCCTTAAGGACATTGCTTTAGTGCAGCTTTTCCAGAATTGCCGGATTGTCGGACTTACATAGGAGAGGAAACCCAGGAGGCAACAGGCTTTGGGCACAGCAGGAAACATCAAGGTGGAATCTATTTACGATCGTTGTTTCTGCTTTATCTATCTGTACGTAGCCTGCCCCTGGATAGGATATGTCAAATAATCCTATTTATCTCCGCTTAATGCATTCATTGTAAACATACGCTTAAACGTATTATTCCTTAATGGGAGACCATATATAGCGTCAGCTTATTATTCTTATTTGAGCATTTTTTTACAAATGTCTATTTGATTTTGCATCCGTACACTTTGGTACGCTTAGTTTGCCAGGGGCTTCTTATGACGCCCCATAATACGGCAAGACAAGTCCGAACACTTTCATTAGTGCGGCTTCCCAAACTTATAGCATTATATGCATAAGCTCCGAATCATGTCTTGGGTCTACAGTTGGGATAGCCCGGTCCCTTGTTTTGGTGCCTTACGTTCCGTTAATTCGGCTAAGGTAGCGCAGGGAGAACTACTACGATTGTGCCCTGGTTCTTCCGGACGAGCACCTCAGTAGAGAAAGCACAAAACTGACCGGCATGATGTGGCGAGAGCTGGTCGCTGTTTGAGAGGTATTAAATTCCTTAAAGATTTTTTCGCTTTAGGCGATAATTCGGCTTTGTCCAATATAGGCGTGTATAGCGCCCCACGGGCTTCCAGATTCTAGGGGCTTCGCCGAAATTTAAAATTGTAGGCTTCTATGGCTAAGTGAAGGTTATAAAGCCATATAGTCTGATTGCCTTGTTCGCTATGCTGGACACCTCCTTAAGGGACCAAACATTTGGATAAAGAGTGTCCGGGTTTTCCACGAACACCCCAGTACTAGTAACACGGGGGCGGAAGCCGACGACTGTCCTACTTTCAGAATTTGATAAACAGCCACACAGAAGGTAATATTTTAAATAACAAAAGCGCTACATAGCGCAAGTAACTTCGTCTTTAAATTACAAACATGACAGAGGTGAATTCATTCAAAAATTATGTCTTTGGTACATTCATCAGCCACGAGGCAAGCACCCTTCATAACGCCATCAGAATACTTCTCGGGGACGCGATGCGGCTTGCCCTCTGGCGGCCCGTCCTTCACCAGCTTCTCCACATCCAGCTTTCCCCAATGCACCTTTGCACGGGCAAGGGCTCGGCGGGCACCCTCAATGCAAACGGATCGCTTGATGACTTCCAGTCGCGGACAGGCATCCACCATCCGCTTGATCAGGCCAAAGTAGCTGGTGGGTAGAAGCTCACCAGGCCATATCCGGACTATGAGATCCTTCATAGCCACTTAGGCCGCCTTGTGGAGTTCGACCAACTGCTCCAGTTGGTCACTCAGAGGCGTTGAATGTTCGGCCCCAGCATACTAGGACCAGAACAACTTTTCCGTTGAGCTCCCCTCCTAGGCACGATAGAACTCCGCGGCATCTGATACGCTGCGTGGCAGATCTGCGAATGCCCCTGGAGAGCTCCGGACTCGGGTAAGTAAAAGAAACACCTCCTCCACATGTTTGCTTTTCATAAAGAATTTCTTACCCGCCGTTATGTTTTTGGCCTCCTGGATCTCCTGCTATGCCCTATCGGCTTCGGCCTTGGCGTCTTTTATATTTGTAAGGGCCTTCGCAAGCTCGGCCTCTTTTGCTTTAAGCTCATGCTCCACGGACTCGAGCTTCATGCCGAACTCCCGGAGCTCTTCGTGTACTTCGCCCACTCGGGCTTCTTGCTTTTTGCGCTCCTTGCGCTCCAAGGCTGCTTTGTGTTCGGCCTCGGACAAAGGCTTCTTGAGAGACACCACTTTGGTGGTGGCCTCTGTTACCACATCATGATGTTTCGTCGTTAGCATAATCAAATTTTATTTATACTTTACTATATGAGAGAGAGGAATCATTCACCTTTGCTCTCCTCGAGCTGCCTCCTCGTGAGGCTGGGCTCTCCCTGCGCCCTCTCCAAGTCCTGCTTTAGGCCAGCGATTTCGGCCGTACGGGCGGCAGCGGCCAGCAGCACAACCTGTTTATTCACATTAAAACTTACTATTAGACTCCTGCGGATTATAATTGACCCTCCGTTTGGTTTTTCCTTCCGAACACCAAACAGAGTATCAGGGGCTACTACCTATCGGGTGGTAATTTCACACATTTTTACTACTTACCTCAAAGCCTGTTAGTAGGCTGGTGCAGGCTTCGGTTAGTCCGCTCTTTGCGAACGAAACCTTCAGAATCACCGCACTCATGAGAGTACGGTGCTCTTCATCTATGGAAGCGCCACGAAGCGCTTCCAGCAGACAATCCGGCGCCTCAGGCGCAATGGAAGTCCTCGATACAGATAGCCCTCCCTCCCTAACGAGGGGCTGCCCGCCTGAATCCGAAACCACTGAAGGCTCCGGGACAGTGTTCCGCTGAGAGTCCGGCTTACTTCGGCTCTCACCAACACGATCCGCGGGGATCTTGATCCCCGCGAGTCCGACGTCTGGAACGCCGCCTTGAGGCGCCTCCAGGGCCACCTCCCCCATCTCTAGGAGCCTTTGGGACAACACCCCCGTGTCATCCACAGGCCGAGGAGAAGTGGCTGTCGGGAGTGAGTTCATTGCTGACTCACTCAAGGACCCGTCCGAAGACGACACCTCGGGATGGGCCCTGGCGAGACTGCATACAAGTTTGGCGTTATAACAAAACTATGAAGCAAAATTATGACTGAGTGCGGATACTTACGATCGCACTAGGGGCTTCTTCCTGGGCAGCCACCCTTCCTCGCTATCGGCGGCGGTGGCGGAGTAGTCCGGAAGGGACACCTTTCCCTTCTTGGACGTCCCAGTCTCTCCCAACGGGGCGGCCTTCCTCTTCTCCCCCCCCCCAACACGGGGAGGTGGAGTTTCTTCTTGTTCCTCCCTGCCTCCGCGGGAGGAATCTGCCTCGTCGTCATCAGACAACACGGGTATGATGGCCTTGCGCCGGGGGCCTCTCCTGGCCCCCTGGTCCGCCGTCTCAGGCCCCCCATCCTTTTCGGGTGGGGCGGCCTCCTCTTCTTCTCCTTCTTCCCCTTCGGGGGAGGAGTCTTCCTCGTCCACTTCGGACGAGGCTTTCGGCGCAGCCTTACGCCGGAGACCCTTTCGGGTCCCTAGGGCCTTCTTATCGGCCTTCTTCTCTGGCCCCTTGTAGGGTGCTGGGACCAGCATCTTCGTCAGGAGATCAGTAGCTGAGTTTTCCGGCAGAGGAGCCGGACAGTCTATCTGCTCCGCTATCTGCACATACTCCTGAACAAATATACACAATCACTTAGGAATTCTCCATGAATATATTGGGAAGAACCGAACCCGGTGGCAGCTGCTACGTCTTGAGCTAGCGTTGGTTTTCCCTGAAGAGGAGAGGGTGATGCAGCAAGTGTAGCGTAAGTATTTCCCTCAGTTTTTGAGAACCAAGGTATCAATCCAGTAGGAGGCTCCTCAAAATTCCCACGCACCTACACAAACAAACTGAGAACTCACAACCAACACAATAAAGGGGTTGTCAATCCCTTCACGGCCACTTGCGAAAGTGGGATCTAATAAAAATAGTATGATAAGATAAATATATTTTTGGTATTTTATGATATAAATGCAAGAAAATTAAAGATGCAAATAAAAGTAGATTGAAAGCAAATATGATAAGAGATAGACCCGGGGGCCATAGGTTTCACTAGAGGCTTCTCTCGAGAGCATAAGTATTACGGTGTGTGAACAAATTACTGTCAAGCAATTGATAGAAAAGCAAATAATTATGACGTTATCTAGGCATGATCATGTATATAGGCATCATAGCCAAAACAAGTAGACCGACTCCTGCCTGCATCTACTACTATTACTCCACACATTGACCGCTATCCAACATGCATCTAGAGTATTAAGTTCATAAGAACGGAGTAACGCATTAAGCAAGATGATATGATGTAGAGGGATAAACTCATGCAATATGATATAAACCCCATCTTGTTATCCTCGATGGCAACAATACAATATGTGTCTTGCAACCTTTTCTGTCATTGGGTAAGAACACCGCAAGATTGAACCCGAAGCTAAGCACTTCTCCCATGGCAAGAAAGATCAATCTAGTAGGCCGAACCAAACCGATAATTCGAAGAGACTTGCAAAGATAACGCAATCATACATAAAAGAATTCAGAGAAGATTCAATTAATAACCATAGATAAATCTGAACATAAACTCACAATTCATCGGATCTTGACAAACACACCGCAAAAAGAGATTACATCGAATAGATATCCACAAGAGAGGGGGAGATCATTGTATTGAGATCCAAAAAGAGAGACGAAGCCATCTAGCTAATAACTATGGACTCGTAGGTCCGTGGTAAACTACGCACAACTCATAGGAGGGGCAAGGATGTTGATGTAGAGGCCCTCCATGGTTGATTCCCCCTCCGGCAGAGTGCCGACGAAGGCTCCAAGATGGGATCTCGCGGATGCAGAAGGTTACGGTGGTGGAAATTGTGTTTCGTGGTGTCCCTGGATGTTTTCGGGGTCCGTAGGTATATATAGGAGGAACAAGTACGTCGGTGGACGCCCAAGGGGCCCACGAGACAGGGGCGCGCCCTACAAGTGGGGGGGGGGGCGCCCTCCTATCTCGTGGGGCCCTCGGATCTTTCTTGACTTGCACTCCAGGCTCTCCGGATCAGATTTGTTCAAAAATAATGCTCCCGAAGGTTTCATTCTGTTTGGACTCCGTTTGATATTCCTTTTCTTTGAAATACTGAAATAGGCAAAAAAAAAACAGCAATACGGGCTGGGCCTCCGGTTAGTAGGTTAGTCCCAAAAATGATAAAAATATGTAGAATAAAGCCCATAAGCATCCAAAACAGGTAATATAATAGCATGGAACAATAAAAAATTATAGATACGTTGGAGACGTATCAAATATCCCCAAGCTTAATTCCTGCTCGTCCTCGAGTAGGTAAATGATAAAAAGATAACTTTTGATGTGGAATGCTACCTAGCATAATTCATAATGTAATTTTCTTTCATTGTGGCATGAATGTTCAGATCCAAGTAATACAAAATAAAAGTTCATATTGATATAAGAAATAGAAATACTTCAAGCATACTAAGCAAGTAATCATGTCTTCTCAAAATAGCATGGCCAAAAGAAAGTTATCCCTACAAAGCTGGGTAAGCGAACAATTGCACTTGCCTATCCATTTTTACATTCCCATAGTTAAGTTCTTAGTCTAGCAATTTCAACGCAGGAGCTACGCCAGACTGTAAAGGAGATAAACAGCCCTCCTCCAGAACCCGAGGACCCGGAACGATCCCTCGATCCGGACTCCCAAGAGGACCCGGACTTATGTGTGGACCTGATTGATGGGGTGTTTCATCAATTGAGCAAGGACAACACCTTGGTGGCCATTACGGCCGATTATCCTGGACTACTTCCAGCCTTAAAGGTAACCGAGATCGAAGTCTCAGTACTTTTAAGAAGATCCGTCCATGCTTATTTTTTATCGCTGTATACCAATGGCGTTTTACGCAGGGGAAATCCTTGAGGCGGAGGGCCGAGCCCGCGGTGGCTAGACAACAAGGGCCATCGAGGCCCAGCGGGCTAAAAAGAAGTGCGGACCGGATCGAGACGCCGACGCAACGGTACGGCGTGTAACTTTAATGCCCAGGGCTTATGCCTTCAAGGCATACTAACGCTCGTGCTCTCTTTAGGAAGAAGAGCGCCTGCCGGACTATATCCACCGGCCAGGCTTCAAGGCCGGGTCCGGAAGCGGAGGCGAACATGGGGCGCGCACCGGACGCTCCTCCGACAGAGGACGCGGACGGGCTATCTACCACCAATTCCGAGGTGGAGAGTGCCATGAACCACAGGCGTCGCCGGACTGTTCTTCGTGACGCTTGTTTTTTCCAAGAGGCGTTGGACGCCTTTAATACGGGAGATGCGTACCTCCGTGCCGCTCAAAATGGTCTAGCCAGAGCCACAGAGCAGTATGCGAAAGACATACGGGTGAGAAAATTTGATGGTTATATATGTCAGTAGCCCCCGAGACTTGAAACAGTTAGAACAACTGATTTAAGGATCATTTGTTATGCAGGATCTTACAGAAAAGAATACCCAACTGTCCCAGGAGCTGGAAGAGTGCAAAGCCCAACTTGAGGCCGCATTAGCCGCAGCAGGGAAGGCCACTGAGACCCCCTCTGGTAATATACGCTTCAAAAGATAAGTATGTTGCGAAGTGCGGCATGTGTGCAATTCTGACAATAACAGTGCAGATAGCGCCGGAGTGGATCCGGACAAGCAGCAACTCCTGCGCCAGTTAAAGGCCGGCGAGAGCGTGCTTACGAGGGTGAGGCAAGAGAAGAACAAGCTTCAAGACGCCAATACCCAGCTGGGCGAGGAACTAAAGGATGTTCGTGCTCAGCTGTCGGACTCCGTGAAGGAGAATCGGCGGCTTCGACGCGGCATTTTCAGCAAGTGCTTGAACGAACTATGAAAAGAAGAGTTCAGCGAGGAAGTCAAAATGACAGAGTTATGTCTGTAGGTATGCTGACAGGTCGACCTGAAGAGGAAATGCCCGGTTCTACGGGTGACCATCTTCTCGAGCTCTCACAACTGCACAAACGAGTTTGGCAGGTGATGCAAGGCGTCGCCCAGGCCTTGTGTCCGTCCGTCTCCATGCCCGAAGGCCTTGGAGAGCTTGCAGAGAAGCTGAAGGGAGCGCGGCGGCGCTTACAATTATGGAAGATATCGGCCTGCCGTCAAGGCGCCAGGGAAGCCTGGGCTATGGTGAAGACGCAGCACACAAAGGCTGACCCAAACCATATGGCCGAGGTCGGACCTATGGGGCCCGATGGGAAGGAGATCCCTGCCAGTTTAGTGTACGGCCAGGTAGAGTTGGCCGCAAAATATTCCCAACAGGACTGTAAACTAGACAGCCTGTTGGATGGTATTGAAGAGGAATATACCCAGTCAAATTGACTATGTAATTTAAAATGACATGTAAAATGCCTTCTAGCCGGATTGTAGATCGTTTGTCATAGGGGACGTTTTTGCTTCAACCTCGGGACCCGATAGTCCGGAGTGTGCCGAATACCCTCTCGGTTATGTAAGAACCGGGGCATGCGTGGAGACCAGGCGTAGGGGTCATTAGTGCTTTATCAGACAAGTGCCCAACTAGTTATGTTATATTACATGGTTAGTAAGAAACATCTTCCAGGGAGAATAGTTCCGTTAGGGGTTCCTTTCCCTGGGAGGCATGCCCTAAAGTGCATGTCCGAACTGCGAAAAAAGCAGAAAAGCATCCGGGGTGGATAAATAAACAAGGTAAAAAGTATCTTTTAGTTCACCGACCGAATATTCCCTTAAGAACGCTAGCTTTCGGCTTCACCCAGTCTGAGGTATACATCCGGCTGACCCGGCAGTAACAATCGCAGAGGTGCTCCCTTTACCACCTAGCCGAACAATCGGGAACGTAGGGGTAAGCACAGGAGCCAGGCAACCCAGCTTGGCCAAAACTTAAGTCATATCGATGCACATAATGGTGAATAAAAGGTACATGCGGAAGTGTGACGCACGTCTTGGGCACAAGGCCTGTATGAATAAGCTTCTGTTAAAGAAGCCCCCAGGTGTAATAAGCGCGGATAGCGCGTCAATTGTGTGCGAACGAGGCGCAAATGAGCCCTTAAAAGGCTGTAAGAGAAAAGGAGGGGGAAGGAGAGAAATATAAGAGAGCTAATGTGTAAAAAATAGACAGAGGAAGGAGACGAACACAGAGTCCGGCGCTAGGTGTAGAATCTTCGTAGGCGTGCGACGCTCCATGGGTTCGGCTCAAGTCGGATATCCGATGCATTTCGCAGACGGTACACTCCACCAGTCAGGACTTGGTCGATTATGAAGGGACCTTCCCATTTGGGCTTGAGCTTGTCCTTTTTCTTGTCCGGCAGGCGTAGAACTAATTCGCCAACATTGTAAGTTTTGGCCCGTACTTCTCTGCTTTGATATCTTCGAGCCTGCTGTTGATAGAATGCGGAACGGGCTTTTGCCACGTCACGCTCCTCCTCCAATGCGTCCAAATTGTCCTGCCGATCAAGTTCAGCTTCTCTTTCTTCGTACATGCGCACGCGAGGTGAGTCATGAATTATGTCGCAGGGCAGTACTGCCTCTGCGCCGTATACCATAAAAAATGGTGTGAATCCGGTAGTGCGGTTCGGCGTAGTCCGCAGCCCCCAGAGTATGGAGCCAAGCTCCTCTACCCAGTGTGTGTTAGATTCCTTGAGGGACTGCACTAGTCTGGGTTTGATGCCGCTCATGATTAGACCATTTTCCTGCTCAACTTGACCGTTAGTTTGTGGGTGATAGACTGAAGCGTAGTCGAGCTTGATGCCCATGTTTTTGCACCAGAGTTTTACCTCGTCGGCCGTAAAGTTCGTGCCATTATCAGTGATGATGCTGTGAGGGACGCCGTAACGGTGTACGACCCCTGATATGAAGTCTATCACTGGTCCGGATTCGGCCGTCTTGACAGGCTTGGCCTCTATCCATTTGGTGAATTTGTCAACCATGACCAATAAGTATTTTTGCTTGTGGGTTCCCCCTTTAAGGGGTCCAACCATGTCAAGCCCCCAGACCGCGAAGGGCCAGGTGATGGGTATAGTTCAGAGGGCGGTGGGTGGCATATGGCTTTGGTTAGCGAATAATTGGCAGCCGACGCATCATTGGACTAAGTCCTGAGCATCTGCCCGGGCCGTAGGCCAATAAAATCCAGTACGGAAGGCCTTGCTTACAAGGGTCCGGGCTGCGGCGTGGTGCCCGCCGAGTCCGGCATGAATTTTAGCCAAAAGGTTCCGCCCTTCCTCTTCAGAGATACACCATTGAAGGACTCTGGTGGTGGTTTTCTTATAAAGCTCTCCTTCGTGGACTTTATAGGCTTTAGACCGCCACACTATGCAGCGTGCCTCGTTTTGGTCCTCGGGAAGTTCCTGCCTAGTTAAGTAGGCTAAGAATGGTTCTGTCCACGGGGCAATGACTGCCATTATTACGTGGGCTGAGGATGTTACCTCGTTGGCAGGGCCTCCCATTGTGTCAGAATGTTCGGTGTCAGGTGGTGTGGCTGGATCCGGGTTGTTATTTCCGGATTCCCCTTCCCATTGTACGGATGGCTTGAATAGCCGCTCCAAGAAAATGTTGGGGGGGACTGCATCGCGTTTTGCGCCGATGCATTCCAAGACGCCTGCTGCCTGATTATTTTCCCGGGCTATATGGTGAAATTCGAGCCCTTCGAACCGAGCTGATATTTTTAGGATGACATTGCGATAAGCTGCCATTTTCGGATCTGTGGCGTCAAAATCTCCATTTATTTGGGATATCGCGAGGTTCGAATCCCCGCGCACCTCCAGGCATTGGATGCCCATGGAGACTGCCATCCGGAGACCATGCAGAAGGGCCTCGTATTCGGCTGCATTGTTGGAGTCCGTATACATTATCTGGAGTACATATTGAACAGTATCTCCTGTTGGGGATGTCAGAACGACGCCAGCCCCAGACCCGCTAGCATTTTGGAGCCGTCGAAGTGCATAATCCAGTTGTAATATGTGCCATACTCTTTAGGGAGTTCGGCTTCAGTCCATTCGGCGACAAAGTCGGCCAAAACTTGCGACTTGATAGCTCGCCGTGGCTTATAGGTTATGTCGAACGGGAGGAGCTCAATGGCCCATTTGGCAATCCGGCCCATCGCGTCGCGGTTGTTTATAATATCATTAAGAGGTACTTCGGAGGCTACTGTTATTGAACACTCTTGAAAGTAGTGTCGTAGCTTCCGGGATGCCATGAACACCGCGTATGCTATCTTTTGATAATGCGGGTACCATGACTTGCATGGAGTGAGGACAGTGGACACGTAGTAAACTGGTTTTTGAAGGGGGAGTTTGTGTCCGTCCGTTTCTCGTTCGACGACGAGCACTGCGCTTACAACTTGATGAGTTGCCGCAATATATAATAGCATTGGTTCGCCGATATTAGGCGCGGCCAGGACCGGGTTTGTTGCCAATATGGCTTTTATTTCTTCGAGTCTGGCCGTGGCAGCATCCGTCCACTCGAAGTGTTCGGTGCGCCGGAGGAGGCGATAAAGGGGTAATGCCCTTTCTCCCAAGCGGGAGATGAAGCGGCTTAGAGCCGCCACGCATCTAGTCAATTTTTGTATTTGTTTGAGGTCCTTTGGAATATCCAATTGTGACAGAGCTCGGATCTTGGCTGGGTTTGCTTCAATTCCTCTACTGGATACAATGAAGCCCAAGAGCTTTCCGGCTGGTACGCCAAAAATGCATTTTTCCGGGTTAAGCTTGATATCATATGTTCGGAGGTTATTGAACGTGAGCCTCAAGTCGTCTATTAGAGTTTCGACGTGCTTGGTTTTGACGACCACGTCATCCACGTATGCTTCAACTGTTTTGCCGATCTGGTTCGCCAGACATGTCTGAATCATGCGCTGATATGTTGCGCCGGCGTTTTTGAGCCCGAAGGGCATTGTGTTGAAGCAGAATGGGCCGTATGGGGTGATAAATGTCGTTGCGGCTTGGTCTGGCTCTGCCATCTTAATTTGATGGTAGCCAAAGTATGCATCGAGGAAACACAATGAATCGTGTCCTGCGGTAGCATCAATGATTTGATCAATGCGGGGGAGGGGGAAGGGATCCTTTGGTTAAGCCTTGTTGAGGTCCTTGAAATCGACGCATAGGCGCCAGGATTTGTCCTTCTTTGGTACCATCACCAGGTTTGCTAGCCAGTCTGGATGTTTAATATCTCTGATGAATCCGGCTTCCAGTAGTTTGGCTAGCTCCTCTCCCATGGCTTGTCTCTTAGGTTCAGAGAAACGCCGAAGAGCCTGCTTAACAGGCTTGAATCCTTTTAGGATGTTTAGGCTGTGCTCGGCCAGCCTGTGTGGGATTCCTGGCATATCTGATGGGTGCCAGGCAAAAATGTCCCAATTTTTGCGTAGGAATTCTCGTAGTGCAGCGTCTACATCAGGGTTTAATTGTGCCCCGATGGAGGCCGTTTTTGTAGGGTCCGCTGGATGGACTTGGAATTTGACTATTTCGTCTGCCGGTTTAAAGGAGGTGGACTTGGATCTTTTGTCGAGTATCACGTCGTCCCTGTCCACCGTGGAGCGCAGCGCGGTCAGTTCCTCGGCCGCTAGGGCTTCGGATAATGCCTCAAGGGCCAGTGCAACTGTCTTATTTTCGGCACGGAGTGCTATGTCCGGGTCACTGGCAAGAGTGATGATTCCGTTGGGTTCGGGCATTTTGAGCTTCATGTACCCGTAATGGGGTATAGCTTGAAAAATTGTGAATTTCTCTCGCCCTAACAGAGCGTGGTATCCGCTACTGAATGGGGCCACTTGAAATGTGACCTCCTCGGACCTGTAATTATCCGGCGTGCCGAACACCACATCCAGTGTGATTTTTCCTGTACAGCACGCTTCCCGACTGGGGATTATTCCTCTAAAGGTTGTGTTGCTTTGCTCAATGCGGCTCCAGTCTATTTCCATTTTTCGAAGGGTTTCTTCATAAATGAGGTTCAATCCGCTGCCACCGTCCATGAGTACCTTGGTAAGTCGAAAGTCGTCCACTATCGGGCTGAGGACCAGTGCGGCTAGTGCTCGGGCTGTTCAAAATTTAGGTTCATCACTGGCACTAAAGGTAATAGCCGTGTCACTCCATGGGTTTATTGTTGCTACCTGGTAGACTTCCGTAAGGCTGCGGAGTGTTCGTTTCCGCATATTGTTTGATGCGAAAGTCTCGAAGACTGTTGATACCGTACTGGTTTTCATGGGCTGGCGTTCGGTGGATTCTGGAGTTAGAAGCTCCTCGCCACTTCTGGCCACTTGCCGGAGTATCCAACATGCTCTAAGGCTATGAGTTGGTGTGGCGCCTTCTGTACTATGAATTTTACAGGGTCCATTGAGCCATCCCTCCAGTACGGTTCCATGCCCTATAGAGGGTTTTTGCTTTTTGTTGTTTGGCCCAGGCGCCCGACGGTAATGCGCCATTTTATTTCGGACTGGGATTGTATTCAGGGCCGGATTGTCCCAGAATTTTATTTTGGTTTTCCAAACGCTTTCCGTCGCACAGTATTTTTGTACTATGGATGTCAAGTCTGCGAAGCGTGTAATTTCACGGCGACTTATGGCGTTGAGGATCCCGATGTCCATGCAATTATTGTAGAAGAATGAAATTGCATCCTGCTCGTGGCAGTCCTCTATCCTGTTCATCACCAGGAGGAATCTGGCCCAGTAATGGTGTACTGTTTCTGTGGGCTCTTGCCGAATTTGGGATAGATCCCTTATATTTGGGTGGGCGGGTGGGGTTGAATTCGGAACCTCGCCCAATCTGAGACTCACGGGCCAAGAAGTTTCCAAACTCGGAAGCTTGGGTTCTTGGATGTGGTCCAATGAATCTAACCCGCCGCCTGACTTTAGGTTCAGGGTTTGGGTGACGTCCTCCCCTCCGTAGGTATCTGGTTTGGAGGGATCGGGAATCCGGACATATTTGGTCCTTAGGATGGGTGAAGATTCGCCGCATTGTTCCTCCACCACTTCGACATGGTGGGTGACCTGGGGAGAGTCAATCTCTCTCGGACCGGGTTTGAGCCCAATCTAATCGTAGTCTGTGGCGACTCCCAGGGTGGTGATGCGATCCAAGAGCTCGTTTAAGGGCGAGAGCTCCATCGGATCTAACTGCTCGGCGAGTCCCGAGTTGATGTGGAGATTGCTTTCGATGACCCGAGAAGTCATTGTCGGCGCGGCGGCCAAACATGCGGTCATAAGAAAACTGCCTAGCCGAAGAGTTTGGCCGATAGCCAAAGCTCCTTCGGTGATAGCGCCGTCTTTAAAGATGGGATGCGGCATCCTTCCTGATGACGACGGCACAGTGGAACTCTCAATGAAAGCACCAATGTCGGTGTCAAAACCGGCGGATCTCGGGTAGGGGGTCCCGAACTATGCGTCTAGGCAGATGGTAACAGGAGACAAGGGACACGATGTTTTTACCCAGGTTCGGGCCCTCTCGGTGGAGCTAAAACCCTACTCCTGCTTGATTAATATTGATGGTATGGGTAGTACAAGAGTTGATCTACCACGAGATCAGAGAGGATAAACCCTAGAAGCTAGCCTATGGTATGATTGTTGTTTGTCCTACGGACTAAAACCCTCCGGTTTATATAGACACTGGAGAGGGCTAGGGTTACATAGAGTCAGTTACAATGGGAGGAGATCTACATATCGGTATTGCCAAGCTTGCCTTCCACACCAAGGAAAGTCCCATCCGGACACGGGACGAAGTCTTCAATCTTGTATCTTCATAGTCCGGGAGTCCGGCCAAAGGTCATAGTCCGACTATCCGGACACCCCCCTAATCCAGGACTCCCTCAGTCCTTATGAAGGGTAAATAGCAATTGGCATATCACGTTGTGGTTTTGGCGTAGGTAAGAAACGTTCTTGCAAGAAACCTATAACAGCCACGTAAAAAGCTTGCAACAACAATTAGAGGACGTCTAACTTGTTTTTGCAGCATATGCCTTGTGATGTGATATGGCCAAGATAATGTGATGAATGATATATGTGATGTATGAGATTGATCATGTTCTTGTAATAGGAACCACGACTTGCATGTCGATGAGTATGATAACCGGCAGGAGCCATAGGAGTTGTCTTAATTTATTGTATGACCTGTGTGTCATTGAATAATGCCATGTAATTACTTTACTTTATTGCTAAACCATTAGCCATAGTAGTATAGGTAATAGTTGGCGAGAGAACTTCATGAAGACACGATGATGGAGATCATGATGATGGAGATCATGGTATCATGCCGGTGACGATGATGATCATGGCACCCCAAAGATGGAGATCAAAAGGAGCAAAATGATATTGGCCATATCATGTCACTATTTGATTGCATGAGATGTTTATCATGTTTTTGCATCTTATTTCCTTAGAACGACGGTAGCATAAATAAGATGATCCCTCATAAAATTTCAAGAAAGTGTTCCCCCCTAACTGTGCACTGTTGCGAAGGTTCGTTGTTTCGAAGCCCCACGTGATGATCAGGTGTGATAGATTCTAACGTTCGCATACAACGGGTGTAAGCCAGATTTACATATGCAAAACACTTAGGTTGACTTGACGAGCCTAGCATGTACAGACATGGCCTCAGAACACAAGAGACCAAGGTCGAACATGAGTCGTATAGTAGATACGATCAACATGAAGATGTTCACCGATGATGACTAGTCCGTCTCACGTGATGATCGGGCGCGACCTAGTTGACTCGGATCATGTATCACTTAGATGACTATCTGAGTGGGAGTTCATTAAATAATTTGATTAGATGAACTTAATTATCATGGACATAGTTAAAAGGTCTTTGCAAATTATGTCGTAACTTGCGCTTTAGTTCTATTGTTTTAGATATGTTCCTATAGAAAATTTATTTGAAAGTTGATAGTAGCAAATTATGCGGACTAGGTCCGTAAACTGAGGATTGTCCTCATTGCTGCACGAAGGCTTATGTCCTTAATGCACCGCTTAGTGTGCTAAACCTCGAACGTCGTCTGTAGATGTTGCGAACATCTGACATACACGTTTTGATGAGTACGTGATAGTTTAGTAATGTTAAATGATTTAGAATTGAGGCGCCGAAGACGATTTTGAAACATCGCGGAACATATGGATGTTCCAAGGGCTGAAATTGGGATTTCAGGCTCGTGCCCACGTCAAGAGGTATGAGACCTCCAACGAGTTTCTTAGCCTACAAACTAAGGGAGAAAAGCTCAATCGTTGAGCATGTGCTCAGATTGTTTGAGTACTACAATCACTTGAATCGAGTGGGAATTAATCTTCTAGATGAAATAGTGATGTTTCTCCAAAGTCACTGCCACCAAGCTACTAGAGCTTCGTGATGAACTATAACATATCAGGGATAGATATGATGATCCTTGAGCTATTCGTGATGTTTGACACCGCGAAAGTAGAAATCAAGAAGGAGCATCAATTGTTGATGGTTAGTGAAACCACTAGTTTCAAGAAGGGCAAGGGCAAGAAGGGATACTTCATGAAACAACAAATCAATTGTTGCTCTAGTGAAGAAACCCAAGGTTGAACCCAAACCCGAGACTAAGTGCTTCTGTAATGAGGGGAACGGTCACTGAAGCAGAACTGCCCTAGATACTTGGTAGATGAGAAGGCTGGCAAGGTCGACAGAAGTATATTGGATATACATTATATTAATGTGTACTTTACTAGTACTCCTAGTAGCACTAGGGTAATAGATACCGGTTCGGTTGCTAAGTGTTAGTAACTCGAAATAAAAGGCTACAGAATAAACGGAGACTAGCCAAAGGCGAGGTGACGATATGTGTTGGAAGTATTGCCAAGGTTGATGTTATCAAACATCACATGCTACCTCTACCATTGGGATTGGCATTAAACCTAAATAATTGTTATTTGGTGTTTGCGTTGAGCATAGACATGATTGGATTATGTTTATCACAATACGGTTATTCATTTAAGGAGAATAATGGTTACTCTGTTTATTTGAATAATACCTTCAGTGGTCTTGCACCTAAAATGAATGGTTTATTGAATCTCGATCGTAGTGATACACATGTTCATGCCAAAAGATATAAGATAGTAATGATAGTACCACCTACTTGTGGCACTGCCATTTGAGTCATATTCGTATAAAACGCATGAAGAAGCTCCACGTTGATGGATCTTTGGACTCACTCATTTTTTGAAAAGTTTGAGACATGCGAACCATGTCTATTGGTGTATACGCATGAAGAAACTCCATGCAGATGGATCGGTTGGACTCACTTGATTTTGAATCACTTGAGACATGCAAATCATACCACATGGGCAATATGACTGAAAGGCCTCGTTTTCAGTGAGATGGAACAAGAAAGCAACTTGTTGGAAGTAATACATTTTGATGCATGCAGTGCAATGAGTGCTGAGGCACGCAGTGGATATCGTTATGTTCTTACTTCATAGATGATTTGAGTACATTCTAAGTATATCTACTTGATGAAACACAGGTCTGAAATATTGAAAGGTTCAAGTAATTTCAGAGTGAAGTTGAAGATCATCGTGACAAGAGGATAAAATGTCTATGATATGATCATAGAGATAAATATCTAAGTTACGAGTTTGGTACACAATTAAGACATTGTGGAAATTGTTTCACGACTAACACCGCCTGGAAAACCATAGTGTAATGGTGTGTCCGAACATCATAGCCACACCCTACTGGATAGGGTGCATGCCATGATGTCTCTTATCGAATTACCACTATCATTTATGGGTTAGGCATTAGAGACAACCACATTCACTTTAAATAGGGCACCACGTAATTCCGTTGAGATGGCGCCATATGAACTATGGTTTAGAGAAACCTAAGTTGTCATTTCTTAAAAGTTTGGGGCTGCGACGCTTATGTGAAAAAGTTTTTGCCTGATAAGCTCGAGCCCAAACTGGATAAAAGCATCTTCATAGGACACCCAAAATAGTTGGGTATACCTCCTATTTCAGATCCGGAAGCAAAAGTAATTGTTTCTAGAAACGGGTCCTTTCTCGAGGAAAAGTTTCTCTCAAAAGAATTGAGTGGGAGGATGGTGGAGACTTGATGAGGTTATTGAACTGTCACTTCAACTAGTGTGTAGCAGGGCACAGGAAGTTGTTCCTGTGGCGCCTACACCAATTGTAGTGGAAGCTGATGATAGTGATCATGAAACTTCGGATCAAGTCACTACCAAACCTCATAGGTCGACAAGGATGCGTACTACTTCAGAGTGGTACGGTAATCCTGTCTTGGAAGTCATGTTGCTAGACAACAATGAACCTACGAGCTATGGAGAAGCGATGGTGGGCCCGGATTCCGACGAATGGCTCGAGGCCATAAAATCCGAGAGGATCCATGTATGAAAACAAAGTATAGACTTTGGAAGAACTACTTGATGGTCGTAAGGCTGTTGGGTACAGATGGATTTTATAAGGAAGATGGACAATGATGGTAAGTGTCACCATTAAGAAAGCTTGACTTGTCGCTAAGATGTTTTCTGACAAGTTCAAGGAGTTGACTACGATGAGATTTTCTCACTCGTAGCGATGCTAAGAGTCTGTTGGAATTATATTAGCAGTTACTGCATTATTTATGAAATCTTGCAGATAGGATGTCAAAACATTGATTCCTTGATGATTTTCTTGAGGAAAGGTTGTATGCGATACAACCAGAAGGTTTTGTCAATCCTAAAAGATGCTAACAAGTATGCAAAGCTCCAGCAATCCTTCTAAGGACTGGAGTAAGCATCTCGAAGTTGGAATATACGCTTTGATGAGATGATCAAAGATTTTGGGTTTATACAAAGTTTATGAGAAACTTGTATTTCGAAAGAAGTGAGTGGGAGCACTATAGAATTTCTGATGAGTATACGTAGTTGACATATTGTTGATCGGAAATGATGTAGAATTTATGGAAAGCATATAGGATTATTTGAAAAGTGTTTTTCAATAAAAAAACTGGATTAAGCTACTTGAACATTGAGCATCAAGATCTATAAGGATAGATCAAAAACGCTTAATAGTACTTTCAAATGAATACATACCGTGACAAGATTTTTGAAGGAGTTCAAAATAGATCGGCAAAGAAGGAGTTCTTGGCTGTGTTATAAGGTGTGAGTATTGAGTAAGACTCAAGACCGGACCACGGCAAAAGAGAGAGAAAGGATGAAGGTTGTCCCCTATGCTTTAGACGTAGGCTCTACAACATGCTATGCTGTGTACCGCACCTGAAGTGTGCCTTGCCATGAGTCAGTCAAGGGAATGGATCACAGGACTGCGGTCAAATTTATCCTTAATAACTAGTGGACTAAGGAATTTTCTCGATTATGGAGGTGGTAAAAGAGTTCATCGTAAAGGGTTACGTCGATGCAAACTTTGATACTAATCTGGATGACTATGAGTAGTAAACTAGATTCATATAGTAGAACAGTTATTTGGAATAGCTCCAAATAGTGCGTGGTAGCTGCATCTACAAGATGACATAGAAATTTGTAAAGCACATACGGATCTGAAAGGTTCAGACCCGTTGACTAATAACATCTCTCACAAGCGAGATATGATCAAACCCCATGGGTGTTGGATTCATTACAATCACATAGTAATGTGAACTAGGTTATTGACTCTAGTGCAATTGGGAGACTGTTGGAAATATGCCCTAGAGGCAATAATAAAATGGTTATTATTGTATTTCCTTGTTCATGATAAATGTCTATTGTTCATGCTATAATTGTATTAACTGGAAACCGTAATACACATGTGAATACATAGACCACAACATGTCCCTAGTGAGCCTCTAGTTGACTAGCTCGTTGATCAACACATGGTCATGGTTTCCACACTATGGACATTGGATGTCATTGATAACGGGATCACATCATTAGGAGAATGATGTGATGGACAAGACCCAATCCTAAGCATAGCACAAGATCGTGTAGTTCGTTTGCTAAAGCTTTTCTAATGTCAAGTATCATTTCCTTAGACCATGAGATTGTGTAACTCCCAGATACCGTAGAAGTGCTTTGGGTGTACCAAACATCACAATGTAATTGGGTGACTATAAAGGTGCACTACAGGTATCTCCGAAAGTGTTTGTTGGGTTGGCACGAATCGAGACTGGATTTGTCACTTCGTATGACGGAGAGGTATCTCTGGGCCCACTCGGTAATGCATCATCATAATGAGCTCGATGTGACTAAGTAGTTAGTCATGGGATCATGCATTATGCAACAAGTAAAGTGACTTGCCGGTAACGAGATTGAACGAGGTATTGGGATACCGACGATCGAATCTCGGGCAAGTAACATACCGATTGACAAAGGGAATTGTATACGGGATTGCTTGAATCCTTGACATCGTGGTTCATCCGATGAGATCATCATGGAAGATGTGGGAGCCAACATGGGTATCCAGATCCTGCTGTTGGTTATTGGCCGGAGAGATGTCTCGGTCATGTCTGCATGATTCCCGAACCCGTATGGTCTACACACTTAAGGTTCGATGACGCTAGGGTTATAGGGAAAGTTTGTATATGGTTACCGAATGTTGTTCGGAGTCCCGGATGAGATCCCAGATGTCAAGAGGAGTTCCGGAATGGTCTGGAGGTGACGATTTATATGTGGGAAGTCATCATACAGTCACCGGAAGTATTCGGGGGTTTGCCGGTATTGTACCGGGACCACCGAAGGGGTTCCGGGGGTCCACCGGGAGGGTCCACCTGCCCCGGAGGGCCCTATGGGTTGTATGTGGAAGGGAACCAGCCCCTAAGTGGGCTGGGCACC
This sequence comes from Triticum timopheevii, assembly GCA_963921465.1. Lineage (NCBI taxonomy): Eukaryota > Viridiplantae > Streptophyta > Magnoliopsida > Poales > Poaceae > Triticum > Triticum timopheevii. Next base: position 163,170,302 of record OY997272.1, on the reverse strand, counting down.
ATCCCCCCTACGACCCATGCGCCTAGGGTTGGGGGGGCCTAAGGGGGACGCCGCCTCCCCCCTTGGCTTGGGGGGCAAGCCCCCTCCCCTTGCCCGCCGCCTCCCTCTAGATCTCATCTAGAGGGGCCGGCCCCCTCCCCCCTTCACCCTATAAATAGAGGGGAGGAGGGAGGGCAACAACACCACATCCAAGGCGCAGCCCTCCCCCTCTCCAACACCTCTCCTCCTCTGTTTGAGCTTGGCGAAGCCCTGCCGAAGAACCGCTGCTCCACCACCACCACGCCATCGTGCTGCTGCTGGAGTTGTATTACCCAACCTCTCCCTCCTTCTTGCTGGATCAAGGCGCGGGAGACGTCATGTTAAGGTATATCTCTCTATATGTAGTTTCGGTGATTGATGACAACACGTTTGCGGACTAATCGTGTGCTTTGAGCTTTTCAGAGATTCATCCTTTGGCACAAGACGATTCCTTTCCCTTGGAGTTCTAATCTAAGACGGCATAGCTCCTTCATTTATGCTTTGGTGGATATGTTTCATAGGAGTCACCGCACTATCAAGAGGGGGTCCGCTTTGGTAAGGCTAGGGTGGAATCAACATGTACACATCCTATTTGCACCCTCTGAACCTTCCCGCTTCGATGGAGCTTCCATTTTCTTCCCAGGTGTTTTTTCTTGGTCCCAGCGGTAGTACCGCGGTGCCCAGCGGTAGTACCGCTCAAGAGCCTCAGGCGGCAGTACCGCTCTGCAGCGGTAGCACCACCTGGGGGTCCTCAGCCGTAGTACCGCTGCGGTACCAGGCTCCTACCGCCTCGACTCGAGGAGGTCGCCTCTCGTGTCGGGTTGTGCGGTACTAGGTAGCGGCAGTAGTTGCGGTAGTACCGCTCCCGAGCGGTAGTACCGCCCTACCTCTACAGTAGTACCGCACTGGGTCCTTTGTCTGCCCATCTGTTTGCCCTCCCTGTCTACGCGGCAGTACCGCGAGGGGGAGCAGTAGTACCGCTGGTGCCAGCGGTAGTACCGCTGCCCCCTGCGGTAGTACCGCCCTTTGCGGGGCTATTTTGGGGGGTAATGGTTGGATTGTTCCCCCCACTATAAAAGGAGGTCTTCTTCCCAAAGTTGACTTACCTCTTCCCCCAAAGCTCCATTGTTGCTCCAAGCTCCATTTTCGCCCGATCTCTCTCCCTAGCCAATCAAACTTGTTGATTTGCTCGGGATTGGTTGAGAAGGCCCCGATCTACACTTCCATCAAGAGAAATTTGATTCCCCCCACTAATCCCTAGCGGATCTTGTTACTCTTAGGTGTTTGAGCACCCTAGACGGTTGAGCTCACCTCGAAGCCAAAGTCCATTGTGGTGAAGCTTCGTGGTGTCATTGGGAGACTCCAATTCAGTTGTGGAGATTGCCCCAACCTTGTTTGTAAAGATTCGGTCGCCGCCTCCAAGGGAACCAATAGTGGAATCACGACATCTCGCATTGTGTGAGGGTGTGAGGAGAATACGGTGGTCCTAGTGGCTTCTTGGGGAGCATTGTGCCTCCACACCGCTCTAACGGAGACGTACTTCCTGTTAAAAGGAAGGAACTTCGGTAACACATCCTCGTCTCCATCGGTTCCCCTTTTGGTTATCTCTCACCTTTACTTGTGCAAGCTTACTTTGTGTTGCATCTCTTGCTTGCTTGTGTGCTTGTTGTTATTGCATCATATAGGTTGCTCACCTAGTTGCATATCTAGACAACCTACTTTGATGCAAAGTTGAAATTGGTAAAGAAAAGCTAAAAATTGTTAGTTGCCTATTTACCCCCCCCCCTCTCTAGTCAATTATATCGATCCTTTCAATTGGTATCAGAGCCTCGTCTCTTTATTAAGGACTTTGTTATCCGAAGAGTATGGTTGACATCGCAGACGGTGGGGAGGAGCACTCCGATGTGAATCTGAGCTCGTCTACGGCCGATGGGGGAACCGCGATCTCTCGTGAGGAATTCAATGTGGCTTTGGACACACAGAAAACCTCCATGACGACCGAGGTTGAAAGCATGTTTAATAAATTCTTAGAAGGACTTAAACTATCGACCTCACCGATGAAAGTGGGTGATCCCACTAACATGGTGACGGATGCTAAGTCCGACAAGGGGGAAGCTAATAGTGAAAAGGGTCCTTCTACAAGTGGTAAAAATGGCACCGGCATCTTTGCCCATGTGGAACCTCCCATTTATGGAGGACCAATTCCCTCTACTCATTTAAATCATGCCGGCCCTCCTCCTAAGATTGTGAAAAATGAGGACTTTAACTCTTGGGTTTACTGCTTCAAGTGTCATTTAAATCATGTGAATACTAATCTTTGGAGAATCATTGAAGAAGGTTTCTATCCACATGACCGAAGCAACTTCACCCCTAGAGAAGCCGTGGATAATCAATTCAATGAGAATTCTCTCTTCATCATCCAAGATGCAATCCCCCCCCCCCCCCGAAGATCTCCCTTATCTTCGACCCTACGCCATGGCCAAAGACGCATGGCATTGTGTTGTATCTCTCTATCGGGGAAGCGCAAGCATTCAATGCTCCAACTATGAAGTGGTGCAAGATGAAGCCGATGAGTTTGCAATGAAAGAAGATGAAGAACCTCGTGAGCTCTTTCGGAGAGTAACCTGATAACCCACAAGTGTAGGAGATCGCAACAGCTTTCGAGGGTAGAGTATTCAACCCAAATTTATTGATTCGACACAAGGGGAGCCAAAGAATATTCTTAAGTATTAGCAGTTGAGTTGTCAATTCAACCACACCTGGATAACTTAGTATCTGCAGCAAAGTATTTAGTAGCAGAGTAGTATGATAGTAATGGTAACAACGGTAAAAGTAAAGATAGCAGTATTGTAGTGATTGTAACAGTAGCAATGGTAAAGTAAATTAGCGAAACACAAGATGTGAAAAGCTCGTAGGCATTGGATCAATGATGGATAATTATGTCGGATGCGATTCCTCATGTAATAGCTATAACATAGGGTGACACAGAACTAGCTCCAATTCATCAATGTAATGTAGGCATGTATTCCGAATATAGTCATACATGCTTATGGAAAAGAACTTGCATGACATCTTTTTTCCTACCCTCCCATGGCAGCGGGGTCCTAGTGGAACTAAGGGATATTAAGGCCTCCTTTTAATAGAGTACCGGACCAAAGCATTAACACATAGTGAATACATGAACTCCTCAAACTACGGTCATCACCGAGAAGTATCCCGATTATTGTCACTTCGGGGTTGTTGGATCATAACACATAATAGGTGACTATAGACTTGCAAGATAGGATCAAGAACTCACATATATTCATGAAAACATAATAGGTTCAGATCTGAAATCATGGCACTCAGGCCCTAGTGACAAGCATTAAGCATAGCAAAGTCATAGCAACATCAATCTCAGAACATAGTGGATACTAGGGATCAAACCCTAACAAAACTAACTTGGTTACATGGTAAATCTCATCCAACCCATCACTGTCCAGCAAGCCTACGATGGAATTACTCACGCACGGCGGTGAGCATCATGAAATTGGTGATGGAGGATCGTTGATGATGACGATTGCGACGAATCCCCCTCTCCGGAGCCCCGAACGGACTCCAAATCAGCCCTCTTGAGAGGTTTTAGGGCTTGGCGGCGGCTCTGTATCGTAAAACACGATGAAACTTCCTCTTTGATTTTTTCTCCGTGAAACGGAATATACGGAGTTGGAGTTGAGGTCGGCGGAGCTGCACGGGGCCCACAAGATAGGGGGACGCGCCCAGAGGGAGGGGGCACGCCCCCCACCCTCGTGGAAAGGGTGTGGGCCCCCTGGCCTTCATCTTTTGCCAGTATTTTTTATATTTTCCAAAACTTATCTCCGTGGATTTTCAGGTCATTCCGAGAACTTTTGTTTCTGCACAAAAATAACACCATGGCAGTTCTGCTGAAAACAGCGTCAGTACGGGTTAGTTTCATTCAAATCATGCAAGTTAGAGTCCAAAACAAGGGCAAAAGTGTTTGGAAAAGTAGATACGTTGGAGACGTATCAACTCCCCCAAGCTTAAACCTTTGCTTGTCCTCAAGCAATTCAGTTGATAAACTGAAAGTGATAAAGAAAAACTTTTACAAACTCTATTTGCTCTTGTTGTTGTAAATATGTAAAGCCAGCATTCAAGTTCCAGCAAGTATTATGAACTAACCATACTCACAATATCACTTAGGTCTCACAATTACTCATATCAATGGCATAATCAGCTAGCGAGCCATAATAATAAAACTCCGATGACAACACTGTCTCAAAATAATCATAATATGATATAACAAGATGGTATCTCGCTAGCCCTTTCTGAGACCGCAAAACATAAATGCAGAGCACCTTTAAAGATCAAGGACTGACTAAACATTGTAATTCATGGTAAAAGAGATCCAGTCAAGTCATTCCCAATATAAACCAATAGTAATACATGCAAATAACAGTGTGCTCTCCAGCGGGTGCTTTTTAATAAGAGGGTGATGACTCAACATAAAAGTAAATAGATAGGCCCTTCGCAGAGGGAAGCAGGGATTTGTAGAGGTGCCAGAGCTCGATTTTAAAATAGAGATTGAATAACATTTTGAGCGGCATACTTTCACTGTCAATGCAGCAACTATGAGATGGCTATATCTTCCATACTACATGCATTATAGGCAGTTCCCAAACAGAATGGTAAAAGTTTATACTCCCCCACCACCAACAAGCATCAATCCATGGCTTGCTCGAAACAACGAGTGCCTCCAACTAACAACAATCATGGGGGATTTTTGTTTAATTATATTGATTTGCTTTGATCTTTTTGGATCATGGGACTAGGCATCCCGGTTACCGGCCCTTTCTCGTGAATGAGGAGCGGAGTCCACTCCTCTTGAGAATAACCCACCTAGCGTGGAAGATACATGCAAACCTAGTTGAGACATGAGCTGCTCGAGTATACAAAACACAATTTCATTTGAAGGATTGGAGTTTGGCACATACAAATTTACTTCGAACAGCAGGTAGATACCGCATATAGGAAGGTATGGTGGACTCATATGAAACATCTTTGGGGTTTATGGAGTTTGGATGCACAAGAAGTATTCCCGCATAGTACAGGTGAAGGCTAGCAAAAGACTGGGAAGCGACCAACTGAGAGAGCGACAACAGTCATGAACATGCATTAAAATTAATTCACACCAAGTACAAGCATGAGTAGGATATAATCCACCATGAACATAAATATCGTGAAGGCTATGTTGATTTGTTTCAACTACATGCGTGAACATGTGCCAAGTCGAGTCACTCAATTTATTCAAAGGAGGATACCATCCCATCATACCACATCATAATCATTTTAATAGCATGTTGGCACGCAAGGTAGACCATTATAACTCATAGCTAATCAAGCATGGCACAAGCAACTATAATCTCTAAATGTCATTGCAAATATGTTTACTTCATAACAAGCTGAATCAGGAACGATGAACTCATCATATTTACAAAAACAAGAGAGGTCAAGTTCATACCAGCTTCTCTCATCTCAATCAGTCCATCGTATATCGTCATTATTGCCTTTCACTTGCACGACCAAACGATGTGTATAATAATAATAGTGCACGTGCATTGGACTAAGATGGAATCTGCAAGCATTCAACTCAAGAGAGGAGACAAAGTAATATGGGCTCTAAGTTAAATAAACAATCATGCATATGAGAGCCGCTAAACATTTTCAATATGGTCTTCTACTCTCGACTCCCAAAGGAAGGAAAAGAAAATAAAACTATTTACACGGGAAAGCTCCCAACAAGTAAAAGAAGAACGAGAAATCTTTTTGGGTTTTCATTTTAATTACTACTACAAGCATGGAAATTAAACTAACTAATTTTTTTGGTTTTTCTTAAGGTTTATCAAGCACACAAGAAGAAGGCTAGAAAAAGAAAATTAAACTATCATGGATAATACAATGAAAGAGTATGAGCACCGACAGCTAGAATAGTGTGTGAACATGAATGTAAAGTCGGTGAGAAATACGTACTCCCACAAGCTTAGGCTTTTGGCCTAGGTTGGTCTAATGCCAAGGATAGCCTGGCTGATATCCGTAGTTGTAACTGGAGTCGTACTGAGATGCAGCAGCAAATGCCTCCTGAGCTGCGGTATGCTGGCGAGCCGCCTCTGCTCTCCCCTCATGTTCAGCTGCCTCCTCCCTGGTAACAACATATCTTCGTTTTTCCCGGTAATCAAAAAGGAAAGGAGCAGGGAGAGTAACAGGTACAGAGCTACGTCTGTCAAAGATTAGTCGATAATGGAGGAACTTTTCATTGCTCAAAAGAAAACGATGTTTGACCATCGCGTCATAATCTAAATAAGCAGGAGGCAACACCATATCCCCCTCCCGTGGGGCTATACCAAGATAATTAGCAACACGGGTCGCATAAATACCTCCAAATAAATCTCCAGACATACCATTATTATGCAACCTACGTGCGACTATTGCCCCCAAGTTGTAATCTTTATTACCTAACACAACACTCTTAAGGACACAAAGATCAGGGACACACATATGACATGCTTCATCTTTACCGTTAATGCATCTACCAATGGAGAGAGCAAAATAATGTATAGCAGGAAAATGAATGCTCCCAATGGAAGCTTGTGCTATATCCCTAGATTCTCCCACAGTAATACTACCAAGAAAGTCTCTAAATTCAGATTTGTGGGGATCATTAACATTACCCCACTGCGGAAGTTTGCAAGCAGTTGTAAAATCTTCTAAGTCCATGGTATAAGATTTATCATAAATATCAAACAGGACACTCTCAGAATTACGCGAAGATTTATATTTAAAGCTTCTCACAAATGAATCAGTCAATTGATAGTACTGAGGACACTTATCTTGTAAGAAGTCCTCAAGATCGGCATTACGCACATATGCGTCAAATTCATCCTTAATGCCTGCATTGACCATAAAATTGTCTGATGGCCACTCGCAGGGTCATACTTCTGCGTCCCTCGGTAGTTCATCGTCTTGCTCATGCATAGCAAGCGTGTGTCCTTTCTTTATTGAGGAACCACCTTGATACATTCTCCTAGACATATTTCTTTTTCTGCAATATTTATGAAATTTTTAGTAACTTCGAAATAAAAGTAAATAAAACTAAACAAGATTGGTAGCAACTACTCCTACAAGTGCGTAGAGACTATATCATGCATTAGAATTGCTTGGGACCTCATAAATTTAACATGCAAGCTCAAGAACAGGGTCACCTAGATAGCAAGAATTTGCAATGAATAAAGCACTAGAACAAAAACTAATTGGACCAATGGAGGAGTCACATACCAAGCAACAATCTCCCAAAGCAGTTTTGTGAATGGGGCTTTGAGCAAGGAGATCGAAAATCGCAGCAAAATGAGCTAGAACTCGTGCTTGAGCTGGATGGGGATTTTTTTGGGAATAAGATGGAGTGTGTGGGTGCAGGAATAAGTGGAGGGGGCCACCATGGGCCCACGAGATAGGGGGCACGCCCAGGGGGTGTGGGCGCGCCCTCCACCCTCGTGGCCAGGTGCCTGCCCCTCCTGCATTGTTTTCAGTGCCTAAAATCCTCAAATATTCTATAGAAAATCATACTAAATTTGCAGAGCATTTGGAGCACTTCTATTTTCAGGATATTTTTTATTGCACAAATAATTCAGAAAACAGATGGATAATACTATTTTTTCTTTATTTATTCTAAATAGGAGAAAGTAAAAAGAGGGTACAGTGGTTGTGCCTTCTAGTTTCATCCATCTCATGATCATCAAAAGGAATCCACTAACAAGGTTGATCAAGTCTTGTTAACAAACTCATTCCGAATCACATAAAACCGGAGAAATTACGAAGTGACACTAGGTTACCTCAACGGGGATATGAAAATCCCCAATAATAAGAATATCATACTTTTTCTTTGCAGTAGGAAGAGGAAACTCAAAACCTCCAAATATAATTGATGGAATTTTCCCAATAGAATTTATGCTATGAACTTGAGGTTGTTTCCTCGGAAAATGTACCGTGTGCTCGTTTCCATTAACATGGATGGTAACATTGCCTTTGTTGCAATCAATAACAGCACATGCAGTATTTAAAAAGGTTCTACCAAGGATAATTGACATATTGTCGTCCTCAGGAATATCAAGAATGACAAAGTCTGTTAAGATAGTAACGTTCGCAACAACAACACGCACGTCCTCACAAATGTCGATAGGTATAGCAGTTGATTTGTCAGCCATTTGCGAAGATATCTCAGTAGGTGTCAACTTACTTAATTCAAGTCTACGGTACAAGGAAAGAGGCATAACACTAACACCGGCTCCTAAATCACATAAGGCAGTTTTAATATAATTTCTTTTTATGGAGCAAGGTATAGTGGGTACTCCGGGATCACCAAGTTTCTTAGGTATTCCACCCTTAAAGGTATAGTTAGCAAGAATGATGGAAATTTCAGCTTCAGGTATTTTCCTCTTATTAGTGATGATATCTTTCATTTATTTAGCATATGGGTTTGTTTTAAGCATATCAGTTAAGCGCATGCGTAAGAAAATAGGTCTAATCATTTCAGCAAAGTGCTCAAAGTCCTCATCATCCTTTGTCTTGGATGGTTTAGGAGGAAAGGGCATGGGTTTCTGAACCCATGGTTCTCTTTCTCTACCATGCTTCCTGATGTCTACTACACAACCTTCTTCTTGTAGACGTTGTTGGGCCTGCAAGTGCACAGGTTTGTAGGACAGTAGCAAATTTCCCTCAAGTGGATGACCTAAGGTTTATCAATCCCTAGGAGGCGTAGGATGAAGATGGTCTCTCTCAAACAACCCTGCAACCAAATAACAAAGAGTCTCTTGTGTCCCCAACACACCCAACACAATGGTAAATTGTATAGGTGCACTAGTTCGGCGAAGAGATGGTGATACAAGTGCAAAATAGATGGTAGATAAAGGTATTTGTAATCTGAAATTATAAAAACAGCAAGGTAATAAGTGATAAAAGTGAGCGTAAACGGTATTGCAATGATAGGAAACATGCCTAGGGTTCATACTTTCACTAGTGTAAGTTCTCTCAACAATAATAACGTAGATAGATCATATAACAATCCCTCAACATGCAACAAAGAGTCACTCCAAAGAAACTAATAGCGGAGAACAAACGAAGAGATTATGGTAGGGTGCGAAATGACCTCAAAGTTATTCTTTCGGATCAATCTATTCAAGAGTTTGTACTAGAATAACACCTTAAGACACAAATCAACCAAAACCCTAATGTCACCTAGATACTCCATTGTCACCTCAAGTATCCGTGGGCATGATTACATGATATGCATCACACAATCTCAGATTCATCTAGTCAACCAACACAAAGTACTTCAAAGAGTTCCCCAAAGTTTCTACCGGAGAGTCAAGAACGTGTGCCAACCCCTATGCATAGGTTCATGGGCGGAACCCGCAAGTTGGTCACCAAAACATACATCAAGAGGCACATGGTATCCCATTGTCACCACAGATAAGCACGGTAAGACATACATCAAGTGTTCTCATAAAAGACTCAATCCGACAAGATAACTTCAAAGGGAAAACTCAATTCTTCACAAGAGAGTAGAGGGGGAGAAACATCATAAGATCCAACTACAATAGCAAAGCTCGGGATACATCAAGACCGTGCCATAGAGGGAACACGAGAGAGAGAGAGAGAGAGAGAGAGAGAGAGATCAAACACATAGCTACTGGTACATACCCTCAACCCAGAGGGTGAACTACTCCCTCCTCGTCATGGAGAGCACCGGGATGATGAAGATGGCCACCGGTGAAGGATCCCCTCCTCCGGCAGGGTGCCGGGAAGGGCTCCCGAGAGGTTTTTGATGGCTACAGAGGCTTGCGGCAGTGGAACTCCTGATCTATCTTGATATTCGATGGTTTTAGGGTACGTAGGCTTATATAGGTGAAATAAGTCGGTCGGGGGTGCTCGAGGGGTCCACGAGACAAGGGAGCGCGCCCAGTAGGGGGGCGCCCCCCTATCTCCTGGGCTCCTCGAGTATCTTCTGACGTGAACTCCAAGTCTCCAGGATGATAATCTTCCAAAAAATCACGTTGCCGAAGGTTTCATTCCGTTTGGACTCCATTTGATATTTCTTTTCTTCGAAATACTGAAACAGGCAATAAAACAACAATATGGGCTGGGCCTCCGGTTAATAGGTTAGTCCCAAAAGTAATATAAAAGTGTAAAATAAAGCCCATAATCATTCAAAACAGATAATAAAATAGCATGAATGCTTCATAAATTATAGATACATTGGAGACGTATCACTTCCTAGCAACAAAATCTCTCTTATCATAACGTTGATTTCTTGATTGTGGGTTATCAAGATCAACAGCGGGTTCACTTTCTATATCATTGTTGTTACTAGGTTGAGCATCTACATGAACATCATTATTAGCATTATTATCAGGTTCATGTTCATCTCCGGACTGTGTTTCAACATCAAAGATAGAAGTATCATTAGGATTCTCAGGTTTTTCTACATTAGGTCCACTAGAAGCATGCAAAGTCCTATCACTTTTCTTTTTATTCTTCTCAGAGGAACTAGGAGCATCTAGATTATTATTCTGAGAATCTTGTTCAATCCTCTTAGGGTGGCCTTCAAGATACAAAGGTTCCTGAGTCATTTTACCAGTTCTAGTAGCCACTCTAACAGCAAACTCATGTTTATTATTTAGTTCATCTTGCAATTCATTCTGAGCCTTAAGTACTTGTTCAACTTGACTGGTAACCATAGAAGCATGTTTACTAGTGAGTTTAAGTTCACCCTTAACTCTAGACATATAATCACTCAAGCGTCCTATCATATAAGCATTATTTTTCAACTATCTACTAACATAATCATTGAAATTTGCTTGTCTATCCATAAACTCATCAAATTCATCTAGGCATTGGCTAGCAAGTCTAGTAGACGGAATTTCAACTTTATCATATTTATACAGAGAATTTACCTTTACTACCTGTGTCGGGTTATCAAGACAATGTGTTTCTTCAGGTGGTATATTAAGACCATGTATCTCTTCAACATGAGGTAAATTCTTAACGTCTTCAGCTTTAATAACTTTTTCTTTCATTGATTTCTTTGCCTCTTGCATATCTTCAGGACTGAGAAATAGAACACCTCGCTTCTTCGGAGTAGGTTTAGGAATAGGCTCAGGAGTTGGCTTAATTGGTTCAGGAATTGCTTCAGGAATTGGCTCAGGAAGAGTCCAATTATTTTCATTTGTCAACATATTGTTCAATAATAATTCAGCTTGGTCAACTGTTCTTTCCCTGAAAACACAACCAGCACAACTATCCAAGTGGTCCTTCGAAGAATCAATTAGTCCATTGTAAAAGATATCAAGTATTTCATTTTTCTTAAGAGGATGATCAGGCAAAGCACTAAGTAATCAGAGAAGCCTCCCCCAAGCTTGTGGGAGACTCTCTTCTTTGATTTGCACAAAATTATATATTTCCCGCAAGGCAGCTTGTTTCTTATGAGCAGGGAAATATTTAGCAGAGAAGTAATAAATCATATCCTAGGAACTACGCACACAACCAGGATCAAGAGAATTAAACCAAGTTTTAGCATCACCCTTTAATGAGAATGGAAATATATTAAGGATATAATAATACTGAGACTTCTTATCATTAGTAAACAGGGTGGCTATATCATTTAACTTGGTAAGATGTGCCACAACAGTTTCAGATTCATAGCCATAAAAAGGATCAGATTCAACCAAAGTAATTATTTCAGGATCAACAAAGAATTCATAATCCTTATCAGTAACACAGATAGGTGAAGTAGCAAAAGCGGGGTCAGGTTTCATTCTAGCATTAAGGGATTGCTGCTTCCATTTAGCTAATAATTTCTTAAGATCATATCTATCTTTGCAAGCAAAAATAGCTTTAACAGCTTCCTCATTCATAACATAACCCTCGGGAACAACAGGTAATTCATAGTCAGGGGGAGAACTTTCATCATCACTATCATCAATAATAGCATCTTCAATAATTTCATTCTCTCTAACCCTAGCAAGTTGTTCATCCAGAAATTCACCTAATGGCACAGTAGTATCAAGCATAGAAGTAGTTTCATCATAATTATCATGCATAGCAGAAGTGGCATCATCAATAACATGTGACATATCAGAATTCTTAGCAGCAGCAGGTTTAGGTGTCGCAAGCTTACTCATAACAGAAGGTGAATCTAGTGCAGAGCTAGATGGCAGTTCCTTACCTCCCCTCGTAGTTGAGGGCTAAATTTTAGTTCTTTGATCTTTCAAGTTCTTCATAGTGATCAGCAGATATAAATCCCAAGTGACTCAAAGAATAGAGCTATGCTCCCCGGCAACGGCGCCAGAAATTAGTCTTGATAACCCACAAGTGTAGGGGATCGCAACAGCTTTCGAGGGTAGAGTATTCAACCCAAATTTATTGATTCGACACAAGGGGAGCCAAAGAATATTCTTAAGTATTAGTAGTTGAGTTGTCAATTCAACTACACCTGAATAACTTAGTATCTGCAGCAAAGTATTTAGTAGCAAAGTAGTATGATAGTAATGGTAACAACGGTAAAAGTAAAGATAGCAGTATTGTAGTGATTGTAATAGTAGCAATGGTAAAGTAAATTAGCGAAACACAAGATGTGAAAAGCTCGTAGGCATTGGATCAGTGATGGATAATTATGTCGGATGCGATTCCTCATGTAATAGCTATAACATAGGGTGACACAGAACTAGCTCCAATTCATCAATGTAATGTAGGCATGTATTCCGAATATAGTCATACGTGCTTATGGAAAAGAACTTGCATGACATCTTTTGTCCTACCCTCCTGTGGCAGCGGGGTCCTAGTGGAAACTAAGGGATATTAAGGCCTCCTTTTAATAGAGTACCGGACCAAAGCATTAACACATAGTGAATACATGAACTCCTCAAACTACGGTCATCACCGAGAAGTATCCCAATTATTGTCACTTCGGGGTTGTCGGATCATAACACATAATAGGTGACTATAGACTTGCAAGATAGGATCAAGAACTCACATATATTCATGAAAAAAATAATAGGTTCAGATCTGAAATCATGGCACTCGGGCCCTAGTGACAAGCATTAATCATAGCAAAGTCATAGCAACATCAATCTCAGAACATAGTGGATACTAGGGATCAAACCCTAACAAAACTAACTTGATTACATGGTAAATCTCATCCAACCCATCACCGTCCAGCAAGCCTATGATGGAATTACTCACGCACGGCGGTGAGCATCATGAAATTGGTGATGGAGGATGGTTGATGATGACGATTGTCGGTGTCAAAACCAGTGGATCTCGGGTAGGGGTCCCGATCTGTGTGTCTTAGGCTGATGGTAACATGAAGCAAGG